>CM035775.1:39351699-39951699 GCA_020466155.1 Pachypeltis micranthus | reverse complement strand
CGTTATTTATATCATGCACATAAGTAACGTGGTAGGTCGATAAAATATTAGGTCTGTACTTACCGAGACCGTAGAACCTGAGCGTTAAGAGGAGTTTCGTCATAGGCGTAATTGCGTGATTGCGATTGCTTGGCGATTCTATTCGCGTTCGAATTAGAGAAAGTACAAACTCCGTTGTTTCTTTCGACAACCGGAACCTAGAATGGAAATCTACGTCGTCGAGTGTGTCAAAATATTCAATTCTCGGACGGACCTGGTACGGCCTTCTCTCCCACTCAAGGGACGCGTATACCTATTCGTCGGAGAAATCAGAGTCAGACAGATCGTAGTCGAAGTCCATTGTTAATGCAATGATTTAAAATTTAGGTGACGAAAACCCAATAGAATAGAATAGTAATAAAATCGTGAAAGCGCAAACGAAAACAGAGGCTAGCGAAACACAACCGAAAATGGCTGCCAACAAACTAACCGATAACAGTTAGTTATCCGATAATTAAAGAGCGAAGGGACGAGTTTAAACATAACTAACAGCTAGCGCTAACGCGGTGTCAAAGTGAATTGATGAACGCGTCTTCGGGAGTTAACGAACGATTTGACTTAGTCAACCTTTAGTCAAGCTAGCAAATGACATTGATAAACCAGCCCTTAGAAGAGCTGTACCGCCGTTAACCGCTTTCTAGTTCCTGCCGAAACACCGCCCACCCAAAATTTACATTGATAAATTGAAATTTTCAAAAACGCTTTAACAACAAAACTAACGAAACACGAAATAATGGAAATCACACGGAGACCGTACTAGTAGGCAACAATTCTGAATAAATACCAACAGGCAAACAACGAAGGACATAAACAATAGTACATGCAAATAAATAGTGAATTAACAACGAATTGAATTGAAACGAACGTGGTGGTTCATCTCAATTCTCTAGTAACTGGTTCTTATCAAGGTGAGGAAGAGGGGGGGGAGGGAGCTTAGCTATCGGTCTAATGAAGCTGCCACTCGCGGTTCTTTCTGTGGCTGAACGCGCGATTCCATCGCTACCGGGGTGAAGTGTAATAATCCTGCCCAATGGCCTGCATTGGGACTTAAGCATAATGACGTCATCACCAACGTGCAAGGGAGGTCTATGAAGAGTCCACTTTTTCCGTTCCATCAAGGTATGCAAGTAGTTTTTACTCCAGCGCTTCCAAAAAACTTGAGATGCGTGTTGCACCCGTTGCCATCTTGACAAGTGAGTAACTGGTTCGGAAGAAAGGTCGTGTTCCGGAGAGACGAGAAGACGACCGATTAGGAAGTGTGCAGGAGTAAGAAACAAGTAGTCTGGGGAGTCCCCTACGGGACATAAAGGTCTGCTATTTAATATCGCCTCGACTCTGGCCAACCACGCGCCAGAGCCCAGGGCGTACTCTCGCCTAGTAATCTGGTAGCATCTGGGAGGTGTTCTCGCTCTGATTCCCCTCCTGAACTATTTACTTTGGTGGCGAGTTTTGAAGGCAGAGATCAACTGTGGTCACGTTGTTAGCGTAGCTTTTTACATCTTATTACCCAGTTACAAGTGTTAACCGGTTGGACAGTCATGCCTCGTTGTTATTACATCCACCGTGGCGGTGAGATGGTCTTGGGCCAGTAGTGGCGAACGGCATGGTGGCGCGCCAATGGAACAACGAATTGAGAAACCGATCGTGATTTGAACGGAGTGGCGAGGCGTGATGGAATTCCAACCGTCCAACCAGTCCCAAAGCCATCACGCCTCGCCATACCTCCATCACGCCAACTTGTCATCTGTGGGAAAATCCGTTCGCTTTTCTTTTCCCTTTTCTCTAGTTTCCTTCATTTCTCCAGTCCGCTGCTCTTGTTCTAAATTCAAGTGCGCGTGCGCTGTGTTCTATTTAGATGGTCTCAACCACTTTCGTTTGTATTTTCTTCGTTTCACGTAACACACGTTGTTATGTGGGGAAATGTAGACTCTAAGGCACCAAATCTGAGCGTCTGAATATTAACCCCGCAAGTTATAAAAATGTGTGGACTGTACGTAGGATAGGGAAATGCGAATAAATAATGGGAGAACGACAATAAATAATTTACTTCATAAAAACTAGTTCAGTCAATTGAGGTAACTTTACACCTCCTTTTGGTGTTTTTTGCTTCGTAATGCATTTAAATTCCGTCTTTTCTGGCTTTTTATGTCGAAAACACAAATCAATTGGACCAAAGTTTGCATTATGAAAGATGCTTTTTCTAAAACTTTCTGTTAAATACTCAAAGAGCTTGTATTTGGGGCGGTGCAAAGTTACCCAGGCTTTCAGGGTAACTTTGAACCACTTCAATTTCTTGTCTGCTTATCGCAAAATTTCGGAAGCTTTGTTGATATTTAGGCAAAACACCGTCCATCAGCCGAAAGTAGAATAAAGTCGGCACCCAATGATAACAGCTCAGTAGAGGTGGGGTAGTTTCGTATACATCGACAATTGAAGAAAAGTATCGGCTTGATTTCTGAGTCCAAAAAGAGCCTGGATGCTATCGTCTAAAAACACGAAACTCCCTTAACATTGTAGTCTTTTCTGTCATCAACAAAATACTAGACTGTCTTACCTTTACAATAAAACCAGGGGAAAAAATAAATGTACCCCATAAGGGAAGTCCGATGTGGCCTACAGCTAAATGTCCCACCTGGTGCAATGTTGGACCTGAAGTTTGACCTTGCATGCTGCACTCCCAAAAACACATCCATATACATATTTATAAGTTTTATATTAAAAGGAACCATATCTCGAGCAAAGCCCTTTGCAACAAAGCTTCACTATAATTGCTTTTACAGCCATAGCGCCGCACTCCTTGTCTTGGAGCATCCAAATTCACTGTCTTGTTTCTTGACGGCATCTTCTGTAAATGATTTAAAGAAAATTTACTGACCTAGTTGCGACTTTGTTTCTCAATTTAATAAGCAAGTAGAATCTTAAATCTATTCACACTCTCCTGTAGATAGATTTTTTAAATTTATTTATTTTTTCATTTGCTTTCAACACTATCAAACTTTGATTCAAAAAAGCAATTTTTTTTTTCTCGATCTTTTCAAAGTACTTATCATACCTACTATGTTTATTATATATAGTTATATACCTACCTACATTACATATATGTACATGTATCGATGTACATACATACATATTTCATAGGAGAAAAAGTGAACGTGATTTACGTAGTATGTTACATCCGCATCCTGGACATTGACGGCCAACTTTGCACCGGCTCAAAGTTACCCTGATTTTACCTCATTTCCGGAGGTGGCTTCCAAATTTCGCGATTATTTCGCTTGGAAAATGAAAAGTAACGCTACTCCCAAGTTATCCTAACACTAGAAATACCAAATAGTAACTATGGAATCGAAATGTAGCACTCAGCTTGGAAGCAGATGTTGAAAATAATAAACAAAAACCCTGCAAATTATTACACAATGGTTTATTATTCTCATGAACAGCTTGACCTAGTATTAGTGCTCCCCCATCCCATTCGATTCAGCATCGAATACTAGTAAACCATACGAAACATGTCCTGGCTACAATGGAACTACGGAAACAAAACGTCTGATGATTTTGCCGCGTCGGGTCGGGGAAAGCGAACCCGTTGCGAGGCGAAAGGGGAGTTGAGCCGCCCCGCCCGCCCGGCAGCGTTGCGAGGCGAGGACGCCCCGCCTCGGGTTGTTTTTTATTGAGACGGGAGGGAGGGAGGGACGCTGTAGTTCCCGTGTTGTACTGCGTTTCGTTAAGTTTTTCAACCATGTTTTGCCCATTACAACCACGGGCTTCGTCCGATCGGATTGCCGAGATGGCGGGCACAACTAGATACCAAATCGGATTTTTGTGCGAAAGAACGAATTTTTTAGACCACGTTAAAGGCACAAAACGGCCCTGACGGTGGACGGGGGATGGCGGACGGACATTGCAAATTTGGAATCTCCAAGTCTTGAAACGTAAAGTATCAAATTTTGAGGGGGGGTTGTAAAAAATCTTTCGTGACCGTGATTTCGTGAGTTTTCATTCTGTAATAAACCAAAACTCGGAAAAAGGGATAATTGGGAGAATGTCTCGAATGGCAGTAAATCGCAACTGGTCACAAGTTTGTCCGCGATCAGGCACAATCACAGACCCGTGGTCAATGCAGGTAGATCGGCGATAATGATGCGCGATAAGTTCCTCGGTCAACACAGGGCAACGGGGGATTTGTTGGTGAGTCTCCTTTTCCCTTTGGGCGAGCATGTGACGCCTGACTCTGCCAACTTCTCTCAAACCTTAAGATATTTCAACAAACGTACAGTTTTTCTTCTTGTCGGCATTACGAGAACAAGCTTCTTTAGAATTATTATATTCGTTATTTTTCAATCTCAGGCACCGCTTGTTTAGATGACTGAACATCACTGGTGAATATGAAGCGGAGTGGTCGTGAATTACCACTTCTTCCGTCCCTTTTGACATTTTATGTCTTTACTTTGCTACATAAACTCGAAAATGTAACGGAGAAGCGTCACGAAATTTTTAACCCGAGTTGCAAGCAACAGCCCCTGTGGCCTAATGGATAAGGTCACGTCTCGATCTCCTTAACCGGGGATTGTGGGTTCGAGTTCCACCAGGGTTACGATTATTTTGTGTTTTTGACATTTTATGTCAATTTTTGATTTAATTTAATCTGACGCTTGGTAACTTCACACGTTTTAATAACCTCAGTGACTAAGTGATGATGTCAATTGCAATTGACGCGGCCATTATATCGAAAACATCAACAAGCACAATCAAACGTAGTTATCATTGCATTAAAAACAACAAATAAAAGACTTAAAATGTTTCTAGTGGTTGCGTACTTGTACGAAAGCTGTACCCACCGTTTGTGTAAAGGTTTCTTTCGTTCGCATCGGAGGAAATCGAGGTTTAGATTTAACTTACACCTGAAGCCGCTCCAAAACAATGGGCCCACTTTCTAGCAATCATGGCTTATATGTTCGTTCAACAGATAGATACGGAAGTAACTACTGAGGACGGTATAGGTTGCTAGTTTAAAGACATTTATGGAAACTTTTAAAATAAAAAGTGGAAAACACATGGAAAGAGGGTGAGATGAACGTTCCAGGTGAAATGCAGCCATCTTAAACACCAACCATTCGTGCATAAACGTAGTTGCAAACAATAAAAAGAAACATCTGGTGCGACGCTAAACACAACTTTCCTTAGCTGTACGCAAATTCAATGGCCTTCGTGGCTTTCGCTACTAATTCAATTCACTTTACGCTCAGTTTCACTGATTCTAGTGGCGGTCAAAATAAGAGTTGGACCATTTTCCGTTTCTCGCACTATTTCGACTGTAGTTACGTAGTCATTTTAGTAGAAACTTGTCTACGTTTAGACTGTCGCCAAAAAAACCATTTAAACGCCTATTGTGATATTTTGATTGACTAATATAATAACCGGTACCGAGTTGTTTGGGTTGACGAATTTCTATCCTTAATCGGGCTACTTTATCGGTTGTGTCTACGATCTAAGAGAAACTGTGATAGGAAACCAGTAAGACGCCTGAATGTATTTTTGTTGATATTTTATTTCATTCGCTCCACTACCGCCTGACTTGGACGCCGCACTTCATTTGGAACGATCGTCAGCGGCCAGCTTTAGTGAAGGAACCCCCGATGTTGAGCGTTTGGAGTTTGATTAGACTACGACCGTACTTATTTCGCGTATTGCTGGCTTAGTATCGACAACGCCGTGCGCTCTGAGCGCCGTCTCCTCGTATCGTTGAGTTGTTTGCTACTATTTGTAACGTTGACCGTCTCAACTACTCATTAATCATTACGGGAATCTAGACTGAGGGGAAAATGGTTATTTATTACACAAAATACGTTCAAAGGGGGAATAGCCACCATTTACTAACTAGTAGTGCGTGACTAATGATTTCTATGACATTTTTTATATGTACACCTCCAAATAGTACCACAGTACCATAAAGTTGGTTGGTATTTGTTAGAAAAGCACAATAAACTATCAGACATCGGAGAAAATCGATTGAACGCAGTTTTCGCTTTATATATGGTAAAATTTAAAATGAACGGGAAAGAAAATAAATCGCTTGTGGGGATGAACCCATGAATTGAAATAAAAACAAATAGATATATTGAAGAAGGAAATTATATTTTAAATATCTGGTGCGTAGCAACACACAACTTTCCGCCACCCCCGTAATTTCGAACACCAACTACATTGGCGGGCGCTATATCTTCGTTCAACGCATTTTTACAGGAACATTTATTGAGAACAAAATTTAGGGACTAGTTAGCTGAGAGTACTCCGTAAGTTTGATCGAAATCGTTAGAGCCGTTTTTGAGAAAATTGGAAAACCAATACATTAATATTCGAAAAATCTCCTTTTCTGAGTTAACTTGGCTTTTATCTCCGTTCAACATATGAATACAGAAATAATTACGGAGAACGAAATGTGGGTATGGGTGACTAAAAGACACTCCATTAGGATTTATCACATCTGGTGAAAAATTTACCCTGGAATTTAAGGAAATGTTAGAAAAAACGTTATTTTTGACACATTTTGATTTTTATCTCTGTTCAATGGACCGTCACAGGAACATTTATTGCGAAGAATATGTAGGTATTGACTATTTGAAAACATCCGGTGAGTTTGGTGAAAATCGCTGAAGCCATTTTGCCAAAAAGCGTAAAAAACCGTATTTTCATGGGCCCATATCTCCGTTCACCGTATTTTCATGGAGATATGTATAAAGAAGAAAAGTTAGGTATTGATTAGGAGAAGATAATTTGAAAGTTTAATCAAAATCGTTAGAGCCGTTTTCGATAAAAATGCGAAAAACCCCACCCCCCTTCCCATCGGCCGAAATCGTCCATAACCTTATTTTGGTGTATACAAAAAATAACAAACAAAACGCTTCCCTTCGGGTAGCGGAAAGTAAAAAGGAGGAAAGAAAAGAAAAGAAAATTCAACTGTCACAAAACTAATTTAAAATGACGACTTAGGTAGAAAGAACAAAAAATAATAATGTCTTCTCCTACCTAACCTAAGGCCAGCCGAAAATAAATAAACTAGTCCACCGACTTGTACACTGTGCAGTCTTCTCTCTTCGTTCGAACAAAAATGAAGTTCTAAGGTACAGAGATTTCTTCGGGAAGAAAGCGGGAGATATCGCAGAACAGGAAAATCGGGAACGTGCTCCAAAAAAAATCCGTCAGGGAAAAGCATAACCTTTTTTCTCTCCTCAAACCTTTGTTCTCCTCCGACGAGCGCCATTCCAAGCGACTCGATAGATGCTTTAATTAGCGCGAGAGGAGACACCCAGCCGTATCCATATCCTTCCTCTTTCACGTTACAATATTCCGCTCATATGTTCGTAGCGCAATGAAGGTGGTAGTACAATATGTTACCTATAAGATGATGACATAGTAACGTTCATAAAGCAACTAGAAGGGCCCCCAGTCAATCCTGAGCTATAACCTCCTTCGCTCCACTTACATTCGGTTTCCAGTTTCTACCCGATAATTTTGAAATATTACTGAACATATCTGGTGCGTAGCAACACACAACTTTCCGCAACCCCCGTAAATTCGACGACCTGCTACGTATGCTGTGTATACGTTCAACGTATTTCTGCCGGAACACGCAGAACAAAATGTAGATGCTAGTTAGCTTATAGTACTAAGTTCGATCGAGATTGCTAGAGCCGTTACCCACCACCAGAAGTATTTCTCAATATAAAGATCAAATTTAACTCTAAAATCTTCGAAAAATGTTAGCACTTATTCATGCCGGCGGATTAACGTGATTGTTGTATCGCATTAACTGTGTGGGTGTTGTCGCTTAATTAACATTTTACTAACGAAAAGAGCGGAACGTGCCATGTGTAAAACTTACTGGCGCGTAGATCACAGAAAAGCAGCGGAGACGGTGGCTGGAGAGTGGTATTACATATGCCGTCGCCTGTTGACTGGAACTTAATAAGAAACCTCTCGTACTTGTCTCTGAAAGACTCTCCATTATGCACGTCTTGTGCCTCCAGTGCGGAGGAAACAAGAAACCATGTGCTGCTCCACTGTAGTTTCTACAACAGTGAGCGACGGTTGTTGAGAGGGCAAACGAACTTAGCAGCTTTGACTGCTACAAAGGAAGCCTATAACCATCTTATAAAGTTCGCAAAGAAGGTAATGGCTAAGAAACGTGGTTATAGTTGATCAGTCCTTTTGAAACTTGCCACCCAAGTAAACAGTAAGATCAGGTAGGGAACCAGATTAAGAACTACTCCCAGATGGTACGGGATTCCTCAGGTGGTCACCTCCGCGCGGTAACACACGGGCAACAGCTCTCTACGGTGAGACTGGCTAACGACCACATACCTGCCGTACCTCCACAGGTCTGAGTTCGGTGGATGCTGCAGGGGCCGGCCTCTTGCATATTAGCGAAACCGCAACTTCTATGACTGATATAACCCTCGTCGAGGGTTTAGGTACAGTCATGAAATAAAGAAACAGATCTGTCTGTAGTTCGATTAGCGGGAGAACGGCTCATCCGATTGAGCTGGTTCTTTTTTTGTTTTGTTCGTTATTTTTTGTAGACACCATAATAAGGTTATGGACGATTGCGGCCGATGGGAAGAGGGGTGGGGGACGAAAATGTAAACTAGGGTTTTTCAAATTTTTCTCAAAAACGACTCTGACGATGAAACTTTCAAATTATCTTCTCCTAACCAATACCTAACTTTTCTTCTCCATACATATCTCCATGAAAATACGGTGAACGGAGATATAGGCCTATGAAGCGAAAATAGGCGTTTTTTCGCTTCTTGCCAAAACGGCTTCAACAATTTTCATCAAACTCTCAAGATGTTTTCAAATAGTTAATACCTGCATATTGTTCTCAATAAATGTTCCTCTGACATTCCATTGAACAGAGATAAAAAACCAAATGTGTCTAAAATAACGTTTTTTCGAACATTTCCGTAAATTCCATGGTAACTTCTTCACCTGATGTGATAAATCCTAATGGAGGGTCTTCTAGTAACCCATACCCACATTTCGGTCTCTATAATTATTTCAGTATATATATGTTGAACGGAGATATAAGCCAAGTTAACTTAGAAAAGGAGATTTGTCGGATATTAATTTATCGGTATTCCAATTTTCTGAAAAACGGCTCCAACGATTTCGATCAAACTTACGGAGTACTCTCAGCTAACTAGTCCCTACATTTTGGTCTCCATAAATGTTTCTTTAGAAATGCGTTGAACGAAGATATAGCGCCCGCATATACAGGGGTACAGCTTTCGTACAAGTACGCAACCTCGAGGGACATTTTATGTCTTTTTCTTTAAAAAATTTGTTAAAAACTACGTTTGATTGTGCTCATTGATGGTTTCGATATAATGGCCGCATCAATTGCAATTGACATCATCACTTAGTCACTGAAGTTATTAAAACGTGTGATGTTACCAAGCATTAGATTTTGTAACAGACGTTACCTTGCACTTAACCCAACACAAATTTCGTGACGCTTCTTCGTTACATTTTCGAGTTTATGTAGCAAAGTAAAGACATAAAATGTCAAAAAAATAATCGTAACCCTGGTGGGACTCGAACCCACAATCTCCGGTTTAGGAGACCAATGCCTTGTCCACTAGGCCACAGGGGATGTAGCTTGCAACTTGGGTTAAAAAATTTCGTGACGCTTCTCCGTTACATTTTCGAGTTTATGTAGCAAAGTAAAGACATAAAATGTCAAAAACTAATGGTACACGTCCCACTAATGAATTTAGCCTCTGGGTTGCTCGATTGTTGGACCTCGGAAGAAATTTGGGCTATGACAAGGTGACAACCTTGGCAAATCATTTTGGCGCGCGAGATAGTCTAGGAACAACGCTCATATTTAGTGTTAATCCTGAAACCCATATCTGTTGTGCAGGGTTCACATCTGCGGGTTGTTCGTCCTTCTCGTCTCCATTCTCAGCTGATGCAGATGCCAGTTTGAGCTTGTACATCCAGGAGCTGATTTCTCCACAGGTTACTCCACAGTTCAGAAGAGGGTTAGGCCAGTTTGGCACTCTCTATGACCCCAGGAAAGCGAGTTGAGGTATTTTTGGGAGCCCTACCCTGCGTTTTCCTTTGTTTGGTGGTTTTGGGGCCATTTATTTTTTACCCACAGCAAAAGGGCTTCTTCCGTTTCGTTGCGCAGTCCCTTCTTCGATTTTGTTGTCTTCCCTCAATTCTTCTGTTTGTACTGGGCTGTCACCATCATTGTCCACCAAAAGACTTCGCACTTCAGCACAATTTGACTCCTTGTTCACATTGCTCTTTGACGCCACTGAAAAAGAAATATTGAAAAATCTGATTCAAAACTATGGTTAAAGAAATTAGTTTCGCTCAAGCGAGTTCAATCGATGTGTGCCTACCCTTACACCCTTACAGAAAACTCCCCTTCTTTCCCTTAAAACCAAGAAAGTAACTAAATAAACCAATACCAATAGCCACCAGAGGAGGATGCATGGTTAACAAAGTCAAAATCTTACCTTAAGAAGTGTAAAACTACTGCCTGGTGTTCAAAAGACCATCCTGATGGTGGATGGCAGATTCCCGCCCCTCATAAGCAGGATTACAGAATTGCTGAGTAGCGGCTGGCGAATGGGCGAAGATGAGATGAGACGTTTCAGGATTCAAGTGAAATGCAGATTGGACTGTATTCGAGCTATTTCAATCAATTTCTGAAAGCTGACGTTGGAAAATAAATTTGTTTAAGGTTGCAATAGAGATATAGAAATAGTGGATAAATAAAATGAAGGAGCTGTGACCTGTTTTATTCCGTTAATGGTTGCCACTGGCTGGTTAGTGAATGTCATACCAACTGTTGTGAGGGTTGGTTCTGAATGTTCCAAAGGATTTATTCGGGGGGTGTGTATGGTTGTTGGGTAGTATGAGTATGGATAACTATTTTAGGAACAAGGTAGAACGAGAAGCGCGTGTAGCGGCGGATCAGCAAGTCAGGTCCTGATCAGTTGACCAAGTTGGCATGTTGAAAGGGGTAGGAAGGAGAATCACCTCTTGTAAGGCCGCTAGAGAGCATAGGACGAACAATATCAGTGTGTAACATAATTCATTAAATTTTAAAATCACACCACGTTACCATATTAATGTAGTATTATATGATGTATAATCGCTGTTCGCCCCAGCTCTGGCAGAAGCAGTTCAGCGCCCTTTGCCCTAACGCCAGAAATGTTAACTACGAAGAAACCGGAAGGTGTTACGCTCCACGACTCACCACCTTGCCACCTCCCTCAGCCTGTCGATCTTCTCATTTCTGGCTTCTCTGCCACCCTCCACTCTGCTCCCGAATTGCACTCACATCGTATCCCACTTATTGGGTTCGATTCTGTGCTTTACCGGCATTTATGTTTCTTGGTTTTCACATCAGTCTTCTCCTCACACCTTTTATTTAATGTTAATTTGTTTCGTGGTATTTTCTTCGCCCATAGAGCTCCATGTGTTCCCCTCATCGATGAGTTGGGCGTGGAGCGATTTTATATCAAATAAATGGGATATTGTGGGCGAAACCAGTGCACTGTCATCACATTGTGCACTACGCATAGAATATTGGTCAATCCTATGATCTCCAGTTGCTACGTCGGTCAACTGGATTCTGGCAAACTTGGCATTGTGAGTTCAGTCCTCTGGGGTCCTTCCTCTACTTTTCTTCTTTTAATTCATTTTCTAGTTTTGTTATCTTATATGGGGCTGTGTGTTTTGTGTGCTCTTCATCCATTTGACTGGAACAGGTGTTGCAAGCTACCGTTCAAGGCTCGTGTAGGGATGTAAGCACTTCCGTTTTGAAACGAGGAGAGATTCCAGTAGAGACCTGGAGCTGACACATAAATTAGCTACAGTCCTGAAAACGACTGAAACTTTCCCATTCCGTGGGCGTTCTCTTTAGGGAGATCGGAAACGTCGCGGAATTCAGCAAAAACAGTTTGGGGGGGAATGGTTTGAAGGGCACACGGCTTCTGCCTCAGGCCGCAGCCTGCGGTCGTTTTATAGCCGTCAAAACGGCCTCTGCAGCTACAAAAAGCCCCTCGGAGACTTTTCCACCGAGTTTTCCCCTCCCTCTCGAGAGCTTTTCGTGCGAGGTGACTCAGAATCATCGACCCGAACTCGTTACTGGGCTGGAATATTCAACTTCCCCGGATCTCTTCGCTGAGCCCCTTCAAACCTTCAAACGAAACTTGGGCTTCGCAAATCCTTGCAAATGACATCGTGTGCGACTTGTGTTCGATCGATTTCTTTATGGGAGCCTCACCTCTATTCTGGCCTGAGTGTAAGGATCACTCATCAGGTGAGCGGCACAAGGGAATCCCACCTGGGATCTCATTTTGTTTCATTATTTCCGACAGTGATGGTTTCGTTTGGTGACGGCTTCCGCTATCAATAACCTCTCGATCGTTCACAGTTCTGTGATGTGGATATGGAGCCGAATGTGCCACAAATCGCTGGAACCTCAGTGCTGACGGCTCTTAAATCGAAGGTTTTATGGGAAGACTCTTCCTTAGCCTGCAATGCTGAGATCTATACACCTAGGATCTTTGTTACTGAGCCATCGCATTTCGTGTGTAATAAACTCATAGAGCTTAGGAATATCTGTGTATCTTGTTCAGCTTTCACATTTCTAGTACTCCAATGTGGCTGTAACACCTACAGATGATGTCGGTTGCGTTATCATTATAATGAGGGTGATGAAAGAAAGTTTGGTGTTTTTTTTTTTCGAAAGAAGTGTACTGGCACGAACCGAACTCTTCGATTTAGCGAAGGCTCGTCCGGGGAATTTGTACTAAGCACCTCATTCGAAACTTGGGTGCCAGCAGTCTGAACGAAGCTCGTGTCTCATCAAGGCGTCTTCTTGACTCCCCCGCCCGTGTTCGCTCCCATCCAGTTCCCTGTTTGAGGTGGTAAGACATATCCGAGTGCAAATAAAACGTGACGTTCCATTTGCACCCGGTTGATACGGTACATACTCCCGGCCTCACTTAATGCAATATCGTAACACTGGCGCCCAGCTTGAATTGGGGCGTTTGAGGCGCCTAGCCAGCACAAATACCCTGATGGGCCTTCACTAAATCGAAGAGTTTGGTTTCTCCCAGTACAGAATAGAACTGCAGGTTAGAAATAAGAAATGCAAGAGACTGAGGGATTAGACGACTGCCCACATGCTTCCTCGAACCTATGGAGAGAGATCTAGGTTTTTGTTAAATCTCGGCGACCATCCTTAGCTAAGAAAGCATCCTCGTTTCAGCTTGCTCCGGATTTTGGTCACTCGCCACCTCGAAACCTGATCTCGAGTTGGTACCTTTTCTAACTATCACTTCTGTTAGGTGATAGGTTTGACTAGTAGGGAGCATAAGGGGATCATTGGAAATTAGAGGGAGGGCCATCTGGCCAGACGTGGTTCGTCTACAGTACCTATTGGTCCACCTTCCCATTGTGGGAGTTCTCTGTCACTAGTCAAGAGGACTCTGGGAGAATATGCCAGAAGAATGCATCAGACAGTCGGGAATGCTGCAGGAGTAAGGCACTCCAAACCCTTTATCTCAGAGCAAACACGTTAGATAAGACATAGCCGTCTGAGGATGGAGAGGAAGGACCTAAGGCAGACTGAGGGGAATCATCACCGGGCGCTGCAAATTGAATAAACAAATGTATGTTTTGGGCATAGTCGACACTCCTCAGTGTAGATGGTGTGGCATGAATGAGGAGACTCCCTACCATGTCCTGGCCAAGTGCCTGAGCCTTGAGGGGGAGTGATTTCTGGTCATTGCTACCACTTCCTGTAGGGTGGACATCAAAGAGGACTCCTGTGAGGCATCGAACTGTGAGACATTTAGCCTGGCACAATAGGTGGTTAGGCCGCAGTTCATATCCCACGAGAGGGGCAGTCAGAATGCTATGTATAGGGGATAGGTTGGCTACATTGCTTTCACACAGAACTTCTTGTTAATGGGTTACCAGGAGCCTAGTTGCGAGGTATTTCCGAATGGCTACTCTCTTCCACCATCTTCTAAACCTCTTCTTCTGTTGACCTCTTCTTTAGCTCCTTTTAAATGGGGCTTCTCATTGTCAGCTAGAGTTAGCAGTTCTCATGCATCTGTCACTTTTCCTAAACTGGGCTCCTCATCAAGGATGTCCACGGTATTGAACTTAGAGACTCCACTACCTTCTTTTCTGTTTCCATCATCAGGGCACTCCACATTCTACAACAAATCATTTGCTCTTAAACCTTCTCCAGAACCTGATGGGATTTCCCTCTGTTCGTTTGGTTCTGCATCCAGCCTGGAGGACCAGTGTTGCGGATCCAATGAGGGGATGTCGGCATCTGACGGTAGGGGGACTCGTGATATCCAAGACTGGACTGTCACACGCGGATGCAGGAGAAGGAAAATAAAGTTTTGCTACTGTCATAGGCGCCGTGTTTTGCTCTCTAAGCAGCGTTAGTCATGCAGCTCTGCCACATCCAGGGCTCTAGCAATAAGTGTTGAATGGGAGATCGTACGCCCCAGTGCGTGTGCAGAGAGCAGTCTCCTCCATCACACTAGGGGAAAGGGGGCACTCCTGGATCAGTTGGTCCAGCTGCCAGGAGAAAGAAGGGTGTTGTCCTGGTCGGAGGCATCCAGTAGGTGTTGGTGTTACTTCTAGCCTTTGAGTCAGATCATTGAGCAGGCGAGATGTGAAAGTTTGAGAAATTATAGGTTGTACATTTGGGACTCGTCATTGGCTACTACTTCTGAGTCCTGGCTGGAGAAGCAGTTCTTTGTAGGCAAAGTGTAAAGGCTCCATCCACTTCCAAATCTATTATGTCTATCAACTGCAGCTGCTGCAAACGGCCTTCCTTGGGTCTGCTTCTCTCCTGCAAGTGTCTCTATTGCTCGGGATTGGGTTTTCTCTATCAATCTATTTCGAAGCATCAAAGAGCAAATTACCTCTGTCGCTGTGTGACACTCGTGGAGGCTTTCTCGATTGGTTACAAGTTTCCGATTCCGTTTCACAGATATGCCGGCTAATGCGAAATGCTCAGTGTGAATGTTGAGTGACTCCATTATCTGCCGACAGGAGGGTTCGCGTATTTGCCCAAGAGAATTGAAGGAGGGCGAGCTGGTTAACTGATCACCTTTGTAACGCTCATAAGTGAAGACAATGGAGAAGAGGGTTGCTGTTAGCTACACCCAACGTAACGCCTATGTCGACTCAACTGATACGTTCTTCCCCTGCCCTGCTTTGATGCCACCTCCCTCAACTCTTCCCCTCCATCATATTAAAGACGACGGGCGACTTGCTCCTCCATTAGCGACGACCTATCGATCTCCTTCCGATTAGTAATCCTCTTCTACTTCCTGTCAACGACTTTGGGAAGGGAAAAGACGGTAATTGAAGAGCTGAATCCGGCAAACGAGGAACTTTCCACTTAACTTCAACTAGGGGATAGAACTTGCCCGTTTCACGTTCCAAGAGAGACACAGCAGCCACCTCGGACGGGTTTATCTCAAATTCCCACCGTGCGCTGAACTACATTTCTCATTTCCTCGCTGCGCTGCGAGTTCTTGCGGTTAATGGATGGGACCGTCGGTTTGTTGAAGCTCCAATGCGCCCATGTAGTTCGTGGATGGCAGGAGGTGACATCTTGCAAAGCAGATGCAGAACGCCAGAACCTCTGTAGCGTCTTGACTTTAAACAGATTTGATGAAGTGAAGTTGGAAGTAAACGTAACGAATTATTTGTAATACAAATCCAATGCTTACTTCTCGCAGCTGATAAATAATAGCTCAAAAGGTGCAAGAAATTAAGATGAGAAACCAACTTAGCAATTTGAAATGTATTTAGGAATACAATGACATGAGATAAAAATTGAAATGCGCTCGTATTAAATGGAACTATAAAAGTGGGAATAACCACATTACACAATTAAATCAGTTAAACTATACTAAACATTGTGCCGACGTAATTGTTACATATAAAACATTTTGACGAATAAAAGGAAGAATGGAGAATGGACTAAAATACTATAAATTTACAATTAATTGTAGGACTTTCCACAGTTAATAAGGTGCGAAGTACTACGACAAGGGGGAGGAAGTTGAAAGAATTGGTTGTCTGATTCGTTTGTGCGGTCAAATCAAATTTTGTATCGGACTTCCGTATTCGAAGGCCTGAAAGTGGTTGAAAAAGTACGTGAAAGTAAGACTTACGACAATAAGGCGTCAGATGGAAATAGAGCTCTCATGCTCTCGCAATATAATCGCATCTCCTCCTTTTTACTTACCGCTACCCCGAAGGGAATGGAAAGGACACCAAAACAAGGTTATGGGCGATATCGGCCGATGGGAAGGGAGGGAGGGGGACGAAAATGTACCAAAACAAGTGTGTTACACATTTTTCTCGAAAACGGCTCTAACAATTCTAATTAAACTTTCAAATTATCTTCTACTAATCAATACCTAACTGTTCTTCTCCATACATATCTCCATGAAAATACGGTGAACAGAGATATAGACCTATGAAGTAAAAATAGGTTTTTTACGCTTTTTGGCAAAACGGCTTCAGCGATTTTCACCAAACGTACAGGATGTTTTCAAATAGTTAATACCTACATGTTGTTCGTAATAAATGTTCCTCTGACAGTCCATTGAACAGATAAAAATCAAAATGTGTCGAAAATAACGTTTTTTCTAACATTTCCGTAAATTCTAGGGTAACTGCTATGGAGTGTTTTTTAGTCACCTATACCCACGTTTCGCTCTCTACAATTATTTCTGTATATATATTTTGAACGGAGATATAAGCCATTTAAGACATATTCCAATTTTCTCAAAAATGGCTGTAAACGATTTCGATCAAACTTTCGAATAACTCTCACCTAACTTGTCCCTACAGTTGTTCTCTATACACGTTCCTGTAGATGTGCGTTGAACAAAGATATAGCGCCCGCATATGTAGGTGGTATTCGGTGTTAAAGGGATTGCGGAAAGTTGTGTGTTGCTACGCACCGCTCGTTCTTCTTACACGAAGTAATATTCGCGTTCTATTTCTCGTTGGGCGCGAACACTTAACGCGTGAAATACAAATTTTCGCTGAGAGCTTTGATAATTTATTGCGCTGCTCTCGTCATTTCCCCGCGGATAAAAATTCTGAATGCCGTCATGGCATCTGGTACTCCACTAAAATTTAATCAAAATCGACCGTTTTGAGGTAAATATATTTGGTGTTTTTATCACTATGATAACTATAGTTATTCTTGGCCGAAGACGACGGACAGCAATTTCAGTTTATCTCATGACTTAACTCGTAGGGCTCGGAAAATTAAATGATTTATGGGGGGGGGGGGTCAGGCCGCAGGATGGCTACATGAGTCGGAATTCCTTGGTTTGGGAAACGACTTACATTGAGTGGCAGCAGTCATGCCGATTTTCGGCACGCGCAGAAGCTGCTGCACGATCTAACTTTGCTATGGTTCGTTCACTATCTTCGGACAATTGAATCAAATCGCTTTTCCCCGGTTGGATTTGGATCTCTGCTCCTCTTTGCTGACACCATGCTTGCACTACATCACTTCCTCTCAACCTAACCACCCGCTAGTATTAGAAAGCTACTGTAACTACCTCAGCCACAACCTACTCAAAATGTCATCTGTCTTGATCAGAGTTACATCTCTCTGCTCCAACAGTATTCGACCGCTCTCCAAAATCCGCTTTAGCTATTTTTCACTTGAATGCATTGGGCTTCTAATTGATAGGCGCTACCGACGTAGTTTTCGCTTGCGTGTTCTATCAGGTTTTCTCATCTCGACTGTTCCGTCGTTTCAAACTAACGGTCTCCTCCCGATTGTGCTAGAGAAGCACAGCGGACGTGAATTCTAGTGAACTCTTATCAAAATGTAAGGATTTAGTGCAAGAGCTTAAAATTTCAGTGGGAGTGAAACACATTGAGTGAACGGGGAAGACCATAAATCTTCCTTCCTTCTCCCCCCCCCCCTCGCCACCACGCATTTATCTTTCCTCTCAACCCGTGCGCCCTTTTGACAATGATTTTTTTTTTTGAGTTACGTCTTTCTTTTTCATGTGTGCCCCATCGTAAAGGAGGCTTTGCTCCTGGCTAGAAGCCACGTCTCCTCCGCCTCGTCTTCTTATCGCGGGGTAGCTTTTTTTTTATACTGCTGTCGTTTATCGCTAATATTGTCGAGCCCTCAGAAATATTTGAAATTGGGTTGCCAAGCGAAGCAGTCGACGACTTTATCGAGAAGTAACGGCCTGGTTGGCTCCAGGTCCTGTTCCCTACGACTCAGGCTGGTCGCTTATCGCTTATTTACTTTCTGTCGCCGACCTACGAAATAGTGAGGGGGCCTCATGTCTTGTTAGTGATTCAGCGCCATTCAACAACCACACGGAGCATGTCAATCTGACCTGATAATGCAGAGCAAGGTTTCAGATGCCTAAATAAATCTGAAAGTTTATTATGTTTAGTAAATCGCACGACCAACTGTCTAGCAAATAGGCGGGACACAGTTCGTACCTCTCTCCACACACTGAGAATCTCGCTCTCTGACAAGTTTGATTTATAGCTTTGCCTTTCTTTAGCCAGTCATCCTGCAAATAGGTATATCTGGACGTCCCCACCCGCTTGCCAATTTTCTTGCCCAAAATGCTCTTTGTGGTCCCTAGGAATGGTTTAGATTCTCACTGGGATCAGTCCAGTTGCTGATCCCCTCAATCCCTTCTTTCTCCCATCACCCAACACGAAGTACAGCCATTCTGCAGAACCAGGCAGTACCAAACTTGCCCTGAAAACGAATTGGTGGACGACTTCGGTGCTTTGAGAGCAGCCTTTCCCCGTTTTCGGGCTCGTGGTAATAAATTTCTCTCACTTGTGAGCAGCTGCTCATGATTTGTCGTTCTCGATTGCAAGCGCCTCCGCAATTTTTGGTTCGGTCAAGAAGTAGGGAGAAGAAAGTGGTGTGTTGCTTCGCTCAAGAAGTTCAATTACCCATTTCTGCCATTTTATTAGTTCACTCAGTTTACTTGGGCTCTCCCGTCGAGAGCTCCTCCAAAAGATCAGACCCTTTCAGTATTTACGTTCCCTCTTCTCTGAATATCAAATAGCCCCGGATTTCAGCCCCCCCCCCTTTCCCTCCACACAATCCTCATGGACTTACGACAAAAATGTGTGGTCTCAAAGGAACTTAACGATTTTCGGTTGGACTCACAGGAAAAGGACTTGGGAGCTTCGAGGTCCTTATCCTTTTTATGTAAACGCAACTTTTTATAAGAATGTAGTCGGATGGTATGGTGTGAGATGGAGTGGTTGGGGGCTGAGTCCGAGGCAGGAGAAGTGGGATGGGGTTGTGAGGTGGGTGGGGCCGTCCATAATGATTTTCCTTGTGTGAGAGCCAACTACTCCCCTTCCTCATCGCCTCTTGACCATCCTGCAGGCCTTGAAAGAAGGTGGGTCTGTGTATGAGGATGAGGCAGTTTGAAAGCTGTTCCTCCACCACTACCACCATCCTATTTCTTGTTGGCCGCCTTCTTACGCCGCCCGCGCACCCCATGACTGCTAAATTACCATATTGTCCGCCTCTTTTTGAAAAACGCCTCTGCCCACGTAACACCCCCTCGAGAGGCTCTCGTAAACAGTTGCTGACTCGCTTTTGCAGGTTCCCTCGCAGCAAGCCTGTCGTACTTTTAGATTAGAATTTTGAAACCGAGTTGTCTGTTAATCTTGAACCCTTTCGTTTTCAGAATATTCAAGTTGACCCACGCTTTACATATTATTTTCGCGTACCTGAGTTGTACTTTTAATCATCTACATGTGTGTATGGAGCGGAGCAGCACAAACCAAAAATAGAGTGGAGGAACGAGCTTGTGTACCTTCTCCTTCACTATCCTCGCAGAATAAGCTGCCGTCAATTGATCAGCGTTTCAGATTTCATCTCTGGCACTCCAGATTCGCATTACAATCGAGACATGAACATTTTTGTGGCGTCATAATGAGGGATGGTGTGACCTAGGTAACCTAAATAGCGGTGGCTGCTGGCCAAAAGTGGTGTCAAAGAAATTAAAAACGTGGAGTTCGCGGTATATGTGCAGAATGACGCATATGGCTGAGCAGCCGATTAGTTATAACAACGCCCGGTGGGGCGCATCCAACAACATTGCTCAGCCCTACGTACATTCAGCGGTTTTTGTCGCTCCAACTGATGATCTAAACCAGTTCAGTTTTCGAGAAAAATATTATTACCGTAGCAGCTCACATCAGATTTGGATTCAGCGACTGGCAAAACGGAATTAACCGTACACTCCCTTCTTGTTGCCTCGACTGCAGTGAATGACGACATCGTAGTCCTTCGCTTGGTGATCTTCACGTTCAGGGCCACGAAGTCATCATTTGAATGCTGGCGGCTGATCGACCGCTTGACAAGTAAATTGTTCCTCTTGAAGCTAAACTCCCGATGATCTTTTAGGGCAACCTATTCAAAAGACTCCATTGTTTTTCGACCTTCCACTCAGTTCGACATTTAGGTTGACATTCAAACGCCCTCTCCTCACGAAGGTTTTTGAAGCCCAAATTATACCTCAAAAGGAGAGCGGCTCCAGTTGCTTGACTATGCGGCCGGTTATATAGGCCGCAACACGACTGGGTTTATTCGCTTGATAAAACACTTCGTTCCCTATCAAAGTTCCATGAAGCTTTTTTAGTTTCCTTAGTGGTACGAAGTACGAAAGAAAGTTAGGTAGTCGGTTGAAAGGAAAAAAATAGCGCTTGCTTCAGATTTTCACGTTTGAAAGGCTTCTGACATTGGAAAACGCCGTTTGAGAGGTTTCTGTGTTTCTGAACTTTATTGAGAGAACGGCTGAATCAAATTAGTTCAAATATTCAGCCAGTAGGTCAATATGAGACGATAAAATAAATGTATAAGCAAAATTAACGATAACGGGAGAAAAAATGGGAAAGAAATAAATTAAGAATGAACGTAGTTGAAGCCTAGTACTCTGGCTCGCCAAGGTTTTGGCCAATTGGCTGCAAGCATTCTCCCAGCACCATCCTCGACTTGCTTGGTGCTACTATTAATGTGGAAAGGGCGATCTTTCCAGACTATTTGGAAACAAAGTCAACCGTTAGGTGAGCCGTCTTCCCTGGCTGCAAGTGTACTGCAGACGAGTGCGTTCGATGTGAAGACATCGTCATATCGCAGTAAGTCAGCGTGGACGGATTCATCCAACAAGTAGGTTGACTTTGTCCATACTCTTACTGGTAGACCTCCTTTTCAACACCATTCCGACGCTCACGGAACCTGTTCAACACATCTAGCCGTTGCCATCTACATCGTGTGTGGCAGTCCAAGATGGCACCCCCCTAAGTGCTGTGAGAACAATTTCTAGTGGAGGGGGCTAGTCTTCCTTTTCTTTTGTCTTTTTCGGAAGAGGAAAACTTCATTTGTGTTGTGAAGGTTACAGTTGTGTTAGTTGTATGTACAGTTGTGTATTTTAATTTAGTAGACTAGAGCCTGACAACATGGCGGAGGGTTGGTATCAGCCTGAGTTCAAAGGTAATGAGTGCTTTTGAACAAAAATTACGTCAATTTCCTGTAGTGGTAATCAAAATTCCAATTACCTTTTTGCTTTCTGCTACCCAAAGGGTAAGGAAAGTATAGTGATCATGTAAAAATATCTGGTGCGTTGCAACACACAACTTTGCTTAGCTCTACAACAATTCACTTTGTACATGCCTAATTCTATTTATTCAATTCACTTATCACTCAGTTAATTTGAATCTTGGTCAAACAACGCTTTACGGCAGCAGCAAGCGGTAGCGCTTACAGTTCCAGATTTTATTGTGCTGCTCGTACTCATTTCAGGACTATTATTGAGCAATTGATACACAGAGAATTAATGTAAGTAAATTAGAAGTAAATAAGAATTTTTTGAAGAAGGATAGTAATTACTTATGCAGAGTTATTAGGTAAACACTTTTAGAACTGGTAGTAAGCGAAACCGCAGTAGTTGAAATTCTTGAATTTCTGGAGTGACCCCCATGTATCTCATGAGCGTTTTTAAACACTCACCCTTTAGGTATTAGATTGGACTACAACACCAATTTTTTTTAGCATTCTACAAAAATTCGAGCGGAGTTTATAAGGAAAAAACTGCGCTAAAAACGCTTTTCGTCGAAAATTTTGATAATATATTATGCTGCTCTCGTCATTTTCCCACGAATGGAAATTTCATGGTATAATTGTCTTATTGAGAGCTATCTATATAAAAAATTTAATCAAAATCGTTAGAGCCGTTTTGGACAAAAAATTTGGTATTTTGATCACTATGATAACTATAGTTAAATTTCGGTGGATTTTGCCCATACCCTTATTTTGGCGTCTCATGGTAACCTGTAGGCTAGACATCATTTTACAGCTGATTTGGTACTGTTGTTTTCTCTAAAAACCGCGCTAAAATCGATTTCGTCGAAAGCTTTGGTAATTTATTGTGCTGCTCTCGTCATTTTCCCGTATATGGGAATTTCATGGTACAGTTGACATATTAGGAGCTATCAATATAAAAAATTTAATCAAAATCGTTACAGCCATTTTTGAGAAAAAAAATATTTCGTGTTTTGATCATTATGATAACTATAGTTAACGTTCGGTGGATTTTGTTCAAACCCTTATTTTGGCGTCCCATGGTAACCTGCGGGCTAGATATCAAGTTTGAGCTGATTTGGTACGGTGGTTTTCTCTAAAAATCGTTCACAGACACACAGAACATTTTCCCAAATAGTGTTTTTCGGACTCAGGGGGGTCTGAAACGTAAAGATCTGAAGAGAACTCAAATTTTTTTTTTTCAGCCGATTACATAACTTTCCTTTCTACTTCGTGGAGCCAAGGAAAGTAAAAAAAGTTGACTTTTCTTCAGATTCTTCGCGTTTTGGGGACTACTGAATCCAAAAAACCTCATTTCGGCGCGTGGTCTATGTGTTTATGTGTACGACGGATCTTCGTATTGGCTGTGTCGGAAGTGGAGGCAGTTAACATCAAGGTTGCAGCATTGGCCGTGTCTTGGCGGGGTGTGCTGTGCAAGTAAAGTACTGAGGAGATGCGTCGGCTGAGTTTTCTCTGACGCATCACATCCGGTATGTCGCTCAGGTCGTACCTAAAGAGGAGGTCGTTCTATCGTGCAACATCCTCTTATCCTTCTTTCCTAACCCGTCCCAATCCTTCAATCCCAAGTGCCCGAGTGAGGTAGCCGGGGCGAACTCCCCATTTAGTTTCTCCTTTTTGGGTGCCACGGCAAGCTTCGAAAAAAAAGGAAAAAAGTGCGTGTGTTTGTAGTTCAATTGGCGGTAGAACGGCTGTACCGATTGAGCAGGTTCTGGTTTTTTGTTAACGCGATTTGGGTTGGGGGACGGCAGTGTACCATAAAGTAGGGGATTTTGCATTTTTCTCGAAAACGGCTCCAACGATTTTGATTAAACTTTCAAATTATCATCCACTAGTTATTACCTAACTTTTCATCTCGATAAATGTTCCTCTGATATTCCACTGAGCAGGGATAAAAATGAAAATGTGGCGAAAGTAACACACACACACACACCACATACACAACGTAACGTATTCGTAATTTCCTGAGTAACTGCTTAATTGGATTTGATCAATCTTATAGTGTCTTCTAGTAACCTGTGGGCACACATTTTGTTCCCCGTAATTATTTCTGTATCTATCTGTTGAACGGAAATATAAGCTATGATAGCTCGGAAAAAGAGATTTTTCGAATATTTATTTACCGTTTTTCCAATTTTCCCCAAACTCGCTCTGATGATTTCCATCAAACTCACTCGGTACTCTCAACTGACTAGTACCTATATTTTGTTCTTCGTAAGTGTTTTCGTAGAAATATTCGCCCGTGTATACGGCTGGTCGTTGAACGCACCTGCGCACCACATAGTTAATTACGTACAATGAGAATAGGTTTTTGGACTTCTCATTACATGTAATCGGCAAAAGAAATAGCAATTTCGATTACCATTACATGAATTGGAATGGAGCAATCCCATTACATGTTTACATATGGATTACAATTGAGTGGGACTTTTCAAGGGAATTGGTGATAATATGCGATGTCCGGCTAAATCTAAGCCAATTATTTATATTAGTTCATGTCGATATCTTTCGGGAAGGGGTCGGCGGACTAGTGGCTATAGTTAAGTCAGTTTCTCAGTCACATTTGGAACATTTAGGGGTGATTTCGGGTTTATTGAACAAATATTCGTTTCCCCATTAGGAATTCCCATTTGTTGAAAAGAAATCGGAATGTGAGCAGTTATCAATTGTTTTATTCTTGTACTTCAAGTAACTTGAAATAGAAGTAAGCAAATCACAATGTCAAGGGATGTTTCGAGGGATTTCAGCCTCGTTGAATTCAAATTACATTCAATTTTCGATGAAGTCACTAAAAAGAGCGTTAAATTTCCAATATACTTCATATCAAACTAAATTTTTGAATGTAGGACTCAAGGATCAAAAGTAACTCTACACATTTAAGTTGTTCGATTTGTCGAAACCGCTAGTTTCTTTGATCCTTTGTGGGTCTCCATAGCCCGACTTCCAGTTCTAATCTCTTTCCAGCGCTTGGAAAACTTCCTCAGAACATCTGTCAGCTTTCCTACTGCCTACTCAAACAATCTTTTAAACTGGAACATGAAGGAGAAAATTGCGTTTGAACGCAAAAAAACGGGGGTTTCCTGCAAAATCAATGATTTCCATTACGAAAAGTAGTTAGAACGCTGCATAAAATCTCCCATTGCCTCCAAAACTCTTACTGTATTCCAAGTAGACTGTTATGATTACGTGTAATGGAAGTTAAAATATCTGGTGCGTTGCAACACACAACTTTCCTTAGCTCTACGTCAATTCACTTTTTACATGACTAATTCTATTTAACCAATTCATTTATCACTCAGTTAATTCGAACTTGATCAAATAACGCTTTATGGCAGCAAGAAGCGGTAGCGCTTACAGTTCCAGAATGTATTGTGCTGCTCGTACTCATTTCAGGACCGTTATTGAGCAATTGGTACACAGGTAATTAATGAGGCTGTAAACACAAATTTTTTGAAGAAGGATAGTAATTACTTTTGTAGAGTTATTGGGTAAAAATGTTTAGAACTGGTAGTAAGCGAAACGGCGGTAGTTGAAATTCAGGAATTTCTTGAGTGACCCCCATGTATCTAATGAGCGTTCTTAAACACTCACCCTTTAGGTATTGAATTGGAGTACAATACCTTCTTTTTTTTTACATTCTACGAGAATTCCAGCGGAGTTTATAAGGGAAAAACTGCGGTAAAAACGCTTTTCGTCGAAAATTTTGATAATTTATTGTGCTGCTCTCGTAATTTTCCCCCAAATGGGATTTTTATAGTGTGATTGCCTTATTGATAGCTATCAATATAAAAAATTTAATCAAAATCATTGGAGCCGTTTTTGAGAAAAATATTTGGTGTTTTGATCCCTGTGATAACTATAGTTAACTTTCGGTGGATTTTGCCCATACCCTTACTTTTGCGTCCCATGGTAACCTGTAGGCTGGAGATCAAATTTGAGGTGATTTGGTTCGGTCGTTTTCTCTAAAAATCGCGCTAAATTCGATTTCGTCGAAAGTTTAGTAATTTATTGTGCTGCTCTCGTCATTTTCCCCACAAATGAGAATTTTATGGTATAGTTGCCTTATTGAGAGCTATCAATATAAAAAGTTTAATCAAAATCGTTAGAGCCGTTTTTGAGAAAAAAAATATTTGGTGTTTTGATCACTATGATAGCTATAGTTAACTTTCGGTGGATTTTGCTCATACCCTTATTTTGGCGTTCTATTGTGACCAGCGGGCGAGATATGAAGTTTGAGCTGATTTGATACGGTGGTTTTCTCAAAAAATCGTTCACAGACACACTCAAGTGACACACACAGACCATTTTCCCAAATAGTGTTTTTCGGACTCAGGAGCGTCTGAAACGTAAAGATCTGAAGAAAACTCGAAATTTTTTTTTCAGCCGTTTACGTAATTTCCTTTCTACTTCGTAGAGCCAAGGAAAGTAAAAACCCCATTTCGACTGCCTTTAATGAAAACCTTTAATTTTTATTACCATTGCAGGAATCGGAATGGAAGTTGCGGCAACATTTCTTCAAATGAATGGGAATTTGTAATGGGAAATGAATGGGATTCGTTTTTTACCAACGCAGGTATCCGATACGCCTCTCAGTATGAACATAACATTATGAATGGAAAATCGATGATAAATACGCGTGAGTTAAACGAAATGGCTATAAGTTTCCTATCCGTACCCCAATAATCCCGCTGACCCATCAATCCCCCGACCCACAACTGCTGACCCTGCATCTCAATACTATATAACGCTCACTCCGTGCCCGCTCACTTGTGAATAATTTCAGCCATGTACGTCAATGATATATTTTTGTAGTTCCGAAATAAATTCAACGCCGCTTTAGTTTGGCGCTAAATAAGAACAAAGTGTCAATATAAATATAGTTGTAATAATAGGTACGTTTAGTACGTAGTTACAGTGTTAGGTCACGTACACTTTTTTTTCTTTAGCTTTGTTCTATTATTTTTTTTATTATTTACAAGTCCTCAACGCGAAGAACCGACGCATTGTCATTTTATATCTTCTCTACTGGTATTAAGAATTCCCCTATTCGAAATATTATTGGTGTGCATCAGAACACAATGCATTTTGCAGTATAAAGGGAGAATAGTAGTTTTAAAACGATACACAACGCGATGGCAGATGAATCCAAGTATCAAACTGGAAGTGACTTAAAATTTCTTGTGTAAACACGAGCGCTACATCTTCGATCAACCTATTTCTATGGAAACATTTGAAGAAAGCCCAGACATGTTGAGTCTCAAGGCCACCCGATTTGGCAGATCAATAACACAGGGGCCAGGCCGCGTTATGGGGCTGCACGCGTGTTCGGAATAAGGTATCACGATTTTTAGTTTCTTAAAACATCTTGCGTCCGAAATGAATATGATTCAAGAAATCGCCTTTGGCCTTGGATTCATCGTGCGATGCGTGCGGATAAGGAGGAAAGAAAAGCGTGCGAAGACAAATTTTATCGGAGAGCGGAGACGTGAAGGAGGGATGACTTGGTTGAAGTTGAGATGACGTGGTGTTGCCAATGGAAGAGGGCAGCGAGTCGTGAAAAGACGCCGGGAGCTTCGTGATGAGGAGTCTGGAGCCAGTCGTTTCGCCTCAGTCTCCCCTTCCCTTCAATCTCTTGCAAGTGAAAAGGACGTGGAAAAATCGTCCTCCAGTCTGCGAAGCTCTCGTTCCAACAACTTCGGGAGAGAAGGTTACAGAATAACAGGATTCGTGACGAGAGCTTCTCGTGGTCTCGTGGTCGTTGGGAAGAGGGTGAGGGAGATGTCTAGCAGTTTGAAAGGGCTGCGGTGCTGGCGTGTCAGTGAAGGGATGTGTTGGTGGTGGGGGGGGGGGCGAAAAGGTCGTTTATTACAACAACAACAACAGAAAGAAGAAAAAGGACTGAAAAACAGATGAAAGAGGGCGACGGAATATAAGAGCCAACCAAACGAGCCGAGTGAATGAAGAAAAGTCTCAGTTGGCGCCTGGCCGTCCGTCTGAAGCTGAGCTGAAGCATCTCTTCCGGGGGCCCACGGGATCAATACGATAAAAGTTCACTTTCCTGCCCGCACATCACAAATAAAATGTTCCCCCTTCAGTTTTCCCTATTCAAACTGAACATCGATCCCCCCCCCCCCTCGCAGACTTTTGCTACAGCGTGGGAAGTTGAAGCAAAAATATCTGCTGTGACGCATCGAACTTTCTGAAGCCTCATGTACAGACGTCATCATTCAACTTTCTGCCAACTAATCCAATTTGTTTTTCATTCAGTTTATATGAACCTCGTAGAACCTAATTGTCTATGTAGAAATCGTTTAACTCTCGGAGATTTATTTGGTTACTCCTAATTATCTCACGACCTATATTTAGCAACCAACGAGTAGGTGTACGTCTTACGTTGATGGAACCGTCTACATGGCTTCTTCGGAACACTTGTGTTCACTGTTCTAGAATTATGCGGCTAATAGCTTGTCAAATACAACAGTTACTGTAGTTAAACTCCTTCGTCTTGATTCCTAATTGGACTATCAACTTGTTTTTTGCGAGAAAGACCTGCAAACGCGATATGTGAGGAAACAATTACACTAAAATTGACTTTACAAAGGAAGTATTACTGTGTGTGAGGAATCCATAGTAGGGGGTTGATGAAGCGCCTCGCCTATCTTCTAGGGATGGGAACAGAACAGAGCAGAATGGAGAAAAGAACCTCTTCCCCTGTCCAGATCGACCGTTTAAACTTCGTATTTCCATATTCAGCCGCTTGGATCGCTTTGTCATTACATGCTAAAATATCTTCATATGTGCAGGGTGATGTTAGTAAGTCACATCGTAGAAGATGATCATAATCTTGCTCTAGCCCACAGTCGCAGGTTGTATCTTCTTGAGTGTTGCCCCACTTAACCAGATTAGTTTTGCGCCTGGTTACTTTTGTACGAAGTCGGTTTAGTGATTTCCAGGTGTTAAAGGGAAGTTCAAAACAACCGCTTGGTTCTTCTTTTAGTTCCAGGATTGAAGTCTGTAATTTCTCTTGCCACAAGTTTAGCCTTCTTTGTTCTGGAGTCATGCTTAAAGGTTCTGTCGATTTAATAAAACCTTTCCTTGACTCAAGTCTTGTTCGTTGTTGTTCGTGATTGAACAGAGGATGTCTTGGATCGCTGGATTGTTTTTTCCGCTCTATTTCAGATGCAACTGTTTGTCGAATAGGTGGGGGAGCTATACCTACAATTGGGTAAATTTGTTCGATAGGTCTTTAATGATTCTCCCTGTTTCACTAACCGCTATGTCGACTTGTTTAGCGTGGGCTGTCTTATTCCAGACTGGGGCTGCGTATTCTGCTGCAGAGAGAGACAATGCCATCGCTGATGTACGTAGTACGTGAGGTTGAGCTCCCCATGTTGTTCCTGTTAGTTTCCGTAATCTTCCACTCACTTTATATGCATCTGGAAGAGAAGTTTTACGTAGAAACTGCTTAATTGATTAAGTTGTTCCTATTTTTGCCACGTCCATTATTGAGCAATCAGTGCGTAGGGGATTTTATGAGAAGGCTGGTGCTTGCTGTTTTAAGTTAGGTAAAGACTATGGTCCCTAAATAGCGGTCGTAGGGGATATCGGAATTTCTGGGGGTTGTTCTTAATTATCTTATGATTCCTAGTAGATGTTCGTCTTCAAATAAAATGCTAGTTTCATCTGTACGAAATTCATAAGAAAAAAGTGCGCTAAAATATATTTCCTTCGAATTGGTAGACCATTTATTTTCGATGGATGGAATTTTATGGTGTTCTCGTGGTATTTATAGGTATCCGTAAACGAAATAAATATATCTAGAAATATAAATGGTTATATTTATATAATTAGGTTCAGACGAATCGCGTTCATAGACACACGCACAGACCATCACCTAAATGTTTTTCTTACTCAGTAGCTCTTGACACGTAAACTCACTTTTGTCAATTACATAACTTTACTTTTTGTTTCGTAGAGCTAAAATAATATAGCGGAGTGAGGACGTTAGTCGATTTCCCCTAAATGTGCGTTAAAATATACCGATTTTTTCGTTTATGTCTTCGTTAGCAACGCGTGTCTTGTAACTCAAATTCAGTGGAAATAGGCTATTGTCCTAACTCCGTTTTATTATTACAGTGAATTTCCATAAAAGTGATGTAGTTCGTCATCGAGCTGAGGAGCGTGGTTAGGATATAAACGCCCACAAGTGACTCCCAATGCACGTGAACTGGTTGTGAGACACTAAGTGGAGGGAGAGAGATGGAGTTGAGTTGTGAGTAGCGCGAGCTGAGAGACAAATTGTTGGGAGAACTGGGAGACGGCTATATCGCGAGAGCTATTAGATGACTTTGTATTGGGAGATACGGGAGACGACCGACTTTCGCGAGAACTCGTAGGTGAATGATTTTGGGAGGAGCTGTCTGTTGTGGAGAGGAAAGTAAATTTTGGGGAAGGGAAAAGGAAATTTGGGAAAGTCCGAAGAAGGGGGAAATCCGTTGTTGATCGAAAATAACTGAAGACGTGGTTACATAAGTAACAAAAGGCCTTGATGATGAAAGTGTTCGGGGAAACAATGACTGCCCCTTAGGGCTAGTACTGACATTTTTGAGGTCAAAGACCTAGCTAATTCGGCATGCCGCACTGTTATTTGATTAAGGCAACAGATTGGTGTAGTTTTGGTTATTCATTCTGAACCCTATATTTTTGGTCAGGAAACATTTTTTACAAACCCCCCCCCCCCCGCTCAAAATTTGGTACTTTATGTTTCAACACATCGGGATTCTTAATCTGCAATGTCCGTCCGCCATCCCATGGTTGTTATGGGCAAAAAAAGGTTAAATTAATTAACATAAACGGAATTTCGGCAGTTTTATCGCAAATATGCCGTGTTTGGTTTCGTTTTCAAGGTATTTTTATATCCTGGGTCGAATGGAATGAGGATCAGCGTGCACAACTGCGTATGGTAAAATTACAGTAATTATAGTGAGCCAAAGACTACTAATTGAAAGAACTCGCGGGACAATAACTACAGCGAAAGTGATCGTTTGTTCTCCCTTCCTCCTGGTCTCATTAAAACCACCCGCCAGCTTCGTGCCAATTGCCTACGGGCGCCTGGAATATTTAATTTCGTGGGTCTGTTGTAGTCAGGTCATGTTTCATATGGTTTACTGGTATTTTTCGATGCTGAATCGAATGGGATTGGTCTCGGAGCTTTGAGACTCCGTCAAGCTTTTGAAGAGAATAATAAACCGTTGTGTAATAATTTGTCGTATTTTTATTTATTCGGCCACATTAAATGTTTTTCGTAAAGACGATCAAAAGCCGTGAAAGAACAGAAGTTGTAGTTCTCGACTGATCGCCTTAACCATTAATCTAATTCAACATAATTAAATAGCTGTTTTTAGCTAGGAAAGTGGTGAAATCCCATTCGTTTTGGTTTTGTACTAATTGGCTAAAATATTCGACTGTTGAATATTGAAGGAAGCTACAAATGAACCTAATTCGCAGGGACATAGTTGGCGAAGTAATAAATGATCTAGTCACGTTTTTCCTTATACTGTTGCACGTAAATTTTTGAAAAATATTTAGTTGACTCATGTTTGCTAGCTAACTGATAACGCTAACAAAGGTCGTCACGTTGCTTATAACATTGGATTAAACTGCACTGAATGCCTCTGACGTTGCTTACGTGGATTAAATTTAACAATCCTCGGTGCAACTGGCCTAATTTTGTGGACAATACCCTCAGTGTGTTAACTCTACTCTGATATCAATGTAGTATTCTATTCTAAATTCACGGTTTATGAGTTTTCTCTTTGCCTGTACATCAATCCGTCGTGTTCTGAACCGTTATGAAATACGGCGAGTGTTACAGAAATATTTGAAACTTTTGGGAAGTATTAGGAAAGTCGTTCAGTCCCGTTAGTTAAAAAATGGATTTTTAGTGACCCGATTACATAACTTTTCTTATTATTAGGGCTGAGGAAAGTAACTTGTACAAAGTATAAGTTCGGGAGGACTTGTGTTCCAGTTCCCCTGCTTTTACTTGTATTCCCCGGAGAGAACCTCTCAACTTCTGACGAAAAGCGGAGGTCGATACGATGAGCAAAACGAGGTGGAAGTGAAACATCATCACTCGGCTCGGCTCAACTCCCATCAGCTCAACTCCACTCGACTGGGAGCTGATCCTGGACGAGTTTCCCCTCCAAATGGAATTTCCTTCCCAGTTATCAAAGTTGCCCCGACCTGGGCCTCAAAGTTGGTCGAGAGGACTCGCTTTGACGTTAGAACCAATTAACCCCCGCGATGAAAGCGAACCTCCTAATTTGGGACCTTTTTAGCCCAACGAAGCCCAACTTGAGGAGTCGAGCGAGGGAGATCACTCGGCTGCCCTCTGAAAACGGCCTGTGGGGGATCAAAATCCTTCTCGCTTGGGGCTTACTACCAAATCCTTTGTGGGCTGTCTACGCCAAAGAGCGCATTTATTTTTTTCCCCCTATCGATTACTCGAAGATGTGCTGGCATTCATTGCCACGGACAGGCTAGCGCGGAAGTCTCAAATGAACGTTGTGCGCTAAAATATTGTTGACCTAACCAGCGCCTGTGAAGACAAGACCTGCCTGCTTCCATCCTTTGCTCGTCGACATTTCTGTACAGGTTGCCGTTTGCTTTTGTGGAGCCATCACGATCTCTCAAAATGTCCTTCCTTTTCTTTCGTAGCGACTTGCCCAGAGCTGTGCACTGGTCCTCCACATCCCAAACACGTACGTTCCTACTTTCTAGCCAGTTAATACTTGTGAGTATACGTCAACGTCAGCCGCTGTCCATTCATCATAGTCTCAAATGATATTTTCGGACTCAGTAACCCTTAAAGCGAAAAATATTGAAGACAGCTCGCCAAAAAAATTGTAGCAGAGTATAAAATCTGCCAGTCATAAGACTTTCCTCCCTATTCCGTAGGGCTTAGGAAAGGGAAAAGGTTCACATTTGGATAAGGGACGAAACTGAAATGAGTGCGGTAATGAAATGAAACGAAAATACGCTCTCGCATATATTTAACAACAGTAGACACATACAAACTTTACAGTAGGACACCGCACTATGACAGCCAGGTGTAAATGCTAAATTCTTAAGCCATAGGGTTCCCAACTGAAATTAAATCCCACCAGTCAAGTTCCAATGTATGGCACATCCGGGTAAACATTTTCCAAAAATTTTTAAACAGGTAGAAATTTTAAAATGTGAAAGTATTGTAAATACATTTTTTCAGATTTCAGTGAACATTTCGCAGGTTGAAATTAACCAGCTTTTTTGAAATACACAAAAGTAAAAGAACAATTTGAAGATTAGAGTGAAATTCGGGATGACCTAAAATTTTTCAAATTAGACAGAAGCGCAAGTATTCTAGAATGCATTTTTTTTAGATTTTAGTGAAGTTCCTCAAATTTTAATGAACTAATATTTTTTATGTACATGGAAATATTGCGGAGTTCATTTTGTAGAATACGTTTTTAGTCGGAGGTTAGTGAAAACTTCTGAATTTTGGAGTGATAGTCATAAATTTTAAAGCTTACAAATACTGTAAAAAAATGTTTTGTCGAGCACGTTTTTTTAGTTTTGATTGAAAATTTCCCTAATTTAAATTTGTATAATTCCGATGAAAATTTGAATTGTACGAATATTGAAGAGTATAATTATTCAGATCTTAGGGAAAAATTATCAATTCGGAATAACGAAAATAGGAGAGCTTGAAAGTGTCACGAAGTTTTGATGGATAACTGAGAATAAACGAGGCATGTAGAGGTGAGCATTCTCTGAGTTGTGTTTGATCATTTAATTTAGTGCTTTCGAAATTGAAGTGAATATTTTCAACTAATAAAGGAAGTAACGGCTTATAATTGCTAACATAGCGAAGAAATGAAAGAGCGTTGAGAAAGTTTCCAAATGGGTATGTATGTGGAAAGGTATTCGAGTTCAACGTATTTCATTTCCATTTTTTCGATGGAGTTTCGTACAGAGTTGTCTAGTTGGTATTTTAATTTCAGTTTTGAAGCGTGAAACATGAAATTGTATGATTTATTAGTTGTATGTTATTAGTAAACATTAATAAACTCTGCTTCGTTAGTATTGCCAGCATACTGTCCTTCGAGAGCATCCGGTGGCCCGGCAACTTGCCACAACGTCCGCGATTTTGTGTAAATCGATTGCCCAGCTCGCAACTATCGCTTTATGCCGATATTAACCTAAATTATCCTCACTTCACTCTTCAATTCTTTCCCTTCTTATAAAATCAGTTCCTGTTTATAGTGGCCCAACGTTTGAGCGTTCGCGATAACGTCCGTCTTTCGGTAACTAGCCGGGTGAAGATTGAAGAATCCTGTAGACCTCTGGCTTCCACTTCCGGGCCACAAAACGGCCGTTCCAGATAGAGTGTGGTATTTGACGGGCCCTCCCGTGCGCTTAAGATCTTGAATGAATTGAGCGACTAGTTGCGGGTTGGTTGCTACCATCCACCTTAGCATCGCCTGAGTGAACCAAGGATTATAGGCGACAGACGGGAGCGACTCGTTCGTCCGTTGGACAGACATCCCCTGCACGAAGAAGTAGGAACTATGTATTTGTCAATATATCAGCCGCTTGATGTTTTACAACTTACCTCAAACCAGAATCTTCATCCCTTTCCGGTTTCACCCTACAATACGCAATCTCCATCAAGTTATTTCAAGCTCCCTATTTTTGTTGACCTAGTTTTGAAATGCCCGGGCTAGCGGGAACGGAAACGACGGAAAATCCAATACTTCTAGCTCAGTATTTTGCAAGTCTATAAAAATGAATCTATATTTATGTCGGTCATGGCGAACGACTATTTTATGGGACTGTCAATATGATATCTTTGCTCTTGAAATTATTTCTGTGGATGCTAATAATTAGCTAATGAACATGATGCAACCCTCATCGTATAGATAGTTTATTTGACTACTATCCCAATTTTTCTGAATACCCGAACTTCATATGAGCTGGATTAATAGGGAAAAAGTTGCGCTAAAACCGATTTTCGTCGAAATGTTTGGTAATTTATTGTTCTGCTCTCCTCATCATTTTTCCGCAGATGAAAATCTCATGGTACTAATGTGTCATTTAGATCTGTTCATACAAAAAATGTAATCAACTCGTAATAACCGTTTTTTTAGGAAAAAGTAGGTGTTTTGATCACAATGACTACTCGTATAGTCAGTTTTGGGCAGATTTTGCTCGTACCATTATTTTGGCGCCCGAAGTTGGTCTGGAGAATGGATGAATGTCATATTTGAGCTGATTTGGTTCATGTCGCGTTCACTGGTCCATGAACATTTGTGCTTTAACGATTTTCTCAAATATTCTTTGTACTCGGAAAATTCTAAAATGTAATGATCAGAAAAAAGCTCGTGACATTTCTTCCGCTGATTTCCTATATTCACTTTCCTTGGCTCTACAAACTAGAAAGGAAAGTTATGTAATCGGCTGATGTTACTACGTATTGAAAGATGTTATACATTCGTTGTATTTTTGCTAATCAAATTTGGAGGGCTCAACTTTTTTACTTCGATTTCCATTACGGTGGGGCCTATTTTTCCTCCCGTTCTCCCTCCTGAATGTTGTGTGCTTTAGACGTACCGTGAGAGTGCCGTGCTGTATTTTTCGATACCAACGTGTGTCGAAAACTCCCAATCTTGACTTAACTAACGTAAGTTTCACGCTCGAGAACTAAAACGTAGCACATGCAATGAAACAGTGCGACTACAGATGGTTATTAGTGGTTTCGCTGTTCACCCAAATTGAACCGGTCAATTCGACAGTTAATGCACGAATGAAATCCCTGGTTCAGTGTCTAAAAGTTGATGAAACAAGTACGTAACTTACCGTTAGATGCCTGCAGAGTTGTACGAGCAAGATGACTTTGAGGGCCGCCTTTGGGCCGGAGTTCCCTCGGGGCATCGAAAAGCCCAGATCGTCTCCTGCTGACGCCAAAGCAACTGACAGGAGCCCCACCAACGATTTCCCTTCGTCAGCCTTTTAGGCCGGAACCCGCGTCCGTTCTCGCTCTCCCGTACGAGAGTGACAGTGGATTTCGGCCGTTGACTGGTCCAATGAGCCACTTTTACTTTCTAGGATTTCCGCAGGCCTTTACATCTAATGCCACTTAAGGGCATCCGCTTGTTAACCTTCTCCATTTCAATGATATCGTCTTTACTGTCTACATCGAATATTAGGCGCTCGTCCGTTATCCTAACGTTGCGACTCATCGCTGAACTTTCTTCGGCCGCGCGTTCAACTATTTTTGTCGGTGTAGCAACTAATACAATGTTTTTCACTCTGTTGACACCGTATTGGTCGCACTTAACGTTCTACTACGGAAACTGCTAGTGCATAACACTCTGGAATTTATTGGGTTGCCCTTCCTAAGGATCCATTGTTTACCAATACGCTGAACTTTCCTCAGACCCGAGTTCAGTGATTTTTTCTAGAATTTATTGCTTTGCTCCTACTTTTCTGGCGACCTTTATTCAGAGCTCGGGGATACACGTAATTTACCAAGGTGGTTTTTGTGAACAGGTTCGAATTTATTTCTATGGGGTTATTGGGTAAACATAGTTAGAAAAGTTAGTCAACGAAACGGTTGTAGTTCAAACTTCAGAATTTATCGGGTTGCTTCTAATATCTTACGGTGATTGTTAAACTTTCAGCGCATATATAGGTCATTGAATTACCAGTACGATTTTTTGAGAGGATGCCACGAGGAGAAAACAGCACTAAAATAAATTTTCGTCGAAATATTGTATAATTTATTGTACTGCTCTCGTCGTGTTCCCACAAATTAAACGTTTGTGTTATCGTTACGCTATTTGGATCTGTCCTCTTAAAAATGTAATCAAAACTGCTACGGTTGAGAATAAAAGATTATAGTATATAATAACCATAGTTAGTTTTGCATCGATTTCGATCGTGCTCCCGTTTTTCCGCATGCTGGTATGCAGTCCAAAATATCGAGTTTGAGCCGCTTTGGTTCATCCGTTTTCTCTCAAAAGCAGCCACAGACTCGCACGTGCAGACCGTTTTCTCAAATAATTGGTTCGGGAAGCCTTTATAACTTTTTTAGGGCGATTCATTGCCAGTGGAACCCCTCCGAGTGAATCTTGCCAAGCGTTATAACTGATCTCTGCTGCTCTGAGAATATTGTTCAGTGGATATCTGACCATTGGCATGTGGAGCATCAGTTGCTGTCAAATGTAATGTATTCGATGGAATGTTTATCTCAGAATCCCTCGAATTTCTTGCTAACGAAGCAACGACCTTGGTCTGCAATGATTCGGATCGAAACACCAAAACGTGAGGCATTGTGCTTCAAAGCATCAATGCAACTTCCAGCGTTTATGTGAACAGAATTAAATAAAAGGACGCATTTAGTCAAAGCATCAATTGTAACGAAAATGTATTTCTTACGTTCGCTTTTCCCAGAGGTATCCATGCGAGTATGGAGGATTCGCCAGGGATTTACGTGGGGCTTGAACCTTTCCAGGATTTGCCTCGGCAACGCAACATGCTTCTTCTTCCAATTTCTTAAAATATTTACACAATTTTCATAGACCTTCTCTTTCCCATTCTGAGTGGCTTTGAACCGTGAGGCCAAAGCCATCTCTTATCGGCTGACTGGTACTATGAAGCGCTGGCTGAAGAAAGGTGAAAAGTTGCGGGTGCTCCTCCGAAAACGGCGTATTGCTCGGTGTCCAGTTTTGGTAAAAATCGTAGGCTTACCGACTCTACACGTTTTGGGGCTTGGGTATCACGTTCAGAGAAACATAGGGTAGTCCCGTGTTTAGTCATTCAATGTGCGGGTTAGACGGTATGCATGAAAGGCCACTAGGTTATGCGCGCAAGAACTTTAGATACTGCAATCTCTTTTGCCATTTCGTACCATACTCGGCCCAAGGAGTTTAGAAGGCGATTGGCATACCCTGGAAGACCCTCATTGGGTTTAGATTGGCTCGGCCGGTGTTACGAGGAGGAGATCGTAGTGGGCTAAGAATAGCTCCATGAACTGTGCCCACGTCATCCCAGCGACGGCGGTCTGAGGACACCATATAGACCCCGAACTTATCAAGGACTTCCTGCGGTTTCTCCCATACAAATGCCTACGGTAGTGCTCCATGGACGAGAGCTCATTTCAGCTAGATCGGGTTTAGATTCGCTTAGAAACGATTTAGACGTACGTGGTTAAGCAGGTACCTTGCAGGTTGAAACGCTCGAAGAAGTAATAAGTGACAGGCCGATCCCACTTCTGATGTCGAATCCACAAACTCTTCCGCAACTTCCCACCGATTTCTTCTCATTTTCTGGAAGGGAAGGAACAAATGATTAATTGAAGCCACAACGATTAATAGTAATGCGTCGCCCACCCTCCTGACTCCTTCGTGTTTCCCTTTTTCTGTAGCCTCACTTTCTATGCTTCAACTCCTTAGTTTCTGTTCGGTCTTAAGGAAAAAACTCCGCAAATTATCACACAACGGCTTATTATTCTCATGAACGGGTAGATCTAGTATTACTGCTTTGAGACCCATCCCATTCGATTCAGCATCGAAAAATACTAGCAAACCATACGAAACATGACCTGACTACGATGGAACTACGAAAACTAAATATTCCCCGGCGCCAGGCGCCTGTAGGCAATTGGCACGATGTTGCGAGTTGAGCGGGCGGGTGGTTTTGATGAGATGGGAGGGAGGGAGTACTAACGACGAAACGTTGACTTCCGCTGTAGTTCCCACTAGTTCTTTCAATTAGTAGACTTTGGCTCACTATAATTATTGTAATTTCACTATACGCAGTTGTACACGTCTGATACTCGTTCCATTCGACCCAGGATGTAAAAATACCTTGAAAACGATACGAAACACAGCGTATTTGCGAATTATACTGCGTTTTGTAAAGTTTTTTGACCATTTTTTTGTCTATAACAACCATGGGCTTCGTCCGATCGGATTGCCGAGATGGCAGGCACAACTAGATACCAAATGGGATTTTTGTGCGAAAGAACGGATTTTTTAGAACACGTTAAAGGCACAAAACGGCCCAGACGGCGGACGGACATTGCAAATTTGGAATCTCCAAGTCTTGAAACGTAAAGTATCAAATTTTGAGGGGGGGTTGTAAAAAGTTTTTCCTAACCGAAAACATACGGTTATTATTCAGAATGACTAATAAACCAAAACAAGAGTAGCAGCATGTTAGAGGAGTGTTCGTCATATAATTATATATCAAAAACTCTCATCACAACCACAACAATAGCAGTTCCACTAATCACGCATTAACATTAGACACAACAACAACAATAGCCTTCTTCACAGTGTTATAAAAACAAGCCTCCTAATTTTACTAGTCCCGCCCGCTATTAACAGGTCCGTTTTCTTATCATGTTACTAAACCTTCAGATAGAAGATGATTATACACTGTTTTTAGCAACTTTTCTTCTTTTTTCTTAATCATGCTGTAGCAATCGATTCATTAATAATTTTGATGTTAATTTCCTAAATTTTGCTTCATACTTACATTTCGTGAAATTATTAATTTGGTCTTTATTTGTTGCAGGTGAGTGGTCTCATTCGGTCTGCGGCCTGGAGGGCAAATTCTAGGCAGTCTTCGGAAGTCAATATCATGGATTTCCCTTCATTATCTTGAGTACTGTGAGTTGTATAAGTTAAATTGTGCATTAAATATCGAATTAAGCCACACCACCATCGTGGATGATAGATCGTACAGGAGGTATACCATCCGTCCGGTGCATTTTTTACTGAAACGATTTCGAGACCGTGAACCGTAAGAATATTGAAAACAATTCACAGTAATGCCAGACAACATACTTCCTACCTACGGCCATCTATTCCGTCCTAATATAAATTAGTATAATAGTTTCGGGACATAACCGTAAAAATAAATTATATTCTTACCAATGGATGGGGCGCGGGGAGTTAGGAGGTTGTGTGTCTTGTGAAGAGATTCGTATTTCTGTTGCAAGTATTTAGGCTTCTTAAATTATAGTGTTTCAAAGAGCGCCGTATACACCTAATTAGCCGAGTCGGAAGAAATATGAGGTGACGTGTGCATCAAAACGAATGCGAAACACGTATCATTTTTGCGAACGGTCCAACTGCTTCCTGTTAAAATTACAGAAGGCAAGTAGTTACTTTTTAGTGTTTTTTATTTATTTAGGACGTAGGAGGAAGGGGTCTGCTTCTAGCGACCCCATGAATTATGTCTGCGTGTTGAGGTATCAACCCGAAACCGTTTAACACGTTGCATCATGTAAGCCCTCACGCCTCTCTGCGATGGCAGGTTCCTTTCGTGTCCCTCTTCGCCATCGCGAGAATCTCGCAGCGTGGACAGATCCGTTGTTGCTGCTAAAGATTTATATGCTGAGTACCGGACGGAGCTCCACGGTCGGTGCGTTGGGGAGGAGTCTCCATTCTTTGCCGTGTCACCAGTACTAGCTCTGTCTTCTTCAGGTCGAGTGACAGCCCATGAGCTTAATTGGATATATTATTGATCGGTTTCCCCGCTTATTCCTCTGTGAAATCTTAGAGTGTTTGGGAGAAGGAGATTGTCTAATGGCATCCCGAGGGAGCTGGTCTGCGGACTGTTTATTTACATTTCTAATGCCTCCATGGCTTCAAATCCTGGAGAATATATTTTTCAAGAAAGAGGGTCTCTACTATGTTGAAAGGGTGGGGGGGGGTCACGTTCTATTGTTGTTGATTGTTGGTATTTCATAAAACTTGGGAGACCCTCTTCAGCTGGGTCGCATTTTTCTATGCAAGAATTGCGGCAGTTGCAAAGGAGGGTGTGCTTCTAAAAGGCTGCATAAGACGAAACAACTTCCATCGCCTCAAGTTGGCTCTTTTCAAAGCTCTGATCTACCTCCCCTTGCAAACTTCATCCCCGCCCGAGCTCTTCCATTGCCGAGAACCTCTCTCCAGAGCAATGCAGTACTTACCCTTCCAAGGGCTTTGGTAATTTATAGCCGGATCGATGTTCCTTTGGCTTTTGTCCCCCTCCGCCCATTACTTTCAAGATATTTCTCCCTCGTTGTTCCCCTCCCTTTATTTTCCGAGATAACAAAAACCGGCTAAACGATGTTTTATAACAACAAGAGGCCCCTTTTCTTTCCACTAGATCTTTGGATAACAACCTGCCTTCAAAGAGGCTGATTGGGCGAAGCCCTCATTCAACTTACCATGCGTAATATGTTTAAGGAAGTTCCTCTACATTTGACGTTTGTTGGAGAGGATCCGGCTACGAGAGAGGCGCCCTCGTAGAACTGTTCCAGGAGGGTAAGGGACAACTCAAGGCCGAGATTAAACAATCTTTGTTTTATTCTGATTCAAATAATTTCAAAGCTCCATTAGTAATAATATGTTGTGCCACAAAGCACACTACTTTGTTTAGCCCCACGTACATTCAGCGAATCGCATGGCTAATCAAGTCTAGTTTTCGACTAGTATGGTAATTATAGTTAGTCTTGTGCCGACTTGGCTCGTACCCTTATTTTGGTGCCCCATGTGGATTAATATCAGGTTTAGTTCAGCTGTTTTCTCTCAATCACGTTTCGCAAATGTTGTTTTTCGGTCTCAGTAGCTTTGATTACGTAACTTCCCCTTTTTACTGTCGTTCTGTGCGGTGAGAGGATTGAACTGTTCTGCAACTATGAGCTAGACGAGAAAGATTAGAAGAGCGAGTCGCCACCGGACGATCGAGCCGGGAAATGCACTCCACGAGTCGTACATGGAGATGACAAGTCTTCAAGAGCCCCTGGTGTAGATCCCGCAGGCCTAGGGGCTGTAGGCCCTGACAGGACCATGTGACTACCTATAGAGCAAGGGGGTATGAGCAGATCACCGCTGTTGCTGGACCGAAAAGGCTGGTTTTAACCTGATGATGGAAAAATAGAAAGGTGATACTGCTGCTCTGAAGGCTCCTTTGAAGATTGGGTTCCTTGTCTTTCTAAAGCGCTATTGGCTCATATCAGCCTGCTAAATCAAAGTTTGCTCACACCACCACGTTGATATTAACGGCCCGGAATGACTGTCTCTGAGTTTCCGTTATTTAGTGACCATTATAGACTGCTTTTCTCGTTGGCCCGAGGCTGTCCTATTTCGCGATGTCACGTCGTGTTCACCGATATAGTTCTGTGTAACGAGAGGATTATTATTTGGCAACTCAGAAAAAGACGAGAGATGTTAAAAAAGCGAATACGAAAAACAGATAAAATATTGAAAAGGAAGTATTCGTTGTTCTTGCTGCTGTCTTGAAAAAGCGTGGATGTCACACTCACACTACTTCGTAAAGCAAAGGAAAGTAAAAAAATAAATAATGAAAACTAAAATTGAGGAAAATGAATAACTTACGCAGAAAATCATAAAATAAATTAAATTAAAATTCTTAAATTAAACTAATGGAAATGTTGATAAAAATGAGTTTCTAGCGACGAAAAAAGGAATATTAAGGGCCGTATTCACCAACTGCGTTGATCTCGTTTAGAGTCGATTAACAGCACCTAACCCGCTCTCGCCACAAAAACGGTATTCACCAGACTGGGTTAAGCTCTAGCCCTGATCAAGCGCTAACCCCAAAAAATTGTGCGGTTTGGCACGGTTAGCTCTTATCTTTCTTTATCATGTTCTGATATTTGTCCGCCATTACCTTCCACTGCCGAGTATTCGCTTCTATTATTGTGAATAATTTACGTATATTTTGGAATAATGATAATAAAACAAAGATACTGTTTACTAGTGCGCAGTTATTTCAGTTACTATTCCACTACGATGATAATCTAATATGTTGGGTTATCGTCATCTCACGCGGCGCCTCGGATGGCTATGAGCAGGGTTCGACGACTTCTTGAAGTATGAACAACAAGAAATTAAATTAAATTAAATTTTCCACTCCTACAGTCTCAAGATTCATCTTTTTTGCCAACTCTTTTGTGATATAGCTTCTTTGGGATCCCGAATCTAGTTGCGAACAAAAGTATTACGATCGTCGAAAACAAGTTGTTTGCGTAAAATGTGTGCTGAGCAGTTTCTGAAAAAACCAGTCGTCATATTGCCGTGTTAGAAAACCCAAACGGCTTACCTGGGTGGATTCAGTAGCAGATAAGTAGGAAATATTAAATAATACCACGCTTTTACGTACACATTAGTGTATTAAACAACTTTTATTAAACACGACAATTCTCCCTTCCTTGTTAAAGTTCCTTGCTTGCAAAAGTTGTAACCTCATAATTTGGGTTTTTATTATTTCTTGCTCAGTTCTCATTTTCTTGTACCGCTTCCGATTTTTCCTACACGCACAAAGCACTTTCCCGAATTAATTTGTCTTTTTCCTGCAGCTCTTGCAATTGAGTAGGCGTATTTTCACTTTAAGCTCCTCACCAGTTTCAGCTTCGGCAGATGTTAATGCGGCCACTTTGGTGTATGACAATAATTAGAAACAATAATTTGTTCAAATCCGGATTATTGAGCATTGGGCATCTACGGGATACACGGTTTCGCGGCCGTTTACGTTTACGTGACACTTGTTTATGGGACGGGATGTCAAACAGATGCCCAATTTCCTTACTTTACTGTAACCTCATTAGTCCACTGCCTTCTCGATATGGCTCAATCGCAGCGTAATCACGTGTATGCTCACCGCATCCCACAGTGATCTCGGCTAGCGTGGTGGGCGCGAAAATGGCTAGCCTTGATCTACTTATCTAGCCCTGATCAGTTGGATCACGATCAGCGGCGTTTTGGTGAACCCGGCCCTAAATGTTTGGCCATGATGCCGGTTAGTGATGGAAATGACTTGACGGAGAACTTCGAACCTGGTTCAAAAAGATTTGTTCCTGGTGTAACAGTCACGTAGACTTTACGAGTTAGCGAGCTTCCGACTGTCATCCCTGGTATTCCGAATGGCATACGTAAAGTGCCCACGTTTAAACAAAGAAAAGTATCTGCGACACGCAAGTCCATTGGTGCACGGAGTTGTCGAACACCACTATCGAGGAGTGGAGTGAAACCCTGAGGAAGACTCCAAGATTTGGGACTAATTTTTCGATGTCCTCTTGATATTCATGGGATTTCTCCTTCTTCGCTACTTGTCCCCTACTTGTAATTCTTCGATTCTGTAATAAAAAATATTTGAAAAAATTGAATATGTATGTGAAGAGGATTTATTCTCCTCGAAAGAAAATTGATATTACAAGAGGGCCGAGGTCCTCCAAGCCAGGCCTGAGTCAAACGATTCAGTGTCTCGACATCGATCTTCTCTGAAGGAGAAACACTGTTACGAGCAGCTAGTGGGATTGAGTGCACCGTGTATTCTGACACTCAACCACGCGAAAGCTGCTGCTTCGACACATTGACTTGAGCCTTTCGAGTTACGAAACTCAAAGCTTTATCGTTGGGATTCGGCCATAGAAGTCTTCAGGTGTAATCCCCCTGACAAAAATGTCCGCTTTGAAAAAAACACGTTTAGCACTACCTGTTTCGTAAGTTCCCTTAAACCGGGTTTGATTAGTTGATAGAAAAATACTAATTGCTGCATGGACATGCTATCGTGGGGGGGGGGGGGATGTACCAAAAAGTAGGGGCTTTCACCTTTTTCTCGAAAACAGCTCTCACGATTTAGATCAAACTTTCAGATTTTCTTCTATTCAACGTATCTTTTATGTAAATGCCCCCACGAAAATACGGTGAACAGGGATATAGGCTTATGTATAATAGCAAATATTAATATCATTTATTATTATTATATCATAATTGGTCTTATATAGTAGCAAAAATATAGTTTTTCACTTTTTGGCAAAACGGCTCAACGGGGTTCACCAAAGTCACAGGATGTCTTTAAATAATTTATACCTATTTATTCTACCCCATAAATGTTCATCTGGCAGTATATTCAACTGACATAAAAACCAAAATGTGTCGAAAATAGTGGTTTTTACTTTCCTTGCTCTACGAAGTAGAAAGGAAAGTTATGTAACCGGCAGAAAAAAAATTTTGAGTTCTCTTCAGATCTTTACGTTTCAGACCCTCCTGAGTCCGAAAAACACTATTTGGGAAAATGGTCTGTGTGTATGTGTGTCTGTGAACGATTTTTAGAGAAAACCACCGTACCAAATCAGCTCAAACTTGATATCTCGCCCGCAGGTTACGATGGAACGCCAAAATAAGGGTATGAACCAAATCCACCGAAAGTTAACTATAGTTATCATAGTGATCAAAACACCAAATATTTTTTTCTCTCAAAAACCGCTCTAACGATTTTGATTAGATTTTTAATATTGGTAGCTCTTAACATGATAATTATACCATAAAATTCCCATCCGTGGGAAAATGACGAGAGCAGCACAATAAATTATCAAAATTTTCGACGAAATTGATTTTAGCGCGGTTACTATAGAAAACAACCGTACCAAATCAGTTGAAACTTGAGGTCTAGCCTACAGGTTACCATGGGACGCAAAAATAAGGGTATGGATAAAATCCACCGAAAGTTCTATAGTTATCATAGTGATCAAAACACCAAATTTTTTTTAATCAAAAACCGCTCTTACGATTTTGATTAAATTTTTTATATAGATAGCTCTCAATCAGGCAATGATACTATAAAATTTTCATTCGTGGGAAAGTGACGAGAGCGGCACAATAAATTATCAAAACTTTCGACGAAAAGCGTTTTTAGCGCAGTTTTTTCCTTATAAACTCCGCTGGAATTTTAGTAGAATGTTAAAAAAAATTGGTATTGTAGTCCAATCCAATACCTAAAAGGTGAGTGTTTAAAAACGCTCATGAGATACATGGGGGTTACTCCAGAAATTCCTGAATTTCAACTACTGCCGTTGCGCTTACTACCAGTTCTAACAGTTATTTTCCAATAACTCTGCAAAAGTAATTACTATCCTTTTTCTAAAAAATCGCGTTTACAGCCTCATTAATTATCTGTGTACCAATTGCGCAATAATGGTCCTGCAATGAGTACGAGCAGCACAATAAATTCCGGAACTGTAAACGCTACCGCTTCCTGCTGCCGTAAAGCGTTGTTTGACCAAGTTCAAATTAACTGAGTGATAAATGAATTGAATTAGTCATGAATTAGCCATGTACAAAGTGAATTGACGTAGAGCTAAGGAAAGTTGTGTGTTGCAACGCACCAGATATTTTTTTAACTTTTCATAATTCCCTGACGGATCGTCAGGAGCGTCTTCCAGCAATTTTGTATGTGAGCCTTGTTGATGCGGAAAACGAGATACCTCGAACATTGATTTATCGTTTTTCTAGTTTTCTAAAAAATGGCTATAAAGAGTTAGATGAAGCTTACGGGGTGCTCGCAACTAACTAGAGGCTACATATTGTTCTTTTTGCGAAGGATTGTTCTTTTCTTCATATTGTAAGTTTTACGAAGGAATGAGTTAAACAAAGAGACTGGCCCGTATATGTTGCAGGTCGTTAAGGGGGTTGCGGAAAGTTGTGTGTTGCTACGTACCAGGCCACATACCAACCGCAAAAACCCGAAAGCGGGAAAATCGTCGGGATCCGTATTTCCGGAGCCGCCTCTTTAATCAGAAATAACTGGATTTTCTCGGCCGTGGAATTCGGGAGGATTGAAAACGTCGCGTCGGCGGTGATGATGAGAGTCGTCCTCCGGATTCCACGATGGAATTGTGCGTCCAGGGGAAACGGTTACCATTTTGAGGAAACAGTTACCATTTATTTAACCTACCGACCGCTGGCCGCCTCGACCTGACGAATGAAACGGTTTACAAAGAGGCGGAGCGGTCGCCCATTTGTCATTCTCGTTCCAATGTCCACAACCGTAAATTGCTCCCTTCCACTCCGAGGCGAAGACTTCAAATGGAATTTGTGGCGATGAGTGTTGAGTGGGGTGAGAGGAAAAGTGAATGTGTGTGTGTGTGTGTGAGAGAGAGAGAGAGAGAGAGAGAGAGAGAGAGAGAGAGAGAGAGAGAGAGAGAGAGAGAGAGAGAGAGAGAGAGTGATAGCGTGAGTGAGAGTGAGGGAAGGAGAGGGTGATTTCCGACCTCAACTTTACATCTATTTACTCCGCTTTACACTCACTTCTTTCTGCTACAAACCTAAAGCGATCGATTACATTCGTTCTGATCCGCTTCCATTCGTCGGCTGCCATCTTTGATCAGGTGACGAGCTTCTGGTGAATTAAATAGGCGCTTCCTTCGAACTAACAGCGGCACACACGACTTCCTTCAGACGATAATACAATTTTAATAGAATTCCTGCGAGACGTGAGTCTCATTTGGTTGGAGATAACGTTTATTTTTTTACCTGGGCGCCTGTTCTGCAACCAAACATCATCGTATGGGTCATTTCTCTGATGGTGTAGAGGGGGTTTAACTAAATTGCTCTTGGATCAAGAAATAAATTTCCACGCTATTCCTCGACTGTAATTGGTAATTCAAAGGCTCTGTGTAAATTGGCCCTGAAAAAGTGACAACACGTATGGTCTCTTTCATCCGTATTTCAGTACTACGGCTACAATCGTTTATATCATTTTCACTTGCCCCATAATTATGTATATTTTGTAAAATGACGAGATATGACGTAGCCTTCTTATAATGGAAAGAAATGACTTTATTTACTTATTACTAATAATACGGACACATTGCCCAATAACAAAGATTTATATTATTAATATACAAAGTTGCATAATGTACAGTAAGACTGCCAACAAAAGGATAACACAATATGTCAAAACAAAACAAAAAATGACCAGAGAAAGCGTGGAAAGTCAACTACTTCCAGAGGAAAACAAGCTGCTAAGCAGCACCTGGCGGAGATCTCGAATTTTGGCGACGGAGATGTAAAAGTTCAGCCAATTTAGGATGCTCTGCGCACGTAGTCGACAGGCATGATCCTAACCGATTGGACCTAACTCCGTAAGATCGTACCCGAGAAGACGGCAACGCGAGGAGCTCTGCCGGATCGGTTAGAAGCTTGCACGATGAAGTCCTATAGGCAAGACTTCTCTGACTCTCCAACAGAACCAAACTGCTCTCCCGAAGTGCATCGGAGACGTAGAAATCCTCCCATTGTACACCATGCCTGTCCGATCAGTAATGACGGAATTTACACTGGATTCACTGAATTTGAGGCAGATGACGGGAATGACTTCGGGAAACTGAAAAATGAACGAACACGAATGTTATGGGTATAAGCGACGCCCCTTGGTGCAGGTGGTGTGGTACAGATGATGAAACTCACTAACATGTCCTTGCCCAGTGCCCTGAAAGGAAGCGATTTTTGTCTTTGGTACAACTTCTCCAAGGGTGAACATCAAATAAAGACTCTTGTAGGAAATACCTGGCATTCCTTAGGAAGCCAGGCACGGATTGACACGATGGGACTTTAGAACAGGGTGCTTATCCCAAATATGAGTCAGTCAAAGTTACATTGTAACGAAAACGATTAATTTGACGCCGTTTTAGAAAGAACTGGGGGAGACTGGTTACTTTGTGAAACAGCCGGTTGCAGCAAAATCTGAAATCTCACTGTCCTCTACAGTTGGGTCAGTATCTATAGTTTAAAGCGATGACCTTAATTAATTAATAATAAATTAACTAAACGCACGTATAATAAATAATAACGAATTGTGCATCAAACACTTCCGCTTTCCACTTATATATTTGTGAAAATTCGTTGAGAGGAGCTACTGGAGTAAAGGCTCAACTAGGCAATACCTATAAGTTATATTGTGTTAGGTTCAAGAGATGAAGTTAAACGCTGGCGAATCAATAAGTGATGAATGAGGGGTGCGAGAGAGAACTGTATTGTATGGGAAAATCACTGGTTGATTAGATAATTATGAGAAACGGCTCTAAGTAACTCGTAAGAAATAGAATGAGAGTCAATAAACATCTGTGAACTTAGCGGCCTTGTGTTCAGATAAGAGGTACAGTCTAAACAAAAAAACCCTGCAAATTATTACAAAATGGTTTATTATTCTCATGAACAGCAAGCTGTCCTAGTATTACTGCTCCGAGACCCATTCCATTCGATTCAGCATCGAAAAATACTAGTAAACCATACGAAACATCACCTGACTACAATGGAACTACGGAAACTAAATATATTCCCCGGTAAACGTCTGTAGGCATTTATGATCCGATGTAGTGGTGTGCGGAGGAAGGGCCGGCCCGGCCTCATCGGCCCTAACCTTCCTCCGCCCTGTCGGGCAAAAAGAGTCGGGGAAATTGGGACGAAGACTTCCAGCGAACCTTCGGCAGATGGCATGACGTTGCGAGGCGAGCAAGCGGGTTGTTTTGATGAGACGAGAGGGAGGAGTACAGACGACGAAACGTTGGATTCCGCTGTAGTTCCCGCGAGTTCTTTCAATTAATAGACTGTAATAATTACTGTAATTTCCCTATACGCAGTTGTACACGTCTGATACTCATTCCATACGACCCAGGATGTAAAAATACCTTGAAAACGATACGAAACACGGCTTATTTGCGATTATACTGCTTTTTGTTAATTTTTTTAACCATTTTTTGTCCATAACAACCATGGGCTTCGTCCATCGGATTGCCGAGATGGCGGGCACAACTAGATACCAAATGGGTTTTTTGTGCAAAAGAACAGATGTTTTAGACCACGTTAAAGGCACAAAACGGCCCAGATGGGGGACGGCGAACGGACATTGCATATTTGGAATCCCCATGTCTTGAAACGTAAAGTATCATATTTTGAGGGAGGGTTGTAAAAAAGTTTTCGTGACCGAAAACATAGGGTTATTATTCAGAATGAATAATAAACCAAAAGTGACCTGCAGGAGATTGAGAGCACAGACTGAGGCGGACGTTAAGCAAAGAGGTGTCAAGGCGAGAGGTTGGAAAAGAGAGAATAAGAAGGGAAGGCTACACAAACACACATTGTTCGATTGAGAAGGCTCACGTGTGGGGAAAGTACATGATTGCGCTATGTATCATCTTTCGTGTTCAACCTGACTTGGAATATTGGGAAAAAGGAGTTGACTGACGACGGTTGAGCCATAGTTTTTGTTGGTTTTAAAATTAGAGTACTGGTGAAATCAACCACTGCAGCTCCATTTGCGTCAATTTTCCACAGGAAACAGGATCCGTCAGAGTGTCTCTTTGCAACATACGGATTAGTTGATATCTTGAGCTTGGGCCTTTTCCCTGGTGCAGCCTGGTGGGCCTTTTTGGGTCCAACTCTTTCTGATCAGGGCCTTTGTGACAATAGTCGCGGTGAAGCTTGAAATACCCGTTTGGTATTTTGCTTCTCTTGCAGACAATCGGCTTAAATCATTTCCTAAGCCTAGAACGGATTTTCGTTTTTAGGACATCCAAAACAGCCACTTCCCACCACTCAGTGTATGTCCTCTACTTGAATTCCAACTCTCAGGTCTGCGCAGACCCAAACCAAGAACACACTCGTCTCTCAGCTCTCACGCTACTCACTCACGCTTCGCTCTCGTCCCCATAACCCACTTCACCTATTCAGATACCCCCTAGTTTGCGTTTAAATGCTCACACAAACTCATTTCACTATTCTGTCTCCAAAGTTTTAATGCAGTCCTCACTTACGCTCATCACGTTCATTCATTTCTCATACTCAAGCTCCCCATTTCGTGTGCTGAACAACCTATTCCCACATGTGGTCCACCTACAACAATTTAATTTATCCATCCGTTAACGGGGGTATAACCCAAGATGAGTAATAAAATGTGATATTCTGAACGTTACATTTTCTGTTGAGACGGATTTAATAATCTTTATCGAATTCCCGCTGTAGTTTTCTTCAACTAGCGCCTACATTTCGTCATGTATCAACGTGTCCGTAGAAGCGCGTCAAATCCCCAAGAGTTGCCGAAAGTCATTGGATGTTGTCACAAACCTCTACACGTATTGAAAAGGAATAACTAAAAAAACAAATAAGCGTAAATCGTCCAAATTCTATTCTCTGTATGTTTTAAAAGTCCACGACACACAACTCTTGTGTTTATTTGCTCGGAAACGAAAGCGTTAATTGCTCGACGCGTCCCTCATTTTTAAGGTAATGGTGAGACTGTAGGGAGGAATGGCGCTAACGGCCTCACGTGCTTCTTCTCTAATCCTGGTAATTTGAATGTCTCCTCAATTTCCTCATCCTCGTCTCAGCCTGATTTGCATTGCGCTCATCAGCAACCATTTTGAGTCCTCCCTATTAACATCACCTGTCGGTTTCCTCATCGCGTTCTGTTTTGAATTCATTTACACAGCAAAGGACGCCAATATTTATCGGATAACAAGGGATTAACTGTGTGATCAGCTGTTTTGCATACATTACCACCTTCCTAACAACCTAGTAGGCGGTAACAATGGCAACGTTCATTTCATTTGCCTTGCCTTCAACGCCTTGCACCGATGCAGCTTTGATGACAGTAGGTGTCCTCCCGTCGACGACCGCTCAAAAATAATTGTGTAAAATGAAGGAATTTGTTAAATACATTTCTGAACGAAATACCTAGTGCAACGCGTCACACAATTTTCGCCAGTCCCACGCACATCCAGTAATTTTTATCGCCGTACCAATAAGTTAAACTGTATTTCACTCCAAGATAACTACCTCCCTTTAAACCATTGTTAAGCGTAAGTTTCGTTTGACTCTTCAAGTTGAATTTTAAAACGCGGGCTAGTTTTCAATTAATAAATGGGGAAAGTAGTATTTCGTACGTTTACTATAGCGTCTTCACTGATTAAATTTTGGCGTGGGGCTTGTCAAAGTTATGCTTGGTAACCCATTTCCATTTCCTGCTACTGCTATATATGAAATGCCTTTCCTTCATATGACAGCCTTTTCCTCAGCCCCTTAGAAAGTTGTGTAATCGGCTGGAAAAAAAAGTTGAGTTATTTGGATTTGCCATGAGGAGGGGAAGAGAAAATATCTGGTGCGTTGCAACACACAACTTTCCTTAGCTCAACGTCAATTCACTTTTTACAAGGCTAATTCTGTTTAATCAATTCATTTATCACTCACTTCATTTGAACATGGTCAAACAACGCTTTACGGCAGCAGGAAGCGGTAGCGCTTACAGTTCCGGAATTTATTGTGCTGCTCGTACTCTTTGCGGGACCATTATTGAGCAATTGGTACACAGATAATTAATGAGGCTGTAAACATAAATTTTTTGAAGAAGGGTAGTAATCACTTTTGCAGAGTTATTGGGTAAAAACGTTTGGAACTGGTAGTAAGCGAAACGGCGGTAGTTGAAATTCAGGAATTTCTGGAGTGAGTACCATCTATCTCATGAGTGTTTTTAAACACTCACCCGTTAGGTATTGGATTGGACTACAATACCAATTTTTTTAACATTCTACAAAAATGTCACCGGAGTTTATAAGGAAAAAACTGCGCTAAAAACGCTTTTCGTCGAACATTTTGGTAATTTATTGTGCTGCTCTCGTCATTTTCCCACGAATGGGAATTTTATGGTATAGTTGCCTCATTGAGAGCTATCAATATAAAAAATTTAGTCAAAATCGTTAGAGCTGTTTTTGAGAAAAAAATTTGGTGTTTTGATCACTATGATGACTATAGTTAACTTTCGGTGGATTTTGTTCATACCCTTATTTTGGCGTCACATGGTAACCTGCGGGCGAGATATCAAGTTTGAGTGGATTTGGCACGGTGGTTCTCTCTAAAAATCGTTCACAGACACACAGACCATTTTCCCAAATAGTGTTTTTCGGACTCAGGGGGGTCTGAAACGTAAAGATCTGAAGAGAACTCAAATTTTTTTTTTCAGCCGATTACATAACTTTCCTTTCTACTTTGTAGAGCCAAGGAAAGTAAAAAGAGTGGTGGTGTTGAATTGGAGTGCGGTATGAATAGAGATGGTGGTACCTGAGTTGGCGTTCTCGGTTGGTTGCTCCTGGCCAGGAGGGATGCGATGATTCCAGCACAAACCCAGTCTATCCACCGCACTGTTGAAAATATTCACGAAAAAAACGCGCGGAAAACGTGAAAATAGTAAGTATTTTGGTATAAAAGGAACAGGTGTTGATAGCTAGTACAAAACGGGGATAATAATAATTGTGATAAGTGGAGATAGTGATTAGAGTAAAAAAAGGCGGTAAGACGTTTCAGTTGAGAAGGCAGCAGAAGGCTCTCCCAAGGTCGCTATCCTTGCCGTCTCTGTAACGGACTTCAACTCAACAGGGAATAAATAATAGGTGAACAGATAACAATAAACAAGGAAATAAAAGGGTTAACAGAAAGGAGGGACAGGGCATAGAAAAGAAAGTGTGGGGTAAATTTTCTGACTTCTTTCTGATCTCTGGGTTTTGATAGTTTTTTTGCATCCGTAAAACATCATTTGAGAAGATGTGTGTGGGTGTATGTGTCTGTGAACTCAAGTGAGAGAGCACGGCTGACCCAAATCGGCTCAATTTGTATACCTATCGTGCAGATCAACATAGGACGCCGAAAGAAGGATGTAAACGAAATCGGTCGTATTCTAACTATAGTTATCACAAAAAATTTCCCGAAAACCTTTGTCAGGATTTCAATTGGAATTTTTATGTAGGCAGATTCAAATGACTCAAGGATACTATGACAGAACGATATGTTGACGTTTGCATTCGTGGGGAAATAACAAGAGCAACAATAAATTACCGAACGTGTCGACGAAAAGCGGTTTTAACGCAGTTTTTACCTTATAGACGTCTCCCGTTCGACACCAGCGTTCTTAAAAAATCAGAGGAGTAGTCCAATAATCTGCGCGATGCGCTCACAAGAAAATTAGGAGCAACTTCAGGAATTTAAACCAACGTCGATTTTTTACTCATTCTTATGCAGTGAGTCCTCTATAATTTTGGAAGTGTGAACACAAACGACAAAAAACGATTTGACAGTCCCGTTAATCGATTGTACGGCGATTGTTCATAGTAGTAGCACCCCTGTAATATCAGAAACGTGAAGAAGTACCAGTTTCGCGCTGTACGTTGATTCAAGTTCTAACTGGTTCCTACGAACCGTGGGAATAGCATCACGTTAGTTGCTTGAGCGCTAAAGATTTGTTGCTGAAATCGTGTTTTGAAGTTGTATGGTCTTTTAGAAGTATTGAGGACAGGCGAATGCTGCCTGTAGAACTGAATAAACACGGCAATGTCCGTGGCGAGAGCAAATGAACGTCTGAACGAAGAATCGTTTTTGGAAGGACAAATCAATGTTTTCCAGCGATACTCGCATATCGTTGAGATAATGTGTTTGCTTTGTGAGAACAAGACACAGCACCTGTATGTATCGTCTCATTGACTTCGCAGAGGCAGAGGAAAGTGCTGTGATGTGCCTCGCATGGTATTTTGGTCTGCGGAGGCGTTGTTGGAAGACAAAATTTCTCTTCCAGTCTTCGCTTTCCACTGCTGGATTACGCAGCTTTCCTCACACTCCAGTTGGTTTCCGCAGTCCATCGATCGATTTGATTGGAACTCCAACTGTAGGATCCCGAATCGCTTTCTCGGTTCAGCGGAAGGCTTTTCAAATCCAGCGCCCCCTTTTTCCCGTAGCTCCCTTTGATTCGTTGGCTGTTGATTGGAAGCTTCTGATTAGAATTACTCCCTCCTGTCCTACTATTTTCAACCCTTGTTTGTTCTGCCGCTCTCAACGAGCCTCGAGGGCCGTACCTCAATCGGTCGAACGAATAACTAAGCGAGAGCAAACGAAAATTCCGCGAAGCGCCAACGATATTTCTTGTCGCTTTCCAGTGTATTCGGAATATCGCTGGCGTTATTGTCGTAAAGTGCAACGGAGGGATACGCCACGTAAGCCAGTGGAATTCCCAGCTACCAAGAACAACTTCACACACAACTTTCCTCGATTGACGCGCTTCGTCCGATACGTTACTGCACAAACGGTTATGGAGAACAAAATGTAGTCTCATGTTACCTCAAAATCGTTACAGCCACTTGGGTGAAGATGTGAGAAATGTGTTCAGAGATTCTGATGAATTTTGGCTAATTTAGAAAGAAGCAGTTCGAGGAGAATGAAATGTCCGTGTATGTCAGCGAAAGATGTGTGATGTAATTAACTCCAATGTGTGAACATAGAACCAAGACACGCTCGTTTTGAATATTTTGAGTTGGTAACTGTTTTGTTGGTTTGAAAATACCGTGTCCGAAAACTACTATAGTTAAATTGAATTTTAACACAATTTTTAAAAACCCGAAATCGCGAGGATAATTTCAGTGCTCACCACGGAAATTCAGGAAAATGGCCTGTGTGTGCCTTTGTGAAATGATTGGGATAAAATGCCTTAAAGGATTGAAACACCTAATATATTGTCTCAATAACAACAATAACGATTTTAATCAAAATTTTTGTATGGACAACTCCAAATTACAAGGCAGTATCATGCATTTCTCATCCATCGTTAAGAAAATGCCGGCAGCAGCACAATACAAATCGATTGTAGCGATCGATTGAAACTACCTGTTTGGCCCAGGCCGAATTAGTTGGGATCTTAAGCTTGGGCCTTTCCCAGGGGCCTTCAGTCCAAGTACTTCTGGCCTGAAACCTTTTTGATGTTAGTCATGGGAAATTCGAAACTGCCCTTTCAGTCGAGTTGTCTTCCAGACGTTCAGTTTAATTTCAACGGATTTCTCCTTTTTGGATCCTCCCCACCATTCGATTTCCCAAATCTCCAGCTCTTCCCGAACCCAACCCTAACACACACTAGTCTGAGTTCTCGCGATGACTGCTCATCTCTCAGATCGGGCTTCTCACCTCTCTAATAAATTGCTCTTTGCCCTCGTTCCAGCACAACCAGTTCACGTATTCAGCAGCCCCTAGCTCGTGGCTAAATACTCACGCAAATTCATATCGCTATGCTGTCAATGCGTAATACAGTCCTCACTCGAGCTCTCTACGTTTGTTTATTTCTCATACTTAAATTTAAGCTCCCCCTCTCATGGGCACCCAACACTACCGATTCGAAGATCGTTTAACAACTTTCATAAAACAAATTATTCCTACCTGCGACGTTTCAATTACTGCCATTTGTCACAGATTATACCCGATAATTTCAAAAGAGTAAACTCAATCCTCCTCAACGAAATCACAATGACAGCAAGTTAAACTTCTTGTGTACTCATTGCTCAATAATAGTTGCGGAATGGGAAGCAGCAACCTAGACAATTACTTTTTATAATCCTCGAAAAATCACTTGAGCATTCGCGTTGGAATACACATTGATATTTTCGTGCCAGGGTAATCATTTCTAGGTTGTGCCACTCCTGTATCATGGAGAGTAAGACAGTCACTATTACCAACGACATTAGTGTGTTGAAATGGATACTATTCTGATTATTGAGCCAAAGGGGCAACGTGTAACGTTCAAGATGGATCAGTGGACTGAATTTCAAAAATAACTGGTGCGTTGCAACACACAACTTTCCTTAGCTCTACAACAATTCACTTTGTGCATGGCTAATTCTACTTACTCAATTCATTTATCACTCAGCTCCTTTGAACTTGGTCAAACAACACGTCACAGCAGCAGGAAGCGGTAGCGCTTACAGTTCCGGAATTTATTGTGCTGCTCATACTCATTATAGGACCATTATTGAGCAATTGGTACACAGAAAATTAATGAGGCTGTAAACACGAATTTTTTGAAGAAGGATAATAATCACTTTTGCAGAGTTATTGGGTAATAACTGTTAGAACTGGTATTAAGCGAAACGGCGGTAGTTGAAATTCAGGAATTTCTAAAGTGAGCCCCATGTACCTCATGAGCATTTTTAAACACTCACACTTTAGGTATTGGATCGGACTACAATACCAATTTTCTTTAACTTTCTACTAACATTCCAGCGGAGTTTATAAGGAAAAAACTGCGCTAAAAACGCTTTTCGTCGAAAATGTTGATAATTTATTGTGCTGCTCCCGTCATTTTCTCACGGATGGGAATTTTATGGTGTAGTTGCCTTATTGGGAGCTATCAATATACAAAGTTTAATCAAAATCGATTGAGCCGTTTTCGAGGAAAAAAATCTGGTGTTTTGATCACTATGATAACTATAGTTACATTTCGGTGGATTTTGTTCATACCCCCATTTTGGCGTCCCATGATGACCTGCGGGCGAGATATGAAGTTTGAGTTGATTTGGTTCGGTGGTTTTCTCTAAAAATCGTTCACAGGCTGACAGACCAATTTCCCAAATATTGTTTTTCGGACTCAGGAGCGTCTGAAACGTAAAGATCTGAAGAAAACTCAAAAAAAAATTTTCAGCCGATTACGTAACTTTCCTTTCTACTTCGTAGAGCCAAGGAAAGTAAAAAACTCGGACACAATCTATCGAGAGTTGATTTCGTTGCACTTATTCTAAAGTTATTGCGAATGATAACATTCGAAATAATTTACGACAAATAAATGATTAATTTTGACGATAAGATTGTTTCTTTTTTTTACTTACCTCGATTATTTTAAGATCATACGTAGTTCCAATACGTTGTTCACGCTAGAGTTCCAAGTTGTCTGCAATTGGTTGACTCGGATCGAAAACTTTAACGTAGCGTTTCGGAATAATACGTCCAATACTTCGCCTTCCTCGACAGGATCTAGTAGCGTGGCAACGAGACTATCTCCGTACTGAGTATGAGCAATTTTCAGCTTTCTAACCGGATAGTAGGTATTATCTTTCAATTGCTCCAACTTTAACGTTTTATTGTATTTGTAAGAAGCGGAGTTGAATCTATCGATGAATGTTGTCATTGTATGGCTGTGCTTTTGTGATGTATGCTGCTTAAATCGTGGTCCTTATATTTTTAACTACGTGACAAAGCTTCTAGAACATTCTGAAGCGATAAATTCCGATCCAACTGCGCAATAGACGAGAAATTCCGGCTATACAGTCACGTGAACACATCATATTGACGATGCTATTACTTCATGTTGATTAGTCATGCCCTTGAACGATCATGTGAACACTCTACCGTCCCACGAAGATGATACCACGCCTGTCCCCCTCAGTTTACATTATTCTTCAACGATTCATTCGTAGGCTAGTGGATAGAGCGTCCAACTATAGTACGTTAGATACTGCATTCGAACGCAGGGAAGGAACTTTTTTTAAAATATGACGTCATCCATACGTTGGTGAATTTCAGTGGGGGGTTACTTCTACTACATTACAGGAGGCTTGAAGAGGGGGGGGGGGTACAAATGACGTACTATAACGTAATTGGTTGTATGTAGGTGGACACCTTCCAGAAATTGGTGCAGGAGGGTCGGGCTAAAAAGGCTGTACTATAGTTCGATTGGTGGGGGAAGGGCAAAGAGTGGCGTGGAGGGGATAAAAACGGTCGTACTACAACGTAATTGGTTAGGGGGTGTCGCCAAAAACCTCGTACTTTAGTACAGGGTGTGGTTTTCTTCCCCCACTCCAATTGAGCCAGAACCCCCATTTCCGGTTTCGCTCTATCATTTCTCCCCTACTATTACCTTTCACTAATATATTCCCAACTTTTGCTCTCCGTAAATATCTGTGCATACGAGGAGTCCTAAGAAGAAACGAGGAATGTGTGGAACACGATTTAACTGAGACCTACAGGGAAAAAACTGACCCTAAATACCGATCTCTCAAATCGTTACGAAAGGTTTCTAATGGTTTCCGATTACAACTGTTGCTACGGAAATTTATCTTCGTCATTCTCGATCGTACAAAAACGGTTCACCGCTCGTTGGAAACCTCTCGATTCATTTGAAAGTCATTCACATCTCAGCTGCTAATTGCCCTCTCCGTACACTTCCTGACGAGCACTGGTGTGTTGTTTAAAACACTGGAGTTTGGTTCGCGTTTAGTTAGCTATTAAAAGTAAATGAAGCACGCAAGCGGCAAGGTCATGAAAATATTAAAAGTTGGTTGGTAGGAGACACGAAGCTTCGTATTTCTTAGATTTCTTAACTTTCTAATAAAAATAACCAGCTCTCAAGTGTATTGCTTAATTACCATAGCATTTTCTCGTGTTGAGATTTTACGTTATTTTTACAGTCCGATGGATGCGATTAATTTGAATGCGTGTTTATAATTTCCAGGTATCGTTTAGATTTGTTGTTTTTTTTTGTGATTGTGTTTCTTATTCGTAGAAGACATGATATAATTAATTAATCCTGAAAATTGATATCGATTAAGCACTTAAAAACAATTTGTGTAGAACTTTCATGAAAATAAATCGGCTAAGTAATGGTTATGGTGCGATACCAGCAGTTGCCCCGGACCACTCTCACCAGGCCAGGGTCGCCTAAGACCAGATAAAATAGACTTGTGTGTAGAGACCTGTTTACAAGTGATCCAGAGAGTCCCTGAAATTTAGTTTTTACGCTAAACGAAGAGTATAACTCAGACTTCTCAGGAGAAGGCGAAATTGGTCCAATGAAATGTGTCCTGTCCTTCATTCGGTTTTTTCAATGTTATATTGTGAGGCTTTGATCAAGCAAAGGGGCAGCCAACATTCCGATACGCAGTGGTCAAAGCGTGTCCCACGTTTCCGTATGTTTAGCCGACAAGCTGAAGGCGGCGAAGTCTTGGAGTCAGCTCCAAAGTGACGGCGTAAAAGGTGGACAATTTTCAAGAGCCTAAGTTGGCACAGTTTACCCTGCGAACCATCTCACACCCTGGGATTTCAGTTAGGGGAACACCTTAGTTCACACCGCAGCGCGTTAGGGGAACACCTTATTTCGCGAAATCAGCCCATAGGTCGGTAGCAAATGTTCCTTCCTACTTATCCAGACTTGGGATTGACAAAGCGTAGGTGTGGATAAAAATAACGATAACATCTCGTCGCGAATCAAATAAATAAAAAGAGAACGAAAAAATATTAAGCTTGGGGGCTACGTTGTTACCTATTTTCTTCAAGAACGTCAGGGCGCGCTTTTTCTCCAGATAGTTTTCCCGCTCACTAACCAGATATTCCAGGGGCTCCTGTTTGTAATCACAGACATTTAGTACTTGGTCGACGGGCTCGCTGAACACCTACGAAGATAACGGCAGTGATCAGTAATGTACTTATTGTTTACCCGATTGAAGAACATAAAAATATCTGGTGCGATGCAACACACAACTTTCCTTAGCTCTACAACAATTCACTTTGTACATGGCTAACTCTATTTAATCAATTCATTTATCACTCAGTTCCTTTGAACTTGGTCAAACAACAGGACACAGCAGCAGGAAGCTGTAGCGCCTACAGTTCTGGAATTTATTGTGCTGCTCGTACTCATTGCAGGACCATTATTGAGCAACTGGTACGCAGATAATTAATGAGGCTGTAAACAACAATTATTTCAAGAAGGGTAGTAATTACTTTTGCAGAGTTATTGGGTAAAAAAGTTTAGAACTGGTAGTAAGCGAAACGGCGGTAGTTGAAATTCAGGAATTCCTGGAGTGAGCCCCATGTATCTCATGAGCGTTTTCAAACACTCACCCTTTAGGTATTGGATTGGACAACAGATACCAATTTTTTTGAACAATCTACTAACATTCCAGCGGAGTTTATAAGGAAAAACCCGAGCTAAAAACGCTTTAGGCCGAAAATTTTGATAATTTATTGTGCTGCTCTCGTCATTTTCCCACAGATGGAAATTTTATGGTATAATTGCCTTATTGAGAGCTATCAATATAAAAAATTTAATCAAAATCGTTAGAGCCGTTTTTGAGAAAAAAAATATTTGGTGTTTTGATAACTATGATAACTATAGTTAGCATTCGCTGGATTTTGTTCATACCCTTAGTTTGGCGTCCCATGGTTACTTGACGGCTAGATATCAAGTTTGAGCTTATTTGATACGGTCGTTTTTTTTTTAAATCGTTCACAGACACACAGACCATTTTCCCAAATAGTGTTTTCGGACTGAAGAAAAACTCAAAATTTTTTTTTCAGCCGATTACTACCGATTTATACTTTCCTTGGCTCTACTTTGTAGAGCCAAGGAAAGTAAAAATGCTATCTATATTTGTTCATAATGAATGATTGATGTAGGGATTTACTACCTGAATGAAATCGTTCCATCCTTCAATTTGAGGTGATTAGTGTTTCTGTTTCGTTTATGATTATTGCTACATTTCCGCGTCTGCTTTCGGAGAGGGTTATTTAACAGGTCACAAGACAACTCGAATTACCGGAGGTTGCGGAAAGTTGTGTGGTGCTACTCTCTAAATATTTAAACCTTCCGTTCCCTCTCCCCTGTCATTCTTCTTTCGTTCAATACTTCAACTGCTCTCATCTTCATCTCTTACGACTCAAGTGTTTTTCTCTTCCCTTTCGTGAAAGCCCTCCTGCTGGTGCCATTATTCACGCTACATTTATCCTCGGAAAAGTTGTCAAGAAAATGGGTGGCTCTCGAAGAAAAAGGCGATAAGGGAACGCAAATTAGAGGAAGAAACGCTTCTTTCGGAGGACAGGCGTTCCCAGGAGGAAGGTCCCGGTTGCAAACGGTTGGCTTTTAATCCAATTAAAGAGATGAGAAGATGGCGGCGGTTTGTGGTGGAGGAAACGAAGAAATGGGGTTCCTGCAAATGAGAGGCGACCTATTGAATCGACATAAGAGGCAGAGATACGTCTAATATTTCAGTTGCCTTTGACTGTTATTTCAAATGTGGGGCTAGGTTGTCGACTAATGAGTAAGATGTGACTAATTACCATTGAAGTGGTCTGGTTTGTGAGACTCGTATCAAGGTAAAGAGAGGTATAACAACAAGGGGATGACATCTCATAAATTGATTAGCAGTACATCCCCAAGACTTTAGCTATCAACGTGCTTACTGAACTCCACTCATCACATTAGGTCTTCAAGTTTCATTAGTTGTGTAAAGTCCTCACAATTGTCCTAAAGAAACACGATTTCGTTGTGAAATGGAATGGGTGTTCGGCTCAGCTCATACTGAACAGTTTAGCGCTTTGGCCCTGACGGAAGATCCCAAGCTTAGAGCCTTCCCCACCATTTTTAGCCGTCAAACCTGGAATCCCAGAGTCCAACTCGACTCTCTGGCAGTTCAAGCCTTGCTGACACAAGGTATGACTCAAGTGGTCAACGTATTCTCCTTCTTAGGGTATCCCCAGTGGGTTTATCTTCACTCCCTTCCCACGTGTCACTTCCCAGCCTTTACTGGCCACCTCTTCTTAGGCTGGTTTACTCTCAAAATCACACAGTGACACTCGACTCAGGTCTTGCCTCTGTTTTAGTTCACCTATCCAAGGCCACCCTGATTCGCGTGAAATCTTTCTTACTTGCTATACTGTGTAATGCACTTCTATCCTCCTCAAGTGTTACAATGAAATCCTCTCTTTCACTCATCTGATTCATCAACGTTTCTCCGCCTGCGCTATACTTCACATCTCTCCTTCTCTCCCCAAACACTAATTTTGATAGTTTGGGCAGTATTGTCAAAAATGTCTCGTGTGATGCATCCCACAACTTTCTTCACCCTGTGTGCATTTAGTTTTTATATTTCTACTTCGAAGTCGATGTGAACTTGACGACATTGTGACTAAATTGATGATTCTGTGTTCGACGCTGGCACTTTTGACTGGAATGTCGATGCCAATCAATAGTCACCCTGCGGGCCCTCGGCTGTTGGCCATTGAGTGATGCTCTGAAAACAGTATTCTCTAATGGAGGAACCTGGCAGATCGTACAACATCCTCCCATTGCTTTCAATTAAATGACATCCAACGACAGGAAGGAGAAATTGAGGGCATCTAATAGAAGCTTCCCACCCCCAACCCCCCTACATAGACCATCGGCCTCACTAATAAAATCGTGGATACAGCAAAATCAATGCGAACACGTTTATCGCGTTAGCTCAACACGCGTTCCCCCTTAATGCTTAAAAGGGTCTTGCCGCAATGCGAACCAGCAGACTTGCTCTTGATCAATTGAAGCAGCCTTTGAAGTAAATACTTCGCGTCATTTTCTGTGGGTCATCCAGCGGTTTGCCTCTTTAAAACGGGTATTGATCAAAACTTTGAAAATCCTTCGAAAAAATCTCAAACGGCAGATCACATCAAACAAATATACGGCCAATCCATGAAGTTGAGAGAGAAGGCTGTAAAAACTAACTATAGTTCTCATTGTGATCAAAACAGTATTCATTTTATTAAAAACGGCTGTAGCGATACTGATTACATTTTGTAGTTACTCACTAAAGCACTTCCAGCTCTTGTAGATAAAAAGTCGCTGAACGTACGGCGTACAAAGTTGTTTGATGCGTCGTACCAGATAATTAACTTATTAATCCTTCTCATGTGTGCTATTTTCCCTCCATGGATGTTTCTGGAAAGTTGAGGACAAGGGGGAGAGAGAGAGAGAGAGAGAGAGAGAGAGAGAGAGAGAGAGGGAGAGACTGACTGACTGACTAACTGACTTTCTTTATTGATCAGACAAAATTAGGACCTGTGGTCCTCTCTTCCATTTTATCTGAATACATAGATTACACATTACGTTTAAATAATACAATCAAATTACAATCAAATAAGTCAAATAATAGAAAACATAATTATTTACACAAAAGAACAAAAAAAGGTAACAAAAGAAAATGTTAACATTGACAACTGACATTGGTGTTTCTTGAAATAACAAGTAAAAAGGATGAAAACATTATAAACTTAATTATACCTCTCCAACAACTGCAATTTATACAACTTTTTAAATTCCTGCACTGAATGGGTAAATATTTTGGGATTAGCGTTATACATTTTTGTGGCTTGTGAATTTGAAGGTGGACGCTGACATTTCTCGTGGTTAACCCTTGGACTTCTTCTCTCCGGATTATTTTACGGGCTAAATTAGAGGGGGTACGGAGCTTTACCAGTTTCCATACCAGAACCGCACGGGAGAGTTCGAATCGCTCCCTAACCTTTAACCACTTCAATCTCTTGAAATACGGCGTGACATGATCAGCTAATTTTAGGTTATAAATGAAGCGAATGGCGGCATTTTGTGCTGTCTGGAACTTTCTTAATAATTCTTGGGTGATATCGCTCAGTACATTACTAGCGTAATCAAATAAAGGTAAAAGCAACGCACGAACCAGTGATATTGATATATGAGCGAGTGATTGATATATGAGAGAGAGAGAGAGAGAGAGAGATGTCCTCTATAATACATTCGTGATGTTTACGAACTGCAGGAGTGAGACAGAGGCCTGTGCCTGGCATGACAGAGCAGTGTAGAGTATGAGTTTACACAGCACAGGGGGTTAATGGAGTGAGTCTAACACAGCGAGAGCTGAGAGTTGAATAGAGTAGGAGCGCTCAAGTAAACGGGAAGAGACATGAGGAAAGAGGGCGAGGGAAAATTCATGCAGAAACCGTAAGAGGGAAAATACGTTGCCTGCTCGGGTCATAAAATTGTGTTGGCAGGGCGTGAAATGTCAAAGAGTTGATTGACTGAAGGGAGCTCTCAGATTTCGGGATTGCCGGCTTACGTTGGAAGTTGGGGCCAGCGCTCGGGATCTTCCATCAAGGACAAGGGCACTGAACTGATTCAGCCATAGTTGAGCTAAACAGAAGGAATGTAAGAATGCGAATGGATCTTCGGTAGCGTGCAATGTTTTATATAAGTATAGTTCTACTGTGCGTTGAAAGGAAACCTTAATAGGCGCTTAATTAGTCAGCAATGAGGGCAAATCAGAACCGACTATTGTTCGAGCGCGCACATTACCTCCTCTAGTGGACTACGCTGTCGGAGATAGTAATGGCACTTCGGAAATTACGCCGGAGGAAACTTCCGCAAATTGAAAAGTAAAATTCGTCGCTCTCGTCGAGCGATGAAGTTTTGTGGCGTTGAGCAGCGGGAGAGAAATCTATTAGTGAGATGGTGTCCGGCCCCTTCGGACCTTATAGCTCTAGCTCTCGCCTAATTCAAAGGCTCTGGAGGGCGACCACGTCCTGGACAGGCCACAACCCCCGACCCGACCTTATCCGCCTCCTCCTTCTAATTAAAGTGCTCTTGCCAGGCGCATTCCCCGCGGAAAGTCGATAAAATCAATTTCGAAACCCTCAAGCAGGTCCTTCCAATCACTGCCTTCTCAGACTTCGTGGTCCAGATGGTAGCGATAGCGAAATACCTCGTGTATGGCTTTGCGACAGCGCGATTATCGTAGCTTTCATCGTACAGGTTGACAATGTGTGCGCCCGATGGGGATAAAGGCGGAAGTGACACGAATACTGCGTTGGCTCGATAATTTGTTGTGGAGCTCCCGTCATTTTGCTGCAGATGAAATATTGACTGAATGCCCTTCCAAGTACGGTGTATCGATCACTATAACTAGTTAGCTTTGGCATGATCTTGCTCATACCACTTATTTTGGCGTCCTGGGCTGATCTGGGCACGCACACTATTACATCGGAAGTAGTTCCAGTGTCTTACAAGTTGAGTAATTGGCTTTGGTAAATTCCACTCACATAATCCAGCGCCTGTTGAACCAAAAAACCGTCAGTCTCATAAATTACCTTTGCAGCCCTCACTCAATGAAGGTCTTGACGGAGGCAACCCGATAAATTCCGGTACAAAATGCTCTACCAGTTTTCGTATTGAAGGTTTAGTGGCGTTATACCAGGTTCATATAAACTGAGAGAAATACATCTTATCTCAATGTGCGTGAATTAACCTTAGCTTTAGAATTAACCTTATCCTTATGTTTGTTCGTGTTGTGCGTACTAATGTGATGTGTAATGTAATTTGCGTCATCAATCTCGAACGCTACCGTTATCACGAGTATGTGCTTGTCGTGTGAATGGCGCACACACACACACATTCGGTCTATTGACTCGTCAGGAAGTGACGCTCTTCGGGCGTCGCCTCTCTTTCTATCTCTGGCGTCATCCAGCTGGAAGGACGCGTAATTTAGAGAGGAACAGCGTCGTAGGAGGTTCAGTTGGGAACAAAGGTGAAGATGAGGGCATTCCAGTCACGTCTTGAAGGCTACAGGATGAAACAGAAACAACAGGAAGATTCAGAGATCTTCAGTTGACTACAAGATCACTCCTCCATTTATCTATTCCTTGGATGAATACCTATTCGACCGACGTCGTTACGTGGCTTGGAAGACCGTTTTCAACTCTTGTTTGAGCTATTCGTGATCACTGTTAGATTTTCCATTCATTCGACCATGAAAAGGTTAGTTGAAATGGAGATCCTAAAGTTTTAGAAAAATAGCTTCTGGGTAAACATTTTCTTATGGAACGGCATCTACGGCCTACAATTGAAAGAAACTTCTGCCTCTTGTTCGCTCTCCAGTTGAGAATACTCCAAGGGACGTAGGCTATATCTGATTTATGGCTCCATAGAACTGTGATGTCGAAGCAGACCCTGTAGCCTAGTCCATTTCCTGTAGCGATCTTCTCTGCCCTTCTCCCTCATTCTTATCTTCGCCGATCATTTCATTAATTTGCTTTCCAGGCTGCTGTCAATCTCTTCCCGAAAATTGAAGGATTTTCTTCCTTTAGTTAAAAAGAAAAAGCAAGACTTACTTAACACAAAAAGTCACCCTCTTAGGACGGAGAAATACAAAATAGGTGGGAAAGCCTGATTGAAATATCTGGTGCGTTGCAACACACAACTTTCCTTAGCTCTACGTCAATTCACTTTGTACATGGCTAATTCTATTTAATCAATTCATTTATCACTCAGTTAATTTGAACTTGGTCAAACAACGCTTTACGGCAGCAGGAAGCGGTAGCGCTTACGGTTCCAGATGTTATTGTGCTGTTCGTACTCATTGCAACACCATTATTGAGCAATTGGTACACAGATAATTAATGAGGCTGTAAACACAAATTTTTTGAAGAAGGATAGTAATTACTTTTGCAGAGTTATTGGGTAAAAAGTTTAGAACATAGTAGTAAGCAAAACGGCAAAAGTTAAAATTCAGGAATTTCTGGAGTGAGCCCCATGTATCTCATGAGCGTTTTTAAACACTAAATTTCTAGGTATTGGATTGGACTACACTACTAATTTTTTTTAACATTCTACAAAAATTCCAGCGGAGTTTAAAAGGAAAAAAACCACGGCAAAAACGCTTTTCGTCGAAAATTTTGATAATTTATTGTGCTGCTCTCGTCATTTTTTCACGAATGGGAATTTTATGGTATAATTGTCTTATTGAGAGTTATCTATATAAAAAAGTTAATCAAAATCGTTATAGCCGTTTTTGAGAAAAAAGATTTGGTGTTTTGATCACTATGATGACTATAGCTAACTCTCGGTGGATTTTGCCCATACCCTTATTTTGGCGTCCCATAGTAACCTGTAGGCTAGACATCATGTTTCTGCTGATTTGGTATGGTTGTTTTCTCTAAAAACTGCGCTAAAAACGCTTTTCGTTGAAAAGTTTGATAATTTATTGTGCTGCTCTCGTCATTTTCCCATATATGGGAATTTTATGGTATAGTTGCCATATTGGGAGCTACCAATATAAAAAATTTAATCAAAATCGTTAAAGCCGTTTTTGAGAAAAAAAATATTTGGTGTTTTGATCACTATGATAACTATTGTTAAATTTCGGTGGATTTTGTTCATACCCTTATTTTGGCGTCCCATGGCAACCTGCCGGCGAGATATGAAGTTTGAGCTGATTTGATACGGTGGTTTTCTTTTACAATCGTTCACAGACATACAGACACACAGACCATTTTCCCAAATAGTGTTTTTCGGACTCAGGAGGGTCTGAAACGTAAAGATCTGAAGAAAACTCAAAATTTTTTTTTCAGCCGATTACATAACTTTCCTTTCTACTGTGTAGAGCCAAGGAAAGTAAAAAGTAGTGTAACATTGATGGTTATTCCCTTTTTTTAAATAAACAACGTAAATTACAAAAACAAATTAATTTTATTTCAAATAATCAACTGCAATTTTCAACGTAAAATTTAAATAAAATACTAACTATACTATTACTTCAATTTAAAGTTTCCACATCGAATTAAAGTAAAACAAATGCTTTTACGAATGTAAGTTTGTTATGTTATTGCGATGGTTCGACACCTAATTTTTTTGTGTAAAAGGTGTCCAAAAATCCGTTTTGCAGGGAGTTGGAAATTGTAGTTTTACCGAAATTCAAATTAAGAAAAAAACTGCAGAAACTCCGGGAAAGAAAAACACTGAGTAAAAGCAGTTGGATGCAGGAAGGAGTTGACAATCAAATTTAATTGGCAATGAGTTGTTGTTTTTTAGGTTAATTTAAATTATGTCAACTCATGTTTCAGTTATTATGAATAATATAAATGAGATTGAAGATCAATATTTTTTCATTTGCGTTTTGTCTCGATACCATGTAACGCTATGTTACTTTCTTTCAATGGGGTAACGAGCCAGGCTCGTTGGTCCGCAGGGAGCATGCACCTCTACGCCAGGGTGATGAGATTCCCGTGGCGGAGGTGCAGCGTGGTGTGAGCGAGGAGCTGTCTCTCTATTCCTCGACCTCGACCTTGGTGGGGGGTCGGGGGGGGGGGGGGGGGGGCACCATGACTCAGGTCCTTCCGCTGGTTCGCCCATGCCTAGGCGGAGAAGCGAAACCGGCGGACCTCCGCCTTGCTGCAGTGGAGCTGCGAGACCCCTCTCGCTGAGGGAGTTGAACGCGGTCTCAGGCATCGTTGTAAAGGCGGCAGGCAACGAGCACATGCGCTGCACTCTCCATGGCCTCCCCTCAAGGGCAGTCGCTGAAGTGGCATTGCTCGAAGAAGTGCAGCCGCTCATTGAAGGCTCCGTGGTCCGAGAGCAGCTGCAACTCTGCGAAGGACGGCTGCCACCAGTTGATCCGTTGCCGTCCTTCAATGGAGGGGAGGATGCCATGGAGATGCCACCAGTTGATGAGCGCGTCCTGGGCAAGAGCGATTCTCTGCTTGGTGGTCTCTTCGCACTGGATCGAGGGGAGGAACGCTTGGTAAGGTTCACGGTACTCCGTCGTGCAGCACCGCTGTATGCACGACCGGAGCACCGCCAGGTCGAGTATCAGGTCCCGAGGGGGTGGGCCAGCTAGTACCTGGAGGGCAAGGTGGGATGTGGTGCGGTACGCCGGCAGGACGGCCAGGAGAACGTCTCATTGGAGTGTCAGTGCCAGTTGCCAGTTGCGGCGCCTAAGGGCCACCCACCATGTCGCCGCAGTGTACCGCACCATGTTACTTTTAATTTTTGTTGAGTTGTTGGTTGTCATAGATTAGTTACTACTAGTTAGCTAAGTATTTACGAGCGTGTTATTGGCTAACTCCAGTAACCAGCAATTTTTGGTCCATGACAACCATAAGCTTCGTCCGATCGGATTGCCGATTGTCGGCACAACTTGATACCAAATATGATTTTTGTGCGACTGAACGGATTGTTTAGACCACGTTGAGGCAAAATACGGCTCGGATGGCCGATATTCCTGACCAAACAGAATGAACACGGACCACGCGCGACATAGCAGAAGCTCAAAAACACGACGGAGTTGGCAGAATTTGTCAAATCCACAACCACGTTACAATTCCAGACCATCAAACTGCCTAAGGACTCAGATCTCGTTTGAATCCACTGGCGTTCTCTTTTAATCCATTTTTGAAATTATATCGTTCATCCCATTCATAATCATGCTCGTCCAGGGATTTTTTGTTTGAAAACATTTCATCTGGCCGTCCCTTAAAAATGACGTTCAGAAAAGAATTGTGTGCCCGGCGAACGAGTCACAGCCAGGCGACACAGTTTCATCTGCAGCATCGTACCGTAAAACTGAAAGTGTTACTGGACTGCTGGATGGTGCCTACTATGCCATGTGCTTCGTCGAAACAAATCTGCACTTTCTTAAATGTTGGAATATACCATTTTATGTATTTGGAACCCCCTTTGCCACTGTATGACCGTTAGGAGCTTTGCGTCTCCTCAGTTCGTTATTCGAGTCGACAAGATTAAATTTTGTTAAACGCTTAGCCAGGCCTGCTGCAAAGCATTATCTCAGCTGCTAATTGAGATGCCGCGAGAAAAGTGAAATCTGTGGCAGCGTTTATGTTTTGAGTCATCAACATCCACCCCATCAGTCTCCCATATAAAATCTCTTGCCTCCAGGTTTCCTTTCACTTCTTTCTCCTACCATTTTCCGTTACCCAACTTTTCTGTAGGCTCCCCTTCGAAGCATCAAAAGATCTTCACCGCTTTTTTTTTCGTCCCGTCATTTTGTCCCTTCGAAGCTCCTTTCCCACCAACTGCCGCCTCACCCCTTTCTACCCTCGCTAACCCTTCAGCCCTCAACCTGGAAAGACCCTCTACTTCCCGAATCCTCCCAACTTTTCTCTCGTTTTTTTTCCTCCGGCGTCAGGCAAATCTCTCTCTTTGGCAATTTTCGCAGTTGGGGAACGTTGAAGTTGACGGCTCTTCGTTTCGTTGGAACTGCTGCGAAAAAAAAGATGGAGGGAGGATTGGGGAGGGAGCTCCCCTTTCGTCACTCTCTCTAAAGAAAAGCGGATTTCTCCTGAGCCAATGACTTCCTTAAAAGAAACGGCCTCAGGGAGGTGAGGGTCGAAAGGCCTACGAGCCCGCCGACTGGATCAGCCCACCAAACGCGTCTTCCTGATGGAAAAGCAACATAGGGCCACTCTCTGAACCAGCGAGCAAAGTTTATGCAATAAAAGAAGGAGACAACCAAAACTTGTAAACTGTAGAATTGAAAGTTGCCTTTTTATTGGTTTATTATTCATTCTGAATAATAACCCAGTTTTCGGTCACGAAAATTTTTTTACAAACCCCCCCAAAATTTGATACTTTACGTTTCAAGACATGGGGATTGCAAATTTGCAATGTCCGTCCACCGTCCGGGCCGTTTTGTGCGTTTAAGGGGTTCTAAAAAATCCGTTCTTTCGCACAAAAATCCCATTTGGTATCTAGTTGTGCCCGCCATCTCGACAATCCGATCGGACGAAGCCCATGGTTGTTATGGACAAAAATTGTTTAAAAATTAACGTAACGCAGTATAATCGCAAATAAGCCGTGTTTCGTATCGTTTTCAAGGTATTTTTACATCCTGGGTCGAATGAAATGAGTATCAGACGTGTACAACTGCGTATAGGGAAATTACAGTTATTATTAGAGTCAACTAGTTGAACGAACTCGTGGGAACTACAGCGGAAGTCAACGTTTCGTCGTTTGTACTCCCTCCCTCCCATCTCATCAAAAACCACCCGCCCGCTAGCCTCGCACCGTCGTGCCAGTTGCCAAGGGTTCGCTGGAAGTCTCCGTCCCAATTTCCCGACTCTTTTTGCCCGACGGGGCGGAGGAAGGTTTCGGCCACTTCCTCTGCACACCCCTACATTGGATCATAAATGCCTACAGACGTTTACGGGCGGCTGGCGCCGGGGGAAGATTTAGTTTCCGTAGTTCCATTGTAGTCAGGTCATGTTTCGTATGGTTTACTAGTATTTTTCGATGCTGAATTGAATGAAATCGGTCTCGGAGCAGTAATACTAGGTCAAGCTGTTCATGAGAATAATAATCCGTTGTGTAATAATTTGCATTGTTTTTTTGATGTCCTTGGTTTCAAATCGAGTGTATATATTTTCAATATTCAGTATCACCTACACACGTTCCAAAGTTCTGTACTTGCTTGTGCTTTATCCACACCCTTCTAGCATCACCCAATCACTGCGCCTCGCATACTTTTTGGTTATTATTTTGTCACGTAATTTTTTTGGTACGGAAAGAACATTATATTTCAAATCATCGTACACTTTCTGAATTCCTGCTAATTCGATTGTAGGCTGCATGTACAGGTGCTATATTGATGGAAATGTTTATGCAAAATAAAATCTACTCTTTAGTCGGGGGAGAGTAAATTATTCAAAATAGTTACAGCCGTTCTTGTGAAAACTATCCGAGTGTTTAGGTAGATGGGGAAGGGTGATTGAGAGAGTGAGAGAAGTGACAACCGCGAGAGCTCGAACGGGATATCCACCACTTTCGCCATGTTGCTCCGCGAGTTTCGTCGAGTCGTGGAATGTGCACCCCTTTATTCACTGTGATTTCACTGTAATCCATACAGACGCCGTCCTGAACCTCTAAGATTCGTCCTATTTGACCCAGCATCGAAAAATACCTGGGAAATGATACCAAACATAACGTAGTGTTAATAAAACAGTCAAAACTTCGTTTTTTGGTAGTTTTATAAACCTTTTAGTTTCGTCTAAGGGAATTTCCGAGTAAGCTGACCCAACTGTAATTTTGTGAGCTACTTAACGGAGTTTTCAAAGGCCCGGACTGCGAACGAACATTGTAGATTTGGAATCCCTACAACTTGAAACGTATTGATGTATTAATCAGAATTAATATCAAACCAAAAGTGAGTCAAAGAAAGGTTAATACGTCTTGTGTCTTGTTCTTGTAATACACATCCCTACACATCTGTGTGCACGTCCACGTTGTAATGAATTTCGTACGTTGCGTTCTCACTCAGCAGTACTTGGTGCAGGAACAGAGGTGACAGTTCTATTTCTCTGCTACACGTACAGGCCGTTTGCAGGGCTGTACCCATCAGTTTGAACAGAACACCGTGTCTCTTATCTTTGTTGAGTGTAAAAATTCAATGAAATTCATAAAGGACTAAATGTAGCTGCGGGGGCAAGATTCCGCCTCGCTCCGCTATCAGTGATGTTGTTAATGTATGCTATTTCCTCGGAATTAGCGGGTCTGAGGCGCCCAATTCCCCCGCCCCGCTCGGCTCCGTCTACCACCACCACTTCACTTCGACCTGTCTGGTTTAACATAGTTAACAACCTCAATGAATATTTACTTAGGCAGCAAGCCTTCCCTTTGGCTCCCTACTCGCTTTGTCGCTTCAGCTTCAATTCCGTACGTTTTACTCCACAAACTCTCTCGCTGTAACTGCGCGAAAAGCCATTTCTCGAGTTATTATTTTACGAGGCGAGTACCAAGAGAGCGGGCTCTACAGCCTCCTATCAATAAGTTGACAGGGTTCCAGCTCCGAAACTGTACGACAAAAAGTACCCTGATGTTCTGTCAAGGTACCGATGAGCTCGCGCAGCTGACCCACACGATCAATGACAAATGCATAGTATGTCCTGTGGGGCTTGTCATCACAAATATCGGAACATACGAGGGACGTCCCAAAAGTAAGTTCCGAAGTGCTGGGAAAAATCGAAAACTCAACCAATTTGAAAAAAAAAATTATTCTTAAAGGTACGGATCTACTTTATTTTTCGACGTAGTCGCCATTCCGATCGATGCATTTTTGGTACCGTGGTGCCAGTTTACGTAACCCCTTGTCGTACCATTCTGCACACACTTTCGAGAACTTGAGATCTTCCCTAATGATTCGGTGTACTGAAGAACGAGTCAATTGATGTTTGTTGTGCACTTTCTCGACAATATCACTTAGAGTAAAGCGCGCATCTTCCTCCAAAAGCTTGCGAACTGCAGAAACTGCGTCCTCTCCACGAGAAGTGGAACGGCGCCCACTTAGCTGTTCATCGTGCACACTTTCCCGCCCTTCCAGGAAACTTCTCTTCCACTTACGGACCATTTCGATGCTCATGACCCCTTCTCCATACGCTGAAGAGAGTCTGCGGTGAATTTCGGGCACAAAAACATTCTCAAAAACTAAAAAACGGATCACCGAACGGATTTCACAATTTGACGGGTTTTTCAATGTAGTAGCCATGTTTACACTGGTGCTGATAAGCCGCAACAAGTGATAGCAACATAAGAAAAATTCAGTGTTGCCACCTGATGTAACACGAAGTATCCCGTTGGAATTTTTTCCCTACAGCATTTTCCCACGGATTTACAAATGATCGGAACTTACTTTTGGGACGTCCCTCGTACATTCAAGTAGGGTCTATTCATTATGGTGGGGTGTGTTGTGGGGGTTCTGACATTCTATAGATAGAAGAAACTTGAACGATGTCAAAACACTTTATTATCGCGTTTTCCAACAGTTTTCTCACAGTTAATGCCAAACTAAATTTGGCCCACTTTACGGAGAGTTTTCTGTCAATCCACACCCATTTTCCTCGAAAGTTTAACGAAAGTACTATGAGATTGTCTGAACACTTTTTTACTTTCCTTGGCTCTACGAAGTAGAAAGGAAAGTTATGTAATCGGCTGAAAAAAAAATTTTGAGTTTTCTTCAGATCTTTACGTTTCAGACCCTCCTGAGTCCGAAAAACACTATTTGGGAAAATGGTCTGTGTGTCTGTATGTCTGTGTGTCTGTGTGTCTGTGAACGATTGTAAAAGAAAACCACCGTATCAAATCAGCTCAAACTTGATATCTCGCCCGTACGTTACCATGGGACGCCAAAATAAGGGTATGAACAAAATCCACCGAAAGTTAACTATAGTTATCTTAGTGATCAGAACACCACTTTTTTTTCTCAAAAACGGCTCTAACGATTTTGATTAAATTTTTTTTATTGGTAGCTCTTGATAAGATAATTATACTATAAAATTCCCATTCGCGGGAAAATGACGAGAGCAGCACAATAAATTATCAAAATTTTCGACGAAATCGATTTTAGCGCGGTTTTTAGAGAAAGCAACCGTACCAAATCAGCTGAAACTCGATGTCTAGCCTACAGGTTATCATGGGACGCAAAAATAAGGGTATGGGCAAAATCCACCGAAAGTTAACTATAGTTATCATAGTGATATAGTGATCAAAACACCAAATTTTTTTTTCTCAAAAACGGCTCTAACGATTTTGATTACATTTTTTATATTGATAGCTCTCAATAAGACAATCATACCATAAAATTCCCATCCGTGGGAAAATGACGAGAGCAGCACAATAAATTATCAAAATTTTCGACGAAAAGCGTTTTTCGCGAAGGTTTTTCCTCATAAACTCCGCTGGAATGTTAGTAGAATGTTTAAAAAAAATTGGTGTTTGTAGTCCAATCCAATACCTAAAGGGTTAGTGTTTAAAAACGCTCATGTGGTACTTGGGGCTCACTTCAGAAATTCCTGAGTTTCAACTACTGCCGTTTCACTTACTACCAGTTCTAAACGTTTTTATCCAATAACTCTGCAAAAGTAATTACTACCCTTCTTCAAAAAATTGTTGTTTACAGCCTCATTAATTATCTGTGTACCAGTTGCTCAATAATGGTCCTGCAATGAGTACGAGCAGCACAATAAATTGCAGAACTGTAGGCGCTACCGCTTCCTGCTGCTGTGTCCTGTTGTTTGACCAAGTTCAAAGGAACTGAGTGATAAATGAATTGATAAATAGAATTAGCCATGTACAAAGTGAATTGTTGTAGAGCTAAGGAAAGTTGTGTGTTGCAACGCACCAGATGTTCCCCCCAAAAATGGCCTCAACGATTTGGATTGAACTCGAAGAGTTACAGTTACTTCAAGTTGCTGATCTGTAACTGTAGCCCATCAGATGTGAGAATAGAACGGGAAATATTGCCTACTTTACCGTTATCGGTCTGTGCGGTCAAACATCGGTCCTTCACTGACGATCAAATTGCACTTTTCTCTTTTTTTCTGTTGTCCGTATTAACGCAATTCGTCTCCTTGGGATTGTACAGTTTTTAAATAGTTCGTATTTGGTAAAACCTAACGGTTAAAAATAATAACAATCTACAACTAAGAATTCAAAAGTACACTTTATGTACAACGCCTTAAATATGCACAAACTGTAAACCCTCTTGACCCGGGTTCAGTGTGTTGAACGAAGATACATGTATTGTCACCACTAATCACCGTAACTCAGTAGCGACTGGAGAACCTGCAACCATGTGGAGCCTGTTCTGTTTCCCTGCAGTTCTCTGCAGTCCCTGGAACTTTCCAACGCTACTTACGTTACGGGTAAATAATGATCGCTCTAACTCGTGATTCGTCATTTCCTCTTTTGCTCAATCGATGTCAACGTCAACGAAAACCGACTACGAAAAGAAAACAAATATTTTTCAATAATTAAGAGCTTTTCAATTTCTTTTTTGAACCGAAGAAGTTTCTTTTGGTCGAAGGAAACGAAACGAAGAAGAACGCGCCGATCCAGTTCCCTCATAAAACCAACAGAACGGGATCAAAGCGTTTAGTGAAAAGTTTGTATGAGCTAAAAAATTAACTATCCCCCTCTCTCTCTCAAGCACCATCGCCTGCTCCACCTCCGCTAAGAAGTTAGCAGGAAGCTGCAATAATCGATCTCCGCGCTCCCCCGTTCTCTCTCACTCCAACCTCCCTCCCCCCTCCCCCTCAGAACTACGTCGTTCCATTTCGCGTTTTCCTCCCACCCCAAATTGAATTGCTGGGAGATAGAACCTGAAGGGACTGCAGATATCTGCAAACTGAAATTGTTTCACGTTTCTCGCAATTTCGCTAATAACCTCCAGGCACTCTTTATAATGGGCTTATGAAAGTTTCAGGATACTGCAGTGGTCCGAACAACATCACTCGTTCAGGGCGAGAACTGTCTTAACAAGCCGGCCCCGCAATTCAAATTACCTTTAGCTATTCAGTTTTCAGTTTTTGACCCCTGGTCACATTAGCGGTTTCAGTGCGTTTAGCCCAATGCTAGGGCGACAGGCCTGGCTCCCCTTCTTGTGGATGGTAGTTCACACCGCTCACAGCCTACCATAAATATTACATATTTGTCCTGATGATCACGATGTTGTTCTCTTTTTATCATGAGTTCATTAAGTTGTTGAGATGGTTTAAGGGGATTTTGGTTTGTTTCGAATAGCGTGATTTACGACTTGTCTTTCGTTATCGTCGCGAACTCTGCGTGTTCGTCGCAATCTGAATCCTTCTGGGTTTTTGACCTCGGAAAGCTCGCACCTGCCCTAACGACAAAGTCATTGTTTCCCTGAACCCCCTTTGTTGCCTGCGAAAGTTCCACATCCGCGATTATTTCCAACGGCAACCGAGTTCCCTGAAGTGGTTTTCCCATCTTTCTTTTCCGGGCGTATGGCAGACCAGCGTTGACCGGAAGAGGTGTCGTATAGCAACTGCGCTTGTTTATATTTCCTCGTTCCAAACGGACTCTAGCATTTGTGCCGCTCTTTTCTTATCGGTGAATGCGATGGCCCGATATCCTCGTGATTGGCACGGTAGTGTCATAGGTTCAGTTGTTACGCGTTGCAATGTCTCTGGAATTCATTCAGTCTCAGCGCGGAAATCCCCTTTTAGTTCTCGACGGGTAAAAATTTCGCAAAATTGATTATGTTCAGATACTCGACGCGGTTAAGTGGAGGTGTTGTAAGCGGTCTTGCTGCGCGAAATTGTACGTTCACGACAACGGATACAAAGGAAAAAAAGGAGGATATCCACAACCACGAGCCCGTTGGTGAACAACAGTTAGTGAAAGAAAGAATTTCCAATTCAGTGAAAAGGAAAGCGACCGACGACCTCAACGATGCACCGATCATCTTACTGAAAAACAAGTTTGTAATATTCAACTGAATACATACAGAGCCCGGAGAAAAGCATACAGCAGTCGTTTGCCATCAAGTATTGATGAAGTGATGGATTGTTGGGGGACCGGAGTGAATCAGATAACTTCCTGAAAATTGGAAAAGAATCATTCCTACAAATTTTTTATAGAACGTCAAAAATAGTCGCGTTTTCAATTGAAAGACAGTGACAAAAAACTGCGTGAAAAGTGGAAAGTGAGTGAAAGAACATATACATAAGTCCCCGACGATGAAACGTACGTACCTACCTGCATCATTCCTGTATCAACGTAATAAAATTTTGAGTGTATAAAGTGGAAATAGAAACCGTAAAGTATGACGGCGCACTTGCTATTGTCTCTACCTCTGGCGCAGTTGCTATGAAGTGCAGTTGTGCTAGGTTTCGGCGCAGTTGCAAGATCCCCTCTTTTCCCACTCCTCTCCACAACAGACAGCTCCTCCCAAACTCATTCATCCACTAATTCTCGCGAAATTCACTCCCAGTGTTCACTCAGACACATTCTCCAATTTACTATCGACCCATACAGCTCGCTCTCTCCTTCCGATACAGTTTCAAGCGAAAGTTCAACCGTATTCTGAGTCGTCCGCTTGTGTAGTCCTTTAGTGCACAAACTCTACTCAATTCATTGCACATATAATACAGTCCTTCTCACGCTCACCGAATTCCTTTTATTTCGATCTTCAACTCCTCCTCTCGTGCGCCTAACACGGCTACTTGACCATATTTACCATCCTTTATGAATATTTTTCTGAACGCTGTTTACTTTCCCTAGTTCTACAAAGTAAAAATGATAGTTATGTAGCCGGAAGAAAGTTTTTGTCAATTTTTTCGTCCGTAAAACAAAATTTGAGAAAATCAGAAGCCCTTGAACTGTAGAGATCTGAAGAGAATTCAAAATTATTTTTCGACCGATTACGTTACTTCCCTTTTAACTTATTTATTAAAATCAGAAATTTGGTCATTCTATCCAACTCACCATTTAGTGTCAAATGTGGGGTAGAATCCATTATTGGTCGTGTTTTCCAGCTCAGAGGTCTTGGATAGAACAAATATCATCCATTTTCCTCCTTACGATGTTTCTACAAGTCTCAGTTCCGAGCTAAGCGCGGCAAACAGCTGGAATTCAGTACCTACAGCACCAGTTCGTTTAATAGCTCCCATTAGGGGATCTGCTGTGCCGCTGTTTGCAACGCTGTTTCAGATCGCATACGTCTAACGTCCATGGAACCTGTCACGAAACCCAACCAGAAGCTCGTCATTTTTACGGCAAAGAGTCCAAGGGCCGTCTGAAGATGTTGCGTTTGCAGCAGATGCAAAATGTCTGGCCGAAGAGAGGCTGTAAATGAAAAGCAAGAGGTTAACGAGGGAAAGTTTAGACGAGGCACGTCAACTTCCGAGAGTCACCTTTAAGATACTCGTGAAAGACGAAAACCCCTGGTATGAATCCAACCTGCAAAGATCTCAGTTTCATGAAAAAATTATATTTTGGCGAAAAGGGAGAATTTTTATGTAGAATGTGGTAGTGTTTCAAGTTCCAGAATTAATTGAGTTGCTCCCACTTAGGGGAGGGATTTCTTTTGAAAATAGCGCGTTTTGCCCCGTTGAGCTGTAGGTTCGGCTGGCTGAATGTCGTCTTTGACTGGAAAGTTATTCAGCTGATTAGTGTCGCGTCCAGTTCCGGACAACCGATGGGCTCCGGTGATCATTCGGATACTTTTGTTGTTTGTTGTGTTTTCGGCTTGTGGATTTATCGTCCTTGTCAGTCACTGGCCCCAACATTCTCCGTCGTATAGCCATGTAGTTTTTCAGATTTTTAGATGTTGAGGAAGTCTGGAGGTCGCTCGTATTTTAATTACTTCGGTGCATCAAATGGATGTTCCGTATCAATTTTCGGTCCAAGTTGAATCCTAGATACTTAACTGAGTTGTTTCTGGGATGTGTATGCCACGTAATGAAACAACCTGACGGTCAATTTTGAGCTTCTTGTAGGTAAAGCACGTCAGAAAATGTTTGCTGCGCTGTATTATTGAGGGTTCGTGGTTTTCAGTGGAGTCGTGGTGGTTAACTTCTGCAAAATAGATTTGCACGATGTCGGGTGAATAATCTGAGTTGTAATATCACAAAGCATATAAGAAAGCACTTGTTGTTTTTATAATATCGTTTCTGTTTGTCAAACATTCAACGACTAATTCATTTCTCTTCCTTTTGTTTCTCAGGATGACCGCAACTCTGCAAGCCCTTCGAAAGTGTCAGAGAAAAAACGATGGGTCCATGATCCTTCAAGTGAGTAGCATTTTATTAATTATATTGTCGAAACGGAAGTGCAACGCCCTCACCAGTGGGGTTATTATCACGCTAGAAACCTATCCAATCTGATTTTTACTCAGTTTTGTATGAACTTCGTGAACTAGTGGAACTGATTGCGCTTAATGTTCCGAAATGTATTGCGTTGCCCCTATTCATGTCTCGTCCTTTGTCTGGTAACCGTTGCATTGGTCATTCATGACACCATCAACGTGATTTGTGTAGAAACACTCGTGTTTATAGTTCTGAAGTAATAGAGAAAACACTGATAACTTTTGAATTCCAGAATTTGGTGGCGTGTCCCTATCTTTTTAAAAATTATCACTTGCATTAAATAAGTTAGTAGCATCTAACCATGATTTGTTCGCCAGATTCTGTCAGTTGTCCTGGAGATGTCTGCTTGATAAAGCCACCACACTTTTAGAACTGTTTGGCCTTTTCCCGATGGCGCCATCTTTAATAGCTAGTTCCACTTATCGGTAAATTGGTTATCACCGGGATGCTGCTTTCATATTTATTTCGTATCTGTCTGTCACGCGCGAGTTGTAGATCATTTTCATTACGTATATCGCCAACATCAGTGTGTAATTCAACAAAGTTAGGGCGTATAGTGTAACTAGTGTAATCTTGAAGGAGGTTAGCTATAAGAATAAACGACTCACTCCGAGGTGTGACGTGTTTGCGAATTACAATCGTTGAGGGTTTGCAATTTCACGACACATGTAACGAATTAACAAATGCAATGATGCCTACTAACCCAATCATACCTAAATACCTTTAAAATTAACGTTTGACCCATTTTTACTTTCCGCTGGGTAAAGAACGTATTGCGGTATTGCGATTGTATAAAATAAAAGTTGGGGTTTCTTCACAATCTCTTGAGGACCTACTGAATCCAAAAACCTATAACTGCGCGCGGTCTGTGTGTCTGTAGTTCAATTTGCGGTAGAGTGGCTGTTCCTATTGATTTGTTCTTTTTACTTTCCGCTACCCGAAGGGAAGGAAAGTATAGTAATCGGCCCAAAAAAAAATTTGGGTTTTCTTCAGATCTTTACGTTTCAGACCCTACTGAGTCTAAAAAACCTAATTTCGGCGCGTGGTCCGTGTGTGTGTGTGTCTGTAGTTCGATTTGCGGGAGAACGGCTCATCCGATTGAACTGGTTCTTTTTTGTTTTGTTCGCCGATGGGAAGGGGGGGGGGGACGAAAATGTACAAAAAACTAGGGTTTTTCGCATTTTTCTCGAAAACGGCTCTAACGATTTTGATTAAACTTCCAAATTATCTTCTCCTAATCAATACCTAACTTTTCTTCTCCATACATATCTCCATGAAAATATGGTGAACGGAGACATGGGCCCCTGAAGCAAAAATAGGTTTTTTACGCTTTTTGGCAAAACGGCTTCAGCGATTTTCACCAAACTCACAGGATGTTTTCAAATAGTTAATACCTACATATTGTTTTCAATCAATGTTCCTGTGACGGTCCATTGAACAGAGATAAAAATCAAAATGTGTCGAAAATAACGTTTTTTCGAACATTTCCGTAAATTCCAGGGTAACTTCTTCACCAGATGTGATAAACCCTAATCGAGTGTCTTCTAGTCACCCATAGCCACATTTCGTTCTCCATAATCATTTCTGTATATATACGTTGAACGGAGATATAAGCCAAGTTAACTCAGAAAAGGAGATTTGTCGAATATTAATTTATCGGTATTCCAATTTTCTCAAAAACGGCTCTAACGATTTTGATCAAACTTTCGGAGTACTCTCAGCTAACTAGTCTCTACACTTTGTTCTTCGTAAATGTTCCTGTAAAAATGCGTTGAACGAAGATATAGCGCCCGCAAATGTAGGTGGTGTTCGAAATTACGGGGGTGGCGGAAAGTTGTGTGTTGCTACGCACCAGATATTTTTCTGTTTTGTTCGTGATTTTTTTATGACGCAAAAATAAGGTTATGAGGGATTTCCATCGATGGTGGTGGTGGTGGGGGGGTGGGGGCACCAATAACGAGGGGTTTTTCGATTTTTCTCAAAAAATGCCCTAACGTTTGTGATTTCAAATTGCACTGGCGTACAAAAAAAATATTGGTCTGAAGCCAACAAACTGGATATCACTCATACGGGTGTTTGGATACAATGCCACTGTTGGTTTTTTTTGTACATGCCAGGACAGAAACGAGGAGGAGGCTGTCCTGACCAAAGGCTCATTGGCATGACCAAAGCCTATCAGACAGTTTCCTCCTATGCCTGGGGAGCTGCCCATAGACCTCGAGTTGAAGAGGAGATGGGCAGGCTACCCGCTGCGGTCTAATGGGAGGCTTATGTGGGGGACAAGGGAAATTATGGGTGGGCGGCGGGCGGCAGGCGGCCCTCATCAACAAAGTGTTGGTGGATGGGTGGCAGAAGAGGTGGGAGGGAAGTAGTAAGGGTGGTTGCCGAGTATTAGGGATAGGATGGAAGCTGGGTGGGTGGGATTCAATTATTATTCCGCCCAGCTAATAACGGGACATGGGGATTTAGGGAAAAGCTGCGGGGATTTGGGTTGGTTGGGGACGGGGCATGCAAATGTGGAGGTGTGGACTCCGCCAAACACGCAGTGTTTGAGGTTGAGGGAGGGGTTGTTGGGGGTGGTAGGGAATGGGATTGGTCGATGGTTAGGAATGAGGGGGGTTTTGGGTGGTGGAGACGTGATGGGGAGGGGGTGTTGAACTGTAGAGAGGTGTTAGGTTGGGAGGAATGGAGCGCAGGGCCCTGTAAGGGGCGTTTGTGTTTGTTAGTATGTGTGTTGGTGTTTTGTGTATTTATGTTGGGGGGTTAGTATATGTTAGTTTAGGTGGGTTAACGATCGTTCCGGGGGTGGATGAAGATCAAGTAGTCCACCCCTGGACCACCAGGAATGAGTGTTGTGTGAATGTATGTATTGTATGTGAGGAGAGGAGGCTGTGGTCGGAGTGGTAAGGTGAAAAGGGATCGCAGTTCAGGTCGGCATGATGGATCGCAGCCTGACACCCTTCTGCCATGGAGAGGAGCGGGACAAGTCCGATCCCCGAAATCCCCACCGAGATAAAGCGTAGGGACGCACTGGGGCCTGCCACCCATTCAGGTCCTTAGGCTGCATAAGTTGAATGGGTACCACGGGGGCGTCTGCCCGCGGCCGGCAGTGTGGAGCCTTTGAGGCATGGCGCTGCCAGCCGTGAAGCCAAGGATTTGGCTGCTTCGTGGGGACCGGGTTTCTGTACACTCCCTGAAAATCTATGCGTAATGTGCCTGGGGATAGGTAGAGGCCGCAGGCCTTGGTATTCTCCCCAACCGCCATTTAAACGCTCAATTATACTTGTACACGTCAGGTTTTCCTCCTTTCTCGGGAATCGTCCGGTTCCCTCGACGGTCAAGTGTGGGAAACTTAGACACTGCGGTGAAGAACACTATTCGACTGTTTTTCGATAGCTTAATATGATGCCGCCGTCGGGGTGCCTAGTGCACGCCAGAATTTCTCGTTTTTCCAGAAATTTTCTAGCGAACCCACGAAAACCCCGGAAAAAAGAGAAATCCTGACGTGGAAACCGACAATGGCGTCTTATTCAGCGCGTCAAAACAGAACGGATTCAGACAAAACAATTTTTTGCGTGTCTGTATTGTCTCCTACTAATCAGTATCTAACTTTTCTTCGGTATAAATATCTCTGTGAAAATTCGTAGAACAAATTATAGGCTTATGTAGGAAAAATAGCGTTTGTTCACTTTTTGGCAAAGTAGCTTACAGCTTCAGCTGGTCAATACCTATACATTATTCTGCATAAATGTTCCTCTGATAATCCATTGAACGTAAATAACAACCAAAATGGGCCTGAAACGTGTTTTTAACGTTTTTGAAATTATCAGTGATGACGGTAGTTAAGGACGTAGAGAGTGTCATGGATGGATGCTACAGGAGCCCTCAACTGGAGTCATGCTGTACCGAGTCAGTCCACACGTTGAAGTACGTTACGCAGGGTTATGCCAAAAGCCGACCTGATGGCTGGTTTAGACTGGCGTGTCGGCTTAGGAGCCTGTTTTGTTAACGTGCTGTGTTCGCAACATAACTCTCGGGAACTAGACCACGTCAGTTTCCTCTGCGAAACTTGTCGAAGGCGTCGTAAATTGCTCTTGCGATACCGTTTCCCCGCGAACCCGCTCTTCCTTCATTCTCTGCTCATTATTTAGTCATTTGTCCCCGTTCCCAAAGCATTTCTTTTTAATTCTCCTTTCATCCTTTCGGATCGCACCACGAACCCGCCAGTGGTAAGCGTTTTGTTTGCGATTAGTAAGCGGCTAGAGCATTCACGGTAGCATCCCCCTCACCACTGGTGGCAACAATTCTTAGTTCTTAATAAAACAGTCCCCTTGATGTTTCAGTCAGTGATTCTATGCAGAGATGAGAGACACAGCGCACGTATCTCGAGTTCAAACCCCATTGACGATACTCAAAAGCGTGTCCAAATTCGAAGCTTACGGGGTTAAGTCTTGGGGAGTTTGTTGTCCGGATACTGATGGGGTTTAGTCACCTGTATCGGGATGGGACCCAAAATAATAATCGTCGGTTGATGAGAAGTTTAGTTGTGCCGTTTGAGAGTTTCAATAACTTGAAATTGCTGTAGGGGCCAATAAAGGGAGGAAGGAGATTGTCGGGCGAAGGAGCGGCGGCTGAGAAAGGGGTCCACAATGGGGGAAGTGATAAGTAGGAAATGTCAAACCTTCCCTCTGAAAGGGCGTTTATCGGATGGAGAAAGGGAAGTGGAACTCGGAATCGGAGAGGGAATGGTGTTTAGGTTGGAAGTTGAACTGCGGGCAGATAAGCGCCAAACCCTCCCTATTTCCACTACTCATCGCCTCACCCCATATTCCGCTATTTCAAATTACGAGGTGGACGACGACGAAGGGAGGATTTCGTAACTGAAAGAAAACATGAAGAAGTTCGACAGCAGGAAATTGAAATTCGGCCCCTCGTTTTGACTTGAAATATTATTTCAGGGGTTGCGAGGGAGGGGGAGTGGGCAAGGATGACGCTGAAATAATATTGAACTTTTTTATGACCTATTAAGTTTCGATCGTCGAGAAAGAAGGAGACTGAAGGAATGGGAACTTTACTTCTGAACGCTCCTGAATCAGTCGAACAAATTCTGGAACGCTATAACGACTAACAATAGCTGTGGGTCTTTTGATTACGTTTTTCAAACGCAGATGACGGGCCGTTAGCTAGTGGGAGTTTGAAAGGGGGAAAAGCGCTTGCACAGTCACAAGAGGAAGAGTTTTCATCCTAAACAATGTTGAAATATCGGTATCATCGACCCAACAAAATCTTTTCCCGCCTGTCTGTCTTTATTCCGTGTATTTCTGGCTCCATCCTGATTCAATTGACGAAAGTAAGTACGTACGGCGTCGTTTCCTTCGACAATCGGATTCTAATATGGAAATCGACGTCAAAAACCTCGATTCTCCGACTACCCTGGTGGAGCGTTCTCTTCCACTTCCAAATGCTGCATTTCTTCGTGTGAGAGATCGAAGTCTGTCAGCTCCCAGGCGTATTTCCTTATCAAAACGACGATTCCTAAAGACCCATAAAAGAGTGATATCAATCGAAAGTCGTGTCGGTTGAGGTTTCGCTTATCATGCGAGAGCCCGGGCATCGACCAGATTCAGGTATCTGGAGGTATCGCAGGTTGTCATTTATGCCAGTCTCCTAGTAGAGACCTCTTGCGCATGCGTGGGGACATATGATCTTGGGCAGTACCCGTTCATTATTTTGAAAAGCGGGGATTGAGACACAGCTCTGACATCTATGCACGACCTTCCTACGTGCGGTGATCATTGGTGAATCCGAATTGCACTCGGTTAGCCCCTAAGTGGTGATCAGGCGTTCGGGTTGGAACAAATCACGCAGACACAGAGCACCTGGTTCTGGGTTATCTTCCCAGGAGCATGCCCATGCTACCAGGCGCGACCACGGGTTGCGGATAGTGGAACGGCCATGGCATTGTCCCCAAGGGCATGTCTGCGGCCAGCTGTGATAAGGTCAGCATGCTAACTGAATAAGCAGCCGCGAACAACGGGCAAAACCCAAGAGATCGCAGAAGAGATCCTGAACAAAGGGCTCAAGGGCAAGCGGATCTACATTTTCTCAGACAGCCAGGCCGCCTTAAAGGCCATCACAGCCTATAGTTTTAGGTCTAAGCTGGCATGGGAATGCCTCCATGCGCTCAAGCAGCTCGGCGCCCGTAACAGGCTCTCCCTCATTTGGGTGCCGGCTTACAGGGGGCATGAGGGCAATGAAAAGGCTGACCGCCTCGCGAAAAGGGGTACAGAATCCCTACCCATCGGGCCTGAACCACACGTGGGTCTGACGAAAAGTCACCTGAACCGTATGGTTGCTCGATGGGAGATACAGGAAAATGGCGCCCATTGGCATCGCCAGCCACGACTAAGACAGGCGAAAAGGCTTGTCACGCCTTCCTGTCAAAGAGCGAAGGCGATGCTGACACTCTCTAGACAAGATCTGAGAGTACTGATAAGCTTCCTCACTGGGCACTGCCCACTCAGATATCACCTCAACAAGATGGGCGTCTCAGAGGCGGTGGAATGCAGACTCTGCGGTGAGGAGGACGAGACAGCAGAGCATATCCTATGTGAATGCCCTGCCTTGGCAGCAAAACGCTTTGAATACTTCGGTCAGGGGACCACTGAACCCCAAACCGTAGCGGACTTTGCGGTGAAGGACATACTCGGCTTCCTAAGGGGGGCGGGTATGTACGACGCCTTCTACTAAGAAAGGGCCAGCGTCACAAAGGCCCATATGGGGCCGCAGTGACAAAGGTACTTGTCCCACACGCCCTCGGGTCAAAAAAAAAAGACAGAGCACGATTCAGTGGTTGAAGGCTGTTGGCCACTGTTGTGTATTTGGGAATTGAGATTTGGCGTTATTTCGTTGTGGACACGAAGGAGCACTTGCTATACGTCCGATGGCTGAACAACTATCGCAAGTTGCGTTTTTATACCGGGAATCTCGCGATTCATGTGATTTCCAACCACAATGCATACATTTCAGACGTTTTTGATCAATATTGGAATGTTTAAGATTACGCTTACCTCGCATAAAGGACAAATCACCTGGCTCACTTCCCTACCGTTAGAAGTTCTACCTGCAGCTTCCTTTGAGACAGCGATTTCTATGACTTTTGTTGAATTAAACTCCGTTTTGGAAGGGTCTTCCTCAAACAATCTGTCCTTGATTGATTTATTAGCCAATCCCATGACAAACGTCACGGATCACGACGTCCGATTCAGTCCCGAACGAACAATGCGCAGCTAGGGAACGAACTCGTGCTGAAAAATTGGTCACGTCTTCACCCTCCTTTTGTTTGGCGTTGTAAAACAGTAATCGGGCCGCAAATTTAGGCGTAGCTGGACGAAAGAGATCGTCGAATGAGAAAATCTCATCATCTGGTTCTGTAGGAACGCACAAACTGCTAAGTAAATTGAAGGCATCGTCACCCAATGAGGCTATCAAATATGCTTTCTTTATTTTTACATCCGTCACGTAATACGTGATAAAGGTATTGATCATTCTCTTCAGAAAAATCTTCCATGAACCCTTTTCAACTTCAAAAATAATAAGCGGTGGAAGTGCCGGCATGGTGGGTTAGCTCCGACGTCGAAAAGATCGTGTCTCAGAATGGAGATAAAAACAAAAACCGGACCGTACGCCTAACACTTCGCGTGATCGTCAAAATCGTCGCCACTGTTATACATTGGGCACAGTATTGTACAATATTGCAATTGGATTAAGATGAAGTTCAAAAAATAAGGGCGAAGAGAAACACGTTGTACGTTTTTAGAACAGACTACTCTTTTTACTTTCCGCTACCCGAAGGGAAGGAAAGTATAGTAATCGGCCCAAAAAAAAAAAGTTGGGTTTTCTTCAGATCTTTACGTTTCAGACCCTTCTGAGTCTAAAAAACCTAATTTCGGAGAGAGGTCCGTGTGTATGTCTGTGTGTGTGTGTGTCTGTAGTTCGATTTGCGGGAGAACGGCTGATCCGATTGAGCTGGTTCTTTTTTTGTTTTGTTCGTTATTTTTTGTAGACACCAAAATAAGGTTATGGACAATTTCGGCCGGTGGGAAGGGGGGGTGGGGGACAAAAATATACCAAAAACTAGGGTTTTTCGCATTTTTCTCGAAAATGGCTCTAACGATTTTGATTAAACTTTCAAATTATCTTCTCCTAATCAATACCTAACTTTTCTTCTGTATACATATCTCCATGAAAATACGGTGAACGGAGATATGGGCCCCTGAACCAAAAATAGGTTTTTTACGCTTTTTGGCAAAACGGCCGCAGCGATTTTCACCAAACTCACAGGATGTTTTCGAATAGTTAATACCTACATATTCTTTCCAATAAATGTTCCTGTGACGGTCCATTGAACAGAGATAAAAATCAAAATGCGTCAAAAATAACGTTTTTTCGAACATTTCCGTAAATTCTGGAGTAACTGCTTCACCAAAATTGATCAATCGTTCAGAGTGTCTTTTAGTCACCCATACCCACATTTCGTTCTGTATAATTATTTCTGTATATATATGTTGAACGGAGATATAAGCCAAGTTAACTCAGAAAAGGAGATTTGTCGAATATTAATTTATCGGTATTCCAATTTTCTCAAAAACGGCTCTAACGATTTCGATCAAACTTTCGGAGTACTCTCAGCTAACTAGTACGTACATTTTGTTCTCCATAAATGTTCCTGTAAAAATGCGTTGAACGAAGATATAGCGCCCGCCTTTGTAGGTGGTGTTCGAACTTAAAGGGGTGGCGGAAAGTAGTGTGTTGCTACGCACCAGATATTTATTACTTTCCTTGCTCAACGAAGTAGAAAGGAAAGTTATGTAATCGGCTGAAAAAAAAAAACGTTTCAGACCCCCCTGAGTCCGAAAAACACTATTTGGGAAAATGGTCTGTGTGTGTGTGTGTGTGAACGATTTTTAGAGAAAACCACCGTACCAAATCAGCTCAAACTTGATATCTAGCCCGCGGGTCACCATGGGACGCCAAAATCAGGGTTTGAACAAAATCCACCGAAAGTTACCTATAGTTATCATAGTGATCAAAACACCAAATTTTTTTTTCTCAAAAGTGGCTCTAACGATTTTGGTTAAATTTTTTATGTTGGTAGCTCCAAATATACCAACTATACCATAAAATTCCCATCTATGGGAAAATGACGAGAGCAGCACAATAAATTACCAAAACTTTAGACGAAATCGATTTTAGCGCGGTTTCTAGACAAAACAACCGTACCAAATCAGCTGAAACTTGATGTCTAGCCTACAGGTTACCATGGGGCGTCAAAATAAGGGTATGGACAAAATCTACCGAAAGTTAACTATAGTTATCATAGTGATCAAAACACCAAATTTTTTTTCTCAAAAACGGCTCTAACGATTTTGATTAAATTTTTTATGTAGATAGCTCACAATAAGACAATTATACCATAAAATTCCCATCCGTGGGAAAATGACGAGAGCAGCACAATAAATTATCAAAAATTTCGACGAAAAGCGTTTTTAGCGCAGTTTTTGTCTTATAAACTCCGCTGGAATTTTTGTAGAATGTTAAAATAAATTATTAGTGTAGTCCAATTCAATACCTAAAGATTTAGTGTTTAAAAACGCTCATGAGATACATGGGGCTCACTCCAGAAATTCCTGAATTTCAACTTTTGCCGTTTCGCTTACTACCATGTTCTAAACTTTTTACCCAATAACTCGACAAAAGTAATTACTATCCTTCTCAAAAAAATTTGTGTTTACAGCCTCATTAATTATCTGTGTACCAATTGCTCAATAATGGTGTTGCAATGAGTTCGAACAGCACAATAAAATCTGGAACCGTAAGCGCTACCGCTTCCTGCTACCGTAAAGCGTTGTTTGACCAAGTTCAAATTAACTGAGCGATAAATGAATTGATTAAATAGAATTAGCCATGTACAAAGTGAATTGACGTAGAGCTAAGGAAAGTTGTGTGTTGCAGCGCACCAGATATTTTTATGATCGATTCCTATCCACAACTGCGCTAGGCGCGTTCGCGGGAGCGGGAACTTATTTGAATTCAAATACGCAACAGCCACTGTCAGCTCCCATTTAAAGTGCATTGCGCATACACTCAGTTTTAAATTTGGCTCAATGGAAACTTGAAACAACGGAACGAAAACGGAAATAGATCAAGACACGTCAGCACACCAGAGCTAAACAAAATACAATGTGGCGGCCATCAAAGTTCATGATAACTGAACAGTTAGTGATGACCGCCAACTATTGGTAGCCACCCGTTGCAGTCAATTGATGACAGGTCATTAGGAGTTAACTCTCTTATTCGTTCTTTATTCGCGCTTGCAAACGGCATCGATAAACCGGCTCTCAATATCTATAGTTATAAACAAATGTAGTTACTAGGTAGTTGAGGGAACCCATGTATCATCGCTTATCGCCATGTATCGCCGTTCAACGGATAGATACAGAAATAGTTGTGGGGAACACTTTGTAGGTTCCAGGTCAAAAGATACTCCCCGTTGGGTTCGCCGTCGAACTTACGAAAGCGCTCAAAAACACGTTTTCCGGCATTTTATCTCCGTTCAAAAAGCTGCCATAGGAGCATTTATGCAGATGAATTTATAAGCATTGACTGTCTGAAGAAAATTAGGAAATAAGATCAGAAGAAAATTAGAAAAAAAATATCTGGTGCGTTGCAACACACAACTTTCCTTAGCTCTAGGTCAATTCACTTTGTACGTGGCTAATTCTATTTAGTCAATTTATCATTCAGTTAATTTGAACACCACTTTGAGGCTGCAGGAAGCGGCAGCGCTTACAGTTCCCGATTTTATTATGCTGCTCGTACTCATTGCAGGACCTTTATTGAGCAACTGGTACACAGAAAGTTAATGAGGCTGTCGACACAAATTTTTTGAAGAAGGATAGTAATTACTTTTGCAGAGTTATTGGGTAAAAACGATTAGAACTGGTAGTAAGCGAAACAGCGGTAGTTGAAATTCAGGAATTTCTGGAGTAACCCCCATGTATCTCATGAGCGTTTTTAAACACTCACCCTTTAGGTATTGGATTGGACTACAATACCAATGTTTTTTAACATTCTACAAAAATTCCAGCGGAGTTTATAAGGAAAAAACCATACTAAAAACGCTTTTCGTCGAAAATTTTGATAATTTATTGTGCTGCCCTCGTCATTTTCCCACAAATGGGGATTTTATGGCATCATTTCCTTATTGGTAGCTATCAATGTAAAAAATTTAATCAAAATCGTTAAAGCCGTTTTTGAGAAAAAAATTGGTGTTTTGATCACTATGATAACTATAGTTAACCTTCGGTGGATTTTGTCCATACCCTTATTTTTGCGTCCCATAGTAACCTGTAGGCTAGACATCAAGTTTCAGCTGATTTGGTATGGTGGTTTTCTCTAAAAACCGCGCTAAAATCGATTTCGTCGAAAGTTTTGGTAATTTATTGTGCTGCTCTCGTAATTTTCCCATAAATTGGAATTTCATGCTACAATTGCCTCATTGGGAGCTATCAATATAAAAAATTTAATCAAAATCGTTAGCGTCGTTTTTGAGAAAAAAAATATTTGGTGTTTTGATCACTATGATAACTATAGTTAACTTTCGGTGGATTTTGTTTAAACCCTTATTTTGGCGTCCCATGGTAACCTACGAACGAGATATTAAGTTTGAGTGGATTTGGTACGATGCTCCTCTCTAAAAATCGTTCACAGACGCACATACACACGACCATTTTCCCAAATAGTGTTTTTCGACTCAGGGGGGTCTGAAACGTGAAGATCTGAAGAGAACTCAAAAAAAAAATTTTCAGCCGATTACATAACTTTCCCTTCTACTTCGTAGAGCGAAGGAAAGTAAAAAGGTTTTTGCCTCATAGGCCTACACCTCCGTTCACAGAATTTGCTCGAAAAAGTTTATAGGGAACAAAAGTTAGGTACCAAGTATTGGAAGATAATTTGGAAGTTCAATAAAAAAAAACTTTTTTAAGAAAAACGCAAAAACTCGATTTTGTACATGTCGGGCGTCTACCGCCAGTCACATGGATTGGAAATTGCTTTTAACCTTATTTTGTCGCCTTCGAAAAATCACAAACGGAGTTCAACAAGAACCAGTTCAATCTGTGCTGTCGTTCTTTTTTTTTTTTTTTTTCCTTTGAAACGGTGGATGCAGGCAATACCCTCACTGCAGCCACAAACGGGCCTATTGTAAGGGCGTCCATGATACTCAGATCATGGCCCACCTGCACCACCCCCAGGCCCCACGGCACTGGTCTCACTTGGTGTGACGTCACCTATGCGCCCCCACCACCCCCGCACAAAGCATAGGATATCCGCAAGTTCTGCATTTGCCACCTCTTCGGGCTGAAGAAAGGGCCTCCCAAACACAGAACGGCGCGATGCCGCGAGTCCATCGCATACGCACAGCACGTGCTCTGCTGTCTCTAGCCCTACCTCGCAGAACCTGCATACCTGTACCTCGCACTTGCCAATATTTGCAAGGTGGTACCTCAGCTGTCGTTCTTTCGCAAGTTGAACATTCACGCGGATCTAGCACTGAAGTTAGGATCTTTGATTGGTAGTTTATTTATCTATCGAACACAACGATTGCACAAGTTGACAAAAATCGATTGATTTGTAAGACAGAGAATTTCGTGTTCTTTAATTTTAATAATAATAATAATAATGTAATGATCAATATTTTAATATTCTTATCAGGTCGTCATAAGTATCTATTTAATAATATTTTGCGTAATTTATCTTTGAAGGTCAAACAGATCGACATTCTCATTAAACATTTTCGTTCCCCGCACACAAAAGGGTCTAGGAGAGAACTCTTCTTTTTACACGATCACCATAGTGGAAGTAAAACTATTTGCCTACTACTCGGTTTTGCTGTTTGCATTGTACTCGTATTTTGAAGGTATGTCTTCAAGTGATGGTATATTCTCTCCTACACGATGGAATAATCAGCCTTTTGCCTCAGTTCCACTCACCTGAACACAATCACGCATGTATGTTAATCCTGTCGCCATTTCAAAGCCTCTACTTGCACTCAGATTAATTGGATTGAACTCCCCTCTGTTCAGCAGGCGACAACTCAAAAACCCTGAACTGCGTCGACCAGTTGGTGTAACGAGATGGGGATAACCTGGTTGTGTTAATACGTTAATTAGTTCTCTCTCGGGTCTGCGACGTTACACCTTGTAATTTATGTTAATTCCGCTCCTACTATTATTGTCAATTGATTCAGCGCCGCGGCCAGTAGAACACACCGCTCTCGGAGACAGCAACATTCGCTCGTTGTTCAACGGCTGGAAGCGAAGGTTTTGGCAACGCTCCCGACTCGTGAGAACTCTCCTCGGCTTTCTATTTTAGAAGCACTCGATGCGTGCAAAAGGTGGTTAGCAACTACTTGACTCACTCCCTGGAGCTCGTTGTGACCCATGGCCTTCTCAACTATTTCCTTCCTTATTCGTTCTTCCCCGGCAACGCTCCTTCAACGCCTGGCTCTCATTAGTTGGAATATCAGAAGACAAATATCGACATTGACATTTACCGCCGAAAATGAAAATATAAATGCCACATCTCACAACTTTCCTCAGCCACACGCACATTTAGTGGTTTTTATGGCGTTGTTAGCAACTGAACTATCAATATTTCACTATTTATTTGAACTCGGCCAGACATCGTCACGTGCTACGTAGCAAGTTTCGGAATTTATTGGGCTACGGCTAATTATTCCATGATTTCCATGATTTTAATTGAGAAATGAAAGTACAGGCAATAAATACGATCATCAGCACGATTTTTTTTTTTGGTAGGTTCGTGTTCAGAGTTCTTAAACAATTAAAGAAGAACAAGAAAAAGTGCTACTAAAATGACTGAAAAAGTCAAATTTCAGAATTTCTTAAGTTGCTCCTGATGATCTAATGACCATCGTATAGATGGATTACGTCAGTACCCCTGCGATTTTGTTTCATGAACGAGAATTGTTGCAGTGAAATCGATTTTCGGGTGTCGAAATGTTCGTTAATTCGTCGTATCTTTATGTATGAGGTTTCCAGGGGTTTCCATGGTTGAGCTGTCTTCTAAGGAAACCTTGAAGTACGATTTTGTTCTTTCTTTGTATCGGAGAAAGAAATATTCACTGAGTAACTTACATAATAATAATGGCTGGTTAGGGCCTTAAATTAAAAACCGTATTATTTTGACAATTTGTTGTAAAAAGCGCAGCTCATTCACGAACTAAGCGGTATAGCGTGTCGTTCGTTACGTAGTGCCACACGTTGAGGTTGTGGGGTTAATAAAAATGAAAATTACGAGAGAACAAAACGATAACGTAAAGAAGGGAGAGGGTTCAGCGCTGTATTAAGGTGCGGTGCCGCGCAATGATTTGGTTGGCTGGGTTGAATTAACTGCTTTGGATGTACAGACGGTTGAGCGGAGATGATGAAGGTTGCTTCGTAGGAGGTTGATTTCAAACCCCACCACGAATATAAGGTCTAGACACACGCCGTCCGCAGGTTCACAAAGCGCTATAAGATGACGGATCCCGAGGGAAATAGTTTGCGAAAACGGTTGAAAGACTACAGGTGGGTGGTATAACAGAGAATGAACGGACAAAATGGACTAGGCACCAAGTGAGTCAACCAATTTGTCCTGCAGCATTCGCCTACTAAATCTTGTTTCCATTCTAAAATCGCATAAAATATATATTCACAATAAAGGTACCAAAATAATGAAATGAATTAAAAATTCTTTGGCGCACCACCAAGACTTACTACATGACTGGGCCATGGAGGTGGTGAGTTGCAGTGTCAAAAAGGGGCTTGAACAGTTTTGGGCTGAATGCTGTGGGCTTGAGTTGAATACAATAGTGATATTTGACTGGCTGATGGATAAATAGCAAAATGAATGGCAATAGTTGTCAAAGGATTTCGAACGAGTTGTTGAGAATGACTCAGGAAAAATGTATTGTGATAGACCATTAGGCGAGTTATATCCTCAAAGGACTCAGTAGTTATATGGTGTTGTGGTGGCTCGGTACAGGGTGGCCTTGCAGGGGCAGGCATCTTTGGGCCAAGAATCAGAGCAGCGATCCCATTGGCCACGGTGTTCCAGGCAGAGGTGGCTGCGGTGACAGTCTGTGTGCAGCGGCTGCTGCAGAGAGGACTGAAGCGGCAGAGAATCTACATCATGGTGGACAGTCAGGCCACTCTCAACGCCTTAGCCTCATACTGTTTCACATCACAGCAGGTGTGGGAGTGTCTGACTGGACTGAAGGCCCTGGCAGAGGACAACAGTGTAACACTGTGTTGGGAGCCAGGGCATCAGGGTATAGAGGGAAACAAACGGGCTGATAGGTTGGCTAAGAAGGGATCTGCGCGGATCCCTATTGGCCCTGAGCCATTTGTTGGGACTACCAGGAGCCACCTACGTAGAGAGGTTGGCAAATGGGAGGACAGGTGCAGGGCTGCTCATTGGCAGGGGCTGCCCGGCCTTAGACAGTCAAAACTCTTCATCTGGTTCTCCAGAGAGAGGTCCCAGGAGGTGCTTGCACTGGGGAGGAAGGATATGAGGATCATTTTCGGCCTGTTCACAAGACAGTCCGCTGAGGTACCACCTTGCAAATATTGGCAAGTGCGAGGTACAGGTATGCAGGTTCTGTGAGGTAGGGCTAGAGTCGGCAGAGCATGTGCTGTGCGTATGGATGGACTCGCGGCATCGCGCCTTTCTGTGTTTGGGAGGCCCTTACTTCAGCCCGAAGAGGTGGCAAATGCAGAACTTGCGGATATCCTATGCTTTGTGCGGGGGTGGTGGGGGCGCATTGTTGACGTCACACCAAGTGAGTGGGCCTGGGGATGGTGCAGGTGGGCCATGATCCGAGTATCATGGACGCCCTTACAATAGGCCCGTTTGTGGCTGCAGTGAAGGTATTGCCTGCATCCACCGTTTCAAAAAAAAATGATGTTGTGGTAGCTTCCCTTCTTTACTCGTATAGACTCTCCACTCTAATGGTTAACCACATCTCCCTGTTGTGCACAAGAGAGGCGAATCAAAGCCGATGAATGAGTCGAATGAGAAAGAGTAGAGCATAAGACACTTGTGATGTATTGACACTTATGAACGAGAAAGGTAAAGAACAGAGCAGAGCATAAGAGACACATAATTCACAGGACACGGAGGGGGTCTCTGGATATGTGAAGTGGTTTGTGGCGAGAGCAGAGTGAGTAACTTCATGAGAACGGAGTATCGACCATTAGAGTTTTAGATTCCAATCAGGGAGATCTGCGAGTTATCTGGAATGACCTAAGAAGAGGTGGTAAATTGATTGGTGAGTGTGTGGGAAGGAAAGAAAAACCCAAACTCAACATTTCTCAAGAAACGTTAAAGGAGGATGTCCGTTGTCAGCCTCGGAAAAAATTATGAAGACTTTTGTAAGCAGGAGAGGCTGATAGAACGCGCAGCCCCTGTGCGCATAGCACATTAACTTCCATGGCGCCTAAGTCGGCTTACTTGCCTGTTCTAGCTGAGGTGGTCTCCTGAGCTAGCTGAGGCTTTTGGTCTTGCAGCTCACACTGTTACACTCTTGAAGTAGTTATGAATGCCTGACAACCACACTATTTAAGTGAAGTAAATCACGCCTATGTATGGCTCAACCATTATATATGCGTTAATCTACAAACCCAAAAAACCTTGTGTTGTGAGCTCCTCCTAAGGTCGGTATTTCAAAAAATCAGTACCTTTCCGTTTTGAAGTTTTTAAAGTCGGGAAGCGGAAAAGTACTCAAGGTCTGGCTTCTCAACTTTCGCCGATGCATCGTAAAGTCCACATGAATTACTTTCATCTCCTTTCGCAACGAAATCCCCCCCCCCATCCCCTCCTTCACAATCCCTCATCGTTCCTCTCAAGTTCACAGACTCGTGGGAGGATGTAGAGCGGTATTCAGTTCTGAGGAGAGACCTACTTTGGTGGCTGGAGCGCGAGAGGCCGTCAAAGGATGAAAAGACCTGCATGGAAGAGAGCCGCGAAGAGGAGGGGAAGCCCTTTGAAACCTGCCCTACCTTATTATTACGTTGCCAGTTGCGTTGCCGCTCGAGAGGGCGGATTTCTTAACAGGAAGAAGTGAAGTTGTAGCTGATGTTCCGAAGCGGAATCAACGCGCCGATGTATGAAAAACTCAATTATTTCGACCCTGTGACGTATTTTCTAACTTCACTTCCGCTCGAACAATTTTTAGTAAAAGCGAAGTGGCTCCAAGTTCAGCGAAAATACGGTTGAGCGGCTAAGGGTAATATTACAGTAAGCATCCACCTTACCTTGTACGAAACACGTGTTTCAGGATAACCACCTGTGACTGGAATGTGGGATGGTCTGAACGGAAAAGGAATGAATCGTGCATGTCCCTGTAAAATCGTATGCAAATCTAACTCTTTACTAACTTCTTAATACGCTCGGCTAAGTTCAAAGAACGAGGCATATCCACAAAGTAAGTGTACTCGATTTTTTTAGGGATCAAAAAAATTTATTAAAACAAGAAAAAATACGTGCTTACGTAGGTATACATTTAAGCTATTTTTCTACGTAGTCGCCGTTTCTCAAGGTAACTAAGCGTAACGAGAGGTTGATTTAAGAAATCGCAGAGGAATAAAGTCGGCTCAGAAAGAAGTGAATTGTCTGTACTATACACTGGGATGCCGCAGTGTCTACCGATCTTTACTTATTCTACGAAAAACAAGAGATAACTAACATTACACAAACGAAAACAACCAACTGACGGATTTACAAACCACCCTACAGAAAAAAGACGGAAGTTCCACAATTGACAGATCATTCAAGACGTTCCATTCACCTTAGGGGTTTTCCCCTGAGGTACATGACCTCCTCTCCCCGACCCTTCCCCGACCCTCCATCATCCCGTTTTAACTTCCTTTCATATATAAAGACCACGACCAACTGACTGACACCAGTACTGACTTAACGGCCAGACGATGATGTCTTTACATCGAAAGCGCTTGCCACCAGCAACACACCAGCCAGAGGAGACGGACTCACCTAACAGATACGTAAACTTTAATAATTGTATAGTAAATAGAACCTAACTCAGTCAGCGCGGCCATGACTGATACGTCACATACCTTCCCATTCATCCTGACTGCCGTGTCCTCAGAGACACGCTGGCCAGGCTCCACGCGGGGTTTTCCCAAATTAGTAGAGGAGGACTCAAGTCACTCGAGGGTCCGTAGCAGGTAAAAGTGACTTCAGTAATGTCTCAGTTGCTTGAGGAATTTTTCCGTTTGTACGTAGCTCTCTCCAGACCAGTTGGACAGACGCATTTCTGACACCCTCAATTTTTTACCTTGAAGGACGATTGTTGTCAGTAATTTTCATTTTATTTTATTGTTACTGTCTCCGTGAAGTTTAAAATTAATTATGGTATTGATATCTTCACTTCAATTCTGAAAATCTCGAAAAAACCATATTTTTGGGGGGGAAACCTTGTTCGACGCAAAGCGTCGAAGTGGTTAGAGCCTTTGACCTCGGACTTCCCCGCGTCATTGTCTCCGACCGCCTAATTGTCTCCTACTATTTCAATACCTGTATTCAAATTAATTATAATGATATAAAAGATCAATTGTGCTAACTAAATATTATGAAACTTGTTTTTGAAATAAATATAAAATGTTCTTAGTCCTAGTAAAATGTACTTTCTAGATGTTTCTTTTTTTCCCTTTATTATAAAAATAATCATAATAATGGGTAACAGAGTTTCTGTTTGATTTTTTTACGATATCCCAGAGCTACATTTTGAATAAAAAATAGGCATTTGTGTGAAGCGTGGGAGGGTTGTTGCGGGTTAGCATAACTGAGCCATTACCCCAGACTGACGTGACCTATTGGTCACATTACAAAAAAAAAACGACTAGAATTTCTGGTTTTCCATCTAATATGTTTCAAAATACCCAAAGAAGATTGAGGTAATTAATGATTTCTTTCAAGTAATTAAATACGTCGTCTGGGGGGACAGACCCAAGAATCTGGCCAGCGTTGAATGTGCTAACCAGCACCTCCACTTGGTAATTGTGCGCACAATACTCAACGTAATATGTGGGAGTTTCACACTAAATCTTGCCAGATCTCCAGAGTTGCTTTGCACGAGGAATCGCGTAATAAACGAGAATGCAACTAAGTAAATGCAACGACACATGCTTCCTTTCTTGGAGGTGACATGCATAAGAGGCACGAGAGCCCTGAGAATTTTATTGTAAATACTGCCAGACCGTCATTTTTCCTTGTAGATAGTTTGCACAAAAGACGGAGTGACAACTGAGGGTTTTATTGTAATCAGACAATCGTCTTCGTACTGCGTAATATCTGAGAGTTTTAATGTAAATCCAACCAGACCTTCGTTCTTTGTCAGCGATGATTTCACAACCAGCGCGACAGCGCAATGTCTAAGAGTTTTACCCTAAACCTTACGAGGCCCAATCACCCTCCTTTGAGGATGGTTTTGCCCAAGTGACAGGGTAATATCTGAGTATTTTATAGTAAATCCTGCTAGACCTAGAGGGATGGCTGAAGAGACGGTCATATCAGGGAGCAGTACGGTGAATCCTGGGAGCTTAACAATTCTGCTTTGTGATTGCCAATCCTGTTCTTTTGTTCCTCACCCCCTCACAAATGGGGATTATTGGCTGCGCGTGGGCGGTAACTCATATTTAAAGCATGAAAGATAGTTAGATAGCAGAGCATGTCGTCCTTAATTGATTATACAGTTCTCATAGGGTGATGTTATAACAGAAGTGTATTGAGTTAACTACAATATTATTCTATTCGAGTATTTTCGTAGTCTGCTTTCATATTGGGACGTGTAGTGCCTGCGTCTCATTGTCACTACGTTGTTTCGAGCCGCCGAGGGAATTTCACGTGGAAATCCACCTCCGTTAGCCAGAATAAGAATTGCTCCCACGGGCAGAAGCACATAATACACCTCAACAGCGGATGTAGGGCACGTAGCTCCAAGTACCTCCTGACGATCTCGATAATATTTTACTCTGTTAAAGAGGTCTGAGGGCGAAGACCCTTTCAAATCCTCTCCACCCGACTCACGTAGCATCACAGCCTGAGGCCCAGAATACAGACGGCAATTACAAGTACGCGTACAGTCTCTGCCTTCTACTTCCCCTGTCTTCCTTTCCATTGATCTTAATTCAATAGCTCGTTTCTCACAGTTGGGCCGGTGTTCCAACTTTGACAAGACTAACTGCCGAGTAGGAACAGCCTCCTCATTTTGGAGCTAATGGGGGGCTCCTTTACAATGCGCCATTTAAGAGGAGGTTCGCTCGTTAAGTCTACTCTTTAGATTCGACTCTCTTCTCACCAAGTGAACCAATCTCAACATGTACCCTTCCAGCTTCATGCAAATCTATTATATTTACCAAAACTCACTATTTGTCATTTGTTATTTGCCCTCAATCATATCACCGAATCACAATGACCGTGAACATTGTTAGAACCATCTAGTGTTGCGAAATACAACATCAACCCCAAGTCCATGTAGCTACCAGTATTTGGGAGTTGAACGCACCCCCCGTCTTTCCTTCACCAAGCACGTGGAGCGGAAGGCCCAATCTGCCAAGTTTGCCCTCAATAATGTTTGGGGAAGATTATTTGCCAATCCTGCTGTACCACTAAAGGCAAAATCGGAGGTGTTCAACGCTACGATCCGGGCTATCCTGTGCTACGCTTCACCATGCTGGGGATTTCAGGAGTATGCAAAGGCGGAGGGAGTGCAGCTGATGTACATTCGAAAGCTGTTCCAGTTGCCGAGGTTTTCCCCGAATTACATTTTACATCTGGAGACAGGGGTGGACACCATATCATCGTTTACTCTCGAAGCCCATCTAAAGTACTTGAGGAAGGTATCTTGTCTCCCGGACACACGTCTCCCTAAAATAATTGCCATGGAAGTGATGAGAAACAGAGTGTCATGGGCTGGGCATCTTGGCCGCCTCGCCACTGGATTGGGTGTCATAGATGAGTTGGATTCCTGGTCCTTTGAATATATCCGGCTTCATGCAGCTGACATCCTTGAGAGGTTTAGGGAGCACAAAAGCAGTGGTTCTGGCAGAGGGCTATGGACTCGGAGAAGTTCACTCTATATAGGGAGCTTGACATCCGCTTCAAGGCCGCGAGCTTGGTCAGTGAGCCAGTGATGAATATTTTCTCGGCGAGGTGGATTTTTAAGTTGAAGGGAGAACTGCTACATCTCAATTCAAAGCCGTATAACACTAACCACAACGAGGAGTGTGCTCAGTGCAATAGACATGAGAGGGAAGACTTGCACCACTTTCTCTGTACTTGCCCAGTACTTGGAGAGTTTAGGGTTGCAGTTTTTAATAAACCTGTCCTTTCACGGAATGAGGCTGTGGCTTTGTTGGATGGTGGTGGATATCCTCAGTTGGTGGCTTTTGGTAGGATGGCCTGGAGATATCGCTCTTCGTTGGTACATGAATTTAATTTTTAATTTCCTTTTATTTTATTGTATTTTGTTTTCGCGGTAGGTTCTTTTTTCTTTTCGTTTGCTTCTAGTATAACCTGCTGACGCCCCCGACAGACGGTTTGAAAAACCATGTCGGTATTGTTTATTTTTGTAATGCAGAAGGAATCTTTTACTTTGTTTTATTTTATCAATAAACTTTTTTCTTCTTTCTTCTTCTTCTTCCCAAGTCCATGTAAGTTCAACTCCAGTTTGTGGTAATTCCACGTGTGAACGTTCCTCCCCACTTCTACTGAGCTACCCCAGCTGGAAACCTGTTCTTCCTGTAACGCTTCATCTCAGTCGCAACGCATCCATCAAATAGATTCACAAACCTTGTGGAGGTGTAAAAACTGTAACTGAAGACGTTTATCAGCAACTGCCGGTTACGTTACATGGAGCCGTGGCCCAAGTTTCAACTGGTGTCAACTCTTGATCGGTACGTCGTTTCTACTCTTTGCTTCCTATGACAATCCTGTTCCTCATTACCACGTTCCAGTGGTAGCTACTAACTGAATCTAGATTTCACTCGTGTTAGCTAAAGTTCCGGAATTCATTGAAGTGCTCGTACTCATTCCACGATCATTAATAAGAATGACTGCTTAGGTGATTTATGAGATTGTCAACGCGATATTTTGAGAAGGATCGGGTTTACTGTTTTGAAATTATCGATTAAAAATTATGAGGGATGGACGTAAGTGAAACGGCTGTGATTTGAATTTCGGAATTTCTGGGGCTGCTTATGAGCGTAGTTTAGTGAACCAGGACCTCAATAGTTCTCGGAATGCTGCGGATTTATAAAAAATAACGTAATGACATCGGGTGTAATCGATATTTGACCATTTATTGTACCCCTCTCTTCATTTTCATACAAATGAGCAATTTTTGGTACCTTCGTGTTATTTGAAACTCACCATACGAAAGACGAGAGCCGTTTCTGAGAAAAAATTATTTGATTTTTAATCATTATAGTGGTTATTGAGCTTAGTTTTGCTCATGCCATTTGGCGTCCCTTGTTGATCTGCAGGCTACATATCAACTTTCTGCCGTTGTTACGGAGCTCGCATGAATGGAGCAATGGCGAAAATGAATTAAGAATAAGGAGATGCGGAGGGGGAAATATAAATTACACAATGAAACACGCCCACCGAATTATACGATTTGAGCATCACGCTGGAGGTGAAGCATCGAAGTACGCCTCGTGACACGCAACCCAACCGAGTCATCTCTTTAGCAATTATGTGTGTCTGTGTGTGTGTGTGTGTGTGTGTGTGTGTGTGTCTTTGAACGATTTTTAGAGAAAACCACCGTACCAAATCAGCTCAAACTTGATATATAGCCCGGAAGTCACGATGGGACGCCAAAATAAGGGTATGAACAAAATCCACCGAAAGTTAACTATAGTTATCATAGTAATCAAAACACCAAATATTTTTTTCTCAAAAATGGCTCTAACGATTTTGATTAAATTTTTTATACTGGTAGCTCCAAATATGGCAACTATACCATAAAATTCCCATCTATGGGAAAATGACGAGAGCAGCACAATAAATTACCAAAACTTTAGACGAAATTGATTTTAGCGCGGTTTCTAGAGAAAACAACCGTACCAAATCAGCTGAAACTTGATGTCTAGCCTATAGGTTACCATGGGACGCCAAAATAATGGTATGGACAAAATCTACCGAAAGTTAACTATAGTTATCATAGTGATGAAAACACCAAATTTTTTTTCTCAAAAACGGCTCTAACGATTTTGATTAAATTTTTTATATAGATAGCTCTCAATAAGACAATTATACCATAAAATTCCCATTCGTGGGAAAATGACGAGAGCAGCACAATAAATTATCAAACTTTTCGACGAAAAGCGTTTTTAGCGCAGTTTTTGTCTTATAAACTCCGCTGGAATTTTTGTAGAATGTTGAAATAAATTAGTAGTGTAGTCCAATTCAATACCTAAAGATTGAGTGTTTAAAAACGCTCATGAGATACATGGGCCTCACTCCAGAAATTCCTGAATTTCAACTTTTGCCGTTTCGCTTACTACCAGTTCTAAACTTTTTACCCAATAACTCGACAAAAGTAATTACTAAACAATTTGTGTTTACAGCCTCATTAATTATCTGTGTACCAATTGCTCAATAATGGTGTTGCAATGAGTAGGAACAGCACAATAAAATCTGGAACCGTAAGCGCTACCGCTTCCTGCTGCCGTAAAGCGTTGTTTGACCAAGTTCAAATTATTCCTTATAAACTCCGCTGGAATGTTAGTAGAATGTTTTAAAAAAATTGGTATTGTAGTCCAATCCAATATCTATAGGGTGAGTGTTTAAAAACGCTCATTAGATACATGGGGCTCACTCCAGAAATTACTGAATTTCAACTACCGCCGTTTCGCTTAATACCAGTTCTAAAAGTTTTTACTTTATCACTCTGCAAAAGTAATTACTATCATTCTTCGAAAAATTTGTGTTTACAACAGCCTCATTAATTATCTGTGTACCAATCGCTCAATAATGGTCCTGCGATGAGTACGAGCAGCACAATAAAATCTGGAACTGTAAGCGCTACCGCTTCCTGCTGCCGTAAAGCTTTGCTTGACAAAGTTCAAATTAACTGAGTGATAAATGAATTGATTAAATAGAATTAGTCATGTACAAAGTGAATTGACGTAGAGCTAAGGAAAGTTGTGTGTTGCAGCGCACCAGATATTTGTGTGATGTTATCAATTAATGAACTTTTCCTCCGTTCTCTGTCTAACGCGATTTCAGTGAATAATTCGATTTTAGAAATTGACAAGAAAGATTTTATTCAAGCTCATTCTATATTTGAAGTAAATTTCATTCAGCTGGAACACTTTTTTCGACTAAACGCCCAAATCGAGTGACCCAAAATTTATTTCTTCCAGTAGTGTAGTTATTTCGATTAGAGAGTAGAGACTAGAACTGAGACGAGCTACTTTGATCTTCTTCGGCCTTAGCACTCCGTCTGCCCAAAAGTGGAAATCATCGCTTGTTTCTTCATGTTCCTGTGGATTCTTCTCAATTCCAAAATGAAGAACATCGTGCCGATACCTGAACAAATGGATTTGACTGATTAGAAACTAAGATAAACCTTCGATTTGATCACCGTTGTGATGAGCAGTGCCTACACTCCAACTATATAATAATAAATTTTGTTTCTCGAAAGAAATCTTGAGATTTCAATAAAATGTTTTTCAAGTTGATGCGATAATTTAGCTCTAAGTAACTCTGGGGAGGCCCAGTTTAAGAAATGCGGGTACCATACATTTCTGTTCCATTCAGCTGAAGCACTTTCCTTTAGCCTTATCGGACTTCTCCAGCCTGAGGGCTGAGCTCATGACCTTGGTTTGGGTTACTGCAAACCACCCCGTCAATAATTTCATTTCGTTTCCCAGCTGATGGTGTTTTTCCGCTCACCCCTTTCTCTCATCTCAATTCTCACCTCTTACTTGCCACCTCCTTACGAATGTCTACTGTAGAAATCAACTCTCAGGTCTCGTTCACCTATCCACAGATGTATATGGGTGCATGAAGCTTGAACTTCATTTCCCAGTGACTACTCTGTACTCAAACACATGTGATTAGTGTCTAGAGTGAAGACAATCGTTGAATTTCGCATGTGGTTGAGGAAAGTTGTGTGATGCGTTGCACCGGATATTTTGAAGTCAGAAGCCATGAAATGTCAATTACATCAGTTACCTTACAAACGTTAGATTAATCAAGGTTATTGGTGCAACTGGCCCTTACGGATTTATTATTCGACCCAGCCCCGCACAAGATTGCAAATGTCGATAAGAGCCGAAGAACCACCGGCTGGTACTGCCATAAAATTGACGATTGCTGCAGACGTCGCTGACGCCGGTGGGCATTATCACCTTTTGACAAAGTCGTTGGCCAAACGCTTTCGTGGTGTAGGTTCCCTAGATTGCCTATGACAGGCCTACTAATTGGAACACCACTGAGTTTAAATCCGCCACAAATGCGCGTCAACACCATCAACAACACTGTGTGATTATCTATGCTACACCACAATTCTCGAAATAAATGATAGAAAATCGTTGCTCCCTCGTACCTAGAATGACTGGGATGATGATGAGGAAAAGCCGGTCAAAGCGGTTCAATATCATGCCGTTCGACTCAGCACTTTCGGTAGGAGCCGCTTGTGTTTCTTCGTCCCGTAATCGCATTTCACACGCTCCCTCTTGACAAGCTTCGCCTGAAAGCACAATTTATGAAACGTGCTACAGAATACTGCTCATTAGCGAGAGTAAGCAGTGATAGGTAATGATCGTGTGTAATTTTAAATGGTATTTCTGTGTAAAATATGTACATCTATTTGATTCGAGTGTCGTAAATGGAGAGCCTTATAATTTTATTGAAGAGACGAATTGGTGGGGAAAATTCTGATAAACCTAACCTAACCACGGAAAGGGTCATATGATTTCCCTAAGGGGTTATGCTGTAGTCACCTTTCCATCACGAGGGTAGCTATCGCTTGAAGTTTGACAGTTCCCCGATAAATGCAACCAACATCCCCCTGACACAAACGTGCACATTGTTGACAATCCAAATCATCAATTATATCACCCAAGAGGGTTGTCATTTTTTGCATTTGCATTAGCTTTAGCCTTAGGATGTAGCTAGAAAAGTTATACAGGGTTTTGTTACCTCAACCCCTCACCGAGATATGTTAGTTCTTTTATAAAAGAAAACCACTATTTATGACATAAACGCCCACGTTTCTTCACTTAGAAACTTTTGACCAAATTATCGGTTCCCCCGCTATATTTTTTGCTCAGTGCGTACCCCAAGCCATGGTTTCCCCGAGCAGTCATTTCCTTTCCTAGGCTTTCCAAAACTATCCTTTCCCTACCCCTCCTTTTACTTCTCTCTCGTCAACATACAGCCCCTCCCAAGTCAGTCATACATCAGCACTCACGAACCACCAGTTCGCGTGTATTTAGTCTTATGTTCGCGTTTTTGCTCCCACACTCAAACTTATAACGTTATTCTGTCAAGTGCAATACAGTCCTCACTCACGCTCACCATGCCCATTTATTTATCAGTTTCAAGCTCCCCCCTGCATGCGCCCAACACTCCTGAGGACCAAAACTCAATAAAATACATTTCTGCGTAACTTGAATTCTAACTACTACATCGTTCGTGAGATTTTATTCATCAACTAGGACGATATTATGGACCTTAGACTACTCTCACCTCCCTTGAGAAATCCAGTTCGACGCCGTATTTTTGTAGGTGCTCACAGTTTTGTTGCATTCAAACTTGCAACCCACTCAGCACATCTTGCACCTCCAGTGCGGAGGAAACAAAAAACCACACGCTGCTCCACTGCAGTTCTTACAACAATGAACGATAGTTGTTAGAAGAGCAGCCAAACTGTTCAGCTTTGAGAGCTAGTAAGCATGTCTGTAACAGTTTCACCCAGCTTGCGAAGATAATTACGACAAAAATAAAAACTGTGGCCACAAGTTGATCCATCCCTTTTAAACTTGCCACCCAAATAATTAGTTGGATGAGACCGGAAACCAGATTAAGAACTCCACTGACAATGGTACAGATTCCCCAGGGTCATACCTCCGCGTGGTGACACATGGTAAACAGTTCTCCAATTGCCCATGGCAACCTGCAGTAACTTGTCAGGTTTGAGTTGGGTGGATGCAGAGTGGCTGGGCTTTTGCACGTAAGCGAAACCAATTGTTTTGATGAGGAAAACAGAACCGTGTGTGTGAACCCAATTGAGATAAAATGGCTAACCAAATCAGCTCGAACTTGATATCGACCCCACAGATTAACATGGGACGCCACAATAAGGGCATAGAAAAATCCGCCCAAAACTAACTATAGTTACCATCGTGATCAAAACTATCATTTTATTTTCTCGAAAACGGCTTTAGGGATGTAGACTACAATTGTTTATAGATGGTTCCAAATAATACATCAATGCCGTAAAATTCTCAATTTGTGTGAAAATTACCAATCATTTCGACGAAAATCGATTTTAGTGCAGTTTTGGTTCATTATTAATTCTGAATAACACACTTATATTTAGTGTCCAGTGTCCATTTACTGCTTCTAGGCATCGGGATACTAAATCTGTAGGGTTCAAAGTTCTCCATGAAATCGATAGGGATTCGCAAGGTTGGCCGTACTGATGACATTTCAATTTTTTCGGAAATTTGACAGCTACAGCACGTTTTTTAGAGATGCAGTTTGACGTAAAAGTATTTTCAGAAACTCAATTTTGTTCTGTTTTCAATGTTTGAACTGCATTTACGGTCCTTAAGAGTTCGAACGGTTCTTTGTGATTATGAATGTGCCAATTCAAGTTGAAACCGAAAATGTTGTCGAAAGTTGAAACAAGTTTTCAAGTCGAAAACCCTGCAAATTATTACACAATGGTTTATTATGCTCATGAACAGCTTGACCAAGTATCACTGCTCCCCCATCCCATTCGATTCAGCATCGAATACAAGGAAACCATACGAAACATGACCTGACTACAATGGAACTACGGAAACAAAACGTCTGATGATTTTGCCCCGTCGGGTCGGGGAAATTGGAACGGGGGCGCTTCGAACCCGTTGTGAGTCGAAACGGGAGTTGAGCGGCGTCGTTGGGAGGCGAGCGAGCGGGTTTTTGAATGAGACAGGCAGGGAGGAAGGGAGTACAAACGAGAAACGTTGACTTCCGCTGTAGTTCCCGCGTTGTACTGCGTTTAGTTAATTTTTTTAACCGTTTTTTGCCCATTACAACCACGGGCTTCGTCCGATCGGATTGCAGAGATGGCGGGCACAACTAGATACCAAATCGGATTTTTGTGTGAAAGAACGAATTTTTTAGACCACGTTAAAGGCACAAAACGGCCCAGATGGCGGACGGACAATGCAAATTTGGAATCTCCATGTCTTGAAACGTAAAGTATCAAATTTTGAGGGGGGGTTGTAAAACATTTTTCGTGACCGAAAACATAGGGTTATTATTCAGAATGAATAATAAACCAAAACGGGCTTTTATGCCAAAAACCGTGGTTTGCTATTTACAAAAAACATTAAAAAACCATATCTCAGCCACGGATTGAGGCAGAAAGGTGCGGTTGGTGACATTCTACTCCATTTTCAGTCTAGTTTTACACAATCCTATACAGGGTTTTTTTTCACCGTGTATAATTGGCTGAAAACCCCAAAGATCAGATTATTTTCAAAATTTGTGCGGCTAAATATTTGAAATGTATTCTATTTGAAAACTGGGCTTAACTTACCGCAACTGTGGCTGCTGAAAGGATCGAATCGCTCAAATTTGGTTTTAGGGGCGACTTTTTCGAAGATGATCAAAAAGTCTGACAGCCCTTTGGGAAACGAGCGCCCGATACCGCTGCCGAAGGGAAACTTGAATTTTTGAACGGCGCTTACGTTGAGTTTCTCGTTCTCATCAACACCTGAAGAGTTCCTCGCCGCGAGACGTCTGGATTTCTCTTCAGTGGGTCCATCCTGCCGCCCTGCCATTACTTTGCGGTCCTTTCCAGACCCGAGTTGATCGCTCTGGCGATCAGACTTGTCCATCCCCGTCAAAAGGTCGGAGATGGAAAACCAAGGTTTGTTTTGACGGGGCCCGTTTCGTCCTCCGGCTGTACCCTCTTTATCTTCAGGATGCGGGCTACCGAAGAACGGGAAGGTGAGATGAAAGGGGTTGAAAAATGAGTCGGACGTCTTGATGGCTGAGGCGTCGTCGTCGCGCCACGGGCTCTGACCTAGCTCATTCGCCATGTTTGCTTCTCCCCTTCTCGCTCCAAGCACCATCATGCAAATAGTTAGACCTGAAACAGCGCGCCAATTCACAACTCACTCCACTTTTGAACAAAAATAGGATGTATGGGGGTGATAAGTCATGACCCAGTTAACCTACCAGAAGAGTAAACTAAGCATTTGAGTAAGTCAAGTGGTAAACGTCAGTTTTATATCATTTGATCACATTTTTCGTCCAAATCCTCTCACGTCTACTGTACGTGACTGGCCCTCTAATACAGGATGATCAGGTCACACGATCCAAACTAATTTCGATGCCCTTCCTATTCCCCTCCGTGGGCTAGCAGCAACAAGTTTCAACCTATGCTTGGAATCACTGCATAATGATAATGCTCCCGATTCGAATCTGATAACCTCGCCGTCTGGAGGGAAAACAATTCACAGAAATGATAGTGATGAGTTTGATGCGGTTTATGGTGTGAAACATTATTCGCATACCTCCACTCAATGTGTGATGAATACTTGCCGACGGTCCCTAAATATGTAGGAATAATTACGCGCAAGAAAATTTAATATCTATGTTTGTGTGTTATAATTAAATATCATTTATATAAAAGTTACGTATGACTACTTACATATTTCTGCTTACTCATCAGCAACTTACTGTACATCCGCTGACACAGCAGCAATAGAATATAAAAGCCTCTCTCCCACTCGACTAGTCAGTCAGTCTTGTCTCAACAGCCGCTGTGAACGTTAGTGCCAATCCCCCATCATTTCTGTGTAACTCTGTGTAAAGCTAATAAAACCCTTTTTAAAAACGCCTTTCACGCGGACCATTCTATTTCTGGCGCAGTCAGTAGGACGTGCTGTTTTTGGCGACGGATACGCGAAAACCACGGTAACCTACGTAACAGTGTCCAGTGAAAAGGATTATCAAGAAGCTTTACAACCACAAGGCTGACTCCTTACAGCATGCTGACCCATCTGTAAGTAACAAAAACGGCACACATTTTTCTTTCTACGAGCTATCTCCGAGCATCTTCTTTCCGAATCAACAGAATCCTTGAACCCCTTGAACTTCAAGTCAAGAAATATTAGTTGAACGAGCGCAATCGCAACAATAATCGTCCTTATTCTTTCGTAACTCCAGTCTCTTAGTGTACTACGTTTTATTTTTATTTTTGGTTCGAGACTTCGTTGAGCGAGGGAATATCGTCGCGATCTCGCAAACCACTAGTTGTGTTCCGCATTTTATTGGGTCTGAGGCATCGCTGAACGAGGGCATATCGTCTCGAACTCACACCCCCAAAGGATCGAAGGAAGGAGGACCCCCATTTTTCCGCTAAGTACACTTCAAATTGAAACAATTTAGGCAGAGTCCTCCTTATTTAACTGGAAGTTATCGACTTGCACAACAGCGTCAATCTCTCTGCGCTGCTCGTTGCGTTTCGCTCGACCGGACTACAACTTGTCCTTTCTTCTCCTTGCGCCTCCGCGCTTCGCTTCTCGGAAGCCTTATCTCTACTTAGCTCGACTCGCCCGCCGACGGCAGACCTTCATTCGTCTCCTCTTACCACCTCGTACCTACAGAAATTCCACTTCTGCGGTTATTTCTAATGGCAGCGGATTTCCCTTATGTGGGTTTTCCATTTCTTCATTTTCCCTCTCCTCATTTCAGATTCCTCTTCACAAGAGACAACTCCTCTCGAAATTCATTCAGCTATGAACTCTCACGAAAGTCACACTCGTCTCTCTGAGCCCTCTCAGACACATTCCTATATCTGCGCCCATACAGTTCGCTATACAGTTTCCTTCGCCAGTTCACGCATAACACGAGCCGTCCCCTTTTGTACACAAACAGCTGGCGACTTCAGCTTAGAGAATTCTCTTACTTGCTTCCCAGAGCCCCTCTTCTTGCATCTGCTAAGGAGCACTTTTTGCTCACCTCCTCAGTAAGGGGCTGCCATTTATCCTTTATCACTTCACAATCGCCACCCAAAGCTTCGCTGTTCGTATTAGTTGAGGAGCCTTATTGGTTAACTCTCTGTCCCTCTCATCCGCAGCAATTAGCTGAGAAACATTTAGGTGTTACTCGTATATGTCACAAACTTAATTACATAAGGACGTGAATGTATTTCAAACGCCGATCCTCTTTTCTGGCATGATTTCGCTATAATCCAACTAAATTCGCTCATCGTAAAGGCAGCATGACTGAAAATAAAATGTGACGTAAATTCAATTCATGAAACAAACTGCGCTCTGATATAATTTGAAGACGGAAGTACGTTAGAAGCTTCAGCCCCAATTATTGTTTGGTTCGCATCTACCTTGCCATTGCAATCCAATAGATAACGTTCGAACGTATACGTTCCATCCCTCAGATAATAATATCGCAACTATTCGTCCAACTCACTTGCTGCAAATGCTTTCATTCCGACTGGATTCCCACGAAGAGGAATAGAACTTCGTCCCAAATAGTTAAACCAGTGGCTTTCAGCTCAAGAAACGAAAAACATTTAGCGCTAGCCGCAAAATGATGCACAAATGAATTTATCTATTGTTTCCCTGAGTTTTTTTTTGAACATATGTTTATATGTTTAAGTGAACGCTGTTGTATCTTACTTCAATAATCGAAACTTAGACTTTGACGACACATTTGAAGCATTCGCGGAATTATCGATTTCTTCGATTTTGACAATTTTGTAAGATTTGGTGAAGTGCAGATGTATTCCGCTTGTGTGAGCCTCAAGATCAATTTGCAGATCGTGAGAGGAAAGGGAGGGGGATACGTTTTCTTGATTGGAGGATTAATGTTAGTCCGTTTTGGACCCCTTTTATCGAGTGCCTGCAGAAAATGTAAAGAATAGGTCTGTTTTCTTCTCTTGTTTTTCAGACCAGGAGAGATCTTTCAATCCATTAGAGGGTTATATCCTACCTGCCCAAATCCAAACACACCGTGTGAAAGCACAGTTAGATAAGTTAAATGATAGCTCGATCATTACAAATCCCATGGTGCTCATTACGTGGAGCGGGGTTCGTGCAAGTGGCAAATAATTCTGTCACGCCTAACCTGCTTCACAGTGGCGACGATCTCCAGCACTTGCCATCCAGCGACTTGTGTACGATCTAGCTGATCATCTGGAGGCACCTCACTAATGCGTGAATAGCGCGTTTCGAGCGCTGTTCCCATCCTGAAGTAGCTACAAACAGCAGAAAGTATAGTGGGAGGTACAAGTTCATCGCCCTGTCGTCTCCCCAATACTCCCCAAAACTGCCCAATACCCTCAACAGAAGACTCTCTGACCTCTATTAGGTCGATGAGGGTTTCGTCCCCTGTGGTCATGACAGGCGGCTCCAATGCAGTATACTGAGTCCAGGACCTCCTAAAAGCCCATTTTCTCTGTACTACTGCTTATTTCCAGGACTGCTGTATTTGGAGAGATTCTGGACATACCCCCCAGAAGAAGCTGGCAAATGATGGGTCATCATGTCTGGCAAGACTACTCACACCTCAGCTGTTATCACCTGGAAATGTGCCCAGCAACTTAGCTCTGTGTTTGTTATATACAGAACAATGCAACGTCTGCCAATAAAGCACCCTAGCTAACGCAAGAAGCAGAGCTTTGGAGCTATTCTTTATGTGAAGGTATGGAATTTCTCTCAACTGCTCCTGATCTAAAACGAAGCTCTGAGTTGGTGAGAGGAATGTGAGGAATTTGAGAAGTATGGGTTGGAAACAGAGCAATTGAGGATTCGAGGAGATGACTTCCCTTTTCCCCTTAGACGAAAGGCAAGCTGTGGAGACTGCCTTAAACTGTGGAGATGTAATAAGGGAATGTGGTTCCAATCTAATGCAAGAAACAGTGCTCTAGGAATACAGGTAAGTCTGGGCAGAGGTGGATCAACTTTTATGTCAGTCCTCTACTCGTAATTTCGTCCTTCTATGTGGTGCATTACTGCCAATCGACTAAGAGATTCCTATCATTCGGCAGTTCAGCACGCCTCTTCAAGTAATTAACTCAAAGGGCCTCTGAGGGGGGGAGGAGGGCCCTGTTGACTCTACAACAACACATTATTGTAAGTTGCTGATCCCCCCCCCTCCCAATTGTTCGTTATGCCAAGTGAATATAAGTTACAGAAGATACTCCAGTGTCGCCTGCTGTGATTATCACCGGGTGTCTCTTCAGATTACCCCCAATAGGTGTACATTGCCCATCCTCATGAGAGGTTTTGGTACCTCCAGTGAACCGAACTAAGATACAAGTGCTACTCTCAGGTGGAAAAAGCTATACTAGTGACTGTGACGTATCGCACTTTGGATGACCTTCAGATACACGTTGGAGAGTTACACAACAGTTTCCAAGTGGAATTAGTAACCCGTCAATAAGTAGGTGTAATTATCTCCATTTCTAAGATCCGAAGAGAAGATAGAAGAGCCCAACTTTCGCGATGTGTCATTGGGAGGCGTGTGGAGCTGAGATGAGTGAAGAGAGGGCATAGAGGCCAGGTGCCGTCTTCATATCCAATCCTTTAAACCTGCCCGGAGGGATGTGACGTTGTAGCACGGAACATTCATCTTCCCGCAGGTTCAGATGTCGCAGTTGGATGTTCCACAACTTTTTTCGACTACTCTCAACTTTTATCCTCCGAAGCCGTTTTTGCAGTTTCTCCGCCTCTCTGCCGTTTGTCACGCCGCATTTTCGTCTCATCCTCCCACTATTCTCTTTCAGCAGTTGCGGCGCTGGCGCCTTGAAATACTCCGTCTCTTTTAAAATGTCCCCGGCAGAGCCCCCCCCCCTGTTGATGGATTTCCCGTATTTGTTCTTCCCCATCATTCAAATTGTCAGCCTTACCGCTCTAGTCACTACGGCCGAATTTAAATCACATGTAAACTTGTAGGAAATGATGTGGACATCAGCGCTGTCTTCTTCAGTTTGACAAAATGAGGATCAGACCACTAGGTTCTGGTTCAATCCCCGACCTCGCATCTCTCTGCTCCAATCGCTATTGTGGTGGTGGTGTGGGCTGGCCCGGGCTTCACAATAGGTTCCACACGCTGGCTGATGGTGGTGGGGGGAGCTATCTGAGATTCTTCATCTCTGAATCACAATGATAATCCCGAAATGCTAGTTCTTAATTCTTCTTCTTCTTCTTCTTCTTCTTCGACGTGCCATAGGTTGGATATCACAGTGGCAAATCCCTCTCTATCTTCAGCGGCTCTGATGAGCTCCTCGAAGCTCATGCCAGTCCACCGACGTACATTCCTCAGCCATGACATCTTCTTCCGTCCTAGGCCCCGCTTGCCCTCGATCTTTCCCTTGACGATGAGCTGTGCGTAACGGTATTTGTCGTTTCTCAGGATATGACCTAGGTATGCAGTTTTACGGACTTTTACAAGTTTGAATAGTTCTCGTTCTATTCCAATCCTGCGCAAGACTTCTTCGTTCGTGGTATGCGATGACCATGGTATTTTGAGTATTCTGCGATATGTCCACATCTCGAAAGCTTCCAGCCTGTTGATTGTTTGTGTTTTTAGGGTCCATGTTTCGACTCCGTACAAGAGAGCAGACCATACATAACATTTTGAGAGTCTTAAACGCAGGTCGAGACTAATTCGTGAGTCGCAGAGGAGCTTCCTGAGTCGTACAAAACAGTTTCTGGCTTGTTCTATTCTCGATCTAACTTCTATGTCTGGATCTAGTGTGTTGTCTATCCAGCATCCCAGGTATTGAAACTTGCCCACTTCTTCTAGTATCCTTCCATTTATTTGGATTGGTTGTGGGACATTTTTTGACTTTTTGATTATCATTACCTTGGTTTTCTTCACATTTATTTTCATACCAAACTCTTCGCAGGTATTGCTTACACTGTTGAGGAGTCGCTGCAGACCTACATCCGAGTCAGCGATCAAGACAGTATCGTCAGCGTATCTGATGATGTTTATGTTCACGCCATTAACCTTGACCCCCTCTGAGATATCTGCCAGAGATCTGACAAATATTAGCTCTGAGTAAAGATTGAACAGTAATGGGGACAAGACGCAGCCCTGCCTAACTCCCCTGCCAATCCCGATTTGCTCTGACATGGATCCCTCTGTCCTGATTCTAGCGCTCTGGTTCCAATATAGGTTCTATATCAGAGTAGTGTCCTTCTCATCGAGGCCCACGCCACGAAGCGACTCCATCAGCAGATCGTGTCTCACTCTATCAAATGCTTTTTCGAAGTCTGTAAAGCAGATGAAGATGTCTCGTTGTTGATCATAGCATTTTTGCACCAGTAGCAGTAAGCTGAACAAAGCCTCTCTCGTGCCCATTCCGCTCCTGAAGCCAAACTGGTCATCTCCAATGTTAGCTTCGCATTTGCCAGAAATTATTCGAATTATTTTCAGTAGGACTTTTAATGCCTGGCTCATTAAGCTTATTAAACGAAAGTCTCCGCAATCTTTTGGATTTGTTTTCTTTGGCAATGGTATGAAGATCGATTCTAACCAATCTTGAGGTATTCTGCCAGTTTCATAAATACGGTTCTAGAGAGCGACAAGCAGGTCGATGTTTTCCTCGCTTATTAGTTTTAAGATTTCGGGATATACGATAAATCCTCGTATTTCATCTGGCCCTGGGCTTTTGTTTGCCTTGAGTTGTTTTATCGCATATTTCACTTCGGATTTCAGAATACTTGGTCCCTCCCCATTAATGTCTGTTTGGTAAGACTCTGCTCTAGCGCTTTCAAACAGAGTCTTGATGTATTTTTCCCATACTTGTAGTTTCCCTTCTGTGGAGTCCAATAATTTTCCGTCTGAGCCCAATATGTTGTGGACTGCAAATTTCCTGTTCGTCGCTGTAAATTCTTTCACCTTCTTATGTAGGTTAAAATGGTCACAGTCGCAGTAGCTCTTCTATTTCCGAACATTTACCCTCTATCCAGTTCTCCTTAGCACGTTTTATTTCGGTGCGGATTATTATGTTAAGATGCCTGTATTTATTCAGGCTGCCAGCAGCTTTGTATTCTCTCCGTGAGTCCATCAGATTTAAGATTTCCTCTGTCATCCATTCCCTCCTATCTCTTTTGGGAGTTGGTTTCAGATTTGCTTCAACAGTCCCATTCAAGATGTCTTTTATAGTTTTCCACGTGCTGTCCACATCAGTGATAAGGGCAGGGTCCCAAGAGACACTTGCAGTTCTTAATTAAGTAACTGTAACAAATAGGGTGACGTTGCCTCAATATTTACAAAGTGTTCCTGTTTCTTTGGGTCTTCCCAGAGTTGGTTCTGAAGAATCGTAGGATCTTGTAGGGTTCCAACGTCTGACAACATCGTCCATTTTTTTCTTCTAGGTGGCAACCAAAATCCTTACACTTTGGCAACGGATTGGCCTGTCGTCAGGTTGTCAGATCACCCTCATGTCCTTCCAGTTCTAACCCAGCTCCCAAGGAGCAGATAACTCTTTGCGGGGCGTCCCTCGCAAAACTCGAGACACCTCGCTGCTGCTGAGGGCCTTCCTTGCTCGCTTACCTCTCGGTTGGTGTGAGCCAGCCAACTCCATTCTCCACTGTGTGCCACCAGCCTGCTCCTATTGGCTCTAGAGGGTGGCATGGAAAGTATCATCCACCAGTGCAGATACGTCCTAAATGCTCCTTGTCCATCTCACCTTGGAGCCGCCAGGCCACAAACAGCTGCCTGGCAATTTCTTGGCTGTGTCACACTGGTCTTGCCTTCTTTCAAGGGTCACAGCCCTCGTTTTGTTTCTTCTGGTAGCCGTACGCTGGTTGCCCCTTGGTGGGTACAGCTTTAATTACCTTTTACCTACGCACATACTGCCAATGAATAGCCCTGAACTTCTTTTGCTGCCCTTCGACGACCACGCTCACGTTAATAAAGTAAAAGGTTCCAAGGTAAGGAGTCGATTTAATTGTGCAAACCTTGAACTAACTTGTTACCAGAAGTGCTCTTCAAACTCCTTCGATTCAGAGAAGAAGCGTCCTCTAAGCTAGAAATGATCGCTGCGCAATTAATAGAAGCTTCGTAATTAAATCCGAAATTGGGGAAGAAAATGTTGGGCGAGTTGACTTAAGAGAGTTGTGTGATGCCCCCATTCGATTGCTTTGCAGTTGTTTCTAGTTCTGCTGTTCTCGTTGAAAGCGAAGATTCGTTTTATTTATTGAAAAGCTGAGGGAAGTTAAGTAAAAATGAAGCAGCCTGAAAGTTGAGAAGAGCCTGGATGAAAGTTGTATTGAAGACGGAATGAGCGATTACTTAGTCCTTGCCGTCGAGTTCAATTCAAAGAGAACCTTTTATCACTTTTCCTTTCAATCCCCTTTTCTCTTATTTCTTCAGTCCCTTTTCGTCGGTTCGTTTCGTCCTGCTCGCGCTCGCATTGATTTACTGAGCACAACCGCGCACTACATGATCGGTTCATTATTCATCGACTAGACGTCTTAACCCTTGACGCGGTAGAAAGCAATTTATTCGGAATTTCCCGGGCTTTGGGTGCAAAGCACTTACTTTAATCATCACGTAAGAGGCGTCAAAAAAAAACAAATGAATAACATGCTAATACGACTACTCCTGTTCCGAATTCTGACATTCCTTTTCGGTAACGTTTGTGGAAAATAAAATTTAAGTACTAGCTGGCTGAGAGTAAACCGAAAATTTAATCAAAACCGAAAGAGCCGCTTTTATGAAAATTAGAAAACAAGCATTTATTGTTCCCTATTACTTCCCAATTTATCGCGGCTTATATCGACGTACAATGGATAGTTACAGAAGTAGTTGTTGGTATAAAATCTGTGTGTATGTTTCTAGATGACACAACGTGAGTTTAATCAAGGTCAATGATGCAAATACTGGGGACAGTTCGAAAGGATTGAAAAAATACATTGTAGTTATTATCACCATTCATCAGACTGTCATAGACAGTTATGGAGAACAATATTTAAGTATTGCCTAATTAATGGCATTGTGTGAGTTTAAACAACGCTGAAAATTATTACACAACTTGCTCAGCACAACGAAGTCTCACACCTCCGAGACCCATCCCATTCGGTTCAGCATCGAAAAATACCATACGAAACCACCCAACTACAATGGAACAAAGATAATCGATATATTCTAGTCGCCTGTGGGCCACTGGCACGATGTGGCGAAACGAGCTGGCTGTAATTTTAATGAGACGGGAGGGAGTACAAATGATGAAACGATTTCTTTCGCTTTATTGTCCCGCGAGTTCTTTCAATTAGTAGACATTAGCTCACTATAATTACTGTGGATCACTATTTTCGTCTGGACGCAGTCACTCACCTCTGAGGCTCGTTCCATTCGACTCAACATCAAAAAATACCTAGAAAATGATGCCAAACATGACGTAATTGCGGTTCATTTTTTCAACCATTTTTTGCCCATAACCATCAGTTTCCTCCGATCAGGTTGCTGTGCAGGCGGGTCGACAAGATGCCAAATGAGATTTTTGTGCGAAGAAACTGATTTTTTAGGACATGTTAAAGGTTCATGCAGAGTTGAAATCTCCATGCCTTGAAATGTAGTCAAATTTTGAGGGGGAGGGGGGTTGTGAAAGAATGTTCTTGACCAAAAATCCTTTGAGGCGTTTTTCCGAAACGTAAAAAAAATTCTATTACATTGTAGGCCTGGAGTTTCCACAGAGATGAATTAGTAAAAGATAATTTGAAAGTTTATTCAAGAATATCCCAACCCCAACCCCACATTTTTGGTACACTTTGGTTCCCCCGCTCATTCCCGTCTAAGGAAATTGTTGATAACCTTATTTTTCAGTCTAGGAAAAAATCTCAGGAAAAGATTCGGCTTAGCATTCTCCTGCAAATTGACTTACAGACCACCCATCGAAATAAGTTGTTTTGCATCAATAGGCCTCCAAACGTTTAAATTTTCCAGAAGAAATTCAATCTTTTTTCACATGATTGCAATACTGTTATGATTCATGAACGCACTACTTGTTCGACACGCCAAATTAGCTGGGTCTTTGACCTCTACAAAGCACTTGCCCTAACAGAATCATTGGTCCTTTTCAGAAGTTATCCTCTGGGAAGTCCCGCTGTTCAGTTATTTCCGATTGACAACTGATTTCCCCTTCTACTAGACTTTCCCAAATATCATTTTACCCTCCCCTCAATTTAGATTTCTCTCCACACACAGCGCTCCTCCCAAATTCATTCTCCTACGAGTTCTCGCGAAAGTCGGTCGTCTCCCAGTTCTCCCAACAGACGCTAGTTTTACCTCTCATCGACCTCTAATTCGGAGTTCTCCTTCCTTCCTCATATGATCAGTTTCACGCCTTTAGAGCCGCCCTTGTACACTTTCCCACTAGGAACTTTTATTTGTGTATTTTCTGTATGGACCAACTGCAACCACTTCTCCACAGACATCCCTCGTGACATTGCTGCGTTTTTGGGTTTTGGACCCTGACCGACGAGACTAGTTTGGTGGGGACCAATTCTTTGGCTTTCAAGTTGTACCTTTCCGACAAATTTATGCGGGTAGAACGTCAGCAACCTTCTGGCATTATTTGGCCGAACGATTTGTGGTGTGCTAGTACCAGCGAGCGTAAGGGTCTTCCATATAGAATCTCAGAAGGGGACCATCCCTTAGCTGTAGGGGGTATTATGGAATTCCAATATCTATTTCAATATTGAAGCCTTCAACACTTAAACTCCAGTTTATGCATGGTCATTGCTTTGGAGGCAATGTGGAGGGAATGGTGACAGGGTGACGGTCCACCTTTTTGTGGAATGGATAGATACTCCAGTGTCTGCAAATATTTTCCTGAGAGTAGTGATGACAGTTCTACTATCTGGGCATCTTTGGTAAACACGGTAAACGTTCGGTTTCCTAAGAGCGCAATAGTATCCTAACCCTTTGGGTCGCGGAAAGTAAAGAGTAGCGTTCGTCGATTTATACATCTAAAATAATAGCCGCCGGTAGAGGTAAATCAAGACATTAAAGACGTTTTCCGAGTCGGAACGTCAAAAATATGTTCGCAACGGAACCGTTTTGTTGAAGTGAAGGGAACTCTCAAGCGCTTCTCAAGCCGTTTGATCGCTCTGGTTGTTACGAGTGGATGTCTGGATATTCAGAAGTTGAACCAAAACGACCTATGAAGGAACTGTCACCTCCAGGATATTAGGAAAATTCGCGCTGGGGGCTCTTGAAAAGCTGAGGTTAGGTTTCCTTGATGGAATTTCGATTCCCTCACACTCTCGCTCCATCACAGTCGCCCATTTCACTCTCAATTTCATAGCCTCCTTAGAAATTTCTCTTTCTACGTTGTAAGGAGTGAATTGCCCCGTGACTCAGTCGTGCATTAACCGGAGATGTAGCTAAACCCTGTTTAACCGCAGGTCAGGAGGTTAAACCCGCCTTGTCAATGTAGCGTCAAACACCGCCAGACTAGATAAAGCAGAATATTATTAGTTTGGCCTTATTCTTACTATAACAATTCCTTTCGGTTTACTATTCGTAGTGAATAACACACCGGATGTTTTCGACCAAGAACAGTTTTTTTACAATCCCCCTCTCAAGGCATGTATATTCCTAATCTGCCATAACCGTCCGCCGTCCGGGCCATATTTGACATTGTCTGAAAAATCCGTTCTTTCGCTCAAAAATTCCGTTTGGGATTTAGTTTTGTCCATCCGATCGGACGAAACCAATGGTAATTACGACCAAAAAATACTTTTAAAAATTTGCCCAAATTGAATTTTTGACAAATCATTCATTGCAATTACGTCGTGTTTGGTATTGTTTACGTGTTATTTTTTCGATGCTGAGTCGAATGGAACGGGTCTCAGAGATTTACGACTGCATCTTAACCGAAACCAGCGAAATCACAGTAAATACAGCGAACCAAAATCTATTACTTGAAAGAACTTGCGGGACGAAACAGCGAAATTTATCGGATCTTCCCTGCCTGGGCTCATTTCATCATGTCCCGCACTGCCTCATGCTACACTCCAACCAACCATCACAGTTCAACTCGTCACACCATGCCAATTGTCTAGCGTCGCCTAGAAAATGTCAATAGTCAGGTATCGTTTATTAGTATTTTTCGATGCTGAAGCGATGGGTCTTGGATGTGCTCTGCAAACATTGTCGTTGTCAACATGAGTTGTCATATCTGGATTGTTGAACTAGCTGTGTTATATTCTTAATATTTTTCGATGTTGAATTGAATAAAGTAGGTCTCAATCATGCTGTGCCAGATAATAATAAACCGTTGTGTAATAATTGGCCATTTCTTCTCTGAGACATTTTCTTGTGAGCTTTAACACTTCCCTTAGCCCTACGGCTTAGAAAGGAAGGTTATCTAATCGGCTGAAAAACGGTTTTTGACTTTTCGTCAGATCGTAACGTTTAACGTTTGATTCTGAAATGTCTAATACTAACAATTTTCTTCAGCATCACGTGTATTCCGCAATTTTTAGCACTTTATCCACTAATGAATTCTGCTTTCTTTGTTATTTGAACTGTGTAGAACTGTTGGGCGTTCGAGAGGGGGAGTTGAAGAACGTAATGAAAGGGAACTCAGTGAGTGTCAGTGTAGGAGTGTATTGCACATTAAATGAATAGCGATTTGAGTTTTAATGTATAAGGGCGACACAAGGGGACTCGGAATACGCGTGAACTGGTTGCGCGGAAACTAGATCAGAGAGAGAGAGAGAGTGAGTAAAGCTGTGACTCGCCCGAGATTTGATCGAGGAATCTGTAATGAGCACTGGGAGACGAGTGTATCTGGTAAGAGCTGTGTGTGTTGGAGAAGTCATTTTGGAAAGTCCAAAAGGGGAAATCTGTTATCATTGGAAGACCAATCTTTATCCCTTCGTCTGGTGGAGAAGCCGACTGAACAGGCTGTTCTTGTATTTTCCCGCGGCAAACATGAAATAAGAAAAAACCATTGTGCCTACTTGGGAAAGGCCTAAGCTCAAGAGCCCAACTACTTCGGCCTGCGCCAAACAGTTCTACGTAGTAACTAGTGGCGCTTAAGGTTCCAGAATTAATTGTGTATTTGTGGTTTTTGTGTGATCAGTGATGAGTTATGAGACTCAACGTGGTTTTTATAGGACAAGGGTTCACTGTTTTGAAATTATAGAGTAAAAAAAGTGAGAGATAGTAACGGAAACGTTAGCGTTTCGAATTCCGGGATTTCCAGGGTTGCTTATAGTTAATTAATGACCATTATTAAGCTTTCATCGTAGGACCACCCTGCCACCCTGGTTTGTCTGGAAACTCCAGTATAGTATGTGCGAGATTTATTCGGAAAAAGGGTATTTTTCGGAAAGTAACAAAATTATTATGGTGTATTTGAATTCAGTTGTTAGCCAAGGCTCACGAAATTGCGGGGTCTGCTGAATCTTCCAACTCCCCTTGAAGGCTTAGATTGCTAGACCTGTTAGAAAAGATAGGGAGTGTGCAAATGTACAATTTCGTGGTGAATTAAGGGTTTACAGAACCGCCTTTCTGCTTAGACAACGTGAGGTGAAGCTAGAGCGTACAAAAACGAAGAAAATTCGTTTATACATAATTCATGAGACGTTCCTTCCACTTCAATTGGGGTTTCAGAAATGAGACGTCTGAAGCTCAACGGGGTGAACATTCGAAATGAGCGTGCGATCTATAGGGACCTCGCCTTAAAATGATACGGAACGTCAAAGCGGCTCTTGTCGAGATCCTTTGGAACAAGGTCGCCAGTTCGCCTCTCTCCAATACTCCTTAGTCGCCCAAAATTGGATTTTTGGAAGGTGAGCTCAGGTTTCAGGTTCGACAGAAAGCATCGTGTGACGCAATGGAATCCTCATAACTCGATTTCGTCTTGACTCCTCCATCTGAGGCGTTGACCTCCTCTGCCAACTGGTTGTCTCTATTCACTCGAACCAGTCCATTAAACTTAATGTTTCGCACGCTAAAGGAAGCCAAAAAGAAATGGGTCGGCGTCAAGTTACAAGTACATCACATAATAAGCTCGTAATAGTAAATAAAATTGATAGTATTATCATCAAGGTAAACTTGACAGATCCGATAGAACGTTCATTGCGCAGTAACTTGTTTTACAAACTCACTACGTTACAAACTGGATGATTCCCGAACACCTGACTCTCACTTCACCAGCAACAAACACTTCAGTACGTGTTTATGAATTACGACGAACTTGGGCGACGCGCATATCAGTTCATCTCCCCAGGGACGGCCTCTCCTCGCCCCCGCTGAACCTCAAGGAGGTGAAAAGACAGGGTTTCCGATGGTTAACTCTCTTCTTACCTCTCGACTGAATCGTTCGATGTTCTGTAGGCATGTGGCCGATCAATCCTTACAGCTGACTCTAAGCTCGAGCATTAGGCACAAGCTACCCTCATCCAGCAGCCATCCGCTGATGATCCTGTGACACAAGGAGATTGGCAGGCTGCTCTTCTACTGTACAGCGGCACCCATCTTCGACCCTCAAAAGCTGCCAGCTAACCCATGATCTCTGATGTGATCATCCTGGTACGTTTGGCCTGTGGTGGGCACTGTTGCAGTCCAGCTTAGATTGTACACACAGAGATCCAGTCTAAAGTTAGGCGGGCGTCAATCTCTCAGTGAGGGAACGGGATATGGTTTGGTGGTAATTGATCATCACTCGCGGCGGACATTGAAACCGCCTGATGTGCTGATGGTTTTGTAATGTAAATAAGTTGTACAGTTTATTTTCATTTAGAAGATGTATCCATTTCTTCTCTTCCTGACCATGTAAAATAAACGACTCATTTATCCATCTAATTAATTGTTAAATATATTGTTCGGTGCAACACACAACTTTCCACAGCTCCATTTACATTCAGAGATTTTTATGGTTTTAGCCATTGATCCAGTTTATTGTTCACTCAGTTCATTTGAACTTGGTAAAACACAACTTCACGTTAGAAGTAGAAAGTGTTAGTGCTTAAAGTCCCGGGATTTATTGAGGTGGTCCTACTCTTGCCACGATCATTATTGTTGGCGTCATGAGGGCAGGCTTATTGGAACAAACGCAACAGCTATTGCCTTCCTCTGTGCTCTAGTTCTACTGTGTGCAAAGTTCGTTCCTACTTGGACTATCGGCCGCTACATTGGGGGCCAACGTGGGGCGCCAATTGTTATGAAGGGAAGGAAGTTTGGAGATGCTTTTGAAGAGCTGCTGACTCAGGCAAAAATTACGGCAATCGCGCCGGAGATTCGATCCACAATCCTCAACTTACATCGAGAATTATGAATCAACTGTCTTATCCACTAGACCACGATCAACCGGTTGCCTTTAATAGGAGTCAGTCAGCACATCGGCAAGAATCACTGTATTACGGGCTGAGAGAAAGCAACGTTTGTAAATAATTAATGTAATGTCCGCTAGAAGCAACAAAAAACCCTGCAAATTATTACACAATGGTTTATTATTCTCATGAACAGCTTGACCTAGATACCAAATGGGATTTTTGTGCGAAAGAACGAATTTTTTAGACCATGTTAAAGGCACAAAACGGCCTGGACGGCGGACGGGGGACGGTGGATGGGGGACGGACATTGCAAATTTGGAATCCCCATGTCTTGAAACGTAAAGTATCAAATTTTGAGGGGGGGTTGTAAAAAATTGTTCGTGACTGAAAACCTAGGGTTATTATTCAGAATGAATAATAAACCAAAACAAAAGGGCAAAAGGGAACCTTCTCTCAATCTCATTGAGGAGGGATGTCTTGACGGAGGAGGCTGGTTAGGTTGGCAGAAGTGAGTCGTCTGGCTGTAAACACTCCTATCAATTCACTCTGCTAAGCTGATTAGCTGATTATGTAAATGTTCGGACCATGGTTGGCTTGAAGTGGTTAGAATCAATGGAGTTGGTTGGTGAGTGTGAAAGCGCCATGATGCGAATTTCAACTCCGTATTGAATAAGTTTGTAATAAAAAAAACAATTATTGACCAATCGATAGACTGGGTTCGTGAGACTGTTTACTGTTTTGAAATTATTGGGCAGAAACTGTAAGAAATAGAAACTGCGGTGGTTTGAATACTGAAATTACTAGGGCTGCTCCTAATTATCTTGCGAGTGTTATTACACTCTCATCGTATAAGTAGTTTATTTGACCACCACCCTAATATTTTTGAAAATGATAGTATCCTACGAGCTAGCGGGATTGATGAGGGAAAAACAGGGCTAAAACTAATCAAAATCGTCATAGCCGTTTGTGAAAATAAACAATATTCGGCGGTTTGTGGTTGCAGCGCTGTTTGATATTTGTATTGCTATAATGAATATACTTAGTATTGAACCAATGTCGCTTACAGCCTTATTTTGGCGTCCCACTGTAAGCTGAGTATTAAATTTAAGCTAATTTTGTCTCGCGGTGTCTAGTAATCGTGACCACAGACATACAGACAATTTTCGAGGAAGCGATTAAAACGTAAAGAAGTGAAGAAAACTGGTTTTCATTGATTCATATCTACTTCGTAGAGCTCTAAGGAGAGTGAAAGTAGGAACTAGGCGAATGTGATGACTAAACACTATGGTCACTTATAAACATAAAGTGTACAATTAGATCGGGTGGACAGGCTACACGCAGTAGCGCTCCTTTCCACTTCTCTCGTGTTGCGGTAAAAAGAAAACTGGTTGAACGGGATAAAATCTGTCACAATTTGGGATGCGGTGGTGACTGTTCGATACCCTTCTTGTTAAGGTATAGTCCCAAAGGAATAAACCCTTTGGCGGATTATCTCTAAAATGACTCGATGTTACGCACACAAGTTGAGGAACTTGCAATCAAAACGACCGTTTCCGCAGCGTCATCGTTTCTACGGTTCGGCGGATTCAGCGAAAGCCCTAAACTTGAATTTTGTTTCCCCAGAACCGGGTTTGCTAATTGGTTAAACCAACAGTTTCTCTCGCCTTTGCAAAACCACTATTTTAAGGACGAGCTTTATTCACTGAGTTGCCCTTCCTTTGTTTACTAAACTGAGCGGAGAAGGGTTTGAGGATGGGAGAACTAAACAATTCACCTCACCTCAGCCACTCAGCACCTGCTATCGTCCTCAACTATCAGTTTCGCTATAACAAGTTGAATTCCCTGCTGTGGGGCTAAATGAAGCAGTAAACCGAAGAACGCCCTTATAAATCCGACACAGTGGAATGGACTGATCCCCGGCGGGGGGGGGGGGGTACAAAATGACTGAGTTATGTGTAAACATGTTCTCAAGTAACAAGTTCAGTACAGAGATATTCGTTGCTAGAAAATATGGTATTCTCTATGGTCTTCCCAATTGGCGGTTTGTAGTACCTCCTACAACACCGTGCGTACATTACGAGATAATACTATTATTTGTGCTCATACTTTCCTTTGCCTTACGTATTAGTTTTGTCTCAAACGGGTTGGTGTCGTAATTACAACCAAATTTTTCGCGCCAAAGTCATTATATAAAACGAAAAAGATTCTAATGGTCGAGGAAGTGAACAATAAAATGAACCGCAAATAATTAAATCAGGAGAGAAAACTCGGCCCTTTGAGCCTGTGCTTTGGCGTGATTGGGCATGGGCGTGACTGATGGGAGGTTAATGGCGGGTGGGGGGGATATCGTTTCGCTCCCTCCCAAGGTGACGCTTTTTGACGATTAGTCCAAGTGTAAAACTCATTCCATGTTAAAGGTCTCTATTATGTATCTCCGTTCAGCGGATATTCAGGCAGCTACGTCTTTGCTACTGTATTTTGGTTTATTATTCATTCTGAATAATAGCCCTATGTTTTCGGTCACGAAAAATGTTTTACAACCCCCCCTCAAAATTTGATACTTTACGTTTCAAGACATGGAGATTCCAAATTTGCAATGTCCGTCCGCCGTCCGGGCCGTTTTGTGCCTTTAACGTGGTCCAAAAAATTCGTTCTTTCGCACAAAAATCCAATTTAGTATCTGGTTGTGCCCGCAATCTCGGCAATCCGTTCGGACGAAGCCCATGATTGTTATGGGCAAAAAACGGTTAAAAAAATCAACCAAACGCAGTACAACGCGGGAACTACAGCGGAAGTCAACGTTTCGTCGTTTGAAACGTCGTTCGCCCGCCCATCTCAACGAAATCGCTCGCCTGCTCAACTGGCAAAGCCGCCCCCTCGCCTCGCAACGGGTTCGCCCAATTTTTTTTTGCTTCCTCTAGGAAGCGCTCGTGTTTCGTATTTAACCTTTGGCACTAACATTTGTCTCTTTATCGTCCGATTGCCTTGTTCTCATCTACACCTCCACGAATGACTGTTTCGCTCAGTCTCAACTATTTCCGTTAGCAAAATATCTGTTATCTTCGATTGAACTTTTCATTATTCGCTTATTTTTGGTTTATTACTTTCCGCTACCCGAAGGGAAGGAAAGTATAGTAATCGGCCCAAAAAAAATTTGGGTTTTCTTCAGATCTTTACGTTTCAGATCCTACTGAGTCTGAAAAACCTAATTTTGGCGCGTGGTCCGTGTGTGTGTGTGTGTACGTGTGTGTGTCTGTAGTTTGATTTGCGGGAGAACGGCTGGTCCAATTGAGCTGGTTCTTTTTTTGTTTTGTTCGTTATTTTTTGTAGACACCAAAATAAGGTTATGGACGATTTCGGCCGATGGGAAGGGGGGGGGGACGAAAATGTACCAAAAACTAGGGTTTTTCGCATTTTTCTCGAAAATGGCTCTAACGATTTTGATTAAACTTTCAAATTATCTTCTCCTAATCAATACCTAACTTTTCTTCTGTATACATATCTCCATGAAAATACGGTGAACGGAGATATGGCCCTATGAAGCAAAAATAGGTTTTTTACGCTTTTTGGCAAAACGGCTCCAGCGATTTTCACCAAACTCACAGGATGTTTTCAAATAGTTAATACCTACATATTGTTTCCAATAAATGTTCCTGTGACGGTCCATTGAACAGAGATAAAAATCAAAATGTGTCGAAAATAACGTTTTTTGAACATTTCCGTAAATTCCAGGGTAACTTTTTCACCAGATGTGATAAATCCTAATGGAATGTCTTTTGGTTACCCATACCAACATTTCGTTCTGCATAATTATTTCTGTATATATATGTTGACCGGCGATATAAGCCAAGTTAACTTAGAAAAGGAGATTTGTCGAATACTAATTTATCGGTATTCCAATTTTTACTTTCCGCTACTCGAAGGGAAGGAAAGTTATGTAATCGGCCAAAAAAAAATTGGGTTTTCTTCAGATCTTTACGTTTCAGACCCTACTGAGTCTAAAAAAACATAATTTCGGCGCGTGGTCCGTTTGTGTGTATGTCTGTGTGTGTGTGTGTGACTGTAGTTCGATTTGCGGGAGAACGGCTGATCCGATTGAGCTGGTTCTTTTTTTATTTTGTTCGTTATTTTTTGTAGACACCAAAATAAGGTTATGGACGATTCAGGCAGGTGGGAAGGGGGGGGGGACGAAAATGTACCAAAAACTAGGGCTTTTCGCATTTTTATCGAAAATGGCTCTAACGATTTTGATTAAACTTTCAAATTATCTTCTCCTAATCAATACCTAACTTTTCTTCTGTATACATATCTCCATGAAAATACGGTGAACGGAGATATGGCCCTATGAAGCAAAAATAGGTTTTTTACGCTTTTTGGCAAAACGGCTCCAGCGATTTTCACCAAACTCACAGGATGTTTTCAAATAGTTAATACCTACATATTGTTTCCAATAAATGTTCCTGTGACGGTCCATTGAACAGAGATAAAAATCAAAATGTGTCGAAAATAACGTTTTTTGAACATTTCCGTAAATTCCAGGGTAACTTTTTCACCAGGTGTGATAAATCCTAATGGAGTGTCTTTTAGTCACCCATACCAACATTTCGTTCTCCATAATTATTTCTGTATATATATGTTGAACGGAGATATAAGCCAAGTTAACTCAGAAAAGGAGATTTGTCGAATATTAATTTATCGGTATTCCAATTTTTTCAAAAACGGCTCTAACGATTTCGATCAAACTTTCGGAGTACTCTCAGCTAACTAGTCCCAACATTTTGATCTCCTTAAACGTTCCTGTAAAAAAGCGTTGAACGAAGATATAGCGCCCGCCTATGTAGGTGGTGTTCGAATTTAAAGGGGTGGCGGAAAGTTGTGTGTTGCTACGCACCAGATATTTTATTTAATAGTTCGTTCGTTTCATTTTTTTTGGTTTTAATACGATTCAATTTTTTAGATTCTTTCGTTTCATTCTCATTTTGGTTTTTTTCATAGATTTTTGGTTACGTTTTGATATTAATATTTAGCGTGCATGTTTTCATATTAAAATTCAGTTTTTTCTAGATACTTTCGTTTTATTTTAATATTACGATTCAGTTCTTTTCGGCCTTTTTTTGGGTTTCATTTTGATATTTTTCAATGCTGAATCGAACGGGATGGGTCTCGGAGCATTAATGCTAGGTCAAGCTGTTTATCCGAATAATAAACCGTTGTGTAATAATTTGCAGGGTTTTTTATTTGCCGTCATTCAGAAACGATTTCCGTGTGTTTGATATCTACATAGCGTCATCATCGCGATCCAATGTGTCTCGAAAAGACGGTCATTCGTTCTATTTCTTCTTGTGGACTTTTTTTTTGAGATCTGCAACGAATTGGCTACTGCGCATTCCTTTTGCTTCGTGCAAGGTGGACTTTCTTCGGGTTTCAGTATCCCAGAAATGGTTGAAAACAACTCAACGTAATTATCGCGATGGAATGCAAATTGTAGGTACTGGTTAGCTGAAAGATACACCCTTAGTTTTATCAGAACAGTTAAAGCTGATTATGAAAACATTTTTTTTAAACGATCAGTTATTGTTGAGCGAGTCTCATTTTCCTTTAGTTCCACCTTGGTTTATACCTCCGTTCAGTTTGCTAGAACACACTCCATCAAGTTGATCGAATTTAGTTATGTATTTACCATATACGTTTCAAAAATATTAAAAACACTATGTTTGGCACATTTGGTCGTTGTTCCTGTGAGATTCATTTTAATTTTTGATACCATTTCGTGGAAAATTCAAATAACTCCTTTTTAGCAAGTTGTGGTTCTCTCCGCCTCACACCTCGATGGAAATTACTACTAAAATCGATTTTGTAAAAATTTTTAATAATTTGTTGAGTCTCATCTTTTTCTCACTGACGAAAGTTTTATATTACCGGCGTGTCATTTAGAACTGTCCTCATGAACAATTCTATCAAATCGGCTGTTTTGGGAGAAAAATGTCTGGTGCGTTGCAACACACAACTTTCCTTATATCTACATCAATTCACTTTCTACAAGGCTTTTTCTACTTAATCAATTCATTTATCACTCAGGTCATTTGAACTTGGTCAAACAACACTTCACAGCACCAGGAAGCCGGAATTTATTGGGCTGCTCGTACTTTTGCGTGTTGAGCAATTGGTACACACAGAATTAATGGGGCTGTAAACAATAATTTTTTGAAGAAGGATAGTAATTAATTTTGCGGAGTTATTGGGTAAAAACTTTTAGAACTGGTAGTAAGCGAAACGGCGGTAGTTGAAATTCAGGAATTTCTGGAGTGAGCCCCATATATCTCATGAGCGTTTTTAAACACTCACCCTATAGGTATTGAATTTACTTTTTTTATTTAACATTCCAGCGGAGTTTATAAGGACAAAACCGCGCTTAAGTCTTTTCGTCGAAAATTTTGATAATTTATTGTGCTGCGCTCGTCACTTTCCCACGAATGGGAATTTCATGGTATAATTGCCTTATTGCGAGCTATATATATATATAAACTTTAATCAAAATCGTTAGAGCCGTTTATGAGAAAAAAAATATTTGGTGTTTTGATCACTATGATAACTATAGTTAACTTTCGGTGGATTTTGCTCATATCCTTATTTTGGCGTCCCATGGTAACCTGCGGGCTAGATATCAAATTCGCGCGGATTTAGTACGGTGGTTTTCTCTAAAAATCGTTCACATACACACAGACCGTTTTCCCAAATAGTGTTTTTCGGACTCAGATCTGAAGGAAACTCAAAATTTTTCCTTTCTACTTTGTAGAAAGTGTAGTTTGATCACTGGGATAGCTATAGTTACTTTTGAGTCGATTTCACTGCAACCCTTATTTAGTTCCATAAGTTAAGTCCCATAGTTACCTGCAGGTTGGATATTGAATTCAGGCTGATTTTATCGCTCGTTTTCTCGTACCCACAGACTTTTCTCAAATGGCGTGTTTCGTTCTTTGAAACTTAAAGATCTGAAAAAAACTTTCACGCCGATTATACGAAGGATTTATGCATGACGTATTGGGTTTAATGAGTTTCTGGAGAGACACAACGATTGGTTTGAATTATGAAAAAAATATCACGATAGGAAATGTCAATAGTCTTTCTGGATTTATTAAGTAATCGTTTTTATCCTCTCATAGTGGAATCAATAATTAATATAAGCTAAGAAAATTGCTTTATCGGTTCGTTATTATTAGTTGGTTTACGTTGATTTGTGAACTACGAATTACGTTTCAGAAGAGAATTTAAATCTTCTACCTCGCGAACGCTTTACGGGACAACTACCGTCGAACAAACCTGACATTACTGTAACTAATTACTCTAAAAACACTAACCATACTCTCGAATTTCCAATTCTCGTCGCTTCTACCGAATTTTCCAGTTTGTCTAGAACCAAGTAACACGGAACGTTGACACAACTGAAAGAGGATCCGAGAGCAAATAGCGACTACGTTTTAATTGTTTGAATATTTCCGTCTCTGCATTTCGTTTCTCATCTTCCATTTTCCCCTCGATCTCCCGAATCTCCACTGAACTGAAAATTTCAATTAAAATCCTCGGATGGTCGCCGCTGCCTGTCCCCTGTCCCTTTGCCCATCGAGTATCTGAGATACTGAAGAACATCTAAATTGAAAACAGTAGGGTTTTTCATTCTCAGTTCAATTCAGCGTCGCCCGGTTGGTTCCTCTGGCACGGCAAAAAAACTTTCAGAAAAAAAATTAATTATTAGTGCGTAATCTTCCTATTTTATTACAGTTGATCGTTATTCATTTATTTTATATATTTTAATTAATACGTTCTCGTTATTCTTCAATTCAGATTAAACGCAATATTAGGAGGGCTTGAAGTTGACAATGGAAATGTAATTCTCTAGTAGGCCATGTCCGTGGTTAAGAGCCAATATCAAACGCCTAATACTAACAAAGGAACAAAGCCACTTGATAAGTGATAAGAAATCGAATTATTTTTGTGCTACATGTTATGGTTGAGCGTAGTATTTTAGTTGACTGAAATACCTTACGTTGGCATGTATTGCCGAGTAGAGGGGAGCTGTTGCCAAATAGGTACTGTTCTCAACCTGAACACAGGAGCTCTCAAGACGAGCTGTTCTGACTGCTAACGCTATTTGATCTTGAAGCCACAGAAACTCAACTTTGTCAATCAACACAACACAAAGATTGGTATTTTCAAAACGGACAACTTACTTTCCTCGCATTCGAGCTTCCTCAATAGTTGGTTTTCTTGTAACCCCTCTCTTCATCATATCACCTCACACCCGTCACTTTTGCTACCTCCTTATGGCACTCTGCCCCAGAGCTCACTCTCTCTGCTCTCGCCTGTGCACTACACCAGTTCGCCTATCCAGGCTTATACCCAAGCCTGTCGCAATAGTGTTGCAAAGACTCCCAGTCTCCTCAGTGCTACATGTTACTCAGAACTCACTTATCAACTTCTTGTGAATTAAGCAACCACTGTTTTGCTGAATAATATAGTCTTCTCTCACTCGCCTTACTCTTCGACTTAATTCAGAACTGGGAGCTTCGAAGGTCACGGAGGGTTTTAACTTCACGTCCTACATGGAAACTGGTAGTGCTCTGATGGCCAGAATTTATTACGTTGCCCCTAATTATAGGACCAATTTCATTTTTTACGGGAACGTTTGCTTTTACATTCCTGAAATAACGAAGAATCGCCCGTGAAAGTATTTGGGTCATATGTTGACTTCTGTCGACTGTAGATACGATGTACAATCGAGACCCTTATACCTGAAAAAAATCATACTTCCAAGTCTTATTTATTAGTCTTTTCAAAGACACGTTATCCCTGATAAGATCGTTCACTATAACTCAATTCTGTTTTTATTTTCAGGTGAGTTGTGTCAGCCACTCAATTGCAAGAAGAAGGAGCTGTGCCTCTTGGAAAATCCATACACGGCCGTCTGCGTGAGCAAAAAAGAGCTACACAAAAGCGGCGACCTCGTCGTTCCAAAATCCAAATTGAGCCCCGACGAAGCGGCAAAATACTCGCAGGATCAGAACGACGACGACGTGTTCTACGATTCGGACGACGAAGACGACGAAGAAGATCCCAATCAGGACTCCAGGTCTTCGTAAGTTCAATTCAACTATCCTTTGGGGTTTAGTAAATGTGTTCGTTCAATAAAAAAACTCATTTCTAGGGTGAATGTTGAGGTTCCAGGAGATTAGGAGAAACCGTTTGCTCTACAACTGTTCACCTTAGCCAAGACTTGACAGAAACTAGATATCACATGTCCGCCTAGTCCTCGGGATCGATTCTGCCTTTTGATATGATAATCCGAGAATATCAATCCCCATTCGCCCCCCCCCCAACCATCACCAACCGAGTAGCCCCTCAGCGGAAATTGCTTCTAAATCTGCGGCGCCATCACGCGTTATTATCTCAAGGGTCAAGTGACGTACCAGGAAATTATAATATCGAAGTTGAACTTCGTTGACGCCCTTCGGAGTTTCAAGATCTAGTACAATATCACCGCAAATGTCTGGCGCGCCGCATCACGCTACTTTCGTCAGCCCCACTAACATTCGGCGATATAATCGTTCTAAAATCGAATCTGTTTTTTTTTTTATTCAGCTTATATGAACTTGGATAAACATAATTATGAATTGCGCGTGTAAGGTTCAACGTATAGGTAAATTATGGGGCTGTCGTCGAAATTTTTTTTTTCGGGTTATAGAGGAAACGTTGTGAAAAAAGTTAGTTGCGAAACGACCGTAATAGGAATTCTAGAATTTCTTAAGTGGCCCTAATTATCGTACAGGTATATTATTGGACTATCTACGTGATTTTTGTAGGAATGCTAGTTTTGTATGAGCCTGATTTATGATGAATATTTTTGACAATTTATTGTGCCGCACAAATCAAACCTGTAATGTAACGTTCACGGTATTTCTACCTGCCCACAGAAATAGTTTATTCAGAATCGTTAGAGTGCTGTTGATAAACGAAAAATGTTCGATGTTTCGATCTCTGTGATAACTATACTTGTAGTCTGTGCTGGGCGATTCGGCTAATACCCGACTTTTGCGTACCGTATTGACGTGCAGGCAAAATATCTCATTTATGCTGACTCAGTGGAGCAGTTTCCCGTCAGACCATTTTCTCACATGGTGTTTTTGGCCTAATAAACGTTAAAAGAAGAAGGGTTATTAAGGAAATGTTTAAAGTGTTAGTTAATTTAAGATTACTATGATAACCATGAAGTTTTGGCTAGATTTGTCTCATAACGTCATTTTGGCGTCTCACCTGCTCATACTGAAAGTGTTTCAACACTATTTCAACTATTTCCACTCCTTTTCTCCGACATTAACTATGAACCCTCGGGGTTTTCCTTCGATTTTCACTATTCCAACAATTAGTACCGTATATTGGAGAGTTTTCACTCAATTTTGCCATAGTTTTACTTCCTTTGCCCACAGGTCGCTCAACTTCCAACGTTCCTGAACTTTCTAACTTTTTTTTGCTTGGTTTTAAATCAGTTTTTCACTCAATCATTCAACTGTTCGCTAAGTTTTCCAAAAGTCTTTATTCCATTTCCCAACGGATCGCATTCGATGATTCAATCGTTTTTTACTGAAGCACGATTTTTGCTCAACTTCCAACAACGTTTTTCTCAATTTCCCAACTCTTTTTACGTCATTTTTCATTTTTTATTCGATTTTCTGACAAGTATTACTGAATTCAATATTTCAACAATTCAAACAATATGACATTTTTTTACTCTATATGATATGTACTCAGTTCCAAAAGATCCTTCCTAAAGACACCGGTCTTTATGGATTTGTGCTCAGTGTTTCAGTATACCCCCCCCCCTGCCAATGGGCGGTAAATTGATCATTGATCCCGGTGGGACGGTCAACCCTCAGGAACACTCAGGACTTGGTGGGTTGGTAAGACTTATAATGTTAAGATGGAAGAGACCTTTTCTGAAAACAGATAGGCGTTGCTGGGTGTTGCCTACGCGGTTACTTCCACGGCGTCGACGTTCGAAGAGTCACCTGCGAGATAAATGGTTTTAGCTTGTGACGCTTCTGAATGAAACCAATGTGGAAATAAAACTGTTTGAAATTGCATAGATTCAAAGAATAGTTCGCATATAACACTCGAAGGGAAACATTTGTCGCTATTCCAGACCTCACAAGATAATCCAGGAGTCTCATAGTTCCGTGGGAGACCAGCGTCCTTATGAGCGCTGTACGCTCCATCCTCTTATGTGGGGCTGATACACTGCGAATTACTTACTAGATGAAGCAGACTGCAGCAGTGCAGAGGTCACAGCTACACGGTTTCTCAGGAGGCACTGTTGGTGGTTATCTCAATCTACCTTCTGGCCGCTGAGCGGAAAAAGCTGTGCCCATCTAAGGACAACCCGAGTACGGCCACCAAAAGAAAAGAAGGAGGGCTGTGTGAGACAGCAAGACGAGTGGGGCACAGCCCAAAAGTTGGAGTGGACCAGGCAGGTGATTCCAGCACTACTACATAGCTTGGGTCACAGCGAAGTGGGTTTCTTCCTTATTTAGCGGTCACCTGCACAGAATTGGTAAGGCTGCAAGCACAAACTGCCTGCACTACGGGGCAACGGTGGATGATGCTTCCCATAGCAACTTCTCGTGCCAAAGGTGAGCAGGCTGGCCTTCGTCAGCATCATACCGAGGCTGCTGATCCTGAGCCAACACAATGTCTAGCAGAGGTGAAGAAAGATCGCTCCTGCACCTCCCAAACTGTTGGACGGACAGTATGAGAATAGAGGAGGCTGCAAGAAGAGGACAAGAATATTTGTTTATTCGTACAGTGAACAATTTTGGTTTGATTTTTTTCTGTGGAAAGCTCAGAACTATTAAGGTTCGACATGAAATCTTTATGCGAGGACAAATTTCTTCTGAAGAGAAACAGATTTTAATGTTTTTAATTACTTGAAAACACATGTTGATTGTTGGAAGCATGACAGCATATTGTTTTTAAAACACAAACGGTGGCACCCACCAGCCACCAGCTGCACCAGCTTTCGTTCAAGTACGCAACCACTAAGAACATTTTATGTCTTTTATTTTTTTTATTTTTTTTTATGCAATGATAACTACGTTTGATTGCGCTCGTTGATGGTTTCGATATAATGGCCGCGTCAATTGCAATTGACATCATCACTTAGTCACTGAGGTTATTAAAACGTGTGATGTTACCAAGCGTTAGATTTTGTAACAGACGTTACCATGCACTTAACACAACACAAATTTCGTGACGCTTCTCCGTTACATATCCCGCGTTACATCTCCCGCGTTACGTTTTCGAGTTTATGTAGCAAAGTAAAGACATAAAATGTCTCAGCATGACTACTCGATAGGAGGGGCGTTGCTCCAGCGTAAAACCCTGGTGCGGGATCTCGGAGTTTTGATCGGTTCAGAGTTTACGTTTTCGGCCCATATTGGTGAAATATGCTCGGGTGCAATGAGAAAACAGGGCTTTCTCAAAAGAAATACGAGGGATTTCAAGGATCCAAACGCCCTCAAGCTGCTATTCACCTCCCTTGTCCGTACACCTCTCGAGTTTTCCTCCCCTGTGTGGTCACCATGGTATACCAGTGCCAAGAATACCTTGGAGCGTGTTCAGCGCCACTTCCTGCGCTATGTGTCCTACAAGAGAGGCGATAGGTGGGAGGACTTTTCCTACGCAGTGGCGCTCAGGAGAGAAGGCATGTCCTCGTTGGAGAGTCGGCGACGTGGGGCGGACATGCTTCTCCTGCATGGGTTGACAGCGGGTCGACTGGATTGTCCGTATCTGCTTTCCAAGTTGAACTTCTACGCCCCTCCATACGCTACCAGACTCCATTAGCCTTTTTATGTCTATACCTCTTCGACCAACTATCTCCGCAATAATCCCATGTTGCGCTTCCAGGATGACTTCAATAGGTTGTCACGGTGTTTCGGAGGACCGACTGTTGTTGTCGAAAGACTCTTTTAGGTCCAAAATTCGACGGCTATTGTGATTTTCATTAATTGGCTCGGGATTGCTGCTGATTGTTTTGTGCTATTTATTGTGGTTTATATTGTCCTACTTTTATTAATCTTTGTTTCTCACTGTTAAATTGGGCACTGCCCGTATATGTTATAAATAAATAAATGTCAAAATAGAGCTTCGTGAGGGCCAACCTGATGCAATGTGCTAAACGGTTACCAGATTCATGGGGCCACCAGGAGCCGACCTCAGCTCAGTATAATCTCCAGTTTGCTAATTGTCTGAAACTTCACTTTTAGAATAGGATTCCCCTTCCCCTCCCCAAGTTATACAACATTCCACTGACCCAAGCCGAATCCTTAGTCCCCTCGTTCACCAGAAGTTGCTCTAGGACTGCAGCAGCTAATTTTCTTCCCATCTCATTTTCTCGTGTAATGTGCCCGTATTTCTTTTGCCTTGGAGAGTCACATTGTACTATTCTGTCACGGATCAGTTCTCATTGTCTGGTTACTTTGTGCGATGAACTATTCAGGAACATGAAGACTATGAGCTGCATTGGACCAAAATGTATCGATTTGTACTGAATAACAACGATTTTAACATCACCTAATCTTCTTTTCCGTCACCTCCTTCTTGAATTTTTGACCTTCATCTCATCTAAGCATAAAAGTCACTTCATCGGTTATGAATATTTTTTTGTATTTAATAATTTAAAGGGATCTATGAAAGAACTACCAATTTCCTTGAAAATCGTCGTTCTACAAAGTTAAATTTAAATTGTTGGCGTAGATTGGCAAAAGATTGGTGTCTTTTTTCGTCAATCGAACTTTAGTATATGAAATCTGGTTCTTTCTAAGATAATATTTTTTAAGATAGGACGTGCTGAAAAGATAAAATCAAAACTAAATTAATTAAACTTCACTTTGTTAATTTATTATGTGATTACAAGAGAACAATTTTGAGGGAGCGCGAGGGAGGTACAAGGGAAATCACTAAACTGTTTTCCTTCGCAGAAGGTTATGAAAAGTAGCCACTATCGGAGGTCTAAGGAATCAAGACCTCGCCATCATTGAAATCTAACACCCCCTCTCGACTCCAACCTACCACGCTCCATGTAGATGTAAACAATCAATGTATAGATAGGAACATGATGAGTTAATAGGTGATTACATAGGTCGTCCAAAGGAGCACAATAAGTCATCAGGTTTCAGCGTTTAGCACTACCTCCCTACAAACCTTCAAAAACATTACGAATAGCGTTCAGTACGGCTACCACTAAGACGTGCGTAGATTTGCTCTTTATGACGAGTAGTTTGAGTCTGGGAAGGAATTTCACACGAGATAGACTATCGACGTATTGCACGCTCATCTGCGAAGCAAGCAGGGTGATTGATGAGTAGATATATATAACTTATTATTTTTGTTACAGGAGGTGCAACCCGTGTCCGGTTTCGAAACCCACGTTCTTGTGCGGCACCGACAATCGAACGTACAGCTCCCTCTGTCGGTTAGATTACCACAACTGCATCCATCACACCAACGTCAAAGTTTATTGTAAAGGATTTTGCCCTTGCAAAGGTAATCATTTAAGGCATTTCAATGTAAATAACTGTGTAACGATGCGAGGAGCCCGCACATTTCTTTATGTTAACGCGTAAGAGAATATCCCCGTTTCATGACGTTCGAATTTACAACAACTATAACAAGCGTAATTATAAAGCGAACAATTATAACGAAGCGTAATTAAGGTCCGGGGGGTTCAAACTAATGCCGTTTCTTCTTCTAATTTTAAACTTTTCTCAGCCCCACGTAATACGAAGCAAAATATGGATCAAACCTTGACGGGTTACTAAATAATAATTGAAATGTTATCAATGATCTCTATAATTCGAATATATTTTTGCAGAGGGTGACGCTCATTTGAGGAAGAAGCAGAAGCAAGAAGCAGAGCGAATGACGAACCTCATGAACAAATACAAAGCGACAGCTCTGCAAGAGGCTGCCAAATCTAAAGACACGATGAGCAACAGCATCGACAAATACACTTTCACGCCGCAGGACTTCAGCTATGACAACAAGCACTACAAGTACATCAAGTACACCAAGCACGAATCCAAACCCCTCAAGGTGAAACCCCTGTGTTGCCTGTATTTTAATTGAATATTAAGTGGTATATTGGGGGGGGGGGTTACGATTGGTAATTTATCTTTATGTGGAGCTCAGGCAGTGGCGGCCAATTTTAGTCCAACATAGGAACCCTGATTTCAAGCATCGTACAACACTTGGCGCAACAGTATCAGTAGACAATGGGTTGAGTGGGCTCGCGAAGCAGCTTCAAACTCCTTGTTTTGCATTGTGATGCTCCGGGGGCTTGAAGCATGTTTGTGTGGGGGTGCCTCTGGCAAGGCAGTTCCCGTCGAGACGATGTTACGAGACTTAAGTTGCCTCTCTATGTCGAACACATTGTATTTACCAGGCCTTTTGACCTGTTTCAGCCGGCCACAAATCCGCCTTACTTCGAAGACAAGGAGCACATCCGCGGGGACAACGAAGTGATTGAAAAAGGGCCGATGCTACGAATGAAAGCTGACTGCACTCCAACTGCCCTTCAAGCGATGGGCGATCGTCTTCTCGACTGGTTTTCTGTCATCATGGCCGACTCTAAGAGGAGGCAAACCCACACACGATCTAAAGGTGCGAGGGACTTACAGTTATCACTTAACAGCAAAGTTTTAGTTGCCAGTTTTAAATGGTGGGAGGAGGCACACGGCTTCTTGACAGTCGCACTGGGTGGTACACAAAAGCAGCACAAGTTGTATAGTGTAAGGGGTCCACTGACCGTGTCAAAGAACCCACTCTTAGGCGAATTAATATAAAAAATATCTGGTGCGTTGCAACACACAACTTTCCTTAGCTCTACTAACATTCCAGCAGAGTTTATATGGACAAAACCACGCTAAAAGCTCTTTTCGTCGAAAATTTTGATAATTTATTGTGCTGCTCTCGTCATTTTCCCACGAATTGGAATGTAATGGTATAATTGCCTTATTGAGAGATATCAATATAAAAAATTTAATCAAAATCGTTAGAGACGTTTTTGAGAAAAAAAAATTGGAGTTTTGATCACTATGATAACTATTGTTAACTTTCGGTGGATTTTGTTCACACCCTTATTTTAGCGTTCCGTGGTAACCTGCGGGCGAGATATCAAGTTTGAGCTGATTTGGTACGGTCGTTTTATCTAAAAACCACTCTAAAATCGATTACGTCGAAAATTTTGGTAATTTATTGTGCTGCTCTCGTAATTTTCTCACAAATGGGAATTTTATGGAATAGTTGCCTTATTAGGAGTTATCAATATACAAAATTTAATGAAAATCGTTTGAGCCGTTTTTGAGAAAAAAAAATATTTGGTGTTTTGATCACTATGATAACTATAGTTAACTTTCGGTGGATTTTGTTCATACCCTTATTTTGGCGTTCCGTGGTAACCTGCGGGCGAGATGTCAAGTTTGAGCAAATTTGGTACGGTGGTTCTCTCTAAAAATCGAGACACATACACACACACACAGACACAGACCATTTTCCCAAATGGTGTTTTTCGGACTCAGGAGGGTGTGAAACGTAAAGATCTGAAGAAAACTCAAAAAAAATTTCCACCGATTACATAACTTTTCTTTCTACTTTGTAGAGCCAAGGAAAGTAAATATCTACTGAGACGCACCACGTAATTTTCCTCAGCCTACAAACCCAATTTATTTTTCACTCATTTCATACGAAATGTAGAAACTGGTCGTGCTTAAAGTTCCAGAATTAATTGTTCTGCTGCTACCTGTGCCACGACCATCATTCAAAAATCAACGTATAGGTAATTGATGAGACTGTCAACACGAGTTTTTGGGGTGGTTCGTGTATACAGGGCTGTAATTATAGGAGAAACCACTGCGAGAAAAGTTTTGGAAACGCTGCAAATTATTACACAACGGTTTATTATGCTCATGCACTGTACGATTGGAACATTACCGAAAGGAAGGATTTAAAGGAGCGTGGATCGGACATCTCATGTTTGTGTCACAATGACGGCCCTACTTCAGCTAAAAAGAACTCCCATCGCCTTAATTAGAATTAAACACACATTTTGGCCGGTTGAGCGCAATTACGTCGTGTTTGCTATCGTTTCATCGGTATTTTGCGATCCTGAGTCGTAGGAGGGTCACAGAGGTGCTCCACAAACATCATTGTTTGCATGCGAGTTGTCCTTTCCTGGATTGTTGATGTATGCTGTGCGGCTGTGCGATGTATGAGTCGTTGTGTGATGCTCTCCAAGAGAATAATAAATCGTAGTGCAATAATTTGCAGCGTTTTTGTTATCGTTTTTGAAATTTCCAAAGTAAATGCCCAACAACCTGACGGAATGTCTTCTTGCTACCTTTCCCCCCACATTTCGTTCTTTCCAGTTATTTCTGCAACAATCTATGACGTAAACCAAGTCTTGTAGTAAATTAAGATTTTTCGTACATAAAATGGTCGTTTGTATAATTTTCGCGACAAAACGATTTATAATTCTCTCAACCAACTTACAATGTTTTGTTTTTCGTAAATGTCTCTGTGGAAACTGAGCGAAAACGGCCATAACGATTCACATCAAACTCACAGGGCGTCCTTTATACCTATAAATTGCATGTATTTACAACTAGTTACTACTAAAGTTGTCTTATCTGCGGTGTCGAAGAACGTTAAAATAGACTCACGTGTGGGTGTCATTTTTCATGCAATCCTAGTCATATCACATAATCTGTCATTTGGATGCTTGTCGAGGAGAACGAGGTGCAAGCCTCAAGAGGTACTGAAGATGCTCTCGTTCGACCAGGAGACCACAAGTTCTATCCCTGGGTATCCGTTGGAGTACAAGCAACTAATTGATAGCTATTGACTTAGTCGATATTTCTCTTCGAGGCTTCTTCAGTGTGAATTACAAATCCAAGGCCTGAGCCATGAATTATGAAATGCGTGCTCCACAGTGTATGGTGTATTATATTATACAAAATATTGATGTATTCAGCAGGTACTCGATTCCCCGCGGGTTGCAAAAACGAAGTTCGTTGGATGTTCCACCACCTCGACACAGACACGGACAGCAAACTGACTCTCCAGGAACTTTACGATTTGGAACACGATCAGAACGAAAGGTGCATCAAACCATTTTTGGACGACTGCGATTTCAACAGGTTCGTACGACCTGCGTAAACTAAAACAGAAGGTTTCGTATATTTTTCGAAGAGATGACTAATTTGTGGTTGTTCTCTTCAGGGACATTTTTGTGACTCCTCACGAGTGGTGCAAGTGCTTCGACAAGACAGACAGGCCTTGCGCTGCGGTCAAACGAAGAATACCTTCAACTATGATGGGTGAGTGATATTTGCCAGGGGTTATACGTATTTTTAATGAGCACCAGAAACTAATCCAACTTGTTTTTTCACTCGGTTTATGGTAGCCAGTGAAAACCTAACTGAATGTTCCTCCAGTTCCCATGGAGCTGATATTCCCTGATGCCACAGCCTCGTCATTCTCACACAAAACACTACCTCGTCTGGCCCCAAGAACTCTGAGGCTAGCTGACTCTAACCCTGCCTGGCAGAATCTGAACTTCTGACAGCCCACGTGCTGTATACTTTTCTCCCCAGACTGAGAACCTCTCTTGATCGCTCGCTGGAGAGTCTAGTAAATGACTTTGACTGCCTTTGGTCCGTCACATCTCACCAATTGGCGGCCCTACCCACGCTGCAGTCCATACGAAGGGTTCACGTACCGTCAGGATCAGTGCAAACCCGTCCTTCGCCAGATTTTCTGCCTTCTCATTCCCAAATCAGCCCTGACTAAATTGTATAAGAAGCCAGGGCTTCAAGCTTAGCCTGACTATCCGATATGATGTAAATCCTTTTCCGTTGCAGCCCTTTCACCCCCATGCCCATCACTACAAACAGCACACCTAATCGTATCGCTACTTGGATCTCTGGACCATAAACTCCCACAATTCGAAGCACATTTGAACATTATGAAAACAATTGTGCTCGGCGAATCGAACAACTCTGCACATCCTACGATCTGGCTTCGCCTCACTCCTGACAGTGCCAAACCCGTGATGTTCGATTGTAGTGCTTAGAGTTCCAGAATTTATTCCGTTGCTCCCACTTGTGGCCAGTTGTCAAAAATTGGCATTTTTTCGTTAAAAGGTTCGTGTTAATTGTTCCAGAAGTTAAAACGGCAGGCGAAAGATTTATACGTATTGGAAAGAGGCCAGATGGGCAAGGTAATTCAGCTCAGCGAGCAAGTCAAAGTATCTGGGTGGGATTCTGGATCGGAGATTAGTCTGGAAAGAGCACATGAGATACACGACCAAAAAGGCGACAACGGCCCTGTGGACGTGTCAAAGAATGTGCGGGAGAACATGGGGCTTCTAACCAGAATGGCCTGCTGGTTTTACGAAGCCATTGTGAGACCAATAATCTCATATGGGTCAATTGTGTGGTGGCATAAAGGCTGCCATTGGAGAGAATGGCAGCAGCCTGGCCAAAGTACGAATAGCGGGGGTGATGAAGACCACACCTAACATCACTATGGAGAGACTGTTCGACCTTCTTCCCCTGGGCATTTATGTCAAGGCAGAGGCGATGAAGGTAGCATACAGACTCACCAGACTCGGTATAGCTAAGGTGCCACAGGCCACTAACGGACACCTGAATACACTCAGGAATTTGGAGACTTATAAGGAGCTAAGCATGATCACGGACGCAATTGTGCCCATGTACGAGTTCGAAAGGAAATATAATGTGCAGCCAGAGGGAGGTCCACGGAACAGCGAGAGTCGTCAGTTTCGGCCTCCCAATGGCGTTAACATCTATACAGATGGATCAAAAACTCTGGAGGGAACAGGCTCCAGGGTGTGGATAAGTGGCTCTGGAAGGAGTGGGACGTACATTGCCCTAGGCCCCACTCCGATGGTTTTTCAAGCAGAGATCTATGCTATCATTGCCGGGGCAATCCTAATGCACGAGAAAGGCTATAGCAACAGAACTATCAACATATTGAACACTTGACAAGCGTCGTGCAAAGCGCTGATGAACTACTGCACAACGTCAAAATTGGTGCGAGAGTGCAGGATGAGGCTTAACTCCTTGGCAAGTGCGAGTAGAGTTAATGTGTATTGGATTCCTGGGCATAAGGGGATCGTTGGAAATGAAAAGGCGGACCATCTGGCCAGACACAGTTCATCTACAGTACCTATAGGGCCACTGCCCCATTGTGAGATATCTCAGTCACTAGTCAAGAGGACTGTGAGAGAACATGCCAGAAGGCTGCATCAGACAGTCTGGAATTCTGCAGGAGTAAGACACTCCAAACGATTTGTCTCAGAGCAATCAAGTGAGATAAGAGACAACCTTCTTAGGATGGAGAGAAAGGACTTAAGGCAGATTGTTGGGATCATCACCGGGCACTGCAGAATAAACAAACACATGTTATGGGTATAGTCGACACCCCTCGGTGCAAGTAGTGTGGCACGGTTGAGGAGACTTCCTACCATGTTCTGGCCTACCATGTCTTTGGTACCACTTCTCCCAGGGTGAGCACCAACGTAAACTCTTGCAGGAACTTCCTGGCTTTCCTCAGGAGGCTAGGCATTGACCTGTTAGACCTTAGGACTGGCACAATAGGTCATCTGGCCGCAGTGCAAATCCCACTTGTGTGTCAGTCAGAAGGCTATATATAAAACGACAGGCACTAGCGTCATTCCTCGTTCAGGAAATTGGTACATTGGCGAAGAGGGGGGGGGGAGAAGCATGGAGGCAACCCTGAAAGGAAAAATTGAATAAAAAAGGATAATACGCAGAACATTTTCATTCAATATATTGCAAATCAAAGTGGAACAATGTTTGAACACATTTTATAAATTCAAATTCCGTCTCTTTTTCGGTCTTTCAAATCATTCTTTATTTTCTTATAGAAAAAAGCTAATGACTAAACGTTTTTCATCCACGATTCCGGGCTTGGATCCGCCACTCATGACTGAATTTATCGGGTTGCTTATAATTATCTTTCGATCCTTGTCCTATTACCTTCCATATAGCTCAATGGGCTACCAGCGCGATGTTTGTGAGCTGGATTTAAAACGGCAAAACTCACTAAGTCGATTTTCGTCGAAATGTTTTATTATTTATTGAGCAGTGTTTTCGCATGAATGAAAATATTGTATCGCCGTTATTTCATTTGGAACTAACCACACGGAAATTTTATCAAAATCTTAATGGCTGCTTAATATGTTGGTGCAGATAATCGAAGTAATTGAGATCACAGACTTTCACAGTTTAACATGTAAAATGGTCGCTCTCGGTGAAAATAAAATAATGTATTTTACACATTAATTTCGAGTGGACAGAAAGGAAAATTGAGGCGAGAAAAATTGTAAAAAAATTAATTGGAAGCTCTGACCGTAAATGTAGTGCTGAATGATAGCTTTAACTAGTGAACATGGATGTGGAGACACTGAAAAAAGTGTGAGAGATCATAATGGGGAGAACACGGTGTTAATGGCTCTCAGGGGAAAGGTGGGGAAAAGAGTGAGGCGCCGAAACACTTTTTTCGCTCAAAGTGGCTCACAATCGCCTATTCTGGATCTTTTAATTACTACGAGTATACTTGTAGTCAGGTTTGGGCCGATTTTACCCTATGTTCTGACTCCATATGGATGTGGTTAGCTTCAACCTTGCGTGTGTAAAAACAACATCCCAAAGGTTCGGCTGGGTGTCCCCACCCGCTGAACTGCCCACCTATTCTGTGCTTAGTTCCACATGCACCACCCTTACGCCAAGATAAGGTCGTAGGTGCTGGCATCACGACGCGCTTCGTACACTACAAACTCTCTCGGATGTTGAGTCGGCTCTTAGAAAGGCAACTGTGCGGTATTCTGTCGATGGTGGCATGTGGTCCGCACACGAAAGGCCTGATTGAGCTTCTACCCAGCTTCTCCAGTGAAGTAGAATCCCCGGCTCGCTAACTGGACTTCCGTAGGGAGGAGATGAACAAATCAAAACTTGACTTTAAGTGACACTGGTACGTAGCTTTTATGTGTTCCTATCTGAAGAACGGGGGTTTGTGAGCCCTTCACTCCCCCCTTTGCCTCAGGGAGGAAAGTTCTCTCACCCTTCTTCGAGCTTCCTACTTCTGTGCGTTGAATGTACATTTCATTGAGAATTGATTAAGAAAGTTGTGTGAGAGCACCACACTCTAATTTTGGCATTCCATGTTGACTCACAAGCTAAATATCCAATGTGCTGATGCTGTCTAAATTTGACCTTATTTGGTTCAGCTCTTTTCTCTCAAGTGCATTCGACGAAACACACAGACAGTTTTCGTCGTTTTTGTTTTTTCAATATCCGTGTCAGTCAGTCCCATGGTACGTCGGAATAAATGATCTCTTCCTCCCTGGCTTTGGATTTAGGTACAAAACGTTAAAAGTGAAGTGACATGAATGGAAGGGGGCTATGCACTACAATTTGCTAATACAAAATCCTTTAAGAGAAGTTACTAAATGTATTCCCTTTATATAGCTGTAACATCAGATTTAAAACAAAACAATATTGTTAGACGCAAAGCGTCGAAGTTGTCAGAGTCGTTGAACTCGGACTTCCCCGCGTCATTGTCTCCGTCTGCCTAATTGTCTCCAACCGTTTCAATAACGGACCCTAACCTGCGGGAATTCCTAGTCTGCGGGCCCCCAGCCCCCTTTTCTAGGTTTTCCCCTTTCTTCATTTCTTTCTCCCAATTTCATTTTCCTATCGAGGACAGAGCTCTTCCAAAATCATTCTGCTTCCAACTATCACCCCAGTCACTTCTCACTCTCTCACACAGTTGCCAGTTCACGCGTTCCGAGTACTTGTGTCGCCCATTTGTACTCCATCTCCTCATGTAATACAGTCCTCCTCACGCTCACCGAGTTTCAGTTTTATTGTGATCCTCAGCTCCCCCATTCTTGCACCCAACAAATATTTTCTCAAGTAGTGTTTTTCAGACTGAAACTTTTTAAATGTTAAGGTCTGGAAAAAAATCAACAACAAAAATTTTGCCGATTGCAAAAATTTCCTTTCAAATTCGTGGGCAGAAGAAAGAGTGACGTGGATGAAGAAAGAAACCTGGAGCTTCACACGTGTGTAGTATGTAACTGCCTCAGAGTTGCAAATATTCTGCTAGCGCCTTATTTAGTGTGTTACCTGACATGATAAATTGTTTAAAAAAATAATAGCTTTCTATAGGTATTTGTGATCTCTAATCTTTCAGTTGTATCAAACGTAAGGCAGACTTTTCATTTCTCGTGCTCTATTACAATGTAACTCTGTTTGTTCTCGACAGGCGTTTACGTGCCTGAATGCGATGCCGATGGCTACTATTACCACACCCAGTGCCACATATCTGTGGGCATGTGCTGGTGCGTTGACAAACATGGAGTCGAACTGACCAACTCGCGCACAAGAGGAAAACCCAACTGCGGTAAGTTTATCCAGTCAGTTGTTTCATAATCCAAAGTGGTTGTTACCAATGAATTGTAGTCACAACTGCCCTTTTTGTTTCAGAATCACTTCTAGGGAAGAACAAAGGGAATTCAATCGACGTTGTGAGCGATGATGATGACGACGACGACGATGATGATGACGACACAGACCAAGATATAGAGGGCAGCGCTGACCAACCACTAGATTTTTAAGCCTTCTTCGATCCTCAGGTATTTTATAATAGTTTTACTTCGTATTTTACTCAGCCCTTAATCAGTAATAATGAAAGTAGTGAGAACTATTCGGTACGATACTGTATTGATGCTTGTTTGAGTACTAAGTAAGTTTCCTCCAATTACGAGGGACGTCCCAAAAGTAAGTTCCGAAGTGCTGGGAAAAATCGAAAACTCAACCAATTTGTAAAAAAAAAAAATTATTCCTAAAGGTACGGATCTACTTTATTTTTCAACGTAGTCGCCATTCCGATCGATGCATTTTTGGTACTGTGGTGCCAGTTTACGTAACCCCTTGTCGTACCATTCTGCGTCATTTTGTTTGAAGAATTCCGAGACCAGGGCTTCGAGTTCGGCGTTCGTACGGAACTTTCTTCCGCCCAGGTGGACTTTGAGGAGGTGGAAAAGGAAAAAGTCACTCGCTGCAAGGTCTGGAGAGTATGGGGGGTGGGGGAAAACCTCCCAATCAACGAGAAGTGGAAGGGCGCCCACTCAGCTGTTCATCGTGCACACTTTCCCGCCCTTCCAGGAAACTTCTCTTCCACTTACGGACCATTTCGATGCTCATGACCGAGGAGAGTTCCATACGCTGAAGAGAGTCTGCGGTGAATTTCGGGCACAGAAACTTTCTCAAAAACTAAAATATCTGGTGCGTAGCAACACACAACTTTCCGCCACCCCTTTAAGTTCGAACACCAGCTACACAGGCGGGCGCTATATCTTCGTTCAACGCATTTTTACAGGAACATTTATGGAGAACAACATGTAGGGACTAGTTAGCTGAGAGTACTCCGAAAGTTTGATCGAAATCGTTAGAGCCGTTTCTGAGAAAATTGGAAAACCAATAAATTAATATTCGACAAATCTCCTTTTCTGAGTTAACTTGGCTTATATCTCCGTTCAACATATATATACAGAAATAATTATAGTGAACGAAATGTGGGTATGGGCGACTAAAAGACACTCCATTAAGATTTATCACATCTGGTGAAAAAGTTACCCTGAAATTTATGGAAATGTTAGAAAAAACGTTATTTTCGACACATTTTGATTTTTATCTCTGTTCAATGGACCGTCACAGGATCATTTATTGAAAAGAATATGTAGGTATTAACTATTTGAAAATATCCTGTGAGTTTGGTGATAATCGCTGAAGCTGTTATGGCAAAAAGCGTAAAAAACCTATTTTGCTTCAGGGGCCCATATCTCCGTTCACCGTATTTTCATGGAGATATGTATACAGAAGAAAAGTTAGGTATTGATTAGTAGAAGATAATTCGAAAGTTTAATCAAAATCGTTAGAGCCGTTTTCGAGAAAAATGCGGAAAACCCTTGTTTTTGGTACATTTTCGTCCCCCCCCGCCCCCTTCTCATCGGTCGAAATCGTCCATAACCTTATTTTGGTGTCTACAAAAAATAACGAACAAAACAAAAAAAGAACCAGCTCAATCAGATCAGCCGTTCTCCCGCAAATCGAACTACAGACACACACATACATACACACACACGGACCACGCGCCGAAATTAGGTTTTTTAGACTCAGTAGGGTCTGAAACGTAAAGATCTGAAGAAAACCCAAATTTTTTTTTTGGGCCGATTACTATACTTTCCTTCCCTTCGGGTAGCGGAAAGTAAAAACGGATCACCGAACGGATTTCACAATTTGATGGGTTTTTCAATGTAGCAGCCATGTTTACACTGGTGCTGATAAGCCGCAACAAGTGATAGCAACATAAGAAAAATGCAGTGTTGCCACCAGATGTAACACAAAGTATCCCCGTTGGAATTTTTTCCCTACGGATTTACAAATGATCGGAACTTACTTTTGGGACGTCCCTCGTATAGCGTCTAGTGGAAGTCATGTGTATGTCAGATTTGTAATGCCAATTGATTTAGAATTCGAAAGAAACACGTGAACGTCTGTAATATCGTGAAGATCTTAGATCCTGGTTTGTGATGTTTCTTGATTGAGTCATTTGTTATTATCGATAAGTAGGAATTGAAAGAAAGAGATTGTATAATAATAGAAACAATCGCACATCCATTCCTTAGAGTTCTCAACCTGCCTTGAAATAACCTTGACTGCCTTTGGCCAGGCATTTCTCTCTAAGACTCAAGGCTATGGATGCGATTAAAATACTAGTTCGCTCCTAATCTCTCCGTAGCAACTCCGACCTTCAAACCTTCTCGTTGGTGGGCGCCACTATCGTCGAGCAGGGCCATGCTGGGCCAATGGTGAGATAGACAGGCAAAGGCAGGGGTGGGGGTAAATGTGAACGTCTTTCAAGAAAATGGGTTGAGCTAGACCACAGGATGAGCCAATTCCTCACTGGACACGGTGACTTCAATGCGCGGCTCTGAAAGACTCTCCATTATGCACGTCTTATGCCTCCAGTGCGGAGGAAACAAGAAACCACGTGCTGCTCCACTGTAGTGTTTCTACAACAGTGAGCGACGGTTGTTGGGAGGGCAAACGAACTTAGCAGCATTGACTGCTACAAAGCTAGCCTATAACCATTTTGCAGAGTTTGCGAAGAAGGTGATGGCTAAGAAACGTGGTCATAGTCATAGTCGATCTGTCCTTTTGTAACTTGCCCCCAAGTAAATAGTTAGATCAGGTGGGAAACCAGATGAAGAACTCCTTCCAGACGGTATGGGATACCTCAAGTGGTCACCTCTGTGCGGTCACAAACGGGCAATAGCTCTCTACCGGGAGACTGGCTAACGACCTAATACCTGAGGTCTGAGTTCGGTGGATGCTGCAGAGGCAGCCTCTTGCACAACTTCCTAGACTGATATAACCCTCGTCGAGGGCTTAGGAACAGTCATCAAATAAGGAAACAGACCTGTGTACTTTGTATTTTATACTCACTGAGGGCAAGTGAGGTAGATAAAGGCGAGGAAATGACAGCTAGGAGACGAGAAGGAGGAGGCAGCGGGTTGCCCCTCAGCTCCACGGGTTCTGCATCAGTTTTGGTCTTCCCACCATATATGTAGGGGGGGGGGGGGAGAGAGAGAGAATATAAGTGGCCTTGTTGATTCCTCACGCATTGACTCCCCCAGATAGGACAGATTCCCTCGGGCCTTGGCGAAACTGGCTGAATGACAACATGCCGTACCTCTACAGGTCTGCATTCGGTGGATGCTGTTCTATGTCTATGAACTGTCGTTTTGATAAGGAAACATGCCTGATTTTGTTTGTAGCCAAAGAAAAACGAGCAAATGATTAGCGCTATCATGCGCTCATAGCAGCTGATTGACAGGGACGTCAATATGTCTTCTGCCTGATTCGACGCACTCACCAATCTCCCCGTTTTTACTTTCCTTGGCTCTACGAACTTGAGTTTTCTTCAGATCTTTACGTTTCAGACCCCCCTGAGTCCGAAAAACACCATTTGGGAAAATGGTGTGTGTGTGTGTGTGAACGATTTTTAGAGAAAACGACCGTACCAAATCAGCTCAACCTTGATATCTAGCCCGCAGGTTACCATGGGATGCAAAAATAAGGGTATGAACAAAATCCACCGAAATTTAACTATAGTTATCATAGTGATCAAAACACCAAATATTTTTTTTCTCAAAAACGGCTCTAACGATTTTGATTACATTTTTTATATTGATAGCTCCTGATATGTCAACTATACCATAAAATTCCCATATACGGGAAAATGACGAGAGCAGCACAATAAATTACCAAAACTTTCGACGAAATCGATTTTAGCGCGGTTTTTAGAGAAAACAACCGTACCAAATAAGCTGAAACTTGATGTCTAGTCTACAGGTTACCATGGAACCCAAAAATAAGGACATGGGCAAAATCCACCGAAAGTTAACTATAGTTATCATAGTGATCAAAACACAAAATTTTTTTTCTCAAAAATGGCTCTAACGATTTTGATTACATTTTTTATATTGATAGCTCTCAATAAGGCAATTATACCATAAAATTCCCATTCGTGGGAAAATGACGAGAGCAGCACAATAAATTATCAAAATTTTCGGCGAAAAGCGTTTTTAGCGCTATTTTTTTCTTATAAGCTCCGCTGGAATGTTGGTAGAATGTTAAAAAAATTGTTATTGTAGTCCAATCCAATACCTAAAGGGTGAGTGTTTAAAAACGCTCATGAGATACATGGGGCTCACTCCAGAAATTCCTGAATTTCAACTACTGTCGTTTCGCTTACTACCAGTTCTAACAGTTATTACCCAATAGTTCTGCAAAAGTAATTACTATCCTTCTTCAAAAAATTCGTGTTTACAGCCCCATTAATTATCTGTGTACCAATTGCTCAATAATAGTCCTATAATGAGTACGAGCAGCACAATAAATTCCAGAACTGTAGGCGCTACCGTTTCCTGCTGCTGTGACGTGTTGTTTGACCAAGTTCAAAGGCCATGTACAAAGTGAATTGACGTAGAGCTAAGGAAAGTTGTGTGTTTCAACGCACCAGATATTTTCGAAGATAGATTTGATGGGAAGGGTGAAACATGAATGAATGCAGACCTCAGCCACCCGCAACAAAAATGCAATCCTCAACTTACTACGCTGTAAGACTATGCTTCAACGATAACTGTTAATTCGTTTGTTGTTTCAGGCCAACGAAAAGAAGTATCGCTGTACATAAAAGGGTTGCAAGGCCTGGAACACTTACATTTCGACACCTTGACTTCTCAGCTGCCCCAGCGAAGTTGCAATATTTTACGTTTACTTTGTCAACTATTCCTTTGCCGGTAACCCCCTCCCCTCTCGTTGAATTTCTGTTGTATTCGTCAAATGTTCAACAATTCGTTGTTTTCGTGTGTTTTTTTTTAATAGCAAAAAAAATTAGAGTTAAAAACGGAAAATAAAAAAAAAAACAATTAATATAATCAAAAGTCCACGCGAAGCTTTTGGCGCAATTTCCGCTTCGAACGCCCTTCAAAATAACATGGACCACGATTTTTTGTACGTAAGATGAACAACTTTCATGGACAATTTTCACTGTCATCTTCGCTTTTGTAGTGACATTTTTCGACGCTTTACACCTTCGTTTTATTTCAAAACACAATGGTCGCCATCAGACAGTTCTGAAATGTCATAACCGAGCGACGGGCAAGTAATCTGAACGAGTTGATAAAGAGGTATAGTGGCACTCAAACGACGTATCAACAAATGCATCATGTACCCAGGGCGAAGATGTGGCACCTACGCGCCTCAGCTCTTAATTTATTCAGCTGGTTTGGCTGTGTGAGCGAAGGGAAGAGGGACCTCGTGTCAGCAGAAGTGAGAGTACCCAATGGTAGGTAAAGGGAAACGAAGTGACTCGTCAGTTTGGCACACGGGGCCACTGACAGTGGGTGAGACTAAGGGATGCGTTTCCTTTGGTAGATCAGGGCTCGCGAGGGATTCCAGTGCAAGAAACGAATTGTTTCGCTTGCTTCCCCTGACTCCCTTTCACCAACACTGCACCGCTTGGTACTTGCAAACAGATTGTTCTCTGATTCGCTCCTATAGGTTTATAACCCAAATAAATACTGCTCATAGTTTGAAGAGAGTGAGGCTGGCCAGTCAGCTGCCTAACCCGCATCAAAGGTTTTTAATGAAGCTGCCCCCAAAAGTTAACACAGTTGTTGGAGCTACACTCTGCTTCCCTCACCACACTGCTGAGTGGCTTTGTTCCTTGGTGTCAATTTTTCCACCGATTTCGTCAAAGCGGTCACGAGTCATTCGAAAGTAATTTCTAAGCTCTCCTTCTAAGGGTATGAAATTCTCCACTCTTTCTTCCTTTTTAAGGTAAAGAATTGCCACTTTATCCAGTCTCTCCAACGCATGATGTCATAAATTAGATCAACGTCTGAATCACCAGTCTGACTTCGGGCACAATGCATTCGATTTTGAACTTTGACATGCCCTTCTTGGAGAGATGGTGAGAATATGGAGAGAGGATGACGGTGCGAGAAAGTAATAAACTAAGCAAGCTGCTAACTGAGTGACTATACGGTTTGTCGCTGTTGTTCAGTACGTGGCTGCCAACTTTCTCACTCCACTCCTCTACGCTCGCCTCAGCTCCCCTCGTTACTAATCAGCCTTATGTCGGGCATGACTTAAATGTGTTGACATCATTACATCGTACCCTCCATTGGAACTGGCCTATGGGCGAATCTATTGACGTATTAGACGCAATAACACAGCACGTTGTAGCCCCCACACGTATCTAGCCGCCTGTGGGACGCATTATGAAAGTCCTTTCGCCACTATAACTCTCAAATACCAACTCCAATTGTCTACTAACTCGCTACAATAACTGCAAAATTTGTTTTTTTTTGTCGGGTACTTCGAGCCATCTCGAAGTACGCGAAACGCCGGCTTTCACGTGAAGAAAAAGATTTTTCTGAAGAAATATTTTACGGGTTTTCACGAATCGGGTGAAGTTGGTTTGTTCGCCGTCGAACCGCCGAAATATTTTTATTTATTGTACGTTATTTATTGTATTTTTTTGAGTAGTCGCTCGAACAAAAAGAAGAAGCAAAATGAACATTCCATCCGAATCTACGTCATTCCGACTGTCAACGCCTCCGAATTAACGCAATGTAACCGGCTTTCGTAAACAAAAAAAAAACTTTAAAAAAAAAGAAGCCAATTCCTTGGAGTTGAGCGTTGTTTGTGATTTTTCGTTGAATTTATTGTATTAACAAGTTGTTTTTTTTAACGTTATAATTTGAAATGTATTATATTTTTTTTTAGTTTAAGTTGACAAGAGTTGTTCGTACTACAATCATCGATAATTGTGCAAACCGTCCGGCTTATCGATTAGCTTAAATGGCACCTTTTTGCGGGTTTCGCTTCGGCACTTGTCACACCGATTTTACGTGATTGACGACGACGACGACGATACGAGAATCTAACGCGCATATAATAATTGGAATCTCAATTGAAGACATTGTAAAATATTTATCTACTTTTTCTATTCACTTGTCAAATGCGAGGACAAATAAATGTGGTTTTTTTTTTTTCTTCGAAAGGTGGGATCTTAAGGATAGCGAGCGAGTTGGATTTGGCGTCTTCAATTCTGATCGCGAGAAGAGGAGCGTGAATGTGGCTGTGGATTAGGAATTTTGTTTCTCAGTTAAATTTGATGGGGGAAAGTGGGGCTTCGTGAGTTTGCATGTAGGTCACTGCCAGCAGAACTCAAAACTGTATCCGCGCGGTGGAATTCAAAATGATGTGCAGTCCAAACTCCAATACTAATAGCGACAGCTACGTCTTAAGGCTGCCTCAGAAAAAAGTTTATTCCAAGTCATTTGGGATGCAGTTTATCTCCACTTTGTGGGTTTCATTTGTAATGTATCTAAGTGTGTGCACATTGATTCCTGAGTCAGGCCAAGGTGTTAGTTAAATGCTTAGACGTTTTTTAAAAAAACTATCACTGGCGTGTGCACCCCCAGCTTCTCTCTATATCTCCCTCTCTCTCTCTCTCTCTCATTCTCTCTCTCTCACTCTCACTCTCTCTCATTCTCTCTCTCTCACTCTCTCTCTCTCTCTCTCTCTCTCTCTCTCTCTCACTCTCTCTCTCTCACTCTCACTCTCTCTCTCTCTGCCTTCCCCCCCCCACGCAAGGAGATGTTGTCCATTTACCTTCGAGGGGCAGAAATTAACGCTAAAAGTTAACGGCAAGGGCGTAAGAATGAATGAATGAATCGTTTATTTAACAACCAGGGAGAATTAGGGCCATTAGGCCCTCTCTTCCATTCTCCCTGGAAAACAAACGTAACTGCATTTCCTCAGCTTTTTGCTCATATAAACATTATTTTCTTATAAACATATGTTGTGTGCCCGCAGACTCGCTTACAATGTGCGAAACAACCGCTAATTCATTAACACATTCATACCAGATAAATTGCATTCGTGCAAAATAAATTGCTTTCACTCCAAATAAATAACTAACACTCACAGTCACACACGATTCACACCAGCTGGTTGAGGTGGGTGAAAAACTCCAGCCAGCCTCGAGCCCACCCTCCTACGGACCTTCTCTGAACTCGACATGCAGAGCGTTGGACAGTGGAGGTCCTGAGACGGTCCCTAAAAATTAATAGAAAGGCAAAACAAGTCATAGCATATCAATCAATAAAAAATAAAACAATTCGGAAACAACATTAAAAAAATAAAAATAAAATCACTGAGCCCCAGCCTAATCCTATCACCGCCTCCCCGAACTGGCCGGGGCCACCCACTCACTCGCCTGTCCTTTCATACAGTACACTGAAACACAGACATAATCTTAAGATAAGAGAGCGTAGATAAATGCAGTAGACAACAGAAATGGTTCTGGAGGGGGATGAACCACTTGAGAAAACACTTGACATTTATAATTTGGCTGACCTTCACAAATATGTGACTTGAGCTGTAACGTACCAAAGAAGACTCCCTGTAATTTTTAAAGTAATAAATCAGCCTGATAACCGTTTGCCTGGAGTCACCCCCCCCCCTACGTTCCAGTGAAATCTACAAGCTGTGTCCTGTTCAGGTTCCAAACTGACTACACTTATGGAGATCTACGTGGAAGAGGTGATCTAACTGGACAGTAGGCGCCACTGCGCCAAAACTCATGCGTGGGAGGGGATTGTGGAAGCAAAGTTGCGGAATAACGAGCTCACTTTGATTTTGGAAAGGACTTGGTGAACACTGGGCTCGAGGATCAACTAAGGCGCTTCCATTAATTGAACAGATCGCGTCTGGATCCAAAACCTACCGCACATTTTTTTTTTTTTTTTTTTTTTTTTGAAACGGTGGATGCAGGCACTACCCTCACTGCAGCCACAAACGGGCCTATTGTAAGGGCGTCCATGATACTCGGACGTCACCTATGCGCCCCCACCACCCCCCCACAAAGCGGAGGATATCCGCAAGTTCTGCATTTGCCACCTCTTCGGGCTGAAGTAAGGGCCTCCCAAACACAGAATGGCGTGATGCCGCGAGTCCATCGCATACGCACAGCACGTGCTCTGCCGTCTCTAGCCCTACCTCGCAGAACCTGCATACCTGTATCTCGTACTTGCCAATATTTGCAAGGTGGTAGCTCAGAGGACAGTGACCTGTGAACAGGCCACATATGATCCTCATATCCTTCCTCCCCAGTGCAAGCACCTCCTTGGACCTCTCTCTGGAGAGCCGGATGAAGAGTTTTGACTGTCTAGGGCCGGGCAGCCCTTGCCAATGAGCAGCCCTGCACCTATCCTCCCATTTGCCAACCTCTCTACGTAGGTGGCTCCTGGTAGTCCCAACAAAGGGCTCAGGGCCAATAGGGATCTGCTCTGATCCCTTCTTAGCCAACCTATCAGCCCGTTCTATACCCCTGATGCCCTGGCACCCAACACAGTGTTACACTGTTGTCCTCTGCCAGGGCCTTCAGTCCAGTCAGACACTCCCACACCTGCTGTGATGTGAGACAGTATGAGGCTAAGGCCTTGAGAGTGGCCTGACTGTCCACCATGATGTAGATTCTCTGCCGCTTCAGTCCCCTCTGCAGCAGTCGCTGCACACAGACTGTCACTGCAGCCACCTCTGCCGCACGTATAGTAATTTAGTAGAAACTGAACTCAATTTGAATTGGTGCGAACTCTTAAGAAGTTGCACTTTGGAGCTGCGATGTGGTCTTAGGGCAGCCAGCCACACATAAACCAGTCCTGTTCAGATGTTTTGGGTATTGCGCACTTTCCCACGTCAACTGAATCAACGTAAAGTTATAGGGGGATGTTCCCAGAAGAGGAACTGAATATCGGAAAGTACAGGGATTGGATGTACTGTATCAGTAGTGATCAATTGTCACTGAACTGACAGGTCAGACAAATCTACTTTCGAATAGCTGCTCATTCGACGACTGATTTGTGTTTATATTCTGCTTTGAAGGGGTGTTTCAAGTTGGAAGAGAATACGTTGGTTCATGAGGTTCAGCAGTCCAACTGTTACTATAGCAATAGCCAAGGCAGAACAGGAAGAAAACAAGGTTGCGTCTCAGTATAAGACACGAACCAGTTACTTGTTACTAATCTAATGCCACTCCTGAGGTGCTAAATAGTTCAGAGTGTGTCAACTTCACAACGTGGTATTTTGGAAGTACATACATTTTCACACCCACTCCTCGGGGTTTCTTCCCTCCAAATAGACGAAAGGTTTCCTATTTTGATGGAGTCCAGGAACAACGATGTACAGCCGCTTCCACTGACATTGAAGAAGTCTAGGTTCCCGTCGAACGCCCCTCAGGTTCCCCTATTCAAACCATCTGCCCGAGTTCCACTGTACGCTCTCTATGAAACACCAACCACAGAGGTCTCTCCCCCCCCCCCTCGCCTCCACACATACACACACGCGCGCCATCTCTTCCACCAAATTAACTGCTACTTCACTGGAATATGATCTGCAGACGCCAAATCGAACCCTCGAGCTGAAACGCCCCCCCAACTGAACTAAATTATTGTTTGCTTTAAACGTTTTCGTCGTTTTTGTAATAAATGTTTGTTTAGGTCGACTAAAACTTAGAACTAAGTATTGTACTTAATTTTTACCTGTTAGCTGTATGAAAATAATTGAAGGGGGAAAAAGTATATTATTGTTTATATAGAAAGATGTATCTGTGTTGAATTTTACTAGGTGTACGGTATTTAATGTACAATACAAATACAATACGATATTCTCATAGAGAGATTAACATTGAAAAGCAAAACTGTATATAAATTGTATAACTTACCTGCTCACGTCTTCATAATTTAGAGAAGTTTTAATTTCGCCAAAAGGCGAACAAAGTTTCAAAATTCCCTCGTCTTTGTCTTATTCCAAATCCTGAATTGAGCACTTGGAGTTATCGAGAAATCTGTAATTTCAGTACACTACACTACACTACACTTCAGTACAGTACAGTACAATGGAGGATGTAAGCAGTTTATGATAAAATACTCAGCTAGGTAGGCGGTAATAGTTTGTTCTCATTATTATGCTTTTTAAATGTTTAGAGTATTTAGGTAATAATTCACCCCACGGCTGCTATTTGCTCTTAGACGAGACGGTAGTGTTGTGCGCATTAACCAAAAACATAATATATATATATACTTTCGAGGGGGAGAGCGATACGGCTCTTCCCTCAGCACCGCCAACTGTGAAGAAGAGGAAGAAGGAGGAGGAGATGAAAATGTTATTTTGTCACGAATATTCTGTTGTAACGTTGAATAGGAAATTGGAGTAAAGTGCAGGAGCAACATTGTCATTCTAACGTGCGTACTTTTTTGTACATTTATTACCCCAATACATAACCCGATTTCCCGTGTATTTCAATCAGAAATATACAATAGTGAATTGATGCGCTTTTTATTACACTTTTTTTTACACCTTCTTGGGGAGTGCTGGAGGTGGTGAGGGGGGGGGGTCGTTTTCCATCCCTCAGCAATTCTGCAGAATGGGATTTTATTTCTGGTTACCGGTTGTGTACTGAGGTTTTTGGAGAGCTGCTGACTCAGGCAAAAATTACGGCAAATCACGCGGAGCTCCGATCCACAATTCCCGACTATCAGCGAGAATTATGAACTCATGTCTTAACCACTAGACCACGATCGCCCGGTGCCTTTAATAGGAGTCAGTCAGTACAGTCGTTTAGTTTAATAAAGTGAGTAATGACGCTAAATTCACTTATACATTGGGTCCAAAGAGTTAAAAATCTGGGTATCTTTACAGAGCTAAGTGTGATTACTGACATGATGGAGCCCTTGTAAGAGTTCAACAGAAAATATCAAGCGTGTAGTGGATTGAAGTGATATTCTACGAATACTAATTATAAGTGTAAAAAATTTCGGGAGACAAATTATTGAGACGACGGAAAGAGAAAGCAAAACCCTAAAAAATGTTAATTAAATAAAAACCTTAATTTTTTTCCTCTGTCCAAAACAACAATTTTGTTCTTCTGTCCTGTTGCAGAGGTGCCGCGACATGAATGTCGATGCCTACGCAGCGTTTATCGACTATCAGAAGGCGTTTGACAGTATAAAGCATGAGAAGCTGATTGAAGTGCTCAAATCGACTGGGATAGATAAGCAGGAGATAACCATTATTTGTATTGGCGTCAGTGTGCAGAGATTAGGGTGGAGCAGAAACAACAGAACAAATTAGTATTGAAAAAGGTGTCCGTCAGGGTTGTATCCTCTCTCCTTTGCTTTTTAACCTCTACTTCGAAGCAGTTTTTCGGGAGGCTCTTGACGAGGTGCCAGAGAGGGGGGTTGGGGTGAACGGTGTCGTTCTCAATAACCTTCGATATGCTGACGACACTGTGTTGATTGCTGAGAGCCCTGAGGATCTTCAAGCGATTATGGATGCTGTGGTGCATCATAGCGAGAGTAATGGGCTGTCCCTGAATGTAGCCAAGACTAAAGTCCTCGTTTTTTCTAAGCAACGAAAAACGGTCAGTGTGGCTATCAATGGAACTCGGGTCGAACAAGTTTCTTCATATAAATACCTCGGTGCGCTAGTAAATGAGCAAGGCGACTGCAAAAAAGAAATTCGAGGGCGTATTGAAATGGCTAGGAGCGCGTTTTTCCAGATGAGGAACTTCTTCACGCGCAGAGATCTTTCCTTGGTCCTTCGGATGCGGATGGTTCGGCGTTATGTGTTCTCGGTGCTTCTGTATGGCTGCGAAAGTTGGACACTAGATCCCGGGATCGAAAGGAACATCGAAGCTTTCGAGATGTATATATACCGGCGCATGTTGCGGATACCGTGGGTCGACAGGATCACAAACGTTGAGGTGCTCCAACGGATGTCTAAATCTGTTGAGCTTTTACTCACGCTGAAAGAGAGGAAGACTCGATACTTTGGTCATGTGATGCGCGGTGATTGATACAGCCTCCTCAGATTGATTGTCGAGGGTAGAATTCCTGGAGGGCGCTTGGTTGGAAGGAGGATGAATTTGTGGCTGAAAGACTTGAGAAGGTGGTATAATTGCTCGTCCATAGACATATTTAGAGCAGCTACAGATAGGGAGGAGTTAGCCATTTGGATCGCCAACCTTCGATCGGAGACGGCGAATTAAGAAGAAGAAGTCCAAAACAAAAAGGCGGCTGTTGCGCTTTTGGCCATCTTCACTTGCCGCATCTAGTGAATGGCCTAATCGTTTTCCTCTGTGTTTTTGAAGCTACAAGGAGATGCACAAGTTCTTGCATTACTACCAAATTGGAAGTGGTACCGACATAATCGCGCATTATTAGGTGATTTATTACGTTTTTGACACTTGTCTTTGGAGCACGCCTGGGGCCGTGATCGTGAACAGAACCTAGTTGAGTGGTTTCTACTTTCTCGCTGTTCTAAGGATAGTTTTTCAACTTTCCTACTCAATGCTTCTACTGCCAAGGTTTGTTTGCGAATGGCGTACTAACAATAGATCGCTGTAGAATTTACAGATGTGTTTTGGGAATCTGCGCATACATCAAATACAGCACAAACACTACTTCTAATAGGACCGTCGGGTTCCCTTTTCAAGGGTGTGGCCTTAAAAAGGGCCGTCAAAAGTTTTGTAGGTCCTGTCTCTGCCGGTTGGCAAAGTGTGAGGCGAGGGACGAGCCGAAGCGTAGGTCGAAGGGCTTGGTTGAGCAGTAGCTCCTCATGGCAAGGGACTCGGTTGAGTTGGCACTCCTCCTCCTTCAGACGCGAGATGAGGGACTCGGCTGAGTCGAAGGGCTCAGTCGAGCAGTGGCTCCTCGAAGCGAGGGACTCGTCGCCTCCGTTGGCACAGTCTTCCAAGTGTAGTCTCTGCCACTGCTGATGTTGGCTGCTTGAAGTCAGAAGAAAGAAAGAAGGAATGAAATTTGTTCATGCAGGCCCCTTATGTACGTACCCTTGGAGGGGGTAGTCTTTTCGCATTGGCCACATGCTATCCCCTCCAGAGTAGTGTGTGGCTCACGGCTAGCGCACTCTGTCGGGATGACTTCGCTGTGAGGCGCCTTTTGTTGGTAAAGGGTGGCTTGCCGCCACAGACACAATTCCATTACTTTGTCAGCAAGTGCGGAGAGTGCATTCGGACCTTGATCGCCGCTCGCAGCCAATACAGCTCTGACTTCAGTGGGAAGCTGTTTAAGCCAAAGAGTTTTCAGCAAATTGTCGAGCACGCATCTCTCGAAGATGTGTCGGTCGTTTGTCTCCCAGCGTGGTTTCCTTCGAAAGTTTCTGCAGCTGCTTGTCTTCAGAGTCGACAAAAACTTCAATGAGGCGGTTCTTGAGGGCTGCGCATTTTTCAATCTTAAGTAGATCAGTTACATGCGAGAGAATACTGCTATCTAACGCGTCCTCATCGTTAAAAATGCCTTTTACCCGAAATCCAGACTCAACACGTACGAAACACAGGGCGACGTTGCTTTTCCAGAAGCATGAGGAATTTGAGACTCAGATAATTGGCAAGATCCGAGAGACATGACCAGATCACGTCGGGGTCACCAAATTGTAGAGGATTGGCGTGATATTCAACGAATACTAATTATAAGTGTAGAGAATTTCGGGAGAAAAATTATTTATTTTTTCTTTTCCGAGGGCGTGCGGGACAAGTCTCTTTGTCACTGCGGCCACGTGTGGGCCTATTGTGACACTAGCCCTTCCTTAGTAAAAGGCGTCGTACATACCCGCCCCCTTTATGAAGCCGAGTATGTCCTTCACCGCAGCTTCCGCTATGATATGGGGCTCAATAATCCCCTGGGCAAAGTATCCAAAGCGTTTGACTGCTAAGGCAGGGCACTCACATAGGATGTGCTCTGCCGTCTCGTCCTCCTCACTGCAAATTCTGCATTCCACCGCCTCTGAGATGCCCATCTTGTTGAGGTGATACTTGAGTGGGCAGTGTCTGGCGAGGAAGGTAATCAGAACTCTCAGATCCTGTCTGGAGAGTGTCAGCATCGCCTTCGCCCTTAGACAGGAAGGCATGAAAAGCCTTTTCGCATGTATCAGTTGTGGCTGGCGATTCCAATGAGCACTGCTTTCTCGTGTCTCCCATCGAGCCACCAGACGATTCAGGTGACTTCTCATCATACGTAGGGTTCAGGCCCGATGGGTAGGGATTCTGTGCCCCTTTTTGCGAGGCAGTAAGCATTTTCGATGCCCTCTAGCCTCCTCTGACCCGGCACCCTGACAAAGGAGACCTTATTATGGGCACTGAGCTGCTTGAACGCATGCAGGCATTCCCATGCCAGCCTAGACCTAAAGCTGTAGACTGCAGTAGCCTTTAAGGCAGCTTGGCTGTCCGAGAATATGTAGATCCGGTTGCCCTTGAGTCCTTTGGTCAGGATGTCTCTTCCATGCAGATCTTTATAGCTAGGATTTCTGCTTGAAATATCTTGGCATACTCTCCCATGCGGCCTAGCAAGGCTGTAATTGGGCCCTATAATGCCCAGTCTAGCCCTGCCACAGGGCGCCCACCTCAGTCTGGAACGTCTCCTTCTCCCATAGATCCCGTGACTAGGAGCTAACACTGAATGGCTTAAAACTATACAGCAGCTGCTCATGGATGGATAGTGAATAAGATTGAAGGAATGATCTGACAGTGTAAACTGAAGACTATGGATCGTACAATTAACCCAACTGACTCCAGGGTCCTGGCATTCAAGCGACGACTTGGAACTTTCAGTAAATCAATCGTTGAAGAAATGAAATCGGCCTCTGGAAGCTGAGTTGAATTGGAATTGATATAAATGGGGAGTTGAGTTGACCTTGTGGCAGCAGAATGCTCGAAGTAGAATGAGAATCACAACACAGATTGCGAGAAATAGTTGCAACGACAAGAAACGACCGGTCAGATGCTTCTTTGAGCGTCATCAATTAGGCGGGTAGAACAATGAACTACCCATACGCTCACAACATATTTTAGGAGCTACTTCAGACATTGCACTTACTACCATGTCGTACATTCAGATGCTTTCACTGTCTGTACAACTACATCTGCTGGTATAGGGTCACTCAGGTACAATTCTGCAGCACTGCAATACGTCTCACCACATGTCGGCCAACAGAATTGAGAATAAGGGATCGAGATGTAAAATGAAGGCGAATCACAAATACAAATCACTTTATTCTTGAAACAAAACGTGTATAAAGGTCATTTACATAAACAACTAATAAACGATATAACTTTTCATAAACGTCAGCCTTAGTAATTAGAACCGAACTTCAATCAAGTCTTCTAATATCGAATTTTGGCAATAATTAAATGTAAGCCGGTTTTGTGCGGGAAAACGGAGAGTATGAGGAATGATGGAACCAACCCTATTGCTGTTGATAGCATATAGTTGATGTTAACAAGCAGCCAACAAAGCAAGTATTTGATCAAATTGCGCAACTGTACTCAGCCCCAAGTGCCATTTTTATCCCTTAGCAGCTAATATAATCTGTTTTTCATTCAGTTTAGGTGGACTTGGTAGAAATTAGCTCAACTTTCTACTTGAAAGCGGGTGGCTCTTAAGGTGGAGTAATTTATGGACTCCAACTTACTCCGCGACCATTGGGAGTGCAAAGGAGATTCATGAGCGTGTCCACATGACAGCAGGGATAACGCCTCTTGGCCATTCCTGCACCGTGGCCTGCCACCCATTCAGGTACTTAGGCTGCTCAAGGGACAGCTAATTTATATAGCACCTCAGGAGGCTTAAGTCTGTGGCCGCAGACACAGTCCCATCGTGCAGAGTGTCACTGACCGTAAAGGCAAGGTGTTAGAGTAGTGGGGGCTGTAGTCAAATAACTTGTTGGCAGGAGAGGGGTAATTTCTCTAACTGCCAAAAATCCTCTGACCACACTGCCTTTACACGTCAACTAATAGAGACCCATGTGAGAAGAGCCATCTTCTTTTTCTCCTTGTGGAGGACTACACTGACGACCTAGGACAAGCTACCAACCGATAGAGGAACCCCTGACCAGCACATCCACGGAGCTGGTTGAATAGGTGGGAGGTGAAACTCACCTGGAGCGCCCTCTCCCAGTACCTGACCTCAGACATACATACAGCCTTGTCTGAACATGTGGGGCTTTGTTTGGATCGCCTGGTGACCTGCCACAGCTTCTCGTGAGAACCCCACTGATAAAAAACTAAACAGAATTTCACCCTTTGGATATGACGAAAGGGTAAGGAAAATTTGTGCTTTGAAGCTACAGTGGCACACATCAGAGCCACACAAAAAGGCAGCAGTAGCAGGAGAACAAGGACGACAAAACTCTGCAGCTATTCAAGAAGTTAACATAGGCCAAGAGGGCAACAGAAAAAGAAGCACCCCAAGCTGCAGCCAAAAGGGGGCTAAGAATCGATGGAGGGCACAGGGAGTGCTGTGAACAGGACTCGTCAAAGCTAAGAATGGATGATGCCGCAGTAGACAGAGGTATTCTATTATTAGTAGAAACGTCAGACCAGGGAGAACTCCAGAGGTTAGAGTCTGCACATACAATGAACCCAACGCGACACCTTGAAGTGTGGCTAACAGGAGAAAGGATACGGAGTGGGACACTGGATCAATTAGAACGGCCCAAAGATAGAATTAGTACCTGGGGGCGAGGACTCTGAAAAGCATGTGGTACAAATAAAGGACCACTGATGTGAACACTGTGTAGGAAATGAGGGGGGGGGGAATGAATGAATGAATGAATGACGGCTTTATTAATACATCTGGCGAGATTTGGTCGTACTCGATCATTCTTACACCTAACCAGGGGGGGACATAGCTTGGACAGGTTCTGTAGGGAAACGCCTCTTTACTAAAGCTGGGTTTCTGAATGGAATAAAATGGCCTACCTTCGGCAGATGGGCCAGACAAGAAGCACTATTGTAGGAAGGTTATGAGGTCAATGGACGAAGGCGCGATGCTCGCAAAATTGATAACTTATAGCAGTATCGTTGCCAATATCCACCATCATTGGAGGGAGGGGGGATGTGGCGGGGATATGTATAGATATGGAGGGAGCTTTCAATAAGCCTGGGTGGCCTCACAAGCGCTGCGGAACGAGTAAGAAAATGGTGGAAGGAAACATGTATGAATTACTGAAAGATTATTTGAGAGAGTGAACGAATGATGTGGTAGGGGGGAGGGAGGGGACTTCATAAATTCTATGGAGTCACAAAGATGGCGAGAGAAAATTGTGGAGTACAGAGAGCACACCATTTATGGTGAGGTAGTGACAGAATTCATGAGAAATGAGAGGAGGTTTCCTCCGCTCACCAACAAAGGACCCTTCCTTCCAGACAGGCAAATGGATGGAGGAGGCTAAAGGAAAGGGAACGGCCATAGATACTTATTACAATAGAAGGTAAGTGACGCCAAGCCTGCGAATAGTGTTCGACTATCTGATGAGGCAATAGAAAACGAACTCGTGACCCCAACACGCGAGATCATGGCTGTACTGCGAAAAAGAGAAAGACTGTGAAACTGCAGCTGATCGTCGAAATTGACAGCAAAGTGAAAAGAAGGATGAACTACCTCTGGAGTTACTTGGAGTCGAAACTCCACAGCAGTGCCTAAAGTGCTATGTTTGCCAGAGATAAAAATGACAGATTATGTCCGCACGTTCCATGTGTTCTCGCTTTGAAGCTTCGCCTGACCTATCACTCACAATCAGGGGGTCTGGGGGTGTCCCCAAGAACTCATTCTACAATAAATGAGCCATATCATGAACACAAACGACTCTGAGCAAGCCTCAATAGCAACATTTTTTTGTATTTTTCAAAAGAAGGGTCTTATGTGAACATAAAACAGCCAGGTTGTCAGGAGAGATCGTCAGAGTCATTGAACTCTTCGTAAAAAGCACCCCATAATTTCAATACTTAGACGTACAAATAATTGAACATTTCGACTCTTAACTTAACATTTTGAGTGTGTAGGCCACACATACACCAACGACAATTTAGAGTTATACACGAACAATATAATTACAACAAGAAACGATCACAACATCAATCTGAAACTCTAACTATCCCACCTCTGTCGACATGAATCACAAATTAAATTCGCCCTAACTGATGATGCGAAGAATAGACCTACGACAAAATTCAAAATTTGAAAATGTTTAACAAATATATTGCAACGTTCACAACATAACGCCGATCCATACTTGCCACGTACGTACAAAAGTGATTCACCAAGTCTACGATGGGTTGTCTATAATTTATTTCAGGTGTACGAGACCATTTTGACGTTCGGTGCAGATCCTTTGTACAACCGCAGGACGGGGCTCGAGCCACGGAAAAGTTGATCGGATAATGAAAGGTGCTGTCGACAGCTCCACCAAGTTCTGTAAATCGGCATGTGAGGTGGTACTCCTGCTGCTAGCCTGCGACAATAAAATAGGTAAATGAGCTATATATCAACTTAGAATATCCAAGACGAAACTATTGGGAGAAAACGTATCCTTCTCTAGGAATTCTGTATTTAAACCATTTAAAGTACATGTAAAGAGCAGCCCTCACTCTGGAAGGAGAAAGTATATGGATGGCTCGTGGACTGTCCACAGGTCACGGTACGAAGTCTGTGACGCAGCGCTGGAGTCAGCGAAGCATGTACTGCATACTTGTGAGGGGCTGGCTGTGGGGTTCCTCAGATGAGGTTGCCTTGCGTTTTGTGCGCACCGGGGAACACCAGCTCTACAGTGGGCATGTACGCCCACACAAATGGCCCATTAGACGCCACAATGTGAGTTCTCTCAGTTGCATCAAATTTTTAAAAAAAATTAAATAACTGGTCCATAGCAAGCACACAACTTTCCACTCTCTGTCAAGCTGGCAACCTACGATATGCAAGGGTGCTGTATCTTCGTCCAACGTCCTTCCTCAAAAAGTCGGAAAAATGATCGTTTAGTGCTTGACAAATCTCATTTTCTGAGCTATTATGGCTTATGTCTGTTCAGCTGACTGCAGTGGAAAACAAAATGTGGGTATAGATTGTTAGAAAATACTTCGTCAGGTTGACCAATTTCAGTTCTGAGGTTAAGCCGGTCCTATGAGGCTCCAACATCCAACGGAGGCTCGTCTAATGACCCAGTTGAATCAAGCTCCCTCAGAGCTCTCCTCCTGCATCCAGCTGCGTCGAACCTTCAGTGGAGCAGTAGGATCGACAAAGGCTCCTACAAGTAACCACATTCTGCACTGTGTTGAAGAAAGCGTTCAGATTGTGTCTATAATTTGTATAACAAGCGCTTACCTTCCGATTCTTTTAGTGATTTCATTGAGGTTTACAAAGAATGCGTACTTTATGGGACCAACGATGCATCCTGTGCAAATAGGAACGCTCGACACGCTGCACAAAAGCTTCTCTTAAAAGTATACGAAAAAACCGGTGCGACGCATCACATCACCCCCCTACTGCGCGGGTTGAGCAATTTTTATGGCTTTAGCTACCAATTCAATCTATTTTTCACTCAGCTCATTTGGTTCGGAAGCTTCGTGTTAACTGTTTTGCAATCATCGGGTTAGAACTGTCGGCGCTTGAAATTCTGGATCTCGGCACTCAACCAAAGTCAAACTATATTAGACAGCTCAAACGCTTCTTCTAGCTTCAATTTCACTGGAAGTTTGACGGATATAATTTACATTAGACTAACATACCCACAATTGTTGACTGACATGCAGGCGGAAACAACTTGGAACTGGTAGGTCATCGAGTTGACGATATACTGAAACACACAAAACGTTGGACATGAAGCGTGACATAAAAAGTGCGGCTCATCAAACAACTTTTCTCAGCCCTACAGTAAATTCACGTAGTATTTCTAAAGAAATATTTATACCAAAGAGAAGGTGTGGGTTAATTAAAACATTGACGACCAGGTAAGAGATCAAGCCACACAAGAAGGCTAGTGGCACATCCGTCCGATGCTGCAACAATAATTTTATCTGGCTTTTCATTCTGCTATCTTGTCACGTATGAATCTTTTGGATTACCAGCTTCAAGAGGCTACCTGAACTTCCACGCTCACTGCATACTGACCATCCTTCTCTAGGGAGAGCTCAGTAGAGCCAGTTCCCAAAGACTGGGAAGTTTGGATGGCGAGGTGCCAGCGATCTGCTTGTGAACCACGTCAGGATGCAGCCCCTAGTGTATGAGGACATGCATCCACTTCATGATTGTGCCACCCAAACTACAGGGTGAGCCATAACAAATGGTGCAGTTTCGAAGGGGTGCTGCATGCCTTGTAGTGGGGTTAATGCCCTGGGAGGGGTCTCATTGTGCCCGGGCAGTGGTCCCGTTTTCAGTCGTTACAATGGTTTAGAGCGGAGAGCAACGAGGTTTCGTCACTCGCACGTTTTTTGAAAGTGGCCGTTCGTTCATCGCCACACATCTGCGTTACAACATCCCACGTCGTGATCCCGTCCCTCACCGCAATGTTATCGCACGTTGGGTTCAAGCATTGGAAGAAACTGGTTCCACAGTAAGGCGTAGAGGTGCGGGAAGACCAAGAAACGCAAGAACACCTGAAAATTTGGCTCGAGTGAGAGCAGCAGTGGAACAGTCGCCTCGGCGCTCTGCTCGGAGGCACGCAGTAGCACTGAACATCTCTAACACCTCACTAAGGAGGATTTTGCACATGGACTTGTCATTCCATCCGTACAAGATTATGATAGCGCAAATCTCAATGGTGAAACTGCGGCAGATGTTCCCCGCACGCCTCGTCTGTCTCAGGGGTGACTTGGGGTGGCTGGCAAGATCGCCAGATTTGAGTGCGTGTGATTTTTTCCTGTGGGGCTACTTGAAGGAAAAGGTGTTCAAACATCGACCTCACACTCTGGAAGACCTCAAGATTCGAATCAGGGAAGAAATCGCCGCAATTCCCATCGAAATGTGCCAGAGGGCGGCTGAAAATTTCAGGAATCGCCTACATCAGTGCGTCGCTGCTGAGGGCGCCCACCTTCCTGATGTAATTTTCAGGACTTAATCTACCGAAATGGGGTGATGTATGGCGTTCAATAAAACAAACCGTAATCTTCTAAGTTGCACCGTTTTTTTAAATCGCCGTTTGAAACTGCACCATTTGTTATGGCTCACCCTGTACTTACCACAGATACGACCATTAAGATCCATAATGTTGCTATCCCAACCTCTTGTGTGATTGAAATGCTTCACATATGTACATGCGTGCCAGTAAATAGGGAAGTTTGAGGTGACTAGTCAAGTACACAACCATCGTCCTCAGTTTTCTCATAAATGTATTAATCTTAGCCTGAAGCCCCTCTCTGTTATGTGCAGGCCGTAACAATCGTTATAAATGTACCAGAACATCATCACTTTTACATAAAATTGGCTAATCACTTACTTGAACTATAGGAGTGCTAAACGATTTGATCTCTTTGTCGGTGACGATGTAACTGTTCACATAATAAATTATGATGGACGAAGCGCTCAAAAATATCATTTCGCCAATCCATCGTGGTATCAAGCCGGAGTAAAACCCAAAGATCCCCTGCTCCTTGAATACTGCCACGATAGACGCAAAAATTCCGCTGTGAAAATGGAAACAGTCGATTCAGTATAAATTACTGTTAAGATAAAGCGTACAAAAACTGTGTCGCTAGTACTTTGCACCGTTTGACAAATCCTGTGAACAACGCTCTCGAAAGAACCACAATTTGAAATACCTGGTGCGACGCATCACACAACTCTCCTACTTGACGTTTCAGGTAGAACGTGGTAGTGTGACAAGTTCCGGAATTTATTCAGTTAGTCGTACTCACGCGAGGACTGTCATTGAGCAAGAAGTGCACAAAAGGTTCACAAGAGTCCCGTCGCTGTATACGGTTTTGAGATAATCGGGTAAGTAAAAAATGGTAGCAAGTGAAAGGGCGGTGGTTGAAATTCCGGAATTTTCTTATGGGAGTTACTAAACGCTCACCGTATTAATCGCCAACTTATCGGACTACCAAGCTACTTTTCTGAAAACTCCAGTATCAACTTATCGAAACTTTTTATAATTCATTGCGCTTCTTTCGTTATTTTTCCAAGAATGAGAAGTTCATGGAACTGTTAACAATAAGAGTTAAATCACAACAACCGTTGGAGCCGATTTGGAGAAACAAAATTTGGTGTTTTGATAGCTGTTCCATAGGCACAGGCCGAATTAGTTGAAATCTTGAGCCTGGAACTTCCCACATTACTTGAAGGAACTTGCGGGACAATGTAGTGAAAGTATCTTTTCTCCCTTTCCCTACACTCACTTCCTTTAGCTGCCTCCCACCTAACTCCAACCACCTGTCAGTTCAGCTTGTCACGTTATGCTAATTGCCTAGCGTCACCTAGAAAACGTCAATTTTCGTTATTCCATTATAGCACTTATGTTTCATAACGTTAATTACTATTTTTCGATGCTGAATCAAATGGTCTCAGATATGAGCTGTCTTTTTACTGAAAGTAGATCTAGCCATGCTATATTTTTAATATTGAATAAGATAAGCCCCAATCACGCAGTGCAAAGGAATAATAAATCGTTTTTCAAATATAAAATCCCTGTGGAAATAAGATCCTTCTTTTCAAATTTTTATTTCACCAAAATAAGAATAATATAATAATAGTCACACTCACGTGTATGTTTCCTCTCCGCCAACGAACTCTGCCATCATTCTGTGAGATATGACGAGCAGGGGGTGACTCGCAACTATGCAAACAGTCCTCCCGACCACGTCCCTCCACAATGTATCTCTACAGATTGTGATTCTGAAACAAAAATTTGCATCTCAAGACTTCACCATGAAAACAATAGCAACACACAAATTTCTGCAACCCCCTTTAAATACGCCGATCGGCTTTAATGTCCTTCTACAACGCATTTCTACACATTTATGAAGGGCGTGTTAACGCCTAACAACTGCTGCCGGGGAGAAATGAAGGAGTGGAACACAGACTCGATTGTCGGACGGGAGTCGGTGACTCATTGTCCACCACCCCTGTCGAAGCTGGCCAGTGGCATGGGACTGCACGCACCTCTTTTTCACTTGCCTCTTCTGCCATCTTGAGGTCAGCCGAATCCTACGAGCGCTCGTCACCGAATTTGCCTTCTTTTTTTGGTCATCAGCATCCCATTACCACCCCTTTTGGATCATCAGCATTCCAATTGGTGCACCACTCCTGCCATCAAGTGAAGTTTCTCTTTTCTACAATCAGCGGAAGGAAGATATGTCACCATCAGCATCACGGTCAGACTTTTAGTTCAATTTATTTTTCGCGTCAAAGCAGAACTATTAATTTTCTCGTGGAAGAAGTGTTTAATTTATTGAGTTCGTTCGTTCTTTTATTCCAAATTTCTTCTCTTTTTTTTCTCTCAATTTAATTAAACGACTTAGGTTCAATTCTATTTATTTTTTTTCTGCTTCTCAACCTTTCAAGAACAGGGCGAAGTGCACAGTCTCGTGAGTTTGATCGAATCATTTGAGCAGTTTTTGTGATCACAAAAAGAGCGATTTAATGTTCGGTAAATTTCATTTTCCAAGCTACCGTGGCTTCTTTTTCGTCAAATGCATAGTCACATGAATAGTTGTGAAGACTAAAATGTGGGTACTGATCAGGCAACTCATAAGGAGCCTATGGCTCGTTTCACAAAAGCGATAACGCTGAGGTATTTTCTTTTTTCTTTCTTCTCTTCTCTCTCTCTCCTTGTTATTATTGCACGCACATAAAGCAATTTCCTAGGCTGGGCAAAAATGAAGTTAAATTCTACACTACGGAAATAAAACCGTTTGACTGTTTTCATCCGTAGTACACACGATCACAGCCCCCGTGGTGGTTCGAGGAGGATGAAAACAGCGTTCGATTATCGCCCCGATGGTAGATAATGGAGAACACAACTCCAAGTTATACGTTGGCGACTTCGATGTAGAAAAACTGAAGACGGTTTTTGAACAGGGGCGGAATTTTGACGATCCTATGGCCCAATTTATACCGAAAAGGAATAAATGCCGGAACTTGAGGTCGTTAGCAGATCGAGCACTGGTAAAAACGGGAGACCGACTGCCGTAAGAGCCGCCCCTCCTCCAGTGGCAGGGGGGTGTTGGTAGTGATGCAATCGCCTACAACCCGCTACGGGTTGATTCCGGGACTTTTTTTGACGCTGAAGAGCTTGATGAGTCACTGTTGATCACCGATGAAATAAATAATAAAACAAAATAAGAGAAAATACAGCATTATCGCTTTTGTGAAACGAGCCCAAGGCTCCTTCTGAGTTGCCTGAACAGGTATAGGTTGACGGAAGACCAGCTACTTCGAAATCTGGGAACCCGTCAGATAGCTACATCAAAAATCTCGAAAACATTGAATATCTTGGTTACCTCCGTTCGATGAACTATCAGAGGAACATTTATTCAAGTAAGACTTATTGGCTAGTTAGACTATAAAATCGAAAAAAAAAAAGTTGATTCCGTTTTTCCCGAAAGCTTTAAAAAAAATCTCATTCTGCTTCATAGACCAGCAAATCTACAAATCAACAGTCACTACAATGGTGTGAAAATTCTGCAAAATTATTTCACGACCAACAGCCGTTGGAACAATAAAAACTTTATCTGGCACGTAATGAGACAAAATTTTTAACGGAAACCCATCAATAATGACAAAAGAATGTACTGGACTCGTAAATGACACTAGTTGCATGCTATAATGCAAGGTTACTAAGTTTCCAACTTGTGTGCCCTCACATTTAGAATCTAGACTGAGTCTCAAGAGGGAGCACTCTGAACCAGTGTCAAATTGGTAACAAAACACCCACCTTTATGATCGAGTTGGCCAATGGAATTGAGCTTGGCAAAAACCAACTTGCTTATATGGTAAAATGGACAGCCGGCTGCTAGCTTTGGTAGGCGCGCTCGCCTTCCCTTCCTTTTTCATGAGACGCTCAGTCCTCTCGAGGAAACTCACACTGCAGCACCCGCTTAATATTCTCAAAACGCTCCCCTTTTTGAGAAATCCGGAAGTACGTCGTTTTCAGTAATTTACATTTTTCAAATGTGTGCAGTGAATAGTGGAAGAAAAGCAGTGCCAACAGTCCAAACCATTTTAGGCTGTAAAATAAACCTAGAATCCTTTCTTTCTCCCTCATATTTCCTATTCCAACCCTCTTTTTACAGCCTGATAGCCCGTATGTATACCTTCAGTAACGCAACGTTTTCTAGGTGAGCCAATTTTTATTTTCACGCAAAATTACAGTCCATTTATTTCATCAGACAGACACACGACAGAAACGCACTCCCACAGGGCATTTGAAGGAAATATGCAGGTGATAGCAGGCCTGGTTGAATTCAATGGTGGCCACTTGGAAGATTGCGATGACCGTTTCTCGCACGTTGATGTCTCAGTCAGAGTTGTGAGTTTTCTGGTTAGAGTTGAGGTTCAACCCCGACCCTGAGGGATGAGAAAACTTCGCCCATTTGGATTCACTATCTACATCCTCAATGCAATGTGTTAGGTCTTATATGTGAAGAAATGGCGCACGACTCCTTCACCATTTTCCCCAGGAGTGCATCTTTGCCATGTACGCCAAACTTACATTTAAAGCAATCACAATTGGGGACATACCTTGAATTTTCGAGGAAGGTTAGCGAAGGAAACAAAACGTTCGCCTTCTTTAGGTACTTTTTAAGACTCAAAAAATAACTGAAGCAGGTGGGGTGGTTTCATCCTTATCGTAGTGTGCTAAGAAATTCTCATTGAATTCTTCCCAGTTTAAATCGGCGTGCAATATGAGTTAGCCACTAAGCAGCAGAGCCCTTCCCAACGATAACAAAAGTTTGCCACCTTCCTGTGGAAAGTGGTTCAGAGAACACCTTCCCCAGCCATTCCCCTCAGAGCTGCACCACCTGACTCCCATTGTAGGCCGCACAGTGATTGTACAAGAGAGGTTATAGACGAAGATTCATAATCTGCCGAAAGTAGGGCATTGGATTGGAGCTCGTGATCGCTGTAATTTTTGCCTGAGTCAGTGGCTCTCCAAACATTTCCAAACCCCTCGTAACAAAACTATCCTTCATTTCTCTCAGTTATTCATAACTCGATTTTTTTTATATTTGCTATTTTTCATATGATCTACACTCCACGTCTTAGAATCATAGCATCGCTGCTAACTTCATTTTCGTTCCTTCAGAAAATTGTCAACAAAATACAAAGAACAACCCGCTCAATCAGCCTAGCCATTCTCCAGTAAATCTAACTAGACATCCTCCCCCACCCCGCCCCAGAGATCTAACTGCCGCCCACGCAATGAAACACACAAGTGTGAAAGGGAGAGTTCAACTGTAGCCACGTTTTTTTAAGACATAATCTTCTTTGCAAATCAAGCGAAACAGTTAACAGCTTGCCTACATCGAGAAATCTAGCAGCTCTCATTGCTCATCCTACTACTGTTATATAAAGCACAATAGTGCAGCTCATGACAATAGAATGTCTAATAACCCTAACACAATCCCCCTTATCAAGTTGCCTAGTTAGAGGAAAACATTGAAGGCAAGAGGAGACGAAGTAACTCACTTTTCCTCTTCAGACATTTCCACGACGTCCTTCATAGCATCCAGATTTTTATTCAGCTCAAAGTAATCGACAGCAGCTGTTCCTGCGTATGCTCCTATTGCACGACCAAGTACCTTGGGAACAACTCCACGGTAAAGACCAAACCAACCATCCAGGTCCTTTATGAATTTGACTGGAACAAATGACAGATCAAGACATATAATTTGATGGCTGAAACTAGTAAGTATGGCACACTGCACGGGCGTTCACATATAGTCCTCTGCTGTAGTGAAACAGTGAAGGTTACATGATGATTAGGAATCCTGATTCCTTATTTAAATCAGTTTTATTTACAGATCCCCAAGCTGCCTCAAACTCCTAGGTCACAGCAGTGAGTAGTGAAAGGGTGGTATGTGAATGATAGGTTTATGTCAGCCTTGAGAGTATTAGGAGCAAATGAGCAATGCAGACTACAGGGTGAGCCAATCCTTACAGGGCGTTGCGACTCCTATGAGCAGATTCACTTCTATTTTCTAAAAAAAATCTCCTCTATGCAAATGTTGTACTTCCAGACCAAACCAGCAGATACCTTTAGCTTCGTTGCAATTTTAGTTTATTATTCATTCTGAATAATAACCCTATGTTTTCGGTCACGAAAAATTTTTTACAACCCCCCCTCAAAATTTGATACTTTACGTTTCAAGACATGGGGATTCCAAATCTGCAATGTCCGTCCACTGTCCCCCGTCCGGGCCGTTTTGTGCCTTTAACATGGTCTAATAAACTCGTTCTTTCGCACAAAAATCCCATTTGGGATTTTAGTTGTGCCCGCCATCTTGGCAATCCGATCAGACGAATCCCATGGTTGTTATGGACAAAAAATGGTTAAAAAAATTAACGAAACGCAGTATAATCGCAAATAAGCCGTGTTTCGTTTCATTTTCAAGGTATTTTTACATCCTGGGTCGAATGGAATGAGTATCAGATTGTACAACTGCGTATAGGGAAATTACAGTAATTATTAGGGTCAACTAATAACTAAGAACTCGCGGGAACTACAGCGGAAGTCAAAGTTTCGTCGTTAGAACTCCCTCCCATCTCATTAAAACCACCCGCCCGCCTCGAAAGAAGTCCCCGTCCCAATTTCCTCGACTCTTTTTGCCCGACGGGGCGGAGGAAGATGAGGGCCACTTCCTCCTAGGGGTGTGCGGAGGAAGTGGCCCTCATCTTCCTTCGCACACCCCTACATCGGATCATGAATACCTACAGACGTCTACGGGTGCCTGGGGAATATTTACTTTCCGGAGTTCCATTGTAGTCAGGTCATGTTTCGTATGGTCTACTAGTATTTTTCGATGTTGAATCGAATGGAATGGGTCTCGGAGCAGTAATACTAGGTCAAGCTGTTCATGAGAATAATAAACCATTGTGTAATCATGTGCAGGGTTTTAAATAGTGAGGGACAGTTGTTAGCTATCAAACCTTGTAGCCCCGATTGCCACCGAGCAACTATTCCACCTAATGTTTGAAAAACGTTACAGAGCAAAACATGGTCACAGTTCCAACCTTCCCATCAAAGTATATAGGTAAGTCTAGAGATTCCAGGTGTCAAACTCAGCATGGTCGAAAACAGTCTCTCCTCATGCAGCATGTGAACAAGCTTCTGTCGTTCTCGATGTTAGTTATCTGATTGGTGTCAGAGGGTTACGATACAATCAACGTGAAATGACATCTGGGTTTGGCAATGGCTACCAACAATGCAGCTAGGAGACTAGAACCCTGAATGAGTTTGCCCCATTGGGCCCCAACTGTGGGGAGGGGAAGCAAACTGTCACGCCCAAATTTGCTATTCAAATGTATTCCAACCAAAATAAATGTGAACAAATAGATACGAACTGTATGAGAAGCAACTAGGAAGACGCATCACGGGTCGGCCAAAGATTGTTCGTGAAGCGTACGCTGGAAGAGGCTCGTGTCCAATCTGCACAAAACATTAATAAAAACAAATAATCAACAAAATTGGTTCTCAGTTAAGCGATGTTATAGCCAACCACGTTGAGTGTGATTTTAGGTAAAAATGCAGTGTCCAGAAGTTCAACAGTGAATGTGATTCATTTCGACTTTAAAACGACTGTAGAATGAGCTAGGCATGAAACAGTTGAAAGCATCAGTTCTCGACAAGTTACCTGACGGTGGGAACCCTGCATTTCAAGGTATTTTTAGGTCATGTGCAGGCAGTTACTATCCCACACCTCCAACGTGGTGTACTTCGTCCACCACTACTAAAACCTCAGCCGTTTATTACGAAAGTGTTTTCTTTTGTATGAGTTCAGAATTTTTGCTGCGTACACTGCATTTTTTCTACAAAATAAATAAAACGCTACTTTGAGACGCTTTGCTACTCACCTGTATCAAAAATTTAGAATATTCCAGGGGATGAGTGACGGTGTCTATAGCAAAGCGGATGCCGATGGTTGACATCGAAGGTAGCTTTGAGAAAGGGGATTGTTGACGAGAAGTCATCTTCTGTAATGGTATGGCACTTGAATTCAACTGTGTAAACGCCGAAATGGTTTCCTTGTGGGAGAGTGAAGAATTCCCAAATACCTTCGAATCAGTGGCCTAATTGAAATTACAACTCACTCAAACGCGAACTTGGCAGCAAAACCGTGAAAATCTTAAGTTAGAGCTAAGTCGTGGGAAATGGCTCTGTCATGGAGCGGCCTAAAATTTGGACCAAAAAATCTGAGGACTAAATACCAACGCGACGTTATATCGTTGATAACAGCAACAGTGTAGCCCTCACACCACGTCCTGCCGAACCGGCTCCGGAAGGAGCGAGTACCTCGAAAGAACCGTTCAGAGCGGCTCTCCGGAAAACGCATTCGAGACTCTTTCAGAACTACATACAACGCCACGCGAGTGATCTTGTTTCGGTTGCCTTCGGGTACAACGACGTATTTAAAATGTTTGTAAAATTACTGTTATTTACTTTAAAAGCCACTGAACTTATTCAACAATGTGAATATTCAAGTGCCAACGTATGAAGACTCAACAAAAAAAATGCTGCATATGCTCGAACTTTCCCTTCAGCTTCGCAAGACTAAAATAAATCCAAAGTACTTTGCAGTGCGAAGTAGACAAAAAATCATGTTATTGACTGAGAAATACGTTTTAGGTTATCTTCGGCTCTTCGTCTGCATGCAAAAAACGACCACTGTAAGTCCCTCTCACAGGGTATCCGTTACAACAAGGAAAGTAAAATGATTGAGGGGAAACCCCTGAAATGCAGGCTGAATCATGAACACCAATTTGAAATGCTACCTATTATCAATTAATTAATCATCAATGTTAATCCTGACAATTCTCAGGTCAGCTGGCTCCATCCATAAGGACTGGACTCGTGAAATAACGTTGTGAGTGGAGAAATGATTTGATCTTAGTTTATACCTCCACTGGTCACTACAGAGGAGGTTATCCACCTAGCTAGGCTCCGTTAACATTTTGGGGAAGCACAGTGGCCAAATGTGTTCGGGTAAAAAGCTGTCTGCACCATGAAACTCAGACCTGAGCACTCTGGTTCCATCAGACGTTGCACCTACACACTGAAATATCATCAACAGTTGTTAAGTAACAAGGAACAATTCCAAAATGGAAACAACTGTCAACTCTTCAAATAACTTTTTTGCAGTATGGTCTGTATGATTCCAAAACAATTAACACGAACCTTACCAAAAAAATTATCAACATTTTCACAAATTACCTGTCAGTAGCACAGACAATGGAAAATGTGAAGTTTGTTAGGGCAACAGATTGCTAGAAGACCCTGTAAGGTGTTCACATTCAGACTTCTTTTTATTGTAAATAACTCGAAAACACATTTTTTGGCTCTTCGATCAAGGAAATGTTGGAGGAACATTTACGAAGAACTTACATGGGCATTGAATAATTTGAAACGCCTCGTAAGTTTGATTTGTACCCCAGCTTTTTCCCAACCTCCTCCTTGAGAGGAACTTTTAAATTTGGACAAAAATTATGAAACGTCTGTCAAAGCTCAATCATGATTTTCCAATTCCAATAACTATTAAATTAGTTATCATATTACACACAATCTTTTTTGTTGTAATACCTATACTTTATGGTTGTTTGGGAGCATGGCATAAACAGGGTCGATGCAATCAAAATACTTTAGTTCAACTCTGAATGTGGTTGTAGCATTCTGCTCCGCTCACACGATCTGACAATGTTATTCGCACGTAACGAGCATCAGCTTACTAGTAGCACTCCATCTCAAACGCTTGAAGCTGCAGGGCGTGGGGGAAGTAAAATAATCATACTTTAGGTAAACTTTGGAGCAAAATTAGTAACTGCTCATGGCCAAATTCAACGTAACTGTTGGATGGCTGGAGTGACTTTTATGTACTTGCGCCATCTGACTTTCATAACGTTTTACTTAGTTACAAAAGAAGGACTCACCCAATAGGTACGCTGAAGTTAACTATATTCCTACTGGTAGAACTAACAACACCAACCACCAACATCATTAATACCGGATAAGGTAGCTCAGAGTCTAACAAGGAACAGAGACTAGTGATGAGAGAGCGTTCAAACAATTGTGTAATTAACTAATTAAACATCTAATAATTTGGCTAACTAAAGGTACGACTTGATGCACTGGGCGCTAATCCAGTTTGACCGAAAACGAGACGCCGCAGGAACATCCACTGTCGGCGTTAGGGTTACTTTTCACCCGAAACGAAGATCTGATCATTTCCGACTGGTAGTCCACGACGGAGCCTTCCAACAAACTCAGAGAAACCTTATCGATTACCACTTTAGCTCCATCCTTTTCGACGAGGATGTCGTCTTCGCCTACTTTGCTGTCAAGAGCGAAATCGTACTGGAATCCAGAGCAACCTCCGCTTTCGACGGTGATACGGAGAGATTCTCCCGGCCCAGCCACTTCTTTCAGCTTTTCAACGCAGGCATCGCTCAGTAGTAGAGGAGATCCCCGAGGTTCCAAATCAGCGGAGGGTTTCGTAACATCGCTCAAACTTCGTAATGCCAACGGACGAAACCGGAGAACGTTCCTGAGAAGCAATGTCATTCCTGGTCGTCAACTCTCACCGAAAGATCCTTTTCTTTGTCATAGGACCAATCGATGGCATATCGGCAGAAAGAATCTCCAATTTATCAACACAATCTCTGCAAAAATTCAAACTTCGACTGCACGGGTGTCTAAACACATGAAATCCTTCATTCGCAATCGCTCTAATCTCTTTTTGGTGGATCCCAAGGAACAGCTCATTTCTGTAACCGTTCCAGGACTAATATGACAACAGGTGTGTTGATTATTTTAGGAAACTTGTCGAAATAATTTCAGAGAAGAATTCGCGAAGTTACGTTTATGAAACAAGGTCTTACTGTTTGGAACCAACTTCTCTTTACACCTTACTTGTCGAGTATTTTGCTTGAGCGAACGATCGTATTGCATATAACTCACAGAAATCAATGTCAAAAAGAGTTCAGGTACAGTAATAACACACAAAGCAATACAAATACACAACACAAGAGCAAGGTTGGAAAAGAGCACCCAAGTTAAGCTCGGGTGGGAGTTAGTTGGCAAGATGTACTTTCTACGTCTACTGTAGATGTATTGTTCCTAGTACCTGGCTCTAACAGGATTCGAAAATGTTCGATAAAGTAAGATGTTTCCCGAACCAAAACCACCAGTCTGTCCAAAGCTGAATGGAAGGAGAAGTGGTAGAATAAGTAATATCGAAAATGAAAGTTTAAAAAAGGGGAATGAAACCCCCCATTGTCCCAACCTGCCCACAGATGGCATGTAAATTGTATCATCCACCATTGCCATGCAGTACTGGAAGTTTAGACCTTCAGGTGTTCCATTTTGGTCTAGGTACTCCCTAAACACTCCACGTCTGCTGTTGTTTCATCCTGAAGAAAAGCAAAAGTCTGAGCTACATTTCCCTCTCTGCATTCCTTCGGTGCAAACTGGGCTACACGGACAGGGCTAAATGTGATTAATGATATGGAATAGAATATTATAGTATTTGTTGGAATCTATCTAGATAACCAATTAATACGTTTACAATAGAGTACCAGTTGTGAAGGAGCTGGTACTTTACTGCCCGTTTCTGTGGCCGTCTTCGAAAAACCGGTTCTTCGAACGGGGAGCGATTATGTCAGACACCCGTGCAGTCGCAGTTGTAGTGAGCGGCGGGTTTTAGTGGCTCCAGTTATTAAACAGTAATCTACGAATTCTGGATTTTAACGTTTATTTCACGTACTCTAGGTGTTGTAAGCAGGATCATTCAAGTAATCACACGTCATCTCCTCATGGATTGTGGAAATTGTTAAAACAATTTTTAGTTTGGCGACGCCGGGTAGTGAAATGGCCACGACAGCTAGCTCCTTAGCGTCTTTCGAGACTCAAAAACAATACAACGCCGTCGAAAGGGTGTATGTCCACGTCAAAGTGAACAAAGCTCTGTGGGTTCCAGTCCCTGAAGGTGAAGTACCGTCGCAATTCATTACCGGCTCCTACTCAGAGCTCAACAACTCGTTGGACCTTTGGTCCTGTTCGGAAGGGAAACACGGGGATGGCGTCCCCCGTTCAATCGCCTGCGTTCCCGTCAACGGCGACGTAACCCAACTCAAATTCATTGATAATCGGCAGTTTTTGGCGCTCACAGGGAAAAGTCAACTTTGCTCGTACAGAATCCTCGACGGAAGACTCGAAGAGACGAAGAAATGGGATAAATCTCAAACGTTGTGCGAGGCGGCGACGTTCTCGTGTTTTGACGAGTTGAACGGGATCGTCGCTCTGGCGACTGGAGACGGTCAAGTCCTCTGTTTTCCCACGTCGGACGCCTCCAACGCTCCTTCTAATTTGATCAATCCAGGTACTGTTCGTGTTATATTTCGCTTTGGTATGTTGGCCTCATTTTGTGGTTAGCAGCAGCTGTTTTGGGTACGGTCTCGTACTGAATTTATTCCGTTTGATGGGAGGATACCAAGGAGGCGTGGTGGCTGAGCGCCTTGGGGCATGAGGCCTTCCGAGCCAGGCGGGGATAGAACCAGCGGACTCTGGTTCGATCCCTGACCAGGCACCCCCCTCCTCCAAACCCAGGGGGGTGAGGCAATGGGTACCGGCGGCAGCTGGGAAACTAGGTGGGCCCCCCAACGGGCTCGCCGGGGAGTTAGGACATGGGCCCAATGTGTGCCACGGCGAAATGCCATTGGTCCCGCAGCCGCCTCCCGGATGAGTGAGTGAGTGGGAGGATACCAAAATCGTCGCTTCACATTTTTCGATGTAAGTGAGCAGCAGCTATAAAAGAATGATGAGGAGCATGTCTCAGGGGAAGGACTGAGGGCTGCCATTGGTTCTGCCTAGTTTGCTCTGATCCTGAATGTTCAAGTAGTACTTCAAATTGTAATTTATAGGATAGGTTGCAGAATACATTCAGTTCATGTGGTTAGTGAAAGGAACTGTAAAAATGAAACTTGTAAATTGTTTCCAGGTAAAGACGTCATCCGAACTGTTTCTTTCATCAGACACAACGAATTGGCGATTGGAAATCTTCGAGGTCAAATCTCATTGTGGGACCTGAGGGAAAATGTCTTCTCGCCTGCAATGAGCTTTCCCTACAACACAGATTCAGCTGTGGGAGTCACTCAACTTTGCCCATTCCCTTCACAAAAACACATTCTCGTGGCTTCTGGTTTCGATGGGACTTTGTCAACTTGGGACCTGCGCAATGTGGCTCATTCTCAAACAATTTATGCTGCTCACCGAAAGCCTGTCTCAAGTCTCAGGTAATTGGAGAAACAGTGTACTTACCCTTGTAAGAGTGCTGCTATTTCAGTCAAAACTGTTGGTAACTGAATCGGTGTGTATTACTCGCACAGGCTTGTGATTATAAGAATAGGTCATTGAGCGTGGCAGTCAGACATTGTGTTCTTATTATCAGGCAAAGCAGTTGTAGTGCACTTATGGTTAAGGGTGGGCAAATGAAGAAGATGGAAAGAGGTGGAAGGGCTGTTGGGGGCGGTACTTTGCTTTTTAATCCAGGATTAAGTTGATAAGTTTTAAGTTGCTCTAGAGGAAGATGAATGGTGTCTGGGCTGTAGTTGCCACATCCACACTATGCTGAGAAGGACAGCAGGTAGTGCAGGCTGTTTTGTGTATATGGCTAGAGGCTGTCTTTTAAATTCAATGGGCCGTAGAAGAGAGGTTCTGCTTTTAGCGATAACATAGTGTGCTATCAGAACTTTACAGTATAGCGTAGTGATACAAGTGTAATTATGGACCTGCAGTGTTGATCGGAGCGAAAATTGTATAACTCAGGTTCTTTGTGTTGCAGATTTCACCCGTTGAGACCTGGAAACGCCTTTACTTGCTCCCTCGCTGGTGACGTTTGGCATTGGATGAATTTCGATGAAATGTTAGGAGCTTCCGTCTCGTCCACTACAAACATTTTGCCAGGAGAGAACAAACCAAACGTCCTGTCGCTACTTCCTGAAAAAAAGTTTCCTGCCAACTGCATCGATGTATGCGGAGATGTACTTCTTTCTGCGTTTGACAATGATGTGCTCGTCTTCGTCAAGTCTCTCAGGCTCAAGTGATTTTTGAATTTCTAGCTGATATACTTCTCACTTATTCGTTGTATTAAGAAAATAAAATGTATCTTCCTAATTTTGGTTTATTATTCATTCTGAATAATAACCCCATGTTTTTGGTCACGAAAATGTTTTTACAACCCCCCCTCAAAATTCCTGATTAGGGAATCAAAGAAATGGAATGGTGTTGGCGACTCTGAGAGGCGTCACTTAGTCCTCGAAGAGGCGAAGTGAGCCTCCTTCTCTTCTGTTTCTTATTTTCTCTTTTTTTTCTTTCAACTATCGTGATCGGACGATCTCAGCGCGTATCGCTCGCAATCCTAAGTCGACCTCTTACTCTTCTCATCCTTTCTCATCAAGTCTGTCACCACCTCCAACCTGCCTCAGTCACCTCTCTTTATTCGACTTCTCCCATCGCCAGTTCTGCCAGATTCGCTGCGAATATCGGACCCGAAGCCTACAGAATGCCACGTTTCTCGAAAACTGGGTCATTAGTATCCCAAACTGCTGACCGAGAAAAGTTCTGACATCAACATCATTTTGAACTGGCAACACCGCCTGCTCGCCTCCCCTTTCGACTCGACTCGCAACGTTTACGGGCGCCGGTTTTTTTTTTTGCTTCCTCTAGGAAGCGCTCGTGTTTCGTATATAACCTTTGGCCCTACGATTTGTCTCTTTATCGTCCAATTGCCTTGTTCTCGTCTTCACCTCCACGAATGACGTCTCAACTATTTCCGTTAGCAAAATATCTGTTTCCTTTGTTTGAACTTTTCATTATTCGCTTATTTTTCTAGATACTTTCATTTTGGTTTTTTTAAAATTTATTTTAATATTACGATTCAGTTCTTTTCGACCTTTTTTGGGTTTGATTTTGATATTTTTCGACGCTGAATCGAACGGGATGGGTCTCGGAGCATTAATGCTAGGTCAAGCTATTTATCCGAATAAAAAACCGTTGTGTAATAATTTACAGGGTTTTTCTCTTCTATATAGAATTAAAATGGCGACTGAGAGTACTAGAGCTTCTAGTCAATTTGAAATCAAAGTAAACATTTTGAAGAAGAAAATTAATCGATTGTTTGCTGATATTAAGGTAATTCATGACGAAGGCAAGCTAGCCCGTCAGGATGAAACTAGGATTCTATCTTTTCAGGGTTGAAAAATTGGAAAAAGCTTGGGACGAACTGATCGAATTTTATGAGTCAGCGGAGAGATCCTCTGAATTTCCCACTGCTACTGAATCCAACATTCCGCTAAAAAAACTTTTTAATCGGCTAACTCTTACCACATTTCCTTCATGGAGAAAAACAAATCAAAGGCGAACCATGAACAGGGGGTTTCATTGGCTCAAAACGAATCAATGATTCGTTCTCAACACTTCTCATCTTCCTCGCCTATCACATCCGTCTTTTGATGGGCAGATCTTGAACTGGCCAAGATTTAAAGATGCGTTTAAGGAAATCCCCTTCCTCCATCAAACGGTGAGTTGAAGGACGATTGTGTTGTCTTCACAGATTTACCCCAGGCATTTCAAACATTTTGGATCAATGTGGGTTTGAATTCTAGTCTAACCATGTAAATAACTGATGGGTTATAGATATAGTAGTATAATGGATCAATCTTAATACTCAACAGTGGCAGAAAAAGGGCAATTGTAACCATCAAAATCAGTCAACTACCTCACATCATGAATGAGGGATGATAAGGAAAGGGAAGGGACTCGTCTTTTGAGATGCGAACTCACATAAGTTAGCAAACTGTGATGAGAGGTGACATTCAGAACTTCTGCCAATACCCAGCCAAACTGTCTTGAAGTGTTGAATCTGCCACACGATGTGGGTATTCCTACGTAAACTCAAGTAAGTCGGTTGCTTGTAGCTAGAAAATACGACCTTGGCTAGGAAAGATTCATCTTCGAGGCCCAAACCCCAATGAGGGATATCCCCAGAGACAGAGTTGTAAATAATGTAACAATCCTTATCAAGAACAACACATTTATTAAATCGGAGCATACTTAGCTACTAATCCGTACTTGTGGCACTAACCTGGGTGAGGGTATTTGCCACACAACATATCCTGTCAAAACGACAGTTCACAAAGCGGTTTATGATTCACATTCTACGAATTTAGTACCTGCTTAGGAGGAGCTAGTTAGTACTACAAGTAATCTCGCGCCTCATCACATAACTATCCCGACTCCTACATAAGTTCACAGGTGTTCATAGCTTTTGCTACTTATTGAATTTATTGTTCTCACAGTTCATTTGAACTTCGTAAAACACCACTTTACAGTGGCAGAAAGTGGTATAGCGTACGATTCCAGCATTTATTGTGCTGCTCGTAATAATTCCCTGACCATTATTGAGCAATTGATACACAGAGAAGTAGTGAGGCTATCGACACGATTTTTTTGATAAGGATAATGTTCATTTTTCTAAAGTTATCGGGTAAAAACTTTTATAGTAACGGAAATGGTTGAAATTCTGGGATTTCTAGAATAGCCCCTGCTCATCTAATGAGCGCTATTAAAGATATATTGTATAGGTACGTGATTGGACTACGACCTGAATTATTCTGATAACATTTGAGAGGAGTTTATGAGAAAAATTACGCTAAACCCTATTATGGTCGAAATGTTTGATAATTTATTGTGCTACTCTCGTCATTTTCCCATAAATGACAATTTTATGTCGTTCTCGAGTCATTGGGGGCGTCTATACATGAAATTTAATCAAAATCATTTGTGCTGTTTTTGAGGCTTGAGATTTAGTGTTTTGATAACTATGGTAGCTATCCCTGCGGGCTAGATATCAAACTTGAGCTGACGTGGTTGAGCCGTTATCTCTCAATCGCGATAACAGACATACGCACACGTAGACCACTTTTACTTTCCGCTACCCGAAGGGAAGGAAAGTATAGTAATCGGCAAAAAAAAAATTTGGGTTTTCTTCAGATCTTTACGTTTCAAACCCTACTGAGTCTAAAAAACCTAATTTCGGCGCGTGGTCCGTGTGTGTGTATGTATGTGTGTGTCTGTAGTTAGATTTGCGGGAGAACGGCTGATCCGATTGAGCTGGTTCTTTTTTTTGTTTTGTTCGTTATTTTTTGTAGACACCAAAATAAGGTTATGGACGATTTCGGTCGATGGAAAGGGTGGGTGGGGGACGAAAATGTACCAAAAACTAGGGTTTTTCGCATTTTTCTCGAAAACGGCTCTAACGATTTTGATTAAACTTTCAAATTATCTTCTACTGATCAATACCTAACTTTTCTTCTCTATACATATTTCCGCTCAGATATAGGCCTATGAACCAAAAATAGGTTTTTTACGCTTTTTGGCAAAACGGCTTCAGCGATTTTCACCAAACTCACAGGATGTTTTCAAATAGTTAACACCTACATATTCTTTAAAAATAAATGTTCCTGTAACGGCCTATTGAACAGAGATAAAGATCAAAATGTGTCGAAAATAACGTTTTTTCTAACATTTCCGTAAATTCCAGAGTAACTTTTTCACCAGATGTGATAAACCCTAATGGAGTTTCTTCTAGTCACCCATACCAACATTTCGTTCTCCATAATTATTTCTGTATATATATGTTGAACGAAGATATAAGCCAAGTTAACTCAGAAAAGGAGATTTGGCGAATAATTATTTATCGGAATTCCAATTTTCTCAAAAACGGCTCTAATGATTTCGATCAAACGTTCGGAGTACTCTCAGCTAACTAGTCCCTACATTTTGTTCTCCATAAATGTTTCCGTAGAAATGCGTTGAACGAAGATATAGCGCTCGCATATGTAGCTGGTGTTCGAGCTTGAAGGGGTGGCGGAAAGTTGTGTGTTGCTACGCACCAGATATTTACTTTCCTTGCTCTACGAAGTAGAAAGGAAAGTTATGTAATCGGCTGAAAATTGTTTTTTGAGTTTTCTTCAGATCATTGCGTTTCAGACCCCCCTGAGTCCGAAAAACACTATTTGGGAAAATGGTCTGTGTGCGTGTATGTGTGTCTGTGAACGATTTTTAGAGAAAAACACCGTACCAAATCAGCTCAAACTTGATATCTCGCCCGCAGGCCTCCATGAAACGCCAAAATAAGGGTTTGGACAAAATCCACCGAAAGTTAACTATAGTTATCATAGTGATCAAAACACCAAATATTTTTTTTCTCAAAAACGGCTCTAACGATTTTGATTAAATTTTTTATATTGATAGCTTTCAATGAGGCAACTATACCATAAAATTTTCATCCGTGGGAAAATGACGAGAGCAGCACAATAAATAATCAAAATGTTCGACGAAAAGCGTTTTTAGCGCGGTTTTTTCCTTATAAACTCCGCTGGAATGTTAGAAAGTGAATTGTTGTAGAGCTAAGGAAAGTTGTGTGTTGCAACGCGCCAGATATTTTCAAGTACTCAGTAGGGTGTGAAATGTAAAGATCTGATGAGAACTCGATAATAATAATTTACTTTCTATTTCGTAGAGCCAAGAAACGTCAAAATGCGGCAAATTACTTTATGACGGTTTATTATTCTCGCAAACAGCTCGACGAAGTCTCATACCTCAGTTATTCAGTATTGAAAAACACCAGTGAACCGGATCGTTGGAAATTGACTTATTCTAGGCGTCTGTATACAATTGGTACGACTTGACGAGTCGAGTTGATCAGTGGTTGGAATGAGACGGGAGGTAGTGCGAGAAATGAGATCAGGCTGGGAAGGAATGATACATTTTGCTGTATTCCTTCAATTAGTAGACTTATTTACTGAGATTTCACTGTTGTCCATCTAGACGCCGTCGTACACCTCTGAGACTCGTTTCATTCGACCGAGCATCGAAAAATACCTGAAAAAGGATGTAATTGCAATAAAACTGCCAATTATTCGATTTTGTTAATTTTTCAAACATGACAACCATTGTTAGATCGGATTGTCAAGCAGGTGGACACAACTAAATACCAAATGGGATGTTTGTGCGAAAGAACGTAATTTGGGCCTAGAAGGCGGATGCTAGACGGGCAAAGCACATTTGGAATCCTGGTGCCGTGAAACGTAGGGTCACATTTTGATGAGGGGAGCGTAAAAAATGTTCCTGACTGAAAACAGGTTTATTATTTAGAATGAACGGTAAATCAAACTTAGCTCTCAGAGGCGTTTATTATAGTACAAACTCGTCATGTGCTGTTGTTATTTGTTCCATTGCTAATGTTCTGTGTTCTCTTGGCTGTTTACTAAGGTAATTTATTACTAATAAATTAATTATAGATATTTATTATTAGGAAAGGCACAATAGTTAAGTGCTTTTGTATTCAATTTAAGGGCTGAGTATTGAAGCTGTGGGTGTTGCACGGACATTTCTTAAATTCAATTGAAGCTCCTAAAGTTTTATATTTTGTGCTGGTACTTAGTTTAACCATGTTCGTAACACGCTCTGAAGTATGGTAAATAAAACTCTCTAATTCGTTGATGCAGCGTCTGTGAGCGTGGTCGCTACAAATGTGATGTTAGATGTACGTTCTAAGTAGAAGTGAGTCACGTTAGGGAAAACTTCTTCCTGTTGCCGTTCCATAGGAGCTAGTTCTGCTTGTGAACGCGGTCGTTACCAATCTATGGGAAAATGGCCGTTCACAAAGACGTTCTCGATGGAGCGGATACACATTAAAGGGAGCTGCTCCTTTTATCTCCCCCCCCCACCACTGTTGTTGCTATCCCTCCTCCATTTCACGGATAAGTGTATTGTTTGAAAGAGAGCAGTTGCCTCAACTTGTCTCATTGGTTGATTCGTCGTGAATCATATCAGTAGTTTCCATTTGAAGAGTCTATCCAGTCGCTGATTCAGCGTTTGTTTCTTATTTGAAGTTTTTCAATTTGTAATTCGGTTATTAAATTAGCAGTTCAACCGAGCGAGTTGCCAAAGCTTCGGCTAACTCTTTAACATGAACTTCTTGCTGCTCCTTTCGCTCGGTGAGTAGTTTCAAGTATTCGCAAATTTTTCAGTGTCGTGATTTAATTACATTGCGTAACGTCGCGGCCTTTGTTTATGTCGTGCATTCCTTCTCAAAGCGCTTCCTAACAATTTGTACCTAATCGCGACTCGTTAACGGGCAAAGGAATCGCCTCGTGATTTCTTCGAACCGTACATTTTTTTGGCAAATCTTCAAATTGTATGGGTTTGTTTTGGTCGACATTTGTGTTGTGAAGCGTTAGCTCTTTGTTGTTGCAGAGCTATTTTTGTCTTCCAACTGCGTAGTTAATAGACGAACCCGTTGGAAACCTTTGTTCAGGGACGTTGGTCCTTCTTAACTTGTGGCTACAAGAAGTTTCATGCTTTGTTACGGTATTGTCAAAGCCCCCTCCCGTATTGATTTCTGAAGCCGTACTTTTTGAGATCACGAATTCTCCGTTTCGTACAAAATTCTGTTCAAATAGAATAAGATCGCTCTATTCGAGCTACAAATGTACAGATACGCGTAAACTTCTTAGCCAAAGTACATACCTCTTTCTGCATCTGATGGTGAGGAGAAGATTGATTTAAGGAGATTACTGGCGATGGAATTCGACATGAAGAAAAAGGCATACTTATTGTGCATTTAACTCAGTTTAAACGAACTAGTAGAACATGACGTTCTACATTGAAACGTGTTGTGCTAAACTTCAGAAATTTATTGGGTTGCCCCTACTTACATCGCGACAGTTATTGAGAAACCAGCGTGTAGGTAATTTATAGGATAGTGGTCAGTTATTTTCTAAAACGTTCACTCGTACTGTTCTGGAATTATAGGGAAGCTGTGAAAGAAGGCAAAGACACGACGGTAGTTAGAATTTAGGAGTTTCGCGGGTTGTTCCTAATTATTTGATAGCTCATGTGGAAGTTCCTTCGCGTAGGAAACTTAATGAACTGCGGAGTTGATTTTTATGGGAACGCTGATGGCTAATTAGCGGGATTTACAATGAAACCTCAACTAAAATCGATTTTGGCTGAGACGTTTAATAGTGTGTTGTGCTGTCTCCGTTATTTCCCCAAATGTCGTAATCAAATATGTTTTAAAGCAGTGTAACGGACTCTTTGTTACGAGCTGTGAGTCTATCATAATAATTTGTGAACTGGAAAGAAATGGGGTTGTCAGGAGAATGAGGAAGGGTGGAGAGGGGATCCAATAATCAACAGTGAATCACTGAAAATGACTATCATTTCGGCCATTTAAGCTAAACAATCGATTAGTTTATCATTACAAATTTCACAATCGATTTATTTCGTTGTCAAAACGTTCTCACTAGCTCTAGTAGGAGAACCTTCACTCCGAATTCTTTTCTCGTCTGAATTTCTCTTTCCATTTGACAAATAATTTGTGTAGTTTAACGCGTCCTTTTCAAGGGGTTTCAAGCAGAAATCTCATGATGCATGAAAACGGGCTTAGTAATAAAATGTCAACATAGTTACTGATATTCAAGAGTTCAGCAAGGTCCGAGAACCACTGCACAGGTCAAAGCTGTCGCCAGTGCAACTCTTTAGCAAACTCTAATGCAGTTAATTTTTACTGGGTGCCTGGGCATAAAGGGATATAGGGCCACTTCCTCATTGTGGGGCATCTGGAATTCCCCGGCAATCCTTGGAGCTGTGAGGCACAATAGGACTTTAGACCACGGTGCTTATTACAAAAATACATCGTAACAAATAGATACGATTTTAAAATCGGACATCTGCTGCTGCTCCTATTAATTTTTACTTTCCTTGGCTCTACGAAGAAGAAAGGAAAGTTATGTAATCGGCTGAAAAAAAATATTTGAGTTTTCTTCAGATCTTTACGTTTCAGAACCTCCTGAGTCCGGAAAACACTATTTGGGAAAATGGTTTGTGTGTGTGTATGTGTGTCTGTGAACGATTTTTAGAGAAAACCACCGAACCAAATCAGCTGAAACTTCATATCTCGCCCGCAGGTTATCATGGGACGCAAAAATAAGGGTATGAACAAAATCCACCGAAATTTAACTATAGTTATCATAGTGATCAAAACACCAAATATTTTTTTTCCCAAAAACGGCTCTAACGATTTTGATTAAATTTTTTATATTGATAGCTCCCAATATGGCAACTATACCATAAAATTCCCATTCGTGGGAAAATGACGAGAGCAGCACAATAAATAATCAAAATGTTCGACGAAAAGCGTTTTTAGCGCAGTTTTTTCCTTATAAACTCCGCTGGAATGTTAGTAGAATGTTAAAGAAAATTGGTATTGTAGTCCAATCCAATACCTAAAGAGTAAGTGTTTAAAAACGCTCATGTGGTACATGGGGCTCACTTCAGAAATTCCTGAATTTCAACTACCACCGTTTCGTTTACTACCAGTCCTAACAGTTATTACCCTATAACTCTGCAAAAGTGATTATTATCCTTCTTCAAAAAATTCGTGTTTACAGCCTCATTAATTTTCTGTGTACCAATTGCTCAATAATGGTCCTATAATGAGTATGAGCAGCACAATAAATTCCGGAACTGTAAGCGCTACCGCTTCCTGCTGCTGTGACGTGTTGTTTGACCAAGTTCAAAGGAACTGAGTGATAAATGAATTGATTAAATAGAATTAGCCATGTACAAAGTGAATTAACGTAGAGCTAAGGAAAGTTGTGTGTTGCAACGCACCAGATATTTGTATGAGGTAAACACAAGACTGAATTTGATCAACATGAACAATGTCTTGTAGCAACCTATACCTAAATGTTATTCCCCGCAACATTTGCTGTTATCATGCGTTAAACGGAGAGACGAGCCAAGAAACATGGAAATTTGATTTGCCGAACGTTAAATAATCGTTTTTTTAATTTACTAAAAAACATTTTCGATCAAACTTGCGCGGTGTTTTCCGGTTGCTACATTGTCATAAGCGTTTCCACGGAACAACACGACGGCGTATATAGCGTTCATCGAATTTAGAAGGTGTGAAGTGGGGAGTACGAGGAACGTCGTGTGATGCTTCGCAACAGATAATTAATCTGGCGAAATTAGATCATTGCAGAAGCCCGTTTGGCTTTCAGCTCCTCCTTGCCGGTTTGAGATAAGCTCATTCTCACAAATACGGCCTTCGAGCGGATTTATCGTGTATTTTGTGAGTCATCCTCTCGTCACGTCATCCTCCGTTTGATTGCCGTTCCAGGCATCTCTCGAGCTCTGTCTTGTGAAATGAACCGGAAGTCTTGGTTCGTTTGAGAATATGTGTTTGCCTTTTAGTACTCGATCGTTGAAAATGTCGGCCTCATCCCCTAATGCTTCATTTCTATTTTTACTTAACTTAGTCTTACGAAGTAGGAAGGAAATTTATGAATTCGGCTGAAAAATTAATTGAGTCTTCTTTTCGGCTTCACGTTTCAAAGGCCGAAAGACAGCGTTTGAGAAAATACTCTTATTGAGGGAGCATGGCTGAATTAAGTCACTTACAAATCTGGTATTTAGCCCGCATGTTATGAGCAAAATCGGCCCAAAATGATAAATGCAACTTTTTGTCTTCTCCAAAATTTCTCTAATAAGTTTCATAATTTTTCGTTGACAGTTCTCAAAAAGCGAACGGTAACATGGGATTGTTGTCCGTGGGGAAACGATGAGGGCAGTACTTTAAATTGTCGAAAGTTGTTAACAAAAGTGATTTTAGTACAGTTTTCCGCAATAGTGTTGAATTAATAATGCTAACGAGAAAATCTAGATGTGATCACAGGTTCAGCTGTAGTATCTTTCATTAGTTTTAGGCAGACTATTTTGCGCATCTTTGAAACTGCATAGTTAACTTGAGTCACAACCGTACGTGCAAAGGGATTGGGACACACTGAGCTACTAAGTCCGTTGATGGTTGTTATTGCACGCTCTTAATGGTTTCTGTATTGACTGCATTTATAGATCATTGCGTAGAGTAGTATTTCACTTGCAAAATCTTGTTTATCCAACTATCTACCTACGTATTGAACGTTTAGTTGCTGTTATAAGATAATTAATGACATTCCACGAAATGTAGGAATTCAAACGTCGTTTAATTGCCTTATCAAATTGTTCCTGAATTTCGGTATAATTCCAAAACAGTAAACATGACCTTCCCGAAAAAATCGTGTTGAGAGTCCTATAAATTACTTATACGCTGGCTACCCAATAAAGGTTGTGACATAATTAGGAGCAATGCAATGTTGCAACGGTAAAAATAGGACGTCAAGTCAAGTTCTGCCACAAACTGAATGTGAAACCCATTGAATCGGTTGGTAGATGACAAAAATCGTTGTGTGAGAGGGGTGGAGGGGGGGGGGAGCCGAGAAAGGTTCGATGCGTCGCACTAGACATTTTATTGCACATCTTATTTGAATTAATCATTTCAATTAGATGTATGTGGGCGTTGGGTCAACTACTGGTCTAATATTATGCAGGGTTAATACAGTTCTAGTTGTGCCCGCCATCTCGGCAATTCGATCAGACGACGCGTATGGTTGTTATGGACAAAAAATGGTTAAAAAATTAACAAAACGCAGTTTAATCGCAAATACGCCGTGTTTCGTATCGTTAACAAGTTATTTTTACATAATGGGTCGAATGGAATGAGTATCAGACGTGTACAACTGCGTATAGTGAAATTACAGTAATTATAGTAAGACAAAGTCAACTAATTAAATGAACTCGCGGGAACTACAGCGGAAATCAACGTTTCGTCGTTAGTACTCCCTCCCTCCCGTCTCATCAAAACCGTCATCGACTCGCAACGTCATGCCAATTGCCTACAGGCGCTTACAGGCACCTGGCGCCGTTGGTATATTTAGTTTTCGTAGTTCCATTGTAATCAGGTTATGTTTCATATGGTTTACTAGTATTTTTCGATGCTGAATCGAATGGAATGGGTCTCTGGAGCAGTAATACTAGGTCAAGCTGTCCGTGAGAATAATAAACCGTGGTGTAATAATTTGCAGGGGTTTTGCTTAGTTTTTCACAAACCAAACTTAAAATTAAAGCTATCTAAATTGAATCGATAAAAATTGCTGGTTGTTGGTGGGGAAAGTTGAGGAAAGTTACAAGATGTATCACACCTGTTTTGTTAACGACTTCGTAAGGTTGAGGCAAATAAGAGTATTATACCCGAGTGGTCACCCAATTTGTGTTGTTGTCTACGGTGGGAGGGGGAGGGGCTCAATTTAGAGCACTCGTTCAGAAATTGTAGAGAGTAGTTATCTAAAGAGGTCATTCAAACTTAGTTTGTTAGTGGTACTGATGGTGTGCTGTCAACAATTTCCTCGTGGAAGAGGTAGTTTCTTAAAATGTTTGACCAGTTCCTTAGTTGGGGAGTGAGCTTATCATGTAACACGTAATATTTCAACGAGTATATTGTAGGATGTTGTGCTATGTCGAATGAGGAAAATCCCACGACATCGTCCCTACCTTCAAGTATTATACATAAGCTTTCATTAAACTGTGTCGAATTACGATAACCTGTTTTAATAGGTGCAGCCGTGTGCTTGAGCGCCTCATTTGTCAGCGCAAAACCTACAATTTGCTACCATGGGCAAACGTATTGGTGCCGAAACATCACGTAAGTAATGCTTATGCATTTTTGTGTACCATATGTAAAAGAAGATATTTATGAAAAGTAGAAAAAATACTCATGCGTCACCTTATGTAAAAGGATGTTGCTTTTTAATATACTGGAGAAGCATGCTCAATGACTACCCCATAGGAACACCTGTCAGCGCCTATTTCGGCTTTAGATTGACCAGTTTGAGTCGTAACAGGAGTTCTTGTGATCTCCTTTTGAGTTGTCAGCTGTTCTGTGTGCTTCCACTTTCATGGTGTTGGTGTAGTTCTTAGCATTGCATTGAGTATTTATGATAAGGATACCATGCCATTTCCTTGTATGATTCTTCACAAGATGAGGGGTAATCATATTTACCCTTAGTTTACCACGTTTTAGACTTGACCCACTCTGAACCTAATTTATCGATTTCGCCTCATTTCAGAACCGCTGCTGAATGCAACGCAGTCCGTCACTGCATACACAGTGTCTGGGAACAAGAGATCCCCATTGAAATGGACACGTCCAGTGTGTGCCAAACCTGCATTGATATGGTCAAAATGGCCAGAGATCAATTGAGAAGCAACGAAACCGAGGTTAGTAAATTCTCAAGGCTTTGTAATGGTGGTGTTAAATGTTGTTTTATGTTTAGTTAAGAGCTGGGCCAAAGTTTCAACTGTTTTAAACTTGAGTTGCCAAGTAAATGTAAAGTATAGCAGTAGCTTGAAAATAGAACAAATTGAATGGGAGACTTATTTTTCGCAGAAAGGAGTTTAAAATTCTTTTTAATCCTAATGCAGAATTACTGTGGGTCAGATGTATGTTGACAATCTGACTGGTGATCCAGTAACTGCAAGGCCCTAGATAGTCAAATCGTAGGTAGTTGATAAATAGTCATAGACGGGCTTTGAGGTACTAGTCGCTAGTAAACTCGTGCAGTGTCTTGTGGTCAGCAGCTAACAAGCGGCGATTAAACTTGACAAGCGAGCGAGTTTACTTGCTGTGTGCTAACTAACTGGAAGTACCATCCGTCGTTCCAGGTTTTACAAATTGTTCTCATTATACAGTTTACTTACCAAATTATCGAATGGAGTAGCTTGTGCGGGAATGGCTCTTTTCCTTACTCATAAGGCGTCGGGAAACAAAAATCGAAACAGAGTCATTTATTTGGGGGATCCTCGATTAATAACTTTTAAAATTCGCTGAAAAGATTTTGAAACTTCTTGGTATATTTAACTTTTTATTTCATTTTAATTATTCCAGTCTAGTATTTTAAGCTGTGCGTAATTTTCACAAATGAAATTGCTCGTTCGCCAGCTTTTGGTTTATTATTTATCTGAATAATACACGTATGTTTTAGGTCAGAAATATTTTTGTACCCTCCCCCCCCCTCTACGTTTGAAGGCCTGGGGATTCCAAAATTGCAACAGTCCAGGCCATATGTTGCTTTTAACATGGTCTACAATTCCGTTCTTTCGCACAAGAGTTCCATTTGGGGAGACTCAATTGGACAAAACCTGTGGTAGTTGTGGGCTATAAGTGGTTTGAAAACCTTTCCAATGCTGGGGGTTCGAATGAAACTCAGTCTCTGAGGTCTATGTCGGCGTTTAGATCGAAAGCAGTGCAATAAATAAATGTAAATGTAGTCAGTCAGAGTCTACTAATTGAATAAACTCGCAGGACAGTTATCGAAAGTTATCGTTTCTTCCCGGCCTGTACTAATTTCCCACGGTGCTTCCCGTCTCACTCCAATCCTGTCAGCTCGACAACTCTCGTTGCGCCAATTGCCTAACGCCACCTAGAAAATGTCAATTTTTGTTGTTCCATTTTAGTCATGTCATTTTCGTATCCTTTACTTGTATTTTTCGATGCTGAATCACATGGGATGGGTCGCAGAGGTGCTCTACAAACGTTGTCGTTTGCATTTCTGGATTGTTGATATAGCCGTGTTATATTCTTAATATTTTTCGACGTTTTGAATATAATAGGTGCCAATGATGCATGCAAGAGAATAATAAGCTGTTGTACGGGTGTAAACCGTTGTTTACTAAAGTAAACTTGCCTTGTTTATTCGAGTCATCAATTCTTAGTGTGGCGATTGTTATATGACAACTAGCGAAGTTTTCCAAGTGGCAGGTGCTGTCTTATGGCTGTTATCGCAGTTCTCTCATGGCCTGGGCACCTCATTCTGCTTCATTAGATGCAACGTGATCTTTTCAACATTTCAGTTTTGGTTTATTATTCATTCTGAATATCCTATGTTTTTTGTCAGGAAAATCTTCCTGACAAAACATCAGGATTCGAAATCTGCAATGTCCGTCCGCCGTCCGGGCCTTAACGTGGATCCACTCTTTCACGCAGAACTCCCATTTGGTATCCAATTATGCCCGCCTGCTGTGCAATTCGATCGGACGAAGCAGTTTTCAAGCTATTTTTAGATGCTGTTGAGAATGAAATGAGTCTCACAGGTCGACTGCACTGTAGATCGAGAACAGTAAAATTACAGTGAGCCAGTCTTCTAATTCGAAGAACTCGCGGGACAATACAGTGGAAGTGGTCGTTTCAGCGTCTCACACCTACCGCTGATCAGCTCGGTGCACCACGTTGTGTCAATTGCCTACAGGCGTCTGGAATTTGTAATTTTCGTCGTTCGTAGTTCATATCGCTTACAAGTATTTTTTGATGCTGAATCGAATGGGATGGGTCTCAGAGCTGTGAGACTCAGTCAAGTTGTTCAAGAGAATAATGAACCGTTGTGTTTTATTTTGCAGCGTTTTTTCAAACTTAGTGGGTCTGTAAGTGTTTCTTTGAGTGCCCTTTTGTAACTTCAGAATTGTCAGATTTCATAGGGGTGTTTCATAGTGTGTTCTTAGTGTTATTCTGTTAACCTCTCACATCTCACTGAAGCGTTTAGAGGAGGAGCTTTGTGTGGTACCGAATACTGACTCAAAGAGGCCAAGCTGTGCCGGAACGGCAGCCAGGAAAAATGAGCATCTCAAGGTAGTGGCTCTGAATTCTGAACAAAGAGTGCAGAGAAGCTCCAGGGTTAGTCTCAATCGTCGAGCTTCAAATTCGCTATTTGGATTACCTATCACACAGTCAACCAGTCTCACGACTACATGAGCAGAGGGTTTTGACAACTACGTTATTAGATACGAGCTGTGTTTGGACTGGAATGGTAATCCTAATTGATGGGATTACCGAATGAGAACTTGAAGCAGTTGGTTTATTTTGTAAAAGCCTACAGTACACGCTCAGTACTAATTTCTTTGATAGTTGACTAACGTGAAAATGTAAAAAGTAGGTCCGATAGAATCGCTAGTTTCCAATCAGTGACCCTAGGAGACCCCTGCACAACTATGTTTGACCTGTTTGACGTTTTGAAGATAACTTCACTGTCAGTATCTTTTCCTAGATAACGTCCTATCTCTGGAAACAGGCTTGCTGGTCGTCTGCAACAATATTATTTCTTGGTTTCATAATCGTGCTGTTTATTGATTATTTGAACAGGAGCTAGAACGCCCTGACAGACAGACCTGGAAACTATGTATTTAAGTTAGCAAGTCTAAGGGCAACTTGAGGGTAGTGATTCCATAGGTAAATGTTGACCATTGTTACTTTCCGAGTTGTATGGAAATGGAGGTACCTGGGGGCGATCTCTGTTCATGTTGTGCAGCGTTGAACATTGAGGCGAGGTTGATATCAATACCCTTTTCGAGTTCCTCGAATTTGGATTGAAATATCTCAATATTTTTGAATGTTTGTTCTATAAATCTTCCAGTCTTGCTCCAGCTGATGAATATTGTGCAGCCTTAAAATGAGGTTTCTCTGGTAGCTATTCGTGCAGCACAGTTTTTAAAATGACGAAGTTTCCAATGTCAATTCGGATGTCAAATCAATCTGAATTCACGTTGCACAGTCGATTATTTAGTGCTAGAGTACGAAAATAATTAAAATATCTGGAATGATTTTTTTCTCAAAAGGTTTGTAACTATTTTGGTAACACTTCTGTACCACTAAAACTTGCGTAATTATTTTGTCGTTCGTGAGTTGCAGTAAACTCGAGATAAACTCTGATGGTCATTATAGTTTCTTACAAATTCAGCTCATCACCTCGAGCGTTTCTAAAAATTAAAAGTTGAAGAGTCCTCATGGGTGAATTGTCTGTTTATTTGTGAATATCTTCAGAAACAGTTGATTTATTATAAAAATGTATGCCAACATAGCCTACACTCCCTCGACATTTTGGGCACGGTCAAACTTTGACGAATTCTTGATAATTTAACCGTAAATTTATAATTCGAGTACTTTCCATTATCCGACTTTGCCGGTTAACGAACTTAGCCTTCGAATAACTATTTTTGGTCCGATTTTTCATTCTATAGCTCATTCCCATAAAATGTATGAACATAATGATTAATGTGTGTTTGTGTGTATGTGTTCTCTCACTCAAAAACGTTAACATCTACTGGGCCGTTTGCCCACACGTCCTGAATGATCAGCTTAATGATCACTGCCGGAATATGAAACTAGTCAGAAGTTTTCAGTTTTTCAAAATTTAGCCGCGTTCAAAATTGGCCACTGATGGCTTTGACAGTTTCCCCACGAGCATAGGATCGCCACAGACATGCATACTCGCACCGAACCAATATCTAATTCGCACTTTTTTCCTTTTTTCGAAATATAAATCCATGTACCTCCCAACATATTGATTGGATTTGCAGAAGTCCTTGTTATGAATATCCAACAAATTTGAAGTCATTGGACCAATATCTAGGTCACACTTAATTTTGTTTTTCCGATCAGAATCTTCAGGTATATGTGGCCCCTTTTGAAAGGGACAGATTTCGAAAAATTGAAAAAAAAGTCGGGCCTAGATATTGTTCCCTTTATTTCAAATTTGTTACGTATTCATTTCTTCGATAATCTACGTCTTCTGAGCAAGCGGTCGAACAGTCGATTATGAATATGTAGCGAACTTCAGTCCAGTTAACATCTAGGGTTCGTTAGAGGTTTTTTATTCGCACTTAATTCTTTGACGTGATAGCTGAAGCTTCATTTTCAATGAGAATTTGTTAAACACTAACTTCCTTGCTTGCTCAGACCATTATGGTCTCAATAAATTTATTTTCACTAATTGATTATCCAATTGCTACTGTGATATCAATCAATAAAACCAAGAAAATGTATTTAACTTCGAGAAATAGTTTTTTTAAAACGAACAAAACGTTCAAGGCATTTCTCTCCTCATGTTGAGAACATTTTTATACCTCAACGCAAAATCAGCCTCAGAATACACAAATAATCCTAGACCTAGACGGAAATAATCTATTTTGTGGTGTTTGAAAATTATTGGGAATAAACGAAACGTGTAAAAGTACCTCATTTGATTTGTTATTAAATAAAAGAAAAGAGTATACGCCGAAATATATCCTCAGGGCTTTATAATTTTTTGGCGTTTTCGAAAGCGATCTTGGAGGACAACTCATCGTCCAACTTAACTTACTTTGCCTCGGGTATCACAAGCGCTATTTTGTGAGTCGTTGGCTAATTTTGAACTCCGTAGGCCGCTTCTACTGAAAGTATTTTATAGTGCAAAGGCGCTAATATCTGATTCATTAGATATCGCTGTCAAGCATATTTTAGAGTGGAATGTTCCCGAAAATTCGTGCAGATGTCATAATTCATTTTCTACTAAAATTTGCTAATTTAAAAATAAACTACTGAAGAACCATGTTGAGATATGAGCTGATCGTGTAGCCTAACTTACAAGGTAAAACTCCCGTACAAATTGGAAGTGGGGCATGTAGTTACATATTCAAACTAAGAACCAGGAAAGATGATCACGTAATTTAAATTGTAAATAACTGAATTTCCCTTATGCAATTCTTTGTGAGAAATCTGTTATAATTTATTTAAATAAATGTATTGAGGTTTTTGTTGATGGAACTGTTGGAGAGCGGAGGTTCGTAAAAAAACAACAAATTACAGCGACCATTTTTCTTAATTTTCTTTTTAGGAAGAACTTCGTGAAGTTTTGGAAGGCACTTGTAAAGTTATTCCAGAAAAACTTGCTCGGAAAGAATGCGATAAAATGATGGATGCTTTAGGCACTTACATCGTTGACACTTTGTCTTCACAAATGGACCCTGCAGTAGTCTGCTCCGTTGCTGGCCTTTGCTATAACGAAAAGTTCAAAAACGTCAAGGTAAGAATTGATGTTAGGTGAAGTAAGGTTTCTACCTTGTCGTAACTGAATCACGAGTTCGCTGTGTTGCACTGATTTATGTTTCTGTGTCTGTTCGCCAGGTCGTCAGACCGTTGACTTGTGAAAACTGCAATGGGCTGATGAAGGTTGTGGAAAGAAAGATGGAGTCGGCCTCTTCTGAAAATATTCGTTCTGTTTTGAAAAACGTGAGTTTGTTACATAAAGTACCATATTATATTTGCGACAAGGTGAGGAGCTCCTCACGGCTTTGTGATTTTGCAGATTCTCCGAACGATCAATAGTGTACTTCCGAAAGATGTGGTTGTTTATTCTGTCAGCTGATAGACCTTTCAGACTCTTGACAAGTTCTGCCTCCCTTGATTCTAGTTCTTCAACCCTAAATTCTGTCGTTCTACCTCCGAATATTTTGCCCGTTGGCACCAAATAAACCACACTCTCCTATTTTTAGAAAGAAATTAGATTAAGCAGAGGTAATTCAAGCATAAAGTAAGAAATTTGTAGATTTAAGCCGATCTGTGGTGGTTTGTAGATTCATGGTCTGATCTGTCGGCGCAAGTCGTAGGACCAACTGACATTGTGCTCATCCATCCATGCTCCTCGTACAAGGGGTCTGACAAACTCACCTACGAAGGTTTCTGAGATGCTCGTGAATTCGATTCAGCTTAGTGCTGATATTCTTGTGCTTACATTCTACGTCTTTGCTATCAAGAGATGGCATTGCTCCAATGCAAAGAAGGTGGAATGTGGACTATTTTCCTAATGTTTTGTTTTTTCTTCAGATCTCCGTTTCAAGGCTACTGAGCCAGAAAAATAAATCCCACTTGACAAGATTTTGTGTGTGTACGTGTACCACTAAATGTCGATAAAATAAGAATATGAGCAAAATTGGTCCAAAACTAACTATACTTTCATGATCATCAAAACACCAAATATTTTTTCTCAAAAACCGCTTTAACGATATTGATTAAATTTTATTATATACAGCTCCAAATAGCACTACAGTACCATGAAATTTTCATTTGTGGGGGTTTTCAGCCTTTTTATGTCTATACCTCTTCGACCAACTATCTCCGCAATAATCCCATGGTGCGCTTCCAGGATGACTTCAATAGGTTGTCACACGGTGTTTCGGAGGACCTACTGTTGTTGTCGAAAGACTCTTTTAGGTCCAAAATTCGACGGCTATTGTGATCTCCGTTTGTTGGCTCAGGATTGCTGCTGATTGATTTGTGCTATTTATTGTGGTTTACATTGTCCTACTTTCATTTATTTTTTGTTTCTCACTGTTAATTTGGGCACTGCCCGTATATGTAATAAATAAATAAATAAATAAATAAATAAATGACGAGAGCAGCACAATCAAAGAAAATAAATTTTTTCTCCATATAAATTCAGCTCGAATGATATCTGCTGTTTAATAACGCTAATTAGTAGCCCTACTAATTCCAGAATTTCAACCACCGCTGATTCACTTACTATCATTTCTCACAATTTTTATCTGATAATTGCAAAACAGTAAAGACGATCCTTCGCAAAAAAATTATGTCCACAGTTTTATTATCCCCTGTGCACCGATATGTTTGTAATGGTCGTGGCACTAGTACGAGCAGTACCAGTGAAACTTTCGTAAAATGGGAAGTTAATGTTTTACCAAGTTCTAATGAATTGAGAGAGAAATAGAAACAACCCTTCATTGGATTAGTAGGTAAAGCCATGATGATCACACCAATCAATGTCGTGTACGTTGCACCAGATTTTTTTAATAGTATACCTGTATGGTATGATTAATGGACTGTATATTAGGCTAGGAAAAGGGATCACTCACCGATTCTGCTAATGTGAGACTTACCCCGGCTGGGGAGGGGTGGTGGACGTCCTCCATTAATGGCGTGGTTGAAGGGGTTCTCGAAAGGATTACCAGCAGGAGATGGGGTTTGATGTTGAGGAGAGAAACAAAGAAAACGTAAAAAATAAAGGAACAAATGAAAGGCTCTGGTGGAAGAAAAGAGATTCCATAAAACGAAAAGGGAATAGGGAACAGTTAGAATAATAAATAGCGGGAGAACGGAGCGTTGGCGGTTTCACGACGACGCGGGGGTTACTGAATGCCATCGACGGCCGATTTTACAGCGGGCGATTGTGGTGGACATGACACTGCGTGCCCGCGTGGTGAGCAAGGGTCCCTAGAGATGGCCCCGACTCAGACAGACGCAACAATAAACAAAGACGCGCTGATACAATACCATTAAGCTTTTGTGTAGCTTGTCGAGCATTACTATTTGCACAGGATGCCTTGTTGGTGTCCCACAAATGAATTCACACAATCTATGCTGACCATACTACTTCAATAAAGTCAAAGAATGGAAAGAAAAACGCTTGTTATAAAAATTACTGACACAAACTGAACCCTTCCTTCAACGCAATGCTGTAACGAGGGATGGACAGTGGTTACTTGTAGGAGCCTTTGTCGGTCCTCCTCAAGGTCTAGCGAGGTCAGTTGAGGGGGGGGGGGCATTCTAGGACTAAATGGGTCATCTGACGAGACTTGTAGGATCTGACACCCCCACCAATTGATTTTGGATCATCGGTCAGTTGTCTACGCCACATACGACTGGCACAGGTTGGATCGTGAATGACTGGCTTTAATTAACTGCTTCGCAAGCAGATTGAGGGATAATTTCCCTCCTCTGCCACAACAGACGCCTCCCCACTCTTCTATCATCAAACTGATTTAGAATTATACTAAGGAGAAGTAATTGACAGATGGTATGGACTCATTGCTGCAATCCTCCACTGCTTCCACTAGTTTGTTGACTCCACACCCTAAGACTATTGATCTTTCAGCCCTCTTCTTAGTTGGTTTGCGACCACCTCTCGGGAATTGTCTCTACCAGTAATTTCCTGCTCAACCTCCTTACAGTGGCAATGAGGTAGACACTCTTTAATGCTGTGATCCGAAATTAACCTTCTGAGACATTTCCTATCAACTTGAGAGGTGTTTACTTGATTGATAGGTTCTCCTGTTATGTCCTTCGTAATCTAGACCACCGCCTCTCATTGGGTATAACCCAAAGCTCCCTGAACCAGCTGAACCCCATCTCAGCTCAGATCCTACATTTATCAGACATTTCGGAGAACATTTTTAAGGTTGTTTTTTCCCTCGAGTCCTTCTCATTTTAAACTAGCGTTCTCACAAAAATCGGGCAGGTAGTTCAATAAGTTGTCTATACAACGATAGTTTAATAACGATTCTAAAGAAATTTGGAACGTCCCACGAAATTCCGAAATTCAAACTTTGACTAACTTTTCCCCAGCGTTTGCCCTATAATTTCAGAGCCGTAAACATGGATGTGCCCAGAAACTTATGTTGACAGTCTCATCAATTACTTATGCAATGCCCACTGAATGAAGGTCGTTATATAAATAGGGACAGTCTAATAAATTCTGGAATCTTAGCTCTCTTAGTTTATATAAATAACGGTGGGCTAAGTTCCACCAATCTCGTATAACGAATGAAAAGCTGATTTGGTTAGTTGCTAGAGTGACTATTTTTAAATAGTTGAATGCCCATAGGGCTGAGGAAAGTTGTGTGATGTGTCGTGCCTTTCATCGACAGTCCTCTTACCTTTGTAAACTATTTGATCCTTGCGATTTCTTTGACTGTTGGTTGGTTATGGAATAGGTCAACTACCAACTCCTGCCCAGCCATCGCAATTGTTTAAACTTGTCGTATGATTTGTCTTTAATTTCATTTCCAGGTTTGCAATAAATTGGGAAGTTTTAAGCCTGTTTGCCAGTCTCTCTTGGCAGAGCACATTGACAGTGTAGATGCTTTGGCTCGTAATTATGTAAAAGCTGAACCTATTTGCGATTTGGCTGGCGTGTGCACCGAAAAATATCACTCTCACAGATCACCTCAGGTATGTTTATATGTGTGGAGAAAACTCTCGTTTTGGGCTACATGGAAGATGCCTTAGCCTCCCTATTGTCTTGATTGCTGATTTTTATGGTCTCCGGACTCTCAAACGGTTCACCAATGGATAAGTGTTCAGGGAATGTTCACTAGCATTCAAGTAAAGTGTTGATTGGCGAAATCGTGGAGAGGGATAATGGCAGTTAGATGAAGGCTAAAGCATGTTCCATGCTGAAAGTGTAATTTTACTTATAGGTGTTACCAATCTAGTGTATCAGACTTTAAGGAGCTCATTGCAAGCAAATGTTACTTGCCCCGTCAGAAATCTCTGCTTAGTTTGACTCAAAAATTTAAATTGGAACTACGCTAGACTTTCAGGTTACAGACGGCGGAACAATGTGCTAAAGTTATCGTTTCTCCCCAGCTGGCACTTATTTCCCCAGGCACCCATTTCACTTCACCCATACGTCGTCGTGATTTGTAAACACGACTTGACAACAATGAAACGACCAAAATCGACATTTTCTAGGCTACTATAGGCAATTGGCTGGCACAGCACGACAAGTTGAGCTTATAGGTGTTTAGAGACAGACGGGAGGCAGTGCAGGAATGATAACTTTCTCTAATTTTGGTTTATTATTCATCTTTTTAACAACCCCCCCTCAAAATTTGATACTTTACGTTTCAAGACATGAGGATTCCAAATGTGCAATGTCTGTTTTGTGCCTTTAACATGGTCTAAAAAATCTGTTCTTTCGCACAAAAATCCCATTTGGTATCTAGTTGTGCCCACCAACTGGACAAAAAATCGTTAAAAAAATTAACAAAACGCTGTATACTCGCAAATACGCCATGTTTCGTATCATTTTCAAGGTATTTTTACATCCTGGGTTGTATGGAATGAGTATCAGATGTGTACAATTGCGTATAGGGAAATTGCAATGATTATTAGAGTCAACTAATTGAAAGAACTTGTGGGAACTACAGCGGAATTCAACGTTTCGTCGTTTGTACTCCCCCCTCCCGTCTCATCAAAACCACCCGCTCGCCTCGCAACGTCGTGCCAACTGCCGAGGGTTTGCTGGAAGTCTCCGTCCCAATTTGCCCGACTGGGCAGAGGAAGGTTAGGGCCGATGAGGCCGGCACTTCCTTCGCACACCACTACATCAGATCAAAAATGCCTACAGACGTTTACGGGCGCCAGGGGAATATTTAGTTTCCGTAGTTCCATTGTAGTCAGGTCATGCTTCGTATGGTTTACTAGTATTTTTCGATGCTGAATCGAATGGAATACTATAATCTTCAATGAATCGATACCTCACATCAATATGTTTTTAACTTCAATATGCCTCACTATATTCATTGCGATTTCATGGTATTTCATTATCTGCAATCATACATCTCTGAGATCCGTCCTATTAGACTCAAAACACGTAGGAAATGATACCAAACACTACATAATTGTAATAAAACTGCCCTAATTTCGGTTTTAGCTAATTTTCCCAACCATTTTTTATCGTTACACAAAAAAAAGTCTGACCAAAAACTAGTTCATTATACTGAATGAATAATACTCGTAAACCAAAACTGTACTAAAATCGGGTATTATCGACATTTTAAATAATTTACTGTGCTGCTTTCATCATTTTCGTGTATCGCATTATTTTCATTTCACATTGACGTTATGTTACCTGCAGCCCCTCACATGCGCTTCCAAAAAATTTAATCAAAATCGTTAAAGCCGTATTTGAGAAGTAAAATAGTTGTTGCTTTGACCACACCTTTTGCTGATACCCTCATTTTAGGGTCTCATATTTATCTGAAGGCTAAAAATATAAAATTTGAGCCGAGTTGTTTCAGCGTTCAAACTCAGTACCATTCACAGTCACAATGACACACTGAGACAATAATTTTTTTGAACAGTTTTTCTGACTGGAAGCCCTTGAAACGTAAAGATTTGAACACAAGTGCAATTTGGATAACTTTAACTTTTCTTCCTACTTTGTTGGGCTAAGGAAAGGAAAAGCTTGGAAGAACAAGTTTTCCCTTCTTCCATCCTGAATTCTGATTCAGTCAGAGTTGTCAATTTTGGTGTCAGCTGAATTTCTAATTGCTGGATATTCGAATCCTCTCTCATTCTGTTCAGAATACTGATACTGATTGTGGGATGGTGGAAAGCATACCCTGCCGCTTGTACTCTAGTAGTGCATTGAGTTTATGTGTGTGGTGACACACTCAGAGGTGCCATTATCATCACTACTTTCACTACTACTTTCATGACTGATTTTTTGAAAACTGTAACTCTGAAATTTGCTAACAACACAATACCGTCCCTTTGATAATGCCTTGTGTTTGGAAACCATGTTATCAAACATCGCTTCGTGAACTATCAGCTGCTTGGTTATTTAAGTTGAAGTGCTTAGTGATAACAATTTGTACCACTTTTTGATACTTGGATCCTGTAGAAAAATTGTTCTCAATTTAGAACTATCGGTGTATATAAGGGCAACTAAGATGATTGGTCAACAGCCTCTGGTACTGAGCAGTGCAGTGGTGAACAATATGAACGAGAGTCGACAAGTGGTTGGCATCTAGGTGACTTGGGTTGTGTAGGGTTGGGATAGCTGTTTCCTGTCGAATCTCAGCTGAACGTGGCTATGATCCATCTATTCTCTGCTTCGTATCCTCGTTCGCCAGTCCAGAAGTTCTTAAAGTCTCACACCACTTGGCTTCCTAACGTAAATCCTTCAAGGAAGGTTGAGGGTGGTCGAATGAAGTGAGTTCAAGATCATGCCAACTGGGAGCTGGACACAGTGCGGAAATACCATCTCAAGAACTAAAATTCAGCACTCAGAAACTTGTGCATTTTACTTTCAAAATAATATCAATAAATTAGCGTTTGTTTTTTTTGCAGATTTTTACTTTGCCGCAGGACGTCGAAGTTATTGGAGCGACGGGCAATGACGATCTTCCCTGTGAGCTCTGCGAACAGTTGGTGAAACATTTGAAGGACACACTCATCGCCAACACGACAGAAACGGAATTTAAAATGATACTCGAGGGCCTTTGCAAAATGAGCTCCATGAAAGATAAGGTAGCTATTTTAAAGACAATTCCGTCCATATTTGTATAACATTTTGCGCCAATTTTCGCAAGCTTTTGCAGCAAAATCCGTTTGTTGATATTCCCCAATAAACACTAGATTTTACAGTTTTGTAACGTACACAGGATGAATCATTCGACAAGTGATACTTTGCCAGCACATTCTACACCTAAAGTACAACTAACAATTCCCTATCAGCTCATACTAAGTGGCGACTGTTTTTAAAACAATTGAGGAATTTAGTAGTTCATTATAAAGTGTCTAAACTAGTTGGAACTGTATGTGCCCAATCGCTCATAGATGTTAATTAATCGCTTGTAGACTGTTGCCCAAGTACAGAGAGCCCAGCAGAGTGCAGTGCTGTGGTAAATATGCCCACTTTGCTGTCCACCCCTTCCAGTGTGGCAGCTTGCACTATTAGGTTGGTGTCTGCAGCACGCAGTTCACCTTCCAGTACCCTACATTATTGTGGCCTGTTAGCATTTTTGGTGCGGAATCGCTTTTCACGCGTGTCTATGCAGAGGATGTTGTCATCTGTGATGGCAAAGTCAATAACCATGTGATTGCTCTGCGTTGCAGCTGGTACGACTCACCAAACCTGCAATTTGAGTAGCAGGGTGTGAGACATGGCTGTGACGTCTATACACACGTTGTTGGCAACAATCAAGTTGTACCTGGTGAGCAGCTCTATATACGCCTCGCCCGCCCCATCAAGAGTTGGGGATCCCCACAATGGTGATCTGGCGTTTGCATCAGCACAGACTATGCAGGGTCGTCCTGATAGGCCTGCTAGTGCCCGCTCGAGTGGTTGAAGGCTTTCGGCAACTGGTGTGCCAAATTGCCTGTAAAATGATATTACAACCAGCTCAAAGCCACCGGCTCAGATGAGCACAGTGGCCAAGTGCTGGCTGTTCAGGTGGGTGAGTGCGAGCATGTCAATGGACGGGTCAATGCAGGCCACTGCTGCCTTGGCTCTCATTCTTGCTCCAGCCACCACTCGTGCCTGCGATCCCAGACCAAGAGTTTTTGATCCTATGTATGGTTCCTGAATGGCGAGAACACTGCAGCGTTTCTTGAGTGTATTTTGCAGCAACTCAGCCATAACCGGGAACTCTTATTTGTGTTGTGCTGAAGGTTTCTAACTGTTTTTAACCTATTCATAATCCACTCGTGACTCGTGACTGGAGGGCAATCGGTCGCTGACGAATGGTTCAGCGTGCGTCTCGTGTAGAGTGCGAGACCTGTTGGCACACTTGAGGGGAGCCTCACGCTTGCATTCCTTGCTCAGATGTGGCAAGGCGCACCAGGCGCACACAACAGGTCTTGTACAGGCCACTGCCATTGTCATTTGTAGCGCTGTGTGGGAGCTTGGTACTTGCGGATGGCGCACCGCTGCCAGGCTATTTGGAGGTGCCTTGGCCCCTATAGTTTTTTGTGTAGGCTGGGTGATACCTCGATCACCCAATCCTTTTGTCTGCCACGCTTTTTCGTGAAAAGGGGCCTGACGTCCTGCGGCTGCAAGCCTAACACTGTAGGTTGTGCTCTACAACTTGTTGGGAAAGTCACAGTCGTGAAGTTCTGTACATATAGGCTTACTACTTTTACCACAGTGCAATCTCCTCAGCTATCTCTACTAATTAAACTTAACGACTCGAGACTGCCCTACGCGAAGCCCTCACAAGTGTGCTAGCTCTTTATGTGTCCCATTGAGGGCTGATGTCTATTGCTAGGTTATTAAATTGTAAGAGCGTTTATTTTGGTTGTTTCAGTGCAGTGCTTTCATAGATGACTATTACCAAGCAATTTATTCATTCCTTGTTCACGAGCTGGATGGAAAGGTTTTGTGCACTGAGCTCAAGCTGTGTTCCAATAGCTCGCAGGTAAGCGCTTTATTTTTACTTTGTTGTTTTATTTTACTTTATTTCCGCCCCCCCCCCTCCCACTTAGAACTCTATTCTTTTATAATCTATCAGTCTCAAGTGTGGAATGGAGCTGGAGTGCAATTTCTGAGTAACGACGTATCAACTGAAAAGCTCTAAGGCTAATTTCTTTAGATTTCGGTCCCTCCTACCTCTGTCGTGTGTGAAGCAACATGCTTTACGGCTAAGTTGTAGTCATATTCCTCCATGAGGGGGAGCAGATGGGGGTGCGTGTGAGGCTGGAAGAAGACTCAGACAGAAATCATACCAAGTGGGCGCTGGTACTACCCTTAGATCAGTTTCTTCCCACATATGACCACATCCACCGAGTGGTTCTTGGAGGGATTATATCAGCTGTAGCAAAAACTAATTTTTCCTTTTTTTTGTCTGTGATACAGCTATATAAGATTTTACATCAAGTCTACAAAACTATCCCCTCATATCCCATGAGCTCCAAAAACTCCCATTTTGTTGCCATGGAGATACTGCATCCTTTATATGGGCTGAATGAAACAGGTTAAATACGTTGGTAGCTTAAACAATACTCGCAACGTCAAAAATAGCTTCATTGAGTTCTTGACGATTTTCGCGGGTCCTTCGTTTTTATTGACGCTTTTTCATGCGCGACAGTCGGTTGTCACCATCTTGCATACTTTCTGAAAACCCAACAAGTTCCGATTGTCGTGAGTACACAATTGACGTGCTCTTTTGGCTTTTTTCGTGTGGAGCAGATTTTGTGCGTGGGTTTCTTTTTACTTTTCGCGACCCAATGAGTAAGAAGAATGTTGTGCTTGTGCTAAAACGAAGTTCAACTTTTCTCAGATCTAGGCCAATCAAAATGTGCCAAAAACAAATGTTTTTGACACTTTTCACGATTTTAACAAAGTTGTGTGCCCGTCAGCTCCTGGTAACAGAATAGTAACATGCAATTTTCGTTCTTGAGAAAATAATACACACAGTGAAGTATCAACAATCACGACGAAAATATGTTTTAGAGCAATTTTTTCTTCATAAATCCCGTGGAATTTTAATACGACCATGAGATAGTCTCCAGGCGTCTCTATGGCAACTGGCATTCGGATCTTAAGGCTCTCTAACGTGACCTTGCCAGATCATATTAGTCAGATCATGTAATCTGCGCCATTATCTGAACTTGTTCAGGTCTGGTTAGACTTGATGTTGGTCCGCTATTTATTATTGTTGTTATTGCTGTCCAACTTGTAAAAATAAAATACTTCATGTGTTATGTGAATGTTGCACTGCCCTTACCTGCTGTTGTACAGCTATCATGTTTAAATTTTAAAAATTGTCACACTCAATGTGGCAGTAGCCTATCACTCTTAAGTATATGACATTGTACGTGAGAATAGTGTCTGTCTATTGTGCACTCCTTGTGCCTCATTAAGGGGAAGGGGGGGGGGGCTTGCCATTAAGCAGCTACAGGTGATTAGCAAGGCAACGGGGTGTTTAGCAGTGAACTTGGTCAACTGCTGCTCGTATGCTTGGAAATATTTAAACATAAGAGCTGTTAGATTCATTCTTCACGAAACCCAGGCTGACAAAACATAGTGCCCAATTTCCCACCTCAACCTAACCAACGTATGATTAGCAGGTGTACACTTACAGGAGATGCCCTGACTGTTTAAGTGCACTGAATTGATGAATCGTTTACAGAGGCCAAACAAGGGCCTTAGCACTATTAGGCAGGTTAACTTGTGACGTTTTTCATTACTTTCTTTTCTGTTGCAGACTCATATAACTTCTGCTACTGCTGCTCAAAGTAAGTATTTAAAGAACTTCAGTAAAAAAAAAAAAAAGAAAAAAAAGTGTTTTGTGCTGCTGCTATTTCATAAAGTGTCTATACAATTAACTAGCGTTTTCTTAACTTGCAGCTCTTCAGTTGCCATTGGAAAGAATCAGCACGATAGGGATGTCTCAAGCAATTCCAGCACCAGTTTCGAAGGGCAACGAAATGTTTTGCGCTATCTGCGAATATTCTCTACACGTTCTTCAACAGGTTTGTGTTTGATCGCTGTCTCAGTAAACCATGTCCTTGTCTGCCTTTCTTCAAGCTTGGTGGTTTTTAGGCAGGTTATGGTATTCTTACTCTGGGGAATAGGGTAATTATGTATTGTGGAGGCACATTATTTTCGATGTGTCGAAAAACGCATGAAGCTGGGAGACGTCCTGACAAATCGCTGGCTGGTGCGATGAAGGAGGGAAACCCCATTTTTTTCTCTTTGAAAACCGAACCAATTTGGTAGTGTTTTTCATTTTCTTTGGAAGTATCTAATTTAAGGAGAAACGTCAAATTTTTTACGACCGGCCGTGGCCTCTACATTATCGGTGCCCCGCATTTCTTCTGAAATTCCTCTTATGTTGCCTGTCCTAAATAATATAACAGAATAAACTAACGCATCTCTGAGCGGGGATAAACTGCTAAATGAAGTGTAGAGGGTGGAGCAATAGCTGACGGATTCGGACGTTAACAAAAATTAAATATTCTGTTAGCAGCCTTTTTTTTTTTGCATACTATTAGCAAAACAGATAAATAAGGAGACTTACCTTGAAATTACAACACACACAAAAAAAACACCCTGCAAATTATTACACAACGGTTTATTATTCGGATAATCAGCTTGACCTAGCATTAATGCTCCGAGATCCATCCTGTTCGATTCAGCATCGAAAAATATCATAATGAAACCCAAAAAAAGGTCGAAAAGAACTGAATCGTAATATTAAAATAAACAAAAAAAACGAAAGTATCTAGAAAAAACTGAATTTTAATATGAAAACATGCACGCTAAATACTAATATCAAACTTTAACCAAAAATCTATGAAAAAAACCAAAATGAGAATGAAACGAAAGAATCTAAAAAAATTGAATCGTATTAAAACCAAAACGTCGGGGAAATTGGAACGGAGGCGCTCGAAGCGAACCCGGGAGGAGTTGAGTGTTGGGAGGGAAGCGAGCAGCCTCGAGAGCAGTTGGTTTTTTAAAGAGACGGGTGGGGCGGAGGGAATTCAAACGACGAAACGCTTGTAGCTCCCGCATTGTACTGCGTTTCGTTAATTTTTTTAACCGTTTTTTGCCCATTACAACCACGGGCTTCGTCCGATCGGATTGCCGAGATGGCGGGCACAACTAGATACCAAATCGGATTTTTGGGCGAAAGAACGAATTTTTTAGACCACGTTAAAGGCACAAAACGGCCCGGACAGCGGACGGACATTGCAAATTTGGAATCTCCATGTCTTGAAACGTAAAGTATCAAATTTTGAGGGGGGGTTGTACAAAAATTTTCGTGGCCGAAAACATAGGGTTATTATTCAGAATGAATAATAAACCAAAACGAAAACTGAGTTTGAAAAAGATTAGAAAACGGTCGTGGCAGCCTGCCTTGCTTGCTCTACCTTGGTTTCAGTGAGATGGAATGTTGTGTGAGGAGTATTTTAAATATTCTCCTCGGAAAGTCTTCCTATGCTTCGAAGTAAAATAAAAAGCAGCTGCAACTTGTTTCAGCCAAAAATGATGCTTCCAACTACTCCTGTCGCTTCTTTTACAGAATGCGACAACTGGCAGGCTTGGCAGCTTCTCCCTTCTTGGCTGCATCTAAAAAAGTGGGCCTCCACAATACATAAATAAAATATAAATATTAATACGCTTATAATTATAAATGTTCATTTTAAATGAAATTCAGAACTTGTTTCACGCGGAATTACGTCGAAACGTTTTCCTGAAATATTCGAAGTCTCTTTTTATGCAGAGATGGTATAAATTGGAAGTAGTCCATTTTCATTAAAAAACATTGTTCGCCAGCTCGAGCCTAAAACCGCCATAAGTGAAAATGAATTCATTCTTGTCATCTTATCCACAACCCTGGTAAATTCAATTATATGCTGCGCATATGCGTGCAGAAGAAGAGAAGATATCAGGGCACCAGCCAAGGCCGAGGGAACAATGACCGAAGTCGTGGCCATTCAGGCCCATTTCCCATCTCCCCAGAGTTATTGGGAGTCGGCTTGGCTTCTTTAAAAGGGGTTACGGAATCTACCAGTCCCCTTTACGAATTCTAGGATCTTTTTCCACTCGGTTTCTCTCAAACTAGTGCTGTTTATTATTCTCTCCCCTAATATGTTGAGTCTAGTGCCAAACCATAACGGGCATTCCCTAAGATAGTGATCTACTGTTTCTATTTCTCCGCATGGGCACCTAGCGTTGATGTTTGGATTTATCCTGTTTAGGGTCTTACCCACCGCATAGTGCCCAGATAGCATTCCAGTGATTCTTCGTAGTCTTATCTTGCTTAAGCCCAGTACCCAATTGGTTCTTCGTAGGTTATAACTAGTTATACCCATAATTTTGGAATGTTGGTACCCTTCATTGTTGTTTATTTTATCACATACATTTCTCCACATTTTCTCATTTATTTTTACTTTCAGTTGTTGCATTGTGATAGGCGAGAACGGTTCTGGTCCACAGAAGTGTCCTCTGGCTCCCGCCTTGGCTAGTTCGTCCGCTCTCTCATTCCCCGCATACCCCCTATGCCCGGGTATCCATTTTAGCGTAATTGTATTCCCTAGTTGTTGGAGTTTCCCAACCTTGTGCTTTGTTTCTTCTATGAGATAGCTCCTGACTATTGGATTACCCAATGTTTTTACCACAGATTGGTTGTCAGTGTAGATAGCTATATTCGTGTTCCTAATGTTCTTTGTTACAAGTGTGCTAATACATAAGTTTATCGCTATGAGTTCACTTTGGTACACTGAGGTATTGGTACTTAGTGAAAGTGATTCTTCCCATTCTAGTGCAGGAATGTATATTCCCATTCCTGCGTTACCCATTTAAATGTTTGGAGCCGTCTGTGTAGCAGATGATTTCAGATTCATCCGCCACTGACGGCCTGGTCTCCCACACTTGTCTTGAGTCTATTCTAGTGTTGAGGTTTCCCTGGAATTGATATGTCGTTGTCCTGTCATCCATTGGCATGTTTGCCTCTGGCATGCTGCTTATGACGGTTGTGCAACCAGTTCCGTGGCCGTGATTGTGTGAATGGTTCCAGTCGTTGTTTTTCCTGAGTCTTAGTGCCCCTCTCATTGCCTCTTGTGTGACCTCCCATTTCATTGGTAGCACCCCTGTCAGTACGGCCATCATGACACACTGGGAACCCCCTACCTTTAGCTGGGATCGCAGAACACACCCCCCGCAGGAAGGGGTACAGAATTCTCCTGCCGTATCCTCTGCGTGGTCGTTAAAACCGGCCTTAAAGGGGCTTAAAGCTCACGACACTGACATACACAACATATTCCAGATACTAAATACACTGCAACGGCTTGCGTGGCAGAACACACTCACTTGAAACACTCATAATGAGCGAAAGACAGTCCTGGGAAGTAGCTCACTAACACCTTGAGCGATCCCCATATAGGTGCGGCCTCGAATGAGGAGGGAAAAACCAGGTTTGAGCGTTCCTGGGGCGGCTGATAGCGTGTGTCCCGCTCACCACATCACTAGTGGCCGAGGGCTGACTCTGAGCAGCAGCTTCGAAAAATCCTCATGCGTCTTAGTCCCGTGGGTGGCCGGACTGGCAGCTGCGGCGCATGTGGGGGCCTCCCTTTGACCCTCAACGGACCAGCGAAAGGGGCTAGAATCAATATGCCTGAGGGGGAGCTTGGACACTGCCTCGAGCACCTCGCTCATACCACGAACACACACAACAAATGAACTCACAAGGATACACTACACCAGTCCGCTTCTTTAATCACCCCCAAATAAGTAAAAAAACATGACAAAGTCAACTAAAACTTCAGCAGGTAATAAAAACGCCACCTGCGTCTCTTCCTGGGCTCGCCAAGCTCGACCTCTCCCTCTTCGACGATGAGCAACCTACTCGTCGTCCAAACAAACAAGTGGCGGAAAGAACCGGCAAACCGCGTTCATCTCCCCTTCTCCCCCTAGTAGCCCGGGCAACCCGGCTTTACAAGCAATACGACACAGCGTGGACCCTAAACTGTCGGACATGGAGCAAATTTGCATACGTCCAAATCATCCACGGCCAGCTGGCAACGGATGAGGGCCAACGCGACAGGACCTATGCGGGACTCGTAACCAGTTGCCTCTTCGAAATTTCGAAGCTGGCTATAAAGCTAATGCCCCCAACGACATCGCCCCTGCCACTCCCCCTGCGGGAAACTGTGGCGGCTGTCGTGAGGAAGAGCTGCGTAGGGCAATTGCCCAGCAGCCAGTGCCACCAGCCCCCAAACTCGAGGAGCAACAACGAGCCAGGGTAGTACCCCAGGCCTCATATGCGGTAGTAGCCGCTACTGCGCCTTCCTCCCTCATGGAGCTGAGGCGAATGGCAGCCTGCCAGGGCCAGGAAGCGCAGAGGGAAGCAGAAACAGGCCCCAACTAAGCAGGAAGTGCAGGCCGAGGGCAGCCTGGGTGCCTCCGCCCAAAAACAAGGGCAAAAATAAAAAAAATAAAAACCAAAATAAAAAGCCTCCACCGCTTGCCAAACTCCCTAAAACCCACGACAAAACGTGGTAGTGGTTAGGCGGACATGTGAGGAAGGAGAGGCTGGTCCCTCCAACCCTGACGCAATGGAAGCGCTTATGCGGGGTGTCCCTCACGGACCTCCAAGCTCTGAGTGTCCGAAAAGTTAGACATCCGCACCGCAGTAGGAGGTGGCGCCGCCATAGTGACGGAAACGCAAAAAATGGCCAAGGCGCTCACGACCCACATTTGCACAAAAAAGGAGTTGAAGCTCCAGCGTCAGCCCCTGGGTCGTTTCCCACGCCTGCTGCTGTGCGACGGGCGACCGACCTTCAAAAAGAGGACTTGGCCCAACAAGTTGTTGAGCACAACCCTGCGTTAGGCTTGCAGCCGCAGGGATGTCAGGCCTCTCTTCACCAAAAGCGTGGCAGACAGAAGGATTGGGTGATTGAGGTATCACCCAGCCTGTACAAAAACTAGAGGGGCAAGGCACCTCCAAATAGCCTGGCAGCGGTGCGCCATACGAAAGTACCAAGCCCCACTCAGTGCTACAAATGCCAGCGCTATGGCTACCTGGGCAGTGGCCTGTACAAGACCTGTTGTGTGCGCCTGGTGTGCCTTGCCACATCTGAGTAGTGAATGCGCGTGATGCTCCCTCAAGTGCGTGCCAATTCGCGCCGAACGCAAAATCCAACAGGTCGCACACTCTACACGAGACGCACGCTGTACCATCTGGTCAGCGAGCGATTGCCCTCCAGGAGTCACAGTGGATTATGAATAGGTCAAAAACAGTTCAATCCTTCAGCACAACAACACAAATAAGAGTTGCCCAGTTATGGCTGAGTTGCTGCAAAATGCACTCAAGAAACGCTGCAGTGTCCTCGCCATACAGGAACCGTACATAGGATCCAAAACTCTTGGTCTCGGATCGCAGGCACGCAGTGGTGGCTGGAGCAAGAACGTGGAGCCAAGGCAGCAGTAGCCTGCATCGACCCGTCCATTGACATGCTCGCACTCACTCACCTGAACAGCCAGCACTTGGCGCTGTGCTCATCCGAGCCGGTGGCTTTGAGCTGGTTGTAATATATCATTTACAGGCAATTTGGCGCACCAGTTGCCACCAGCCTTGGAACCACTGGCCGGGCTCTAGCAGGCCTATCAGGACGACCCTGCGTAGTCTGTGCTGATGCAAACGCCAGATCACCATTGTGGGGATCCCCAACCCTGATGGGGGGCGGGCGAGCGTATATAGAGCTGCTCACCAGGTACAACTTGGTTGTTGCCAACGACCCCATGACTGAGGCGACCTATGATGGCCCGGGAGGAAGGTCGGTATGACGCCACAGCCGTGTCCTACACCCTGCTACTCAAATTGAAGGGTTGGCGAGTCGCACAGGTGCAACGCAGAGTTTATCACATGGTTATTGACTTTGCCATTACGGATGATAACATCCTCTGCAAAGACACGCGCGTGAAAAGCGATTCCGCGACAAAAAATGGTGACTGGCCGCAATTCTTTAGGGTACTGGAAGGTGAACTGCGTGCCGCAGACACCGACCTAATAGTGCAAGCATCCACACCTGAAGAGGTGGACAGCAAAGTGGACACATTTACCACAGCACTGCACTCTGCTGGGCTCTCTGTACTTGGCCAACAGAAGCACAGGGCGATCAAAGTCCCATGGTGGACTGAGGAACTTAATCCTCAAGCAAAGTGCAAATAGAGCCAGAAGGATGTACCAAAACACTCGTGACCCTGATGCCAGAGCAACATCCGAACTGCCTTCATCCAAGAGAAGGTTTTCCACCGCGCCATCAAACGAGCCAAACGGCAAGGCTGGCGAAATTTGTGGAAGCGGAGAGCTCTGAGAACCCCTGGGGCAGACACTACAAGTCCTCCATAGGAAAAGCAAATGTAGAGCAGGTCTTAGCTGCGATGCAAAATGAGTCAGGCTGGGCCTGCAGTATCGAACGTTCACTGAAACCCTCCTTGAGAAGGCGTTCCCAGATGACCAACTAGCTCGAGACACTGAAGCCCAGAGGGCAGCAAGGGGAGCTGATCATGGACCGAACGAGCCCGACATCCCATTGTGGACAACAGGCGACCTCGGCAGGGCTCTTCGACCTTAAAGCCCAACAAATCTCCTGGGCCAGATAAAATAGAAAGCAATATGCTAAGGAAAGGCTGAGCGGACAATCTCCAGCGGTCTCCTTAATTTATTTAATGACTGTCTGCAGGTCGGACAGTTCCCCACTCAGTGGAAGTCTGCGCGGCGTTGTCACTCTTCAAAAGGGAGGCGACCGCAATCAGTCGGACCCAGCGATCATGGAGACCACTCAGCCTTCTTTTTCCATATTAGGCAAAACACTAGAAATCTTGATGTTGCAGTCCTCGAAGAGTCTTTGGCCGCAACCTCACAGGCAGGCAATACGGGTGTACCAAAGGAAGGTCCACGCAGGATGTCATTGTCGAGATTCGGCGTGTTTCCCTGCTGGCAATCGGCTAAATGCGTCGTAGCAGTTCTGATTGACATCAGAGGAGCGTTTGACAACCTTGGTGGCCAGCGCTTAATGAACTCAAAGGTAGGGGAATCCCGCATACCTGTACTCGCTCGTCAGAAGTTACCTGACAGACAGAACTGCTACGATCGAAAGTAGGCATGTCTCGTCCAGGAGAAAGATTGAGAAGGGGTGCCCACAGGCTCGGTCCTAGGACCAGCACTCTGAATGCCTTCTTGAAGGTCTTCTCAGGAAACTCATGGAGACTGACTGCAGCCGTACGCCTATGTGGGATGACTTGACTGTGCTGATCTTTGCAGAGTCAGTCCGCCAAATTGAAGAAAAAAACTCCACCACGTGCTCCGCACTGTCAACCAATGGTGCGAGCACGCCAAGATGCAGGTGGCTGAGGAAAACCCAGCTAATCCTCTTGAAGGGGAAAGTGAATAATCCACCCACAATACGCTTTGGCGGCCACAGGCTCCTTCTTGAAAAGCACGTCAAGTATTTAGAGTGAATATAGGTGAGAGGTGGGGTTTCAACCAACACCTCCAGTCCCTTAAAGGCACTACCATTGCAAGGTTTGCCTCACCGCGCCATTACTAAGGCCACTTGGGGTGTGTGTTACCACGACACCATCCTCATGTGTAAGGCCATCTATTTAGGTGTGATTGGCTACTGCCCTGTTGTCTGGGGTAGCAAACTAACAGTCAATCAAAAGAGAGTATTGGCCCAATCCCAGAGAGCCGCTCCTGTGGATCACCAAGGCCTACAAGACTGTATCAACGGAAGCACTCCAGGTGATCACTGGTCAGTTACCAGTTGATTTGGCTGTTGAGTGCATGATTGACAAGTGGAGAGTGAAACGGAGCTTCCCCGCTTTGGGCTGAACTCCGGCGGATCTCACCACAGAACAGAAACTTGCCGCCATGGATGAATGGGCGATAGAGAAATGGCAAGCGAGATGGGAATCCTCGTCAAAGGGACGTGATACGTATGAGTTCTTCCCCAACATCCGTGAACGTCTTTCTAGAAAATGGGATGAGCCAGACCACTGGACGGTTTCCAGTTCTCACGGACATGGTGACTTCAATGCGCGCTCCACTTCTTTTCTCTGAAAGACTCTCCATTATGCACGTCTTGTGCCTCCAGTGCGGAGGAAACAAGAAACCATGTGCTGCTCCACTGTAGTTTCTACAACAGTGAGCTTACGGTTGTTGAGAGGGCAAACGAACTTAGCAGCTTTGACAGCTACAAAGGAACCCTATAACCATTTTGCAAAGTTCGCAAAGAAGGTAATGGCTAAGAAACGTGGTCATAGTTGATCAGTCCTTTTGAATCTTGCCACCCAAGTAAACAGTAAGATCAGGTAGGGAACCAGATTAAGAACTACTCCCAGATGGTATGGGATTCCTCAGGTGGTCACCTCCGCCGTAACACACGGCAACAGCTCTCACGAGACTGGCTAACGACCACATACCTGCCGTACCTCCACAGGTCTGAGTTCGGTGGATGCTGCAGGGGCCGGCCTCTCGCATATTCGCGAAACCGCAACTTCTATGACTGATATAACCCTCGTCGAGGGTTTAGGTACAGTCATGAAATAAAGAAACAGATCAGTTATGACTCTGTCTAACTTGTACAGGGCACTGTTTTTGGTTACTCCTGTCCACCATATCAGTGCTTCATACACAACTCGAGGTCTTACTATCGTTTGGTATATCCATTTCACAAATGTTGGTTTTAGGCCCCATGTTTTCCCTATCAGGCCTTTGATATGCAGGAGAAGTTTCCTTCCTTTTTCTAGTTGACTAGCTATCTGTTGTTTCCACCTAAGTTGTCTGTCTAGTATGACTCCTAGATATTTCACTGATGATGAGAGAGGCATATTGCATCCTCCCATCATCACATAGTAGCCAGTGGTCTCAGTTCTTTTCCTACTAAAAATTGTTGCTGTCGTTTTTGTCGGATTTACCGCTAGTCCATGTGTAGGGCACCATTCCATAACCAGTTTCATTCCCTCGCTCGCCAAATGGCAAGCTGTGTCTAGGGTTTTGTGACTGGCTAGGATGACACCGTCGTCAGCATAAAATTGGCAGTAAAGGCCCGTGTTATTTATTCGGTTAATTAGCTCGTCTATGACTAGGCACCAGAAGAGGGGGGATAGGCACCCACCCTGGGTGTTCCTCTCGTTATGATAAATTTTTTCGTGGTATTACCTATTGTGCATTCGACCTCTCTACTACTCAGTAGGAGAGTGCACCATGCTGTCAAGTTGTTCCCTACTTTTCTTGCTTGCATTGTTCGCTGAATGGATGCAAATTGGACGTTGTCAAATGCCCCCTGTACGTCGAAAAATCAACCTACCACATATTCTCTACTGTTCATTTTTTTTTTTCTCTACTCTTGTGATGAGGTTGTGGAGTGCTCCCTCGGTCGATTTCCCTATGCAATATGCATATTGTTCTTTATGTAGTGGTGAGTCGGTTAGTACATCATCCGTAATATGTCTGCCGATTACTTTTTCTATGATCTTTATAAAAACGCTACATAGACTTATAGCCCTATAATCCTTAGGCGAAGTGTACTCTCCTTTCCCTGGTTTGGTAAGGAAGAGGACATAGGCTTTCCTAAGCTCTGCGGGGATGTATCCTAGTTTTATCATTTCATGTAGAGTGTTATAGATTTGTGTCTGCAGCAATGTGCTGTTACTTTTCTGTATTAGGGCAGGGAATATTCCATCAAGTCCCCCTTTTTTGTATGGTGGCATAGAATAAATTGCCCAGTCAAATCGTTGTCGTGTGAAGAAGGTCATATGCTCCTGCTCGTCAGTCCTCGAGTATGTATTTTCCTTTTCTGTAGTGGTACCTATACCCTGCGTGGTGCAGTGCGCATATGGGTGCACTGCATGTGGAAACGTTAATGCAGAATCAAAGTAGGTACTAGTTGACTGAGAGTTCATCTAGAGTTTGATCTAAATTATTCCAGCCATTTTTGAGGTAATTGTATTACGTAGTAGATTTCGTCAAAATCGTTATTGTTTTGAGGAAATTAGAAAAACGAAGGAAGGATCTCATTTCATTTATTATTCGGCAAATCTCCTTTTCCGATGTATGTTTGCTTATGTCTCCGTTCAGTGGATATTTATAGAAATAGTTTGCGGGGCGTATAAATTATAGTATACATTTGAGTCTAAATTGCTAGCTGTAATTTATGAATTTACTGTAAAAAAACTCGAGAAGTTAGAAAAACACGGTTTTGTCACACTTTGATTGTTATCACCATTCCACAGGCTATCAGAAGAACATAAATGAGGGATAAGATGTAAGTATTCACTAGTTGAAGCTGCGATTTAAATCGTTTGAGTCGTGTGTCCAAGCAGTAACAAACAAAAAACTCGTCGCTTTGTAGGCCTAAATCTCCGTAACGAATTTTCTTATAGATTTTTTTCGCTGAGCTATGTTTGGAGAACAAACGTTAGCTATTGATCAGTTGGAGGATTCAAATCGTTTAAAGCTGTTTCTGAGTGAAATGCGAAACACCCTTCGATTTTGGTATAATTTTGTGTGCATCTTCCCTCTTGTCATCGACGAAAATTGCTCATAACCTTTATTTTGTGCCTTCCAAAAATAGCAAAATAAATTAACGAAGAACGAGCACACGCCAAAATTAGGGCTTTTCAATCAAGTTCTTTTCTTTTGCATTTTGTTTGTGAGATTACGATCGCTCTCGGGTTGAGGGATGTTGGTGATGGTTACGCGTGATTCACGATCTAGACGAAGTTAGATAGCCCTCTTGGAAGACCTGCGAGCTTTGTTTTCCTGTGAAAAACTTTGTCAGGATGGCTTTAAAACGTTGAGTAACTTAAGGCTGAAAGTCCTCATGAGCGCCAGTTAAATGAACCTACGAGATATGCTGCAGGGAAAGTGGTTAGCGTCTGTTCATTTCCAACAATTATAAACTTGGTATGTTAACTAATGGACGAAAGAGGGAGGAAACACTGAACGTAATGAATCACTGAATGAAACATGAGGCTGTGGAAGTTGGCGGTACTACTATCTCTTTGTTTCTCACACAAGCCAGTTGCATTGTTTAGGAATAGGGTAATAATACACTTTCCGGCTCTATTGATTGATAACCACATTGCAAATCTTCACAATTCTAAGCCGCTAAGAGCGTTATCTTATAAAACAGTAAATTGAGTTTTTCGTGTCGATGATTTGTGTTGTGTATCATTTCAGGAGATGACTCTTCCTAGTAACGAGCGATCAATCACTGATTTCTTGGAGCGTTTGTGCTACGATGTACCACTATCTGTAATCAAAGGATCATGCACGTCGTTCGTTGACTCCTATTCAGCTCAGCTGATAGCTATTCTCTCAATTGAAGTTGATCCCTCTACGGTAACATTTTTTTCTCGAAATATTGAACCATTGCCTACATAAATAGTTTCTTCGTTTAGATCGGAGGCGTATAGCCAAATTCTAATGTTCCTCAACGTAATTTCAGGTCTGCCCTTCTATTGGCGTCTGTCACAAAGAGTTGCAGTTGGTCGAATCTGAAGAGAAGCCATCCTGTCCATTGTGCCTCCTCGCTATGGATAAGGCACTCGGAAAAGTACACAACAAATCTGAAGTAAGTCTGTCCAATTCTCGTGGATGATAATAATAGTAACAAACCTTAATTGTGCGTGAATAAAAGGCCCACATACACAAGTTATCGACAACTTACATAATCCCGAATTTTATTTGATTATGAGGTACTAAAATCTGAAACAAAGGATGCTGGGTTAAACCCAATAACTAAAGGAAAATAAAGAGGAGACATTTAACAAAAATAAAGAAAGAAGAGAAATCATGCAAATTGAAGGTATAGTGAATGAATGAGTTTATTAGTTGTTTTTGAAAAGTTGGTAGATTCTTGCCTGGAGTTGCCTAAAGGCGTGAAAAAGTCGTAGAATGAGAGGAAAGGGAGTTCTATAGTGTTGCTGTAGTGCGTCGCGCAAATAAAATATGCAAGAAGAATGTGGGCTGTAAATTTCTTCTGACTGGAATCTGTAATTTATTAGGAATTCTAAAAGAGGAAAGGTATGGAAACTGATATAGGTGTGCAGCTTACCTTTTTTTCACGAGCCCGCGCTAATACTTGGAGCCCTAAGCCAGCAGCAGTGAACGTTGTTTCACTGTTAAAGACAAGGAAAAGGGGAGCAATAAATAGAAATGAATAAAATAACTTTTGGGTATGTATTTAAGGAATAATTTGCTGTGGGGAAAATTCGTGAAAACGGCTAGTAAAACTCGCGCGTGGGCTTTGTAAAAAGAAAACCTGTAGTGGTAAGTGGAGGAAAAATCCGCGTAGTGGCAGCCTTCCAGCCCACCTCAGTAGTAGGAAGTTTGAATCATCCGGCAATTGTAAAAGCATGACCAATTGTCAGAGTTTTGTGCCCAACCTCTGTTACAGCATGAGAATGAGTAAACAATGCGCTGCTCAAATAGAGAGGAGCAACAGGATGATGTAGAGGTTTCTAAGTGGGGATTGTTGACTTAGTGCTGGCATAGCTATTCTAAATCGCCCAGAACTCTCTCACCTGATTTTACGACTTTTAATCATTCTAATTCTTGTTTAGATTGCTGTTTAATAGTTTGCTCCAAAAGTTATGTTTATTTATTTATTTAGAAAATACGGGACGAACCCAATCAAAAGAAAAAAGTTAACAGGTAGTACCTAAATGAATTATAAAGAAAAATAAGGAACAACCAACGATGACTAGAGCACCACACTAGACATAACACTGCTTCACCACAAACACAGTAGGCAAAATGAGTTATTGAGGGGTACCCAAGGTAACGGAACAGTTGAGTTCTAATGGTTGAGATGGGCGAAGAAAGAATGTCGATGAAGGGAGGAGATGATGAGAGGAGGCTTGCTTGGTGAGGAAGGCAGCTGAGTGGGCGGTGATAAGTAATTTGTGGAAGAAAATGAAACGGCAAAAGGCGTGACAGAGCGGGAAGAGAGGCGAAGTACGAGAATGCTTATATGCCAGGAAGCTGAGGAAAGACCTGAAGACGTGTTCAATTTGCGCAATATGGGACTCACAGTAAGGACTCCAAATCATCAATGCGTACTCCAGAGTTGGCTGCACGAGAGTCTTATAGAGTGTCTTATAGAGGGCTGGTGCTTGGGAGTACTCTCTGGTATTGCGCTTCAGAAAGCCAAGTGTTCGCATTCCACAGGACGCCAACTCAGCTGTGGTGGTAGGAGAAGGAAAGCTGGGAATCTAAACGCACGCCAAGGTCCACAATACCAGTCCTACGGGGAATTGTTACACTGTTGATTGAGTAAGGGTAGATGTCTGGAGAGTGGGAACGATTGAAAGAAATGACTGCACATTTAGATGGGTTCAGGGCTAGTCCATTAATGGCACACCATTGAGAGAGGGCATTCAGGTTCTGTTGGAGGAGATGGCAGTCTGAGGAGTCATGGAAGGGGAGAGCTTCAGGTCGTCAACATATATCAAAAACTCTGTACGGTGCAGGGAGGAAACAATGCCATTAATCACCAGGTTGAAGAGAAGGTGGCCGAGATGCGAGTCCTGGGGAACTCATGAAGTGGCAGGGAAAAGGTGAGACACAACACCACTTACACGCGCTGAGAGCTGTTGGGCAGTGAGATAGCTGGCAATCCATGCATGAAGTGGTCCAAAGACACCAAGAGATGTGAGCACATCAAGGATCACACTATGAGGCAGCTTGTCGAATGCTTTGGAGAAATCAGTCATAACCAGGTCCACCTGGTGACCCCCTCCAAAAGCGTAAAGTGCAAGATCCTGAAAAGTTGCTAGGTTAGTAACCGTAGAACGCCCCCTGACAAAACCAAACTGCTGAGGAGCTAAGTGCCAGTTGAAAATTGGCGAGAGTTGAGCCACAGTAGTTTCTAATATCGCTCTTATCACCCCTGTTGCATTGTGTATATGTCTCTTTGGACTTCAAATTAAAGTGGTTTCCCAATTAGTTGTAGTCTTTAACCTGCTACACTAAGTGATCAGAGGGAGAGATTAGCGCTGTTGGCATCTTCGCATGACTTGGTAGGCAAGCAGACGGCGCTGCATTCATCTTGGATCTGAGCGTGATTCACAGATACGAAGTGCTAGGAATCGACTGAATTTTCTGTGTCAGGTTGCAGTGTCCCATGGCTGACTTAGGACAATAGAAGAAGTTGAGATTGTTGGATTACGTTGATGGTTCCTCCTTCACTGCAGGGGTCCTCACTCGCCTGTTCTGACGAAGAAGATAGATTTCTCCCCCCCCCCCCCTTCAACAACACTCAGCTTCTTCAGACATTACTGTTGACGAGCTTGCTGCCAGCTGTATTTAATTTATAGCATCTTTGTACGAGTGCGTATCCATTGTTCTGTGATGGCCTCCCATCAAATGAGCTCTACAAATAAGTTCTTCGTTTTTTTCTCCTTATGGACAAAATTATGATAGTAAAGATATATAACTGTATTGAACAACGACCAGGCTTTCCTAACAGATGGCGTAACTCATGATAGAAACAAACACACCACAGTGGTATTTTTGGATGCTGGAGGATAGTCTGGTCCTAGTGGTTCCATGAATTTACTCCTGTGTATTGAGAACCAACCCATAACTATTTAGCACTGTCCATCAGGTTGCTCATGATCAGCAAGCTTCATCCTCTTCTGGCTGAGCACTGGTCTACAAAAATTGAGCTATGACCTGCAGTTTTCTTTATGAATGCTACACAAACTAGATGAATGCCTCTGGCGTGAGCTGCTAAGGATGCCCACCTGTGGCATGGGAAGCATTTTCCATCATTACTCAGCAGTTAGAGCATTGCCGTCAGTGTGGTTTTGCAGCCTTCCCAATACGAACCAGGTACGCCCTATGGCCCTGATAGGAACTAAGTGAGGTAGAAATCCACCTCACTGTGGCACTGCCCGTGCCGTGGTTCAAATGTTAATCAGCTGCCTTGTCCACTGCCCCTTCTGTGTTACTTCCCACTGTCTTGCCTTCTCCCAAGGGTCTCAGCCTTTCTTCTTCTCTTCTGTGGCCATACTCTGGTTACCCTCTTGATGGGTACAGCTCCTTCCACTCAGTTGCCAGATGGTGGATTGGGATAACACTTGCCGCCACCAGTACAGCCTCCTGAGAGTAGGCTCAGTGTATCAGCTCACACCTCTGCCTCATACAAGAGAATAGAGTGTACGACGCATAGGTAGTAGTACCTTTCTGAAAGATGTGGCAAGGCCAGTTGTATGATTATGGGGACACGAGGCTGGTGGTACGAGGTCTGATCCAAAAGTTCCAGGACTTTCTCAAAAACGCTTTATTAAATTATCTTTAAAATTATTCAAAATTAACCCCTTCAAAGTACTCCCCTTGGCTACGCAAACGCTTCTACCAGCGGTGTGCTCCTGCGTTTTTTGCTTGATCTCCTCTGTCGTCTTAAATCGCTGTGCTTTCATAGGGTATTTGAGTTTGGAGAAAAGCCAGAAGTCACAGGGAGCCAGGTCAGGAGAGTAGGGGGGCTGGGAAACAATTTTCATGGAGTTTTTGGCAAAAATTCGGGAATGAGGAGTGCAGTGTGACAGGGTGCGTTGTCTTGATCGAAAAACCATTCTCCTGTCGCCTACAATTCCGTCCTCTTCTTCGTCAAAATCTCCTGACAAGACCCAAATGAGATGTTGCACTCCTCCGCCATCTCTCGAATCGTCAAACGATTGGAGCGCACAAGGGCATTCACTTTGGCCTCTTGTGAGTCTTCAGTTGAGGTTGAAGGCTTTCCTGAACGAGGGTCATCTTCAGTTGATGTTCTGCCTCCCCTGAACTTCTGAGACCTCTCACGACACCTTGAGCGACTCATCACATCACCTCCATAAGCTTTCCGAAGCATTTCGAAAGTTTCCGTGAATGATTTGTCCAATTTCACTCAAAATTTCACGCAAACCCGCTGCTCTTCTTTGTGTCCATCATAACAAACTCGAAAAACGCAGAATGCAACAAAAGAGGTTCACAAAAAAATAAAATCGGACTGGGGAAGGTTAGAGCAATAAAACAAAAAGGAGGTTATTTGGGAAGGTTTACGCTAAAACTTGAGCGCCAAAGCAGTCCTCTCTGTTAACGTGAAGGCGTGCCAATCAAAAAGTCCTGGAACTTTTTGTTCAGACCTCGTATATCGAACGAAATTTGTTGGTACCATTTGGTTTATAAAGAGCGACTGTTCTGCTTAGTGGGGTGGCACAGAAACTAATACAGCCTAATGTGGGGGTGACCCATGGTTTGAATTTCATTACTACTCGTCTTTTTATCACAAGAAGACTACGAATTAAGAGACGCGGGCCGTGAAATAAGCGTACTTCCACCATCTCATGCTGACAAAAGTCCTAGCTCACATATTTTGCATGCCACTAATGGATTGAAAATCCAAACTTACGCTAAAATAAAAGCTGAATTGATTGTCCGAAGTTTATTTATATTTTTTTATTCGTTAGGAGGGCATTCGAGACGTTTTGGACGATTTGTGTTTGAGGGACGAGTTTCCGACGCCTCTCCTCATCGAATGTGTTCAGTTCGTCAATAAATTCAGAGGCCCTGTGACTGACATGATCATCGCTGATTTCAACTCTCAAGAGGCCTGCGTTTATGTCGACCTTTGCTCACCTCCTGAAGAGAATTCGACGCCTCAACCTAAAACAGGAACACCTCTGTTAGTTCACCCTGGCGACGTTGGTGAGTCGATGCTAAATCTAATTGCGTGTTAGTTAAATATCTGAAGTCATGCGAAAAGAGCAACCTCAATGGTGCTTGATGTTGAAGGTGTTACAATTTGATTGAGGTTCATCAGAAGGTCCAGATCCATTCAAAGTGGTTTGATTGAGACAAACGAAAGACCTATCCTTAGTTTATTGACCTCTTTAGGGATCATGTCAGGCGCTCACATGGAGCGTTCACTCTCTTTCTTGAGGAAAGTTGACTGAAGTGTATGAGTTGCTATTTATAGTGGGAAATCAATGACTCACTGACTTCATGAACTACTTTTATAGTCAGTTAGACAATAATGAAATTGTTCGCCACTATAAAATTGTTTTACGAAATCTACCCTAATCGTATTGAGGGGTGCTGACGTCAGTGGAATAAAAACAGCGTGTCACGTCACACATTTGAATTATTTTGCATCCTATCAGAAGGTATATTTTTGTGTTCTCTCTCCGTCCACAAAATGTAATGTATGCTATAAGTAGGCAGTGGCAGCACTAAACTAACAATCTAGGTAGCTGCAAATGTCATGTGTCAAGAAGGCATTTACCACTTTTTTCAGCTACTCTCTGTTTTACTTGCGTCATCTTCAGTTTTCATATTTCTATTCCATTTTAAGAAAAAAGGCGTCTTGTGGTTGTGTGAACTATCCAAACTGGTTTCATTTGGAGTGCTCCAGGATTTCCTGAGGGTTGATAGAAAACGCGTGAGCACTTTCCCCCAAAAGAGATGGATATGTGCTCACTACTGAGTTTGACACGTGTTTTATAGTGACATTAAACTCTTCTGTCACCAACTCGTTTGTCTCAAATCATGATTTTCTCTTTTGTAGAAACCAACGAAATTCACGAAGATACGGATTCAGTACAAGATCCTTTGTTTTGCTCTCTGTGCGTCATTGCTGTGGAAGAAGCGGAACATGTCCTTACGAACAATAAAACTGATGTAAGTGATATTCTATGACAACCACTTATTCAGGTTACGGTGTTTCTATTTTCAAAACGCTGCAAATTATTACGCAACGGTTTATTAGTCTCTTGCACAGATTGACGTAGTATCACACCTCTGAGACCCATCCCATTCAATTCAGCATTGAATACTGACTACAACGGAACGACGAAATCTAAATATTCCAGGTGCCAATTAGCACAATGTTGCTAGTTGAGCTGGCTGGCGCTTTTAATGGAACAAGAGAGCAAACATGAAGAAACGAATACTTTCTCTGTACTGTCCCGCGAGTTCTTTCAATTAGTTTTATCTTTGGTTCACCATAATACACATAAATTCACACACTCATCTAACTATCCCTTCCCAAACCCGGGCAAGAACCCCGCCTTCTGTGCCATTTCATTGCGAACCTCTCCATCTTGCGTCCGCCATTTCGCTGATCCACTAGCCTATGTAATGGCCCCGTATGTATATGTGAAATATGTGTATAGGGCCCAACTGTGATATAGGTTAGCTTAGGTTAGGGATGCTGGGTGGAGGGGGGAGGAATATTTTAGTACTCTCCCTCTGCCATGTATGGCCAAACCTCTCCAGATTCAATAATAAAGACGTTATCAATCAATTTCCCCCAGGCATCATTAGCGGGTAGGTAGTGTGGCATGGAGGGGGGTAGGAATATCCAAGTACTCCCCCCCCCCCCTTGGTATGAAAGTAATTTATTAAGAATGAGTGTAAGTTATTGAGTGGATGTTTTATGTTACTGTGTTTTGTGTTATGTGTTATATGTAGTGTGCAATTTTTGTCGCTTGGTTGAATAGTTATTATATTTTTAGGTAGGGCCAGGACACTGAGCACCGGCTCTGTAAAACCTGCTTGGACTAGATCACGTAGGCAAACCTCACGGTAAGAGGAGCAGACTACATGGTCGGACGTCCGAATAGTTCAGGCAATAATGGGAAAACTCCAAGCTATAAGAAGAGGGAGCAGAGTACCTAGCCCGACGAACTGTGTGCCTTACCTCTGCCCCTGCCCTAGTAAAAATATTGAAACAAAAAAAAAATAATAAAAAATAAATGATTGAGAATCGCTGTCTCAGCCAATCAAAACCTGGCTCCGCCACGAGGTCCAGCCTGGACATACCAAGAGGTATGACTGATGCCAGGAGGGCAGGGGGGCCTGCTGTTCCCAAGCACGCCGGAAGGCGTGTCACTGTCAAGGCGAAAGCGTTCTTGCAGTCAATGATTAACAATGGGGTGACCGGAATGACTGAATGAGGAAGGACCAGTAGCAAGCAAGCATGTGGTAAGGCCACTGAAGTGCTGATGGGTTGTTATTGGCCACAAAAGAGGCCTAGGTGCGACCGTCTCCCCACCGGTTCGGAACAGCAGGTTCACCATAATAACTGTGATATTACCATTTACGGCCTAGACGCAGTCGTCCACCTCTGGGTTCGACTCAAAATCGAAAAATACCTACAAAACGATACCAAACACGACGCATTTGCGGTAAAACTTCCAAAATTGAGTTTTTGTTCAATTTTTCAACCATTTTTGGCCCTTAACAAACAAGAGGTTCGTCCATTCGGGTTGCCGAGCAGGCACAAGTTGGATGTTTGTGGCGGCTTTTTAGACCACGTTAAAGGCATAAAACGGCTCAGGCGTCGGGACGGACATTGCAAATTTGTAACCCCGATCCCTTGAAACGTAAAATATCTAATTTGGAAGGGGGTTGTAAATAACTTTTCCTGACCGAAAATATAGGTGTATTATTCAGAATGACGCATCAATTTCTACAATTGAATGGGATTAAGCACGACATTGTTATTAGTTTCTTTCGAAAACTACACAATTGAAGTGATAATCTCGAGAAATACGACCTGATCCGTCATTTTCCATTGTTCATTAAAGAATTCCACTGATCGTTCGGTTTTTCAATAATGTTGCATGTTTTACGAAGGCACACATTCCCGTCATTTTTCCTAACATGTTCATTTTCAGCTACTTGCTGGTATAATTTTGCACCGATGCGTTGTAGGGCGACTCACTAGTATAATTACTTGAATAACACGTGACGAAATTTGCCGGCACTCTATTCCCAAAATGCGACAAATGCCCGTCAACTGATATCTTAGTTTTTCCAATAGATCAGGTTTATTTTAATTACTATTGAAGTTACTCAAAATCTGAACATGCCGTTCAAGATCTGTTCAAGTGTCCTACAAGATCGGTTCCATACGTTGGTTCAATGTTCATTTTTAGTAGCGATTCTGAGACGAGTTAAGTGTAAAATTGTAATTTTTAAGGAAAATGATGTTTGACGTCAGTAAATGTCAGAGAAATTTCTTTTTTTTAATAAGATTTCCAGTGGAATAACCCCGTTTTGTTACGGAAATGAGTTAACTGTAAAGCAATGAAAGGTTGTTGATAGAAGAGGGCGATCCACCAATTAACAGTGTGTGACAAATAATAATTAGTATTTTTCAAATGTTGAACATCTAAATAGTTTATTATGAAAAATGTCTTGAAGCTTTTCTGCTGCAACGAGGGCACGCTCACGTTTGACGGTTTCATTACGTTACCTCAGTATGGTACACTTCCTCTCTCCTGAATCCCCGAACAATAGAGACTGTCAACATACATTCTTCATTTTATAGTGCGTTTCAACTTACCTGTTACAAGACGTATGACGCCACGACATTGAATTGTTAAATGGTAAGAAATGGGAGGTTGATGGGAGAAAGGAAGTGTCGATGGGAAATCCAACTATTGACAGCGAGTTAAAAATAATAATTTGTATTATTTGAAGTTCGAACATTTCATGATGCAAACATTTAGAGCTATTTTCACTAAAACATCACTAATCTTGATTAATCAAATCGAGCTTAGATAACTTAATGAAAGCGAAAATATTTCGTTCTCAACATGCGGTTGGACAAGCCATAATTTAAGCCGCACAGACAGTGGACTAATGAGGATACAGTAAAGTAAGGTAAAAGGGCGTGAGGATATGTCTGCCCCTAAGTCCAGTAAACTGTTTTAGGTTTGCAACTGCTGTGAATGTTGTCATGTCTTCTTCAAAGTGGACCGTTAGTCCGTTAGTGGACGAATTAAGTAGTGTACATCACCTGAGTGTAATATATTTACGCGTATTTTTGTGGTAATCCTCTGCTTGGGATTTTCAGGAGGAGATAGTGGATTTCTTCCTCTCGATCTGCTCTTTGCTACCTGAGAACAAGAGGGACGGTTGTAGACGGAACATTCTCGATAATCGCAATCTCATCTTGAACCTCATCAAAAGGTCGACGCCGAGAGTTGTGTGCAGTGTCCTCTGCTCCCTCCCCCTTCAAAAGGTTACAGGTGAGACGCGACCTTAGCTTTCCATTCCTTATTTGCGACAGTATAATGTAGGTGAAGTCCCAGGTGAACCACTAAACTACAATCACTAAGGTGCCTGCAATATGAGTCAGGCGGTACATCTGCATCCTCACCTAGCATCAATTGCTCTTCGATTGGATGACTTGAGCGATTAGAGCCAATACCTTGAAAAACCGTTTGTTGATTCGAATGACGCTGGTTTTATAAGAAGCTTCATGGCCAGTTGAAGAATAGTGTTTCAGAACATTGTCGTTCATCACCACTTCACTGGAACACATGTCACTAGTAAATCTGAGGCTTACACAATCCATTTCTTTTCTTCCCCTCTAAATATTCCTTTTTTCTTTCTCCCTTGGCCGCCTCGTTATTTTCTGGTCCTCTTTTTCTTTTCTTTGAATTAACGTTTGTTTCATTAAGGAACTTCCTGACAACATTTGTGACGAGGGGATTGCAGTGTCAGGGGGTTGCTGATTGAAACAAAATTTACAGCGATCATGAGCTCTGAACTAAAACAAACTGCGAATGTTTATCGCAAAAAACCATCCTCGCTTCTTGTCAATGAGGACAACGAAATAATTTTCGACATAAATGAAAAAAAGCAAATTTGGACGACGTATATTGAAAAGTTTTTTGCTGATAACAATAGGTCTAGCTACAATCTCTGTTTCCCATTAAGTCCTACTGGCAATTATATAACTAACGATGAAATAAAAAAGGCGATTCAATCAATGAAGAATAATAAAGCAACGGGACCAGATGAGGTGCCGTTTGAGGTCATAAAACTGATTGACGATACAAACATAACACTTTTAGCTCAATTATTTAACCACGTTTACGATACAGGCGAATATCCTGAAGACTGGTTAAGATCAACCTTTATACCTTTGCCTAAGAAGAAAAATGCAAAATACTGCAATGAATACAGACTTATCAGTTTGATGCCTCACGTGCTAAAGATGTTTCTTAAAATTATACATGCCAGAATATACAGAAAATGCGAAGAGGTAGTGGGTAAATCGCAATTCGGCTTTAGGGAAGGACTTGGAACCCGAGAGGCATTGGTTAGTATTCAAGTATTAGTCCAGAACTGTAAAGACGTTCAAAAAGATGTATTCGTATGCTTTATCGATTATGAGAAAGCTTTTGATATGGTTAAACATGATAAGCTAATAGAAATTCTTGAGTCTATGGAAATAGACGACAAAGAAATTCGTTGCATAAAAAATTTGTACTGGCAACAAACTGCCCAAGTAAGCATCGATGGTTGTATAATTGACGAAGTATCTATCTCACGAGGAGTCAGACAGGGGTGTATTTTATCACCCTTGTTATTCAATATATATTCGGAAAGAATATTTCAAGATTCGATAAATGACAGTAATCAAGGTATTAAAGTAAACGGAGTACGTATCAACAATATAAGATATGCAGACGACACCACTCTTATTGCCGACAGCTTAAAAGGTTTACAAGAATTGATAAAAAAAGTTAATGAATGCAGCGAAGAGTTTGGCTTGCGAGTCAATAGGGAAAAAACCAAGTATATGATAGTAAGCAGGAAAAATACATATGTCTATACAAATTTATTAGTTAATAACTCTCCTATTGAAAGAGTACAAAGTTTTAAATACCTCGGATGTCATATTAATGACAGCTGGGATTGTTCAAAGGAAGTGAAGTGCCGTATCGAAATAGCACGTAATACTTTTCTGAAGTATAGAAAGATATTTAACTGTCATGAGCTCAATATGAGAACAAAAATGCGCTTTTTGAAGTGTTATGTTTGGTCAACTCTGTTATACGCTATGGAAAGTTGGACTTTGAAAATAGCGGACCTTAACAAACTCGAATCATTTGAATTAAGGCTCTTTCGAAGAATACTTGAAATACCATGGACGGATCGTGTGACCAACGAGGAAGTTTTAAGAAGAATGCAATGTGAGCGAGAATTGCTAGCAACTGTAAAGAAGAGAAAAACGACCTACTTGGGCCACATTATGCGAAATAAGAAATACGAACTAGTGCAGTTAATTGTACAAGGATAAATTGAAGGCAGAAGAGGCATCGGCTGGAAGCAACTATCGTGGCTACGCAACATTCGGCATTGGACTGGAATAAGTAATATTGGGAACCTCTTAGAGGTGGCTAGAGACAGAGAAATGTTCGCGAATATAGTCAAAAACTTATAATTTTGTGCAATACTTATATATTTATATTTGTTATAGCAACTATTTTTAATTTTGTAAGTAATGTTATATGATCACCAATATTCGTAGTCGAATTGATAAATAAAGAAGAAGATAAGCTCTGAACATATACCCGAGTTTCCGAGGGATCTGGATCATCTTTGGCCACTAGACTATAATCACTGAGAGTGCCTTCAATAGGAGTCGAGTGGTACGCTACCAATTTCTTCCTGGGGCTACCTCGATGTGCGTATGAGCAAGTGTTCGAGGAATTAATGCTCTTCGGACTTTCTTGGACTATCTTGCTGCACATTGGTCACTGTGAGGGGACGTTCTTCGGTCTTACAGCACATTATCAGGAGCAAGTCAGCCTCTCTGAATCAACCTTTGACCATCTGATTCCTCCCAATTGGAGTCGTTTGATAGCTTGCTGACTATAAAGCCAGCTTTCAGGATACATTTGCTCTACTTTATTGCTATTACATTATGTAATATGCATATTTTCTTACCACAACCCAAGTAGCACTTTGGAGATTCGTTTGAGTCTGTAATATACCAATTAATTCATACGTTATGCGCATCAGTAATCGATCCTTTCTATTTATTTAGCTGTAGATAACACCCAGAAATGCGTCATGTGTGAAGTACTCATGGATTTCCTGAAAGCAATTCTGACGAACGAGGAAGTGGATGAGGACATTAACAAAAACTTGTTTAAGGCCTGCCAGCGTTTCCCTCTTCGTGATATTCGAACGGTAAGGATACATTAATATTTCAAAATTTTATTGCTGGATGTTGTTAATTGACTGATGAGGGATCTTTTCTAAGTGGTAGCTTCTCGTCAGTTTGATTTATGGTCAGTCTTCTTGCGCGTACTTGTTGCCAGGTCCTTCATCTGCTCTTGCACAGGCCAACTATCCACATTTCCTGTTGAACCAATTTTTGATATGAGTGCCCGGTTGGCCTTACATTACAGAATAATCTCTAACCCTGGCGACCCTGCACTTGGCATCCCATTGACTGCCAAATCAGTCTCAGTTACAAAGAAGGATTCTGGTCCGAAGCCTTATTTAATTTTTGACACACTGGTGCGCCAATTAACTAACTCGAAATTACAACGGATTTATTTTCTTTGTTTTTCAGTGCGAGTCATTAGTCGAGCAGTTGGGACCGCAACTGGAGTCGATCCTTCGCACAGTTCCAGTGGGGCCTCTAGTCTGCCGCCGTACTCACGTGTGCCCTAAAGACCGAATTGCTCAGGAGCTCCACTTGTTAGGCTCAGACCTCGGCCCTGGTTGCTATTCCGGAGCTGAGTATTGGTGTGCCACATCTGGCAATGCCGTTGAATGTGATGTAAGTCGTTGTGTTTTTTATTATTATTATTATTCTGGTGAGCGATTTAGAATAATTTTTGAAACGTTCGAACATCGTATCTTACTGACAACTGAGAATAAAAACATATGTTGCACTCGGCTTGAACGGCTGATCACTTCTTGCGACGTGGAGGTTTAATGCAAAACCAGATGTTCGTTCACTGGCTGCGCTCTACTGGATTAATATGTACATAACAGTCACCCCCGGAAGTATTTGAGAATTAACATTTGAAGAGAAGAAGTTCAGTGCATTAACGAAGTGTTGTGGAATCACTGGGAGAACAACTGATATTGAATGTTAGAAAAAGTATATGAACATGATTTAAGAACAGTCCACGTTGCCGAGCAAATATGTGAACCTAGTCCTGTATAGGACGACACAACCTTGCAGATTGAGTCAGGGTGTGAGCATCGTGAGATAGTTTTCGAATCGGTCTCCATAAATCCTGAAATTTTCTTTAGCAGGTGCGAAATTTTCGAAAGGGGGCACGAATGCTGCAGAATTAACTGGAGTCGTTGCCGACGTATCAGGGTTTTCCGACAATTTTGAAATTACTTCAAGTAGTATAAGTTGTGTTGATCAAGAGGCATCTGTTGTTGCTACTCAATTTGTACTTGTTGAGCTCTTGAAGCCGACATAAATGCTTTGAATTGTTTGGCGTCCATGTTGAAATAGTAATGTTAACACAATTCATCGTTCAAGTGCACCAATGGCGAGAAAATCGAAACGAAGAAAAGAAAGCGTAGTGAAACGACAAACTGAAACGTAATCACCTGATATAGATGGATCTTGAAATAATTAGAATGTGATTTCCTCGGTCTCCAACGCGGGCGTCATTAGATGTAAAGAAAATACGCGTTGACGACTCACCAGACTATTTTGACGAAAAAGAAAAAGAACATGCGAAACGATTTGTCGGTTTAATTATCGTCGCCATTCTGTTGTGTTGTTTATTATAATTATTATTACTATTATTCTGGTGAGCAATTTAGAATAATTGTTGAAACGTTCGAACATCGTATTTTACTGACAACTGAGAATAAAAACATATGTTGCGTTCGGCTTGAACGGCTGATCACTTCTTGCGACGTGGAGGTTTAATGCAAAACCAGATGTTCGTTCACTGGCTGCGCTCTACTGGATTAATATGTACATAACATAAGTGTACAATGGAATAGATGATGGTGCAAAATACCCCTCCTGGGCCGTGAAGTTGTATGCGTGGGGCTTGTAAACTTTGGGAGTCCGTGGAGAAGTTTGCTTCGTTGTACTGGACACATTCTGTTTCTATTAACACATTTTTACTTTCCTTGGCTCTACAAAGTAGAAAGAAAAGTTATGTAATCGGCTGAAAAAGAAAAATTTTGAGTTTCCTTCAGATCTGAGTACGAAAAACACTATTTGGGAAAATGGTCTGTGTGTGTGTGTGTGTGTGTCTGTGAGCGATTTTAGAGAAAACCACCATACCAAATCAGCTCAAACTTGATATCTCGCCCGCAGATTACCATGGGACGCCAAAATAAGGGTATGAACAAAATCCACCGAATGTTAACTATAATTATCATAGTGATCAAAACACCAAATATTTTTTTTCTCAAAAACTGCTCTAACGATTTTGATTGAATTTTTTATATTGATAACTCCCAATAAGGCAACTATTCCATTAAATTCCCATTTGTGATAAAATTACGAGAGCAGCACAATAAATTACCAAACTTTTCGACGTAATCAACGATAGAGTGGTTTTTAGAGAAAACGACCGAACCAAATCACCTCAAACTTTATATCTAGCCCGCAGGTTACCAAGGGACGCCAAAATGAGGGCATGAGCAGAATCCACCGAATGTTAACTGAAGTCATCAATTTTTTATATTGATAGCTCTCAATAAGACAATCACACCATAAAATTCCCAATCGTGGGAAAATTACGTGAGCAGCGCAATAAATTTCGGAACTGTAAGTGCTACCGCTTCCTGCTGCCACAAAGTGTTGTTTGACCAAGTTCAAATGAACTGAGTGATAAATGAATTGAGTAAGTGGAAAAAAGCCATGTACATGAGTGAATTGACGTAGAGCTAAGGAAAGTTGTGTCTGCAAGGCACCAGATATTCTCACTCGTATTCAAACATTCCTAATTAAGTTACATCAGTGCCATCCATATTATGTGACTATTGCAATAGTCGTATCGCTTTGTTACAATTATTTTCCCTCTTCTGATTTCAGAAAGTGGAGTACTGTCAGAGAAACGTTTGGCTTTCTGAAAAGCCGAAGGGAAGGAAACTGAAAGGTTCAGATATAATGTGAACTGAACCTCATCATTTATTGTTGAGACTGTCCATGTGAAATTTGGTTCATGTTTTGTACAAGTTTATTCTTTTTAAAATTGTTTTTTCTCTAACGCCTCGGATTTTGTAGTCAGCCTTGATGATTTTTTATTACGCATTTTCTTTAGATTATTATATTTAGTTGTTTTTTGTTTGTTTGTAGTTTAGTAAAAGTGAAGTGGAAGCACAGGGCCCTCACTGTGTACCACTGGGGTTCTGTTCCGATCAATCAGTTCTCACAGGTGAATTAGCGTTGAACATCGTGTGAGAAAGCGTTTCAAGTGGTTTAATAATTTTAATATTGTTCTAATGGGGACTCCCCCCCCCCATTCCCCATGACATCCTGCACTTACTATACGCTTCACCAGTCTCCTGTTTATCAATAATATGTGCATTTGCTCTTTTCATGTTGAATCAAAACTCCTGAGTCAAGCGGTGTGTCGCGTCAGGTCATATATTGAGTAGTAATAAAAAATAAAACCTGACGGTGGTTTTTATTGTGCGTCACGTACGACCTTCGGTGTGTGAAGCGCCCGTCTAGCGGACAGTAGCCTAGAAGCTCAAACTACGCGATGAGCGGTTAAATGATCCCAAAGGTAAGTCGTTAATTTTGACGAGTTTCATTTTCTCGAGCTGAATCATTTGCATTTGCTGCGCGATAAAACTGAATGCGGGCACCTCCTGCAGAAAATGGGCAATACTTTCCAGTCTGTACTTTTTGAGGTAAAACTTGTATCGGCCTTGGCTTTACATGTTGCCTTGTGTCATCGCCATACGTCACACTTCCAAGTATGAGGAAGCCCTCCGCCGTACCGAGAAGGCCAACAGAAAACGTACATCTGAGTTGAAAAAAGTTTGTGGTTAATTGCAGTTCCCCCACCTTAATTCCAATTTTAAGCTTGAAAATACAAAAAAAGCAGAAAATGGCCAACAATAACGTACTCTTCCTGGGAAGGGGAAAGAAATGGTAGAGGGAGCTAAAACACAGTCAACACCTCACACGGCTTGAGCCAGAATGGCTTGCTTTAGCGACGAATCTAGTTCTCCTCTCAGTTCATTCGAACTTCGTAAAACATGCCGTTTTCTGTATCAGTGCGGTCGGGTAGCTCTTGAGATTCCAGAATTTATTGAGTTGCATCTACTTATGCTACCACCATTATTGAGTTATCAGGACACAGATAATTTGGGAGACTGTCGACTTGATTTTACTTTCCGCTACCCCAAAGGGAAAGGAAACTATAGTAATCGTGTCAAAAAAAAATTTGAGTTTTTTTCAGATATTTACGTTTTGAGGCCTACTGAGACTATAGAACCTAATTTCGGCGCGTGGTCCGTGTGTGTGTCTGTAGTTCGATTTGCGGAAGAATGGCCGATCAGATTGAGCTGGTTCTCCTTTTGTTTTGTTTGTTATTTTTTATAGACACCAAAATAAGGTTATGGGCAATTTCTACCGATTGGAGGGTGGGGGTGACGAAAATGTACCAAAAACTTGGGGTTTTCGCATTTTTCTCGTAAACGGCTCTAACGATTTTGATTAAACTTTCAAATTATCTCCTACTAATGAATACCTAACTAACGACATCAACGATTTTCACCAAACTCAGGATGTTTTCGAATAGTTAATACCTATATATTGTTCTGAATAAATGTTCCTCTGAAAGTCCATTGAACAGAGATATAAATGAAAATGTGTCGAAAATAACGTTTCTTCGAACATTTCCGTAAATTCTGGAGTAACTGCTTCACCAAATTCGATCAATCGTTCGGAGTGTTTTTTAGTCACCCATACCCACATTTCGTTCTTCATAATTATTTCTGTATATATTTGTTGAACTGAGATATAAACCAAGTTAACTCAGAAAAGGAGATTGGTCGAATATTAATTTATCGGTATTCCAGTTTTCTCAAAAACGGCTGTAACGATTTCAATCAAACTTACAGAGTACTCTCAGCTAACTAGTACGTACATTCTGTTCTCTCTAATCGTTACTGTAAAAATGCGTTGAACGAATATATAGCACCGGCCTATGTTTGAACTTACGTGGGTGAGGGAAAGTTGTGTGTTGCTACGCACCGCTCGTTTGTGAGAAGGATCGTGTAATTCTGTTCTGGGATTATCGAGATGGTTTTAATTCCAGAATGTAAAATGTGTGATGTTTTGTGAACTATCTTATTAGAGCGTTAATAAACTCATCGTACGAGTAGTTTGTCGGACTACCGCCCTAGTTACTTTTTCACGACCTAAAGGGTAAAGAAGTATTGTGATCGTGTCAAAAAAATATCTGGTGCGTTGCAACACAACTTTCCTTAGCTCTCCGTCAATTCACTTTCTATATGGCTTTGTCTACTTAATCAATTCATTTATCACTCAGTTCATTTGAACTTGGTCAAACAACACTTTACGGCAGCAGGAAGCGGTAGCGTTTACAGTTCCAGATTTTATTGTGCTGCTCGTACTCATTCCAGGACCATTATTGAGCAACTGGTACACAGATAATTAATGAGGCTGTAATCACAAATTTCTTGAAGAAGGAAAGTAATTACTTTTGCAGAGTTATTGGGTAAAAACGTTTAGAACTGGTAGTAAGCGAAACAGTGGTAGTTGAAATTCAGGAATTTCTGGAGTGAGCCCCATCTATCTCATGAGCGGTTTTAAACACTAAATCTTTAGGTATTGGATTGGACTACAATACCAATTTTCTTTAACATTCTACTAATATACCAGCGGTGACCTGCGGGCGAGGTATCAACTTTGACCTGATTTGGTACGGTGGTTTTCTCTAAAACTCGTTAACAGACACACAGACTATTTTCCCAAATAGTGTTTTTCGCACTCAGGAGGGTCTGAAGAGAACTCAACTTTTTTTTTTCAGCCGATTACATAACTTTCCTTTCCACTTTGTAGAGCCAAGGAAAGTAAAAAGTTGGGTTTGCTTCAGATCTTTACTTTTCAGTCCTACTGAATCCAAAAAACCTATTTTCGCCGCGTGGTCTGTTTGTGTGTAGTTCTATCAGCCGAAGAAAGGATGGATCGATTTGGCGAGATCTTTTTTGTTTCGTTTGTTATTTTTTGTTTACGCGAAAATAAGGTTGTGGGCTATTGCCATTGGGGAAAGGGGGATTTTCGCATTTTTATCGAAAATGGCTTTTGCGATTTTGATTAAACTTTGAAATTATCTTCTGCTAGTTAATACCTAACTTTTAACTTTCCTTCTCCACAAATATGTGGGTGGACATAGGCCTAGTAGGCAAAAATAAGTTTCATCAAACTCCCACAATGTTTTTGAATAGTTAATACCTATATATTGTTCTGAATAAATGTTTCTCTGGGAGTCCATTGAACAGAGATACAAATGAAAATGTGTCGAAAATAATGTTTTTTTTAAAACATTTTTCGAGTAACTGCGTCACTGTATTTGATCAATTTTACGGAGTGTCTTCTAACAGCCTATACCCACATTTTGTTTTCCGTTATTATTTCTACTGATATCCGTTGAACGGAGAAATAAGCCATGACTGCTCGGAAAACGATATTTGTCGAATATTAATTTATCGGGTTTCCAACTTTCTCATAAACGGCTCTAACGATTTCGATCAAACTCGCTGGGTACTCTCAACTGACTAGTACTTACATTTTGTTCTCTATAAATGTTCCTGTTAAAATGCGTTGAACGAAGATGTAGCAGGTCGTTGAATTTATTATGGGGATTTAGGAAAGTTGTGTGCACCAAATATTTTTCTTGAGAATTCTAGTAAGCGTTGAGCGGAATTTACTAGAGAAAAACTGAGCTAAAATTGATTTCGACATTTATTGCTAATTAATTGTGCTGCTCTCGTTATTTCCCCACGGACAAGAACGTTATCGTAATGTCGTGTTATAAAGAAATCAATCAATCGTTGGAGTCATTTTTGAGAAAAACGAAGTTGGAGATCAGTATGATAACTATAGTTAGTTATTCAATTGTATATATACTGGTTCTTTCGCACTTGGCGTAACAAAAACCATTGGGTGAAAATGGAGTGGAATGCAACCAACAGCACCTTTCTATCTCAAACCGTGGACGAGATACGATTCTTATGTTTCGCTTTATTTCATTAACTACGGGTTTGCCATAAAAACCCACGTTCGTTGTTCGACTTGTGATTTACACTTTTGGGTGCAGCGTCAAATTTTCTATTCTTTTAGCGCGAAGTCATAATTAAAAATGATCTGCGACTGCACCGTAATTGCAGTTGAAACGTTGAAATTCGAAAAGAAAATCAATTTTTTGAAAATACTTGTGCGCCATTTGCATTTCCGAAGAACTACGAATTCTCTTACGAACAAATGCGAGTATCTACAGTGACTTGAAGGAAACTAAACATGTGAGTAAAATTCTATCGACTTTAACGATCTTGAGATTTCATTTATCGACGTGGACGATAATTATGAGACCTTGGACTACTCTCGTCTCACTTGAGAAACCACAAGACCAGCTCTAGACACCGTATCTTTGTAGGCGCCTACTGTTTTTTCGCACCCAAACTTGAATTGTTTCCGTGAAATCGATGGCGTCTCACAAAGTTGACCTTACTATTTGAAAGCTGATGAAATTACCAATTTTTTGTGAAACTTGACGACTTTCAGCGCATTTTTTGGAAATTCATAGTTAACTTGACAACTTATCGCTTTTCAATTGTCAACCATTGAACTGCAATTGCTGACCTTACGAGTTCGAATGGTCCTTTTTGGTTATGAGTGTGTGCTGTGCGCACAGAAAATTTAACGCCGAGTCAGAAAATGAGGGTAAAAGTTGAAAAAAGTGGAGAAACGTTGGTGATTATGGCAAACCCGGGGTTTGGTTGAGGTAGAGAGGCGCGGTTGGCAGCGTTTGAGTCCATTTGCAGCCTAATTTTGCTCAATGGTTTTTGTTACGCCATGTGCTCAACACCCTGTATCTGTAACGATAGCGCTGAATCCCTAAATAGCGTTGGTCTGAGTGTGTTTGTAGTTGAACGCAATTTGCTGGACCGCGGCTGAGCTAACCCATTCTTTGTTTTATTCGTGCTTGACGAAGGCACAAAAATAAAGTTATTAGCGATTAGTGTTATTTGGAAGGGAGGGGAACCAGAATATATAACAAACGAGGATTTTTGTAACGATCTTGTGTTAACTTTCAATTTATCTTCTACTAATGAGTACCTAACTGCTCTATTTTATAAATATCTCAGTAAATATCTGGTGCGTTGCAACACACAACTTTCCTTAGTTCTACGTCAATTCACTTTTTACATGGCTTTTTCTACTTAATCAATTCATTTATCTCTCAGTTCATTTGAACTTGGTCAAACAACGCTTTACGGCTGCAGGCAGGAAGCGGTAGCGCTTACAGTTCCGGAATTTATTGTGCTGCTCGTAATCATTGCAGGACCATTATTGAGCCATTGGTACACAGAAAATTAATGAGGCTGTAAACACGAATTTTTTGAAGTGGATAGTAATCACTTTTGCAGAGTTATTGGGTAATAATTGTTAGAACTGGTAGTAAGCAAAACGGTGGTAGTTGAAATTCAGGAATTTCTGGAGTGAGCCCCATGTATCTCATGAGCGTTTTTAAACACTCACCGTATAGGTATTGGATTGGACTACAATACCAATTTTTTTTAACATTCTACAAGAATTCCAGCGGAGTTTATAAGGAAAAAACTGCGCGAAAAACGCTTTTGGTCGAAAATTTTGATAATTTATTGTGCTGCTCTCGTCATTTTCCCACGAATGATAATTTTATAGTATCGTTGCCTTATTGAGAGCTATCAATATAAAAAATTTAATGAAAATCGTTAGAGCCGTTTTTGAGAAAAACAAAATTGGTGTTTTGATCACTATGATGACTATAGTTAACTTTCGGTGGAGTTTGCCCATACCCTCATTATTGCGTCCTATGGTAACCTGTAGGCTATACACCAAGTTTCAGCTGATTTGGTACAGTTGTTTTCTCTAAAAACCGCGCTAAAACCGATTTCGTCTAAAGTTTTGGTAATTTATTGTGCTGCTCTCGTCATTTTCCCATTGATGGGAATTTTATGTTATAGTTGCCATATTTGGAGCTATCAATATAAAAAATTTAATGAAAATCGTTAGAGCCGTTTTTGAGAAAAAAAATTGGTGTTTTGATCACTATGATAACTATAGTTAACTTTCGGTGGATTTGGTTCATACCCTTATTTTGGCGTTCCATGGTGACTTGCGGGCGAGATATCAAGTTTGAGCTGATTTGGTACGGTGGGGTTCTCTAAAAATCGTTCAGACACACACAGACCATTTTCCCAAATAGTGTATTTCGGACTCAGGGGGGTCTGAAACGTAAAGATCTGAAGAGAACTCAACATTTTTTTTTCAGCCGATTACATAACTTTCCTTTCTACTTCGTAGAGCAAGGAAAGTAAAAAACTCGGGTGATTTACAATGAGAAAACTATACTAAAATCGATTTCCGTCGATTTCGTTGATAATTTCCTGTCCTGCTCCCGTCAGTTACACGGAAGTAACACATCCGTAAATGTAGCAGGTCGTCAAATTTACGCGGGTTGTGGAAAGTTATGGACCAGCAGTGCATCCGCCAATATCTCTAGATGTGATGCAGTTCGGCACGCGTGGCTTCGAGCCAGTGACGTTCGCCATCAGCCTGAGCACCTCTTGCCAGTTTTCTGCTGCGTGAATGCTCCCAGGGTCTTTTTTTTCCGTAGTACCACGTCGTAGATAATGCCGACCTCTCTGGAGTGCCCTGTGGCCCCTTGTCTTGCACACTCAGGCTGGCCCAGGTTTTTAGAATCATCTTTTGACACCCATTACATCGGAGAGTTTGGTGACGGAGCGGCCCAACGTAGTTTGGGTTAAATGCTTCTTTTCGCAGGGAAATGTTTCAGGTTGTGGGGTGCGGTATGGGGTTAAGTGGCGGCAGAAGGGGGGGGGGAGGAAGGTCGTGATGGTGACGAGCCTGAGGAATATTAATACGGCTATAAATCATAAGGAAAGTGGAGTTTGTACGGGGATCAGTGAGGAGTGAGTGGAGGGACGAAGAGAGATCGTGAGACCTTCCCCTTCTCTTCGCTCCCTCGATCCCTCTCACACTCTCTCTCTCCCTCTCACTCAATACCCTCACGAACCTCCTAAACAAGATTAGTCAAATACTCGGTCAATATATATTTAAATGACGGGCCAATCTGTAACCAGCGGACCGGATGAAAACCCCAGGGATTCCCCTTAAATGATCTTCAACTTCGTCGCTGTGCTGCTGACACCCTCTTGCCCCTGCTTCTAAGAAGACGTGACATGAGTCTGCGGACGTGAGTTAAAGAACCTTCTTGGAGAGACAGCATTCGCTACATGTTAGCAGAAAGCAAAGTAGAAAGCTATTTGAATCACGAGAAAGCATCGTGTACGACGATTCACACAACTTTCCTCCACCCCTCATTTTGGTTTATTATTCATTCTGAATAATAACCCTATGTTTTCAGTCACGAAACATTTTTTACAACCCCCCCTCAAAATTTGATACTTTACGTTTCAAGACATGGAGATTCCAAATTTGCAATGTCCGTCCGCCATGTCGTTTTGTGCCTTTAACGTGGTCTAAAAAATTCGTTCTTTCGCACAACAATCCCATTTGGTATCTAGTTGTGCCCGCCATCTGGGCAATCCGATCGGACGAAGCCCGTGGTTGTAATGGGCAAAAAATAGTAAAAAAAATTAACGAAACGCAGTACAACGCGGGAACTACAGTGGAAGTCAACGTTTCGTCGTTTGAAGTCCCTCCCTCCCTCCCGTCTCAATAAAAAACCACCCGCCTCGTCCTCGCCTCGCAACGCTGCCCGCCCACTCAACTCCCCTTTCACCTCGCAACGGGTTCGCTCGAAGCGCCCCTGTTCCAATTTCCCCGACCCGACGGGGCAAAATCATCAGACGTTTTGTTTCCGTTGTTCCATTGTAGTCAGGTCATGTTTCGTATGGTTTACTAATATTTTTGGATGCTGAATCGAATGGAACGGGTCTCGGAGCAGTAATACTAGGTCAAGCTGTTCATGACAATAATAAACCATTGTGTAATAATTTGCAGGGTTTTTGAAAAGTGTCACGCACTCGAATTTAATAATCGTTTCACCGTTCCTTAGCGCTAAGGAGCAGAAAGAAAGAAGACTTCAATTGATGGAAGAAAAAATTGAGTTTTCTTCAGATGTTTACGTTTCGATGGTTTCTAAACCCGAAAGCGCCGTACGAGAAAATATTCTGTGCGCCTGTGATGACGTTTGAGAAAAAAACTTAACCAAACCAGGCCAAATCCCACTTTCAGCATGCAGATCAACTTCAAAATGAGGGTATGAGCCAAAAACTAACTTTATAGCGACTATAATGATCAAAACGCTAAATACTCGTATCTTCTGTTGGTAAAAAAAAAAAGTTGTTAAAGCCGTTCTGCCAAAAAGTGGAAAAAACATTTTTGCTTCATCTCTTTCACTGACTTGTCATAGAGAATAGAAAATGTATATACTGATTAGTAAAAAATAATTTGATAGGTGATTTGAAACCTTTAGAACCACGTTCCGGAAGAATAGGAAAACCCCTCGGTTTTGGTACATTTTGCTCCTACGTTCCATCCATGAAAATCGCTCATAACGTATCCTTTTCGTTCTTTGTTTAGCGAGCTAAATTTCAAATTAGAGAGTATCGCTTAACGAGTCAAATACGGATCAGTGAGAGAAGTGGTCTAGCAGGTGCAAGAGTTTATGGGCTATGGATCCAGGTAGCAATCCCATTAGGTGTGTGGCTGCAGTTCTTCGAGGCAGAGCTCTTCGCGGCAGCACCTCGTGCTCAGGGGGCTGAAATAGAATAAGATTTATATCGTGTCGGACAGTCAGGCTCTGGCTTCTTATACTACTTCGTCAGAGGAAGTTTGGTAATGCCTCTAACTGGGATGAAGATCCTAGCACCTTTAACATTGTGTTGGGTGCAAGGCCATAAAGGAATGGGGAGGTTGACAAACTGGAGAGAGAAGGATCTGCACGGCTTTGTAGGGACCCCCAAGACTATTCAGGGAGCGATCCAGAGAGGTCCTCAGTCTGGAGAGAGAACGTGTACTGATGGTATGTGGCTTAATCACGAGACACTGTCCATCAAGGTATCGCTAGGCCAAGGTACAGAGCTGCAGATTCTACAAGGCAGCGTTGGAGTCAGTGGAGCATATACTTTACTTGTGATGGGCTGGAATTGGTGTGCCCCAGAGTGCTTGGGGTACCTTTGCTGCTACTGGATGAGGTTGCAAAGATGGACATCAAGGTTTTGTGCGTTTTGCGTGAGAGTGGTGAGGGCGTATTGGGGAAACATGCGTTTTACCTCTCTAATTCTGTGGTCGCTAGGCCTGTAAGACCCCTAACAATCCTGCAGCACCTCTGTTTCCTTCATTTTTCAGCTGATATTTATTTAGCAATAGCCGTTCTGCTCCTTCTTTCTTTCTCTGTGATTGCAAAGACGCTTTAGCATAGACATTGATACGCCTTCTGGCTTACTAGGAGATACCAGGTACTTCCCAGCCACTCACTTGTACAGTCAGGCTGGACTTCGTGGCAGAGCCAGGTTTTAGGTTGGCTTAGACAGGATTCTGATCTTTACGTAGATTTGCTTTTGGGACAGGAGGTATAGGTGTAACATGCGGTTTTCAGACTACGTTTCATAGTTAGCCGAATATTTTGCACAAAAAGTGGAAATTGTATGGTCTGTTGGGGCTTTGGTGGCTTGGTAAGAGCTTCCAAGATATTGAGTGAAAACAACACTCTTTCTATGTAACAAACTCTGTTCAAGGGCGTGTCTTCTGTTGAGCGTGCGCGTCTTCAAAATACATTTCCAATAATAAACGAATAAATAAAACGAAGACGGGCGGCCCGCCGAAGGGCTGTTCCCATAATCTCAGTTATAACGTTTGGTTTTCTTTATAGATTTATGTAAATGTAATAGATCTCCCTCGTGGGGACTCCTTTCTCTCCCGTGTCGACGCTTTTCAAAAGACGGGGGTGGGTGCCCATATGGGACTTGAGCCGACCAGAAGGTTATCATGACAAAAGAGACGCACACCAGCCACTTGCCGCATATGTTCAGCTAACGACCGCAATATTAATATCGCCACACCCCTGCCAAACTACCACCCTATCACTATATCCATCCTTCACCCTCCACAACCTTCAAACAATTCCGGAGTTCCCCCGTTTGATGCTGAGCCTTCCCTCTAATTAAAATACACGGGAAAATAGTTGAGCGGGCACCTGAGAATTTTATTTGCTTCTCACCTTTCAACGTTCATAACCGAGTTGGATTGCTCTGTTCTACCTCCTTGCCCTCAAGACGCCGCCACCTATCATGACCCTAACACATTCCCCTGGTAATTCACATTCCTAACACATTCCGTCCCCATAAATCAGTGTGACAGTCTCATTAATTACTTATTCAGTGGCCATTCACTAAATATCGTAAAATAAATGGCAGCTACGCAATAAGTTCCGGAACTTCTGCACTAGTAGTTTCTGCCAGATATTTTTTATTATTATTTATTTGGTTCGACGCCGTGCCGCAGTGCCAAAATAAAATAGAAATAGACAATGACTCGAGTGTTCTGTGGAGTGGAATTCAGAAGGAACACGTCGGTCCTACGTACTGACTGATGGCTTCACGTTCGCTTGCTTTTAAACTTGGTCATTGGAAAAGGATGTCCCTGTACCGCTCGCGTTGCTTATTAATATGTTTACGATCTCACTCACTCATTCCCCGTCCTTAAGCCACAGAACGTTTAGTGTTGTCGCAGTTGATTATGGCGGCTGAGGGTGAAGGGAGTCGATAGTGAAAATGGATTATTTGCCGAGGGGGACAAGCAGAAATGCGACTTTTTGCTGCTGAGGGCTATCGCGAGGATCTGGACAACCGAATCCAGTGAAATGTGTGTCTGGGAGTTTATTCGGAAGGGCTCGGCGTTGCAGGGTGTTGTGGTATGGTGGCAGTACGGTGGCGGGGGGGGGGGGGGTTGGTTGGTGGAAAGGGATCAGTTAGAGGAGGGTCGAGGGGAAAAGCGCCGGCACCTACCGCGATGATTAATTATGTTTTGATGAATATGTATGAATCTGCGGCCTTTTTACTCCACAATACGCTTTTAAAATGGTCCAATGTGCGATGGAGAGAGCGGTGGTGTAGGTTTTGCGCCCTGTTCGCCACCGTTGCGATTATTGGGACGCGGCGGGGAGGGCTTTCAGTATTATATTGTGTCACTCGAGCCCTTTTGTCTCCTCCATTGTTCGCCAACCTTCGTTTCACGTCCCTTGCGATTGTCCTGCGGACCGCCACTATTTTCCTCCCTTCACCCCCCATCCCTTAACCATCCACCGTCAACATAAATCACGCCTAATAATTCCGACGTTAATGTCATTTCAAACGCCGACTTTATGTTCGACGACTCAAATGAAACGGAAATTAGTGCGCAGTTGATGTCTTTAGGTGGCACGTTTGATGAGAGGGAATTGCACCTTTGATCGACAAAATGAAAGTAATTGACCTTTTCATCGGACAGTTCTGCGCACAACGACACTCACCAAATCTTTTTGTGCACTCAAACGCTATTTTAAGGCGTATGACACCAATTCCTTTTCAAAATTCGGCTATTTTCAAGGCATTAGCTACATTTCCAATCTATTTCTCATTAAATTCATTTGAACTTTGTAAAACATAACTAGATAGTGAGAGGGGGGGGGGAGAGGATTGGGAGACAGAGAGACTTGGGATAGGGAGGAGATGGACGGTGGGAGAGAAAGAGGAGTAAATGTTTTATTTCACCACCAGAGAGAATTAGGGCCATAGAGCCATTTTCCATTCTCCCTGGCTGCCAAGTAGTACAGAACTTCTTCATACATTCTACGACCCAATTATTTTCCAAAAACATTTGATATTGAAGTCATGACCGACAGAAAAAGAAATAAGCACGTCAATATACGTAATTATGTTTCAACCAACCTCCTTCCTCCCTTCTCGTCGCGATCAGTTCTGTTTCCTTATCAAAAATATTTTAACTGAACCAGAGAGAGAGAGAGAGAGAGAGAGAGAGAGAGAGAGAGAGAGAGAGAGAGAGAGAGAGAGAGAGAGAGAGAGAGAGAGAGAGAGAGAGAGAGAGAGAGAGAGAGAGAGAGAGAGAGAGAGAGAGAGAGAGAGAGAGAGAGAGAGAGAGAGAGAGAGAGAGAGAGAGAGAGAGAGAGAGATTGTTTTATTTATCCACCTGGGGGAGTTAGGGCCATGCAGCCCTCTCTTCCACTCCCCCAGGATACAATTCCAACCCAAGAAAATTTGCCACATCCTCGGCTTAATTAATCATTACATATTTTCATATTTTCAAATTGAACATTAGATTTTCTTCAATTCACAACCTCTTAAACCTCCTTCTTCCTGTATTCGTTAATTTAATTGTTTGTCTTATAGTTACCAGTAGATGCACATCACACAAATGTTAGACACAAAAAGAAAAAGAAAATAAACAACGTTCACTCCGTAATAAGTTACATTCATTCATCTCATACACACGCATGCACATTTGAGAAGGGCGAGTACTAGGATATTCCTCCCCTTCTCATAATGGAACTTATCAATACAGACACAGTAAAACTAAATTAAAACTAAAACATACAACACACACATTATTACGTTACAACATACACATTATACAGTTCCAGCAACTTTTTCTTATATTTGGCTTTGAAAGTACTCAGCGTCAACTTCAGGTCAAATAGATCCACCTCTTCGTTGTACAATTTAGTACCTTGCACCAAGAACGACCCCGCGTATACTGCGGTCCTATGAGGTTGAAGTTGCATCAAAGTTCTGGCATTCCTCGTGTCCCTATTATGCACCTGCGACATAAATTTAAATTTATTGTACAGATACTCGGGACTCCTGTATTTCAGCACTTTAAATATCATCGCAGCCAGTGCTAGCTTTTTCTTTCTGCTATCTTTAGCCATCCTAACAATCTGTACGCAGGCGTGACATGCTCAGTGGGCCGTACCCTAGCAACATAGCGCACTGCCGCATTCTGGGCTTTTTGCAGTCTAAGCATGTCCTCACCTCATAATCAAAAAACGGGAATATGAGGGACTCTACCAAATACTTCCTCACTTATCTTGGAAAATCCCCAGCCACCCTCCTCAACTGATATAAGCTTCTGAATACAGCAATTGCACACTTTCGTCACTTGGCTTTCCCAACGCAGAGTATTTTGAGAGAGAGCGAGAGAGAGAGAGAGAGAGAGAGAGAGAGAGAGAGGGAGAGAGAGAGAGCGAGAGAGAGAGCGAGAGAGAGAGAGAGAGAGAGAGAGAGAGAGAGAGAGAGAGAGAGAGAGAGAGAGAGAGAGAGAGAGAGAGAGAGAGAGAGAGGGAGAGAGCGAGAGAGTGAGAGAGAGTGAGAGAGAGAGGGAGAGAGCGAGAGAGAGAGAGGGAGAGAGAGAGCGAGAGAGAGAGCGAGAGAGAGAGAGAGAGAGAGAGATTGATTGATTGATTGATTTTATTTAACCACCTGGGGGAATTAGGGCCATGGGGCCCTCTCTTCCATTCCCCCAGGCTACAGGTTTCACAATCATCCTCTAAATTTACATACATAGCAATAATAACATTTACAATAATAACAATCACTATGACAACTTATTCATACTGCTTTAACAATTTTTCTTTGAAATTTTTTTTGAACACACCAACGTTTTTCGTGAAGTCAAAATCGTCCACATTGTCATTATACAGCTTTGCCCCCTGCACGAGGAAGGATCGTTCCAGCATCGCCGTTCTGTGCCTAGGAATGACCAGCAGTTTATTCCTATTCCGGGTGTCTCTCGAAGTCATGAATTCGAAGTTGTCATAAAGGTAGGCAGGCTGGTGGGTCTTCAGTACCTTGAACATCAAGGTGGCCACCTTCAGCCGCTTTCGCTCTCGCATTTTCAGCCAACCAAGGCGGTGATAGTGTGCCGTGACGTGCTCGTCCAGTTTCAACCTTAGCGCGAAACGTAAAGCGGCGTTTTGCGCCTTCTGGAGTCGATCAAGCTCCTCACACTTGAGGTCGCAAAGCGGAGCTGCCGCGTAGTCCAAGTGAGGCAGGATGAGGCTCTGAACGAGCTGAAGTCGAACGCGAGTGGGAAAATCGCTAGCAGTTCTGCGCAGCTGGTAGATAGCACCAAAAATAGCTCGACACATCGCAGTCGTTTGGAGTTCCCACCCCAGTGTGTCCTGTACCACGACCCCAAGCATCTTAGTAGTGTGCACATACTCCAGCATTATTCCCTCAAAGTTGATTTTAGGCGCAGCGACCAAATTAACTTTACCCAGAATCCTTGGGTAGCCGATAATCATCGCTTTAGTTTTCCTCAGGTTCAAGTCCATCCCGTAAGAGGAACACCAATCCATAACGCGTCCAAGATCGGCACTCAAGGCCTGCACCGCCTCCCCAATGTTTTCAACTCTGCAAGACCGGAACAGCTGGAGATCATCTGCATACGACATATGCCGAGTACCCACCGAGAGAGAGAGAGAGAGAGTTATAACAGTCTACTATCATGGGTGTTGCAGTTTCGCTATAATGCAAGAGGCCGGGAGCCCACCCAGCACACACCGAATCCAGACTTGTGGAGGTTTTTTAGGTCTTCGGTCTTCTTTATTTTAGGGTTTCGCGGTGGAGAGCTGTCGTCCATGTTTAACCTCGCAGAGGTATGACCACCTGGGGACGTCCAGTACCGTCTGGAAGAAGTTCTTAATCTGGTTTGCCACCTGATCTAACTATTTACTTGGGCAAGTTTCAAAGGAACTGGTCAACTGTGACCACGTTTCTTAGCCATGACCTTATTCGCAAACTGGGTCCTTGGTAGCATTCAATGCGTACATTTGTCTGCTCTTCCAACAACCGTCGCTCACTGTTGTGGGAACTATAGTGGAGCTGCACGTGGTTTCTTGTTTTCTCCACATTGGAGGTGCAAGACGTGCAGGACGGAGAGTTTTTGAAGTCGCCATGTCCCTTAAGGAACTTTCTCGTCCAGTGGTCTACCTCAACCAACTTTCTCTCAAGATGCTCACGGATGTTGGGGAAAAACGCTCTGTGTCACGTTCCTTTGACAAGGATTCTCATCTCGCTTGTCATTTTTCTCCAATTTATCAATGGTGGCAAATTTTCGTTCAATAGAGAGAACTGCTCGGGGTTTAGACCAGAGTGGCGAATCTCCCTGTCTCACTCATCATGCAGTCAACGGCCAAGTCAACCGGTTACTGACCAGTGATCACCTGAAGTGCTTGTGTTGATACAGTCATATAGGCCTCCATTGAAGCGCAGCTCTCTGGGATTGAGCCAGTACTCTCTTTTGATTGACTGTTAGTTTGCAACCAGACGATGGAGCAGTAGGCAATCACGGCAAAGCCTTGTGCATGAGGGTCGTGTCACAGTAACACTCCCCACGAGACCATACTAATTGCACGCAGTGAGGCAAACCTTGCAATGGTAGTGCCTGTAAGGGACTGGAGGTGTTGGCGGAAGCCTTACCTCTCACCTATATTCACTCCTAAATACATGACGTGCTTTTCAAGAGCGTGTGGAGCACGTGGTAGGTTTTTGCCTCGATTTGGCGAACGGACTCGGCAAAGATCAGCACAGTCATCCTAAGAAGACATTCGTAGAGGGCGTTCCAGACCGCTGTTCCAAAGACCGAGCCCTGTGGGCACCCTTTCTCAATTTTTCTCTGAACGGAGACATGCCTGCATTCGACTGTAGCAGTTCTGTCTATCAGGTAACTTCTGACGAGCAAGTACAGGTTGCAGGGGATTCCCCTACCTTAAAGCTACTAGATGCGTGCTGGCTACCAAAGGTTGTCAACCAGAACTGCTACAACGTGCTTAGCCAGTGCTGCCAGAGTAACATTACGAATTTCGGCAACATGGAGTTTTGGCTTCACTAGGCCTTTTCGAAGGCGCATGGTTTCCCCGGACTCGTTGTTTGAGAGGTCGTTCGAGGACAGACACGCGGGAAGATGTCGATGTTGATGCAAGATGAGGGATTGTCGTAGTGAGGTGTACGGTCCGTAGGTTTCCGCTGCTGCGATACTAGGTAAGCATTGACCCTCTCTTGATTTGCTCGAAGCAACCGTCGTCGATTGAACACAAAGCTGTGTTCAACTGATCGTCAAGAAGGAACAACGTTCGAACATAATGACGGGCGAGAGAGTAGGTTGCAGCAGAAGGACAGACAATTTGAAGGCGGAGGGTCAAAAATTCCCATCTAGTAGAAAAACCTTCAAGTTTTTCTGCGTGGCCGGAAATCTCGAACTAATGTAGGGGAAGTTCGACCACTAGTTGGGCACCAATGTTCCCAATGCCACCAAAAACAATGAGTGATTAGTGCATTCATGAGACTGTCAACTTGATTTGGGTGGAAGCTTGAGAGACCTATCCCAAGGCTTACAGGGGTCCTTTTGAACCCCAGGGAGGCCAGTAAGTCCAATTTGTCTCGTCCTGGGATGAAGAAAAGCCGTAAGTGCCATCGAAAGACGGGACGGGCCAATGACCATTCTGGCCTTAAGAGTTGTTTGACCCAAACATGGTATAATGGGCATGCACAGCCAGCTGCCTTGCGCCGGTGCGTTAGGGCTACGACAGGTGGCTGCTTCTTCAGGGTGAGGTAGGCAGAACGGAGCAATCCAATTCCTACCCAGGGGATCTTGGAGGTAGTGTGTGGTGGAAGGTAGTTCGACCATCCCAATTTTATTATTAGCCTGAGGGGTCTGAGGAAGGGGGGACACCCAGTCAGTGCTTCCTCAGACATCCCCAAAAACAGGATCGTAACTGTCAACTATCTGTGAGAAATGTTGTTAGTAGGTGAGACGGTGGTGATTTGATTTCCAGAATTTCTGGGGTTGCTTCTACCAACTTTATAACCATTATGAACCCTCATCGTATACTAAAGTTAACGTACCTGTTAGGTGAGTCCGTCTCCTCTGGCTTGTGAGTTACTGTGGGCAAGCGAGAAGGAGTAAGACTTAAGAGTAAGAGAGAGTACTGACTTAACGGCCAGACGATGATGTCTTTACATCAAAAGCGCTTGCCCACAGTAACTCACAAGCCAGAGGAGACGGACTCACCTAACAGGTACGTTAACTTTAGTAATTTGCCTACTGGCGGATATAACCCAATTTCTTTAATACCTCATCGTATAGATATTTTATTGGACAACCCTCTCATTGTTCTAGAGATGCTACTATCATACAAGCGGTAATTTAACAGAAAAAAGTGTCAAAATCGATTTTCGTAGAAACTGTTAATAATTAATTGTGCTGCTCTCATCATTTTCAGAATTTTGAGGTACTGTTGTGTTATTTGGAACTATCTGCACAAGAAATGAATAACAAAATATGATGTTTTGATCACTTGATAACTATAGTTAATTTTGATAAGATTTGGCTCATATCCTTATTTTGGCGTCTCACACTAATCCGTGGGCTAAATATCGACATTTTGGTGGTTATTGCTGTTCAATCGACTGTCAGAAGAAGATTTATTGAAAACAATTTCTTGAACAGCTTGAGCTACACAGGTCTGTTTCCTTATTTGATGACTGTGCCTAAACCCTCGACGAGTGTTATATCAGTCATGGAAGTTGCAGTTTTGCTAATATGCTGCCTCTGCAGCATCCAGCGAACTCAGACCTGTGGAGGTACGACAGGTATTTGGTCGTTAGCCAAACATTAGAAATCTTGATGTTGCAGTCCCTCGAAGGAGTCATTGGCCGCAGCCTCACAGACAGGATTTGATTTGGCTGTTGAGTGCATGGTTGACAAGTGGAGAGTGAAACAGAAGCTTCCCCCGCTTTGGGCTGAACTCCGTGAGGATCTCTCTACAGAACAGAAACTTGCCGCCATTGACGAATGGGCTCTAGAGAAATGGCAAGCGAGATGGGAATCCTCGTCAAAGGAACGTGATACGTATGAGTTCTTCCCCAACATCCGTGAGCGTCTTTCAAGAAAATGGGTTGAGCCAGACCACTGGACGATCCAGTTCCTCACGGAACACGGTGACTTCAATGCGCGGCTCCACTTCTTTTCTCTGAAAGACTTTCGATTATGCACGTCTTGTGCCTCCAGTGCGGAGGAAACAAGAAACCACGTGCTGCTCCACTGTAGTTTTTACAACAGTGAGCGACGGTTGTTGGGAGGGCAAACGAACCTAGCAGCATTGACTGCTACAAAGCTGGCCTATAACCATTTTGCAGAGTTCGCGAAGAAGGTGATGGCTAAGAAACGTGGTCATAGTTGATCTGTCCTTTCAGGTGGTCACCTTCGCGCGGTAACACACGGGCAACCGCTCTCTACCGGGAGACTGGCTAACGACCAAATACCTGCCGTACCTCCACAGGTCTGAGTTCGGTGGATGCTGCAGAGGCAGCATATTAGCAAAACTGCAACTTCCATGACTGATATAACACTCGTCCATGTTTTGGGTACAGTCATCAAATAAGGAAACAGATCTGTGGGGAGAGCCAGAGCACAGGGTGAGTTGAGCAGGAAAATGGAAAACTTGAGGCTTGGTACCAAAGTGAGTGATGCAAGGAGAATGAAAGGATGGTGAGACAGCAGTAGCATGAAGTGAGAAGGATCACGGTGAGGTTGAATGGGAGTATTTTTCAAAAAACTGGGGTGGTGCAAATAGAACAAGTGCAGTGGGGAGAGAGCATAAATTAGGGCATGGGATGAGGACCTAGTGCTGTTTTGGGTGAAAAGCAAAAGAATGCATGGGTTTGATCATGAGTGAGAAGTCGAGAGGAAAGAGGAAAACTGCAGAGTGTAGCATTAGGAAAGCGAATGGTGGGGTGCAAGTGTTAGGGTTCACTAACTTGGTTTACTGGTTTGAGTTAAATGGTTGAGGGAAACGGGTAGGAATAAAGAACTAGAAGAGACAAATCGGGGTGTAAGGCAGGGTTTTGAGTTTAGGACAAAGGGCGTAGAGGAATGACAGCCGTTAGGGCAGGTGCGGGCATTCCGAGGTAAAATATCTGGTGCGTTGCAACACACAACTTTCCTTAGCTCTTCGTCAATTCACTTTGTACATGGCTTTTCCTATTTAATCAATTCATTTATCACTCAGTTCCTTTGAACTTGGTCAAACAACAGTAGGAAGCGGTAGCGCCTACAGTTCTGGAATTTATTGTGCTGCTTGTACTCATTACAGGACCATTATTGAGCAATTGGTACACAGAATATTAATGAGGCTGTAAAGAAGAATTTTTTGAAGAGGATAGTAATCACTTTTGTAGAGTTATTGGGTAATAACTGTTAGAACTGGTAGTAAGCGAAACGGCGGTAGATGAGATTCAGGAATTTCTGAAGTGAGCCCCATCTATCTCATGTGCGTTTTTAAACATTCACCTTTTAGGTATTGAATTGGACTACAATACCTTTTTTTTTTTTAACATTCTACTAACATTCCAGCGGAGTTTATAAGGAAAAAAACTGCGCTAAAAACGCTTTTCGTCGAAAGTTTTGGTAATTTATTGTGCTGCTCTGGTATAGTATGGTATAGTTGCCACGTTGGGAGCTATCAATATAAAAAATGTAATCAAAATCATCAGAGCCATTTTTGAGAAAAAAAATATTTGGTATTTTGATCACTATGATAACTATAGTTAACTTTCGGTGGATTTTGTCCAAACCCTTATTTTGGCGTCCCATAGTAACCTGCGGGCTAGATATCAAGTTTGAAAGGATTTGGTACGGTGGTTCTCTCTAAAAATCGTTCACAGACGCACATACACACAGACCATTTTCCCAAATAGTGTTTCTCGGACTCAGGAGGGGGAAATTTTTTTTTCAGCCGATTACATAACTTTCCTTTCTACTTTGTAGAGCCAAGGAAAGTAAAAAAACCCCAGACTAATTTGTTTGGGTCGAACACTGTGACTGTTTATGGTAAGAATGAACTGTATACGTTGTGCACGTGTTCGATAGGCCACTTGGATCGTACACGAGAATTAAAACCTGGTCGTTTCGGGTTTAGAAAGTAGAATGTTCGAAAGGAAACCTCGACATCCAAGCGCGTACACATCTGTGGGCGAATAACGAGAGCAGCAAAGTAGATTATCCAAAATTTAAAAGAAAATAGTTTTTTACTTTCCTTGCTCTACGAAGTACAAAGTGAATTGTTGTTTTGAGTTCTCTTCAGATCTTTACGTTTCAGACCCTCCGGAGTCCGAAAAACACTATTTGGGAAAATGGTCTGTGTGTCTGTATACGATTTTTAGAGAAAACCACCGTGCCAAATCAGCTCAAACTAGATATCTAGCCCGGAAATCACTATGGGACGCCAAAATAAGGGTATGAACAAAATCCACCGAAATTTAACTATAGTTATCATAGTGATCAAAACACCAAATATTATTTTTCTCAAAAACGGCTCTAACGATTTTGATTAAATTTTTTATGTTGGTAGCTCCAAATATACCAACTATACCATAAAATTCCCATTTGTGGGAAAATGACGAGAGCAGCACAATAAATTACCGAAACTTTCGACGAAATCGATTTTAGCGCGGTTTTTAGAGAAAACAACCGTACCAAATCAGCTGAAACTTGATGTCTAGCCTACAGGTTACCATGGGACGCAATAATGAGGGTATGGGCAAAATCCACCGAAAGTTAACTATAGTCATCATAGTGATCAAAACACCAAATTTTTTTCTCAAAAACGGCTCTAACGATTTTAATTAAATTTTTTATATTGATAACTCTCAATGAGGCAATGATACTATAAAATTCTCATTCGTGGGAAAATGACGAGAGCAGCACAATAAATTATCAAAATTTTCGACCAAAAGGGTTTTTCGCGCAGTTTTTTCCTTATAAACTCCGCTGGAATTCTTATAGAATGTCATAAAAATTCGGTATTGTGGTCCAATCATATACCTAAAGGGTAAGTTTTTAAAAACGCTCATGAGATTCATGGGGCTCACTCCAGAAATTCCTGAATTTCAACTACTGCCGTTTCGCTTACTACCAGTTCTAACAGTTATTTTCCAATAACTCTGCAAAAGTGATTACTATCCTTTTTTTGAAAAATCGTGTTTACAGCCTCATTAATTATCTGTGTACCAATTGCTCAATAATGGTCCTGCAATGAGTACGAGCAGCACAATAAATTCCGGAACTTAAGCGCTACCGCTTTCTGCTGCCGTAAAGCGTTGTTTGACCAAGTTCAAATTAACTGAGTGATAAATGAATTGAGTAAGTAGAATTAGCCATGTACAAAGTGAATTGTTGTAGAGCTAAGGAAAGTTGTTTGTTACAACGCACCAGATATTTTTATTCGCGTTCATTTCCTTATTAATTTAGCTCTGATTATACAACTCAGAGTGGTAGTCCAACTAACTACGACGAGAGCTCATGAGATAATTAGGAATAACACCAGAAATTCCGGAATTCTAACTACCGCCATTTTACTTGCCACCAATCCGCACAGTTTTTACCCGATACCTTCAAAATAGTAAACACGATCTTACTAATACAGTCTCAAAAACGCACAGTGCCCTGATTGTTCGATGATGGTCGTGGCACGAGTAGAAGCACCTCAATAAAATACGGAACTTAAGCCGAATTTATATTTTACCGTGTTCAGCTGAACTGAGTGGAAAATATATTGGATTAGTAGTGGGGCTGAGAAAGGTTGTGAGATGCGTCGCACCAGATATTTTTCAATATTGAGAAAACCCCGTTTGTTATGAATCATAGGTTTTTTGTTTCTGATTAGTAGTGTTCACACGCCATCTTGACACTTATTTTATGTACGCCTCTACTTCGCCTATTCGTCAAGCGGATTGTGTCTAGTGGCACGTCGAATACCCGTTCATGGTCGATATTTCTGTAGTGTTAGAGTAAGTTGAGCGGTGAGACGTTGAAAAGTAATTGTAAGTTGATTGATCGTCGAGAAGAAAGCGGGGTTTCTAGCGCTCAATTGAGGGCATGAAGTAAATGGTAGCGGAGGCATGGTAAGATGGTGTGGGGGTGGGGGGTTAAGGAGCGAGGAACAATGATTTGAGAGGCGAGCCATGTCTCCTTTTATCTAATTACTCCTCCTTCCTTCCCTTTCCCATTCCCTTTCTTCCATCTCACTCACTCTCTCTCTCTCTCTCTCTCTCTTCCCACCAGCAAGTTTTTAGGGAGGACCATCCCCTCGTCAGACCATTCCAGCTCCGTGGTCACATCTTGAAATATTCCCTCCCTCGGGGCAGAAGGACCGTAATAAGGGTGGAAGTTGAGGAGGGCTGGTGCTGGTGGTGGTGGCATGGAGAGGGCTAGGATGAGAGGGTTTGTAGGGGGAGACCTAGTCGCCATAGCAACTGAGGGGCCCCCGTTCCCTTTCGCTGCCACTGCCGATCCCCTTCCTTCGCACACAGGCAGCCGTAGAGATCCAATCCATTTCCTAGAGGGCGCCATTTTGAGGGCATCCTGTCTCTCTTTTTCCTTCGTCTTCGACGAGCTCAACTTCCTACTCTACTCATGTTCTTTCTCATTCACTCTCTCCACCCTCACTCACCCTTTTCATTTCCTTAGACGTCCAAGTCCGACAGAATCCACATCCTTATCCTCTTCCTCCTCCTCCACCGTCCCACTCTGGTCACTGCTGTCCTCACTGCTTTCTAGTGTGCCCGTCAACCTCTGAAAAGTATTGAAAGACGGATTGACTGTAACCCCCCCCCTCCCGCCACCACCACCAACGTAAACCTCATCATAATGAAGTAGTTCGTCTCATGAATCACCAGCACGATGCAGTTCATGATGCTAAGACGATTTGGAGTATAACCCGAGATATTCCGGAATGCAATAGCTGTCATTTCAACGTGGCGCTCATCGCGCGTCAAGAATCCCACAAAACCTCATCAAGGATTCCCCGAGTAAATAAAATAGGTTCCTCTGGATATTACGGCATTTCGGTTTTAGGACGATTTAACGCAAAGCTTGGATCAACCCTTGCGGTGCAGTTCCCTGAAGCTACACGTTTGACATTTGACGAAGTAGTCTGCTTGAAAGATACCGAAAAACCCGTACCGAAAAAAGCGGTACGAGGGCCGCGTGCCTTCCCCACCCCCCCTTCAAAGTGGACGTGTTCCGCCCTAAAGGTGTAGAAACGAAAGCGAGAAGTTGAAAATCAGCTTGGGTTGCCCTGTGTTGAGGGAGGGCCTACGAAGCGGACACCATTTGTGTCAAAATAGCATCACTTAGTAAGCAGCAACTGACAAACAATATCTGGGACGTTGCAACACACAACTTTCCTTAGCTCTACGTCAATTCACTTTGCACATGGCTAATTCTATTTAATCAATTCATTTATCACTCAGTTCCTTTGAACTTGGTCAACTACACTTCACAGCAGCAGGAAGCTGTAGCGCCTACAGTTCTGGAATTTATTGTGCTGCTCGCACTCATTGCAGGACCATTATTGAGCAATTGGTACACAGATAATTAATGAGGCTGTAAACACGGATTCAATTGTTTTTGAAGAGGATACTAATCACCTTTGCAGAGTTATTGGGTAAAAACGTTTAGAACTGGTAGTAAGCGAAACGGCGGTAGTTGAAATTCAGGAATTTCTGGAGTGAGCCCCATGTATTTCATGAGCGTTTTTAAACACTCACCCTATAGGTATTGAATTAGACTACAACACAACTTTTTTTTAAAACATTCTAGTAACGTTCCAGCGGAGTTTAAAAGGAAAAACCGCGGCAAAAACGCTTTTCGTCGAAAATTTTGATAATTTATTGTGCTGCTCTCCCGTTTTTGAGAAAAAAAATTGGTGTTTTGATCACTATGATAACTATAGTTAACTCTCGGTGGATTTTGCCCATACCCTTATTTTTGCGTCCCATGGTAATTTGTAGGCTAGACATCAAGTTTCAGCTGATTTGGCACGGTTGGTTTTTCTAAAACCGCGCTAAAATCGATTTCGTCGAAAATTTTGATAATTTATTGTGCATCTCTTCATTTTCCCATAAATGAGAATTTTATGGTATAATTATCTTATTAAGAGCTACCAATGTAAAAAATTCAATCAAAATCGTTAGAGCCGTTTTTGAGAAAAAAAATATTTGGTGTTTTGATCACTATGATAACTATAGTTAACTTTCGATGGATTTTGTTCATGCCCTTGTTTTGGCGTCCCTTGGTAACCTGCGGGCTAGATATCAAATTTGAGCTGATTTGATACGGTGGTTTTCTCTAAAAATCGTTCACAGACACACACACACATACCATTTTCCCAAATAGTGTTTTTCGGACTCAGGAGGGTCTGAAACGTAAAGATCTAAAGAAAACTCGAAATTTTTTTGAATCGAATGGGATGGTTCTCAGAGGTGTGCGACTAGGTTCGAGAGAATCATAAACAGTTGTGTAATAATTTGCAACCTTTTCTGAGCGGCAGAATCTGCATACCATTGTCCTCGGTGTATATTTACTTGATCCTGAGCCCATCAAGTAATAACGAGAAGGTTAAAACAATCAGAGACCAACCGATATGGAAAGTCCCTTGTGATTCACCCTTGAAACAGTTGACGGGGTTTCCCGTTCTTAGGATCACTCACACTCCAGAAAACCTCTCTCACCCCCTCTCCTTCCACCGACCCATTCCAATCTAAATCGCCGGCTCTACCTCTCAATAATTTCGTTCGCATAATCACCAGTTCGCACTCATTTTCATGAGGCGAAGCCAAAGTATTGCATGTGGCTCTAATGGTAGACTTGGTGTGGTCTCAACGTAAACTTAATCTGCGTTTTTCGATACAATACACGTCCACATAGCGTTCAAGACTAATTTATTCCATGGAAAGTAATGCTGCGTCAGTAGGGTATAGGGAGTCAAACGTGAGTTTATGGAAAATGTGCTTCTAGCGCGATTAGGATTATTGGACTTCCTTTACAGAAGTGTAAGTTTCCTTTAGGGCTCTATGTGCTACAATACTTTATTTCGGAGTAATTCTAGGGCGGTTGGATTTATCTACGCTAATTCTAAGGTGTCATGTGCAGATGGATCATTTGACGCTAAACAAACGCGAGTGGAAATATCTGGTGCGTAGCAACACACAACTTTCCGCCACCCCTTTAAGTTCGAACACCACCTACATAGGCGGGCGCTATATCTTCGTTCAACGCATTTTTACAGGAACATTTATGGAGAACAAAATGTAGAGACTAGTTAGCTGAGAGTACTCCGAAAGTTTGATTGAAATCGTTAGAGCCGTTTTTGAGAAAATTGGAATACCAATAAATTAATGTTCGACAAATCTCCTTTTCTGAGTTAACTTGGCTTATATCTCTGTTCAACATATATATACAGAAATAATTATAGAGAACAAAATGTTGGTATGGGTGACTAAAAGACACTCCATAAGGATTTATCACATCTGGTGAGGAAGTTACCCTGGAATTCACGGAAATGTTCGAAAAAACGTTATTTTTGACACATTTTGATTTTTATCTCTGTTCAATGGACCGTCACAGGAACATTTATTGAATAGAATATGTAGGTATTAATTATTTGAAAACATCGTGTGAGTTTGGTGAAAATCGCTGAAGTCGTTTTGCCAAAAAGCGTAAAAAACAGATTTTTGCTTCAGGGGCTCATATCTCCGTTCACCGTATTTTCATGGAGATATGTATAGAGAAGAAAAGTTAGGTATTGATTAGTAGAAGATAATTTGAAAGTTTACTCAAAATCGTTAGAGCCGTTTTCGAGAAAAGTGCGAAAAACCCTAGTTTTTGGTACATTTTCGTCCCCCACCCCCCCTTCCTATCGGCCGAAATCGTCCATAACCTTATTTTGGTGTCTACAAAAAATAACGAACAAAAAAAAAGAACCAGCTCAATCGGATCAGCCGTTCTCCCGCAAATCGAACTACAGACACACACACACACAGGTCTGTTTCTTTATTTGGTGACTGTACCTAAACCCTCGACGAGGATTATATCAGTCATAGAAGTTGCGGTTTCGCTAATATGCAAGAGGCCGGCCCCTGCAGCATCCACCGAACTCAGACCTGTGGAGGTACGGCAGGTATTTGGTCTTAGCCAGTCTCACCGTAGAGAGCTGTTGCCCGTGTGTTACCGCGCGGAGGTTGACCACCTGAGGAATCCCGTACCATCTGGGAGTATTTCATAATCTGGTTTCCTACCTGATCTTACTTTTTACTTGGGTGGCAAGTTTCAAAAGGACAGATCAACTATAACCACGTTTCTTAGCCATCACCTTCTTTGCGAACTTTGCAAAATGGTCATAGGCTTCCTTTGTAGCAGTCAATGCTGCTAAGTTCGTTTGCCCTACCAACAACCGTCGCTCACTGTTGTAGAAACTACAGTGGAGCAGCACATGGTTTCTTGTTTCCTCCGCACTGGAGGCACAAGACGTGCATAATGGAGAGTCTTTCAGGGAAAAGAAGTGGAGCCGCGCATTGAAGTCACCATGTCCCGTGAGGAACTGACTCGTCCAGTGGTCTGGCTCAACCCATTTTCTAGAAAGACGTTCACGGATGTTGGGGAAGAACTCATACGTATCACGTCCTTTGACGAGGATTCCCATCTCGCTTCCCATTTCTCTAGAGCCCATTCGTCGATGGCGGCAAGTTTCTGTTCTGTGGTGAGATCCGCACGGAGTTCAGCCCAAAGCGGGGAAGCTCGTTTCACTCTCCACTTGTCAATCATGCACTCGACAGCCAAATCAACTGGTAACTGACCAGTGATCACCTGGAGTGCTTCCGTTGATACAGTCTTGTAGGCCTTGGTGACCCACAGGAGCGCAGCTCTCTGGGATTGGGCCAATACTCTCTTTTGATTGACTGTTAGTTTGCTACCCCAGACAACGGGGCAGTAGCCAATCACACCTAAATAGATGGCCTTATACATGAGGATGGTGTCGTGGTAACACACACCCCAAGTGGCCTTGCTAATGGCACGCAGTGAGGCAAACCTTGCAATGGTAGTGCCTTTAAGGGACTGGAGGTGTTGGTTGGAACCCCACCTCTCACCTATATTCACTCCTAAATACTTGACGTGCTTTTCAAGAAGGAGCCTGTGGCCGCCAAAGCGTATTGTGGGTGGATTATTCACTTTCCCCTTCAAGAGGATTAGCTGGGTTTTTCCTCAGCCACCTGCATCTTGACATGCTCGCACCATTGGTTGACAGTGCGGAGCACATGGTGAGTTTTTTCTTCAATTTGGCGGACTGACTCTGCAAAGATCAGCACAGTCAAGTCATCCACATAGGCGTACGGCTCGCAGTCAGTCTCCATGAGTTTCCTGAGTAGACCTTCGAAGAAGGCATTCCAGAGTGCTGGTCCTAGGACTGAGCCCTGTGGGCACCCCTTCTCAATCTTTCTCCGGACGGAGACATGCCTACTTTCGATCGTAGCAGTTCTGTCTGTCAGGTAACTTCTGACGAGTGAGTACAGGTTGCGGGGATTCCCTATCTTTAAGCTCATTAAGGAGCGCTGGCCACCAAAGGTTGTCAAACGCTCCTCTGATGTCAATCAGAACTGCTACGACGTACTTAGCCGGTGCCAGCAGGAAACACGCCGAATCTCGACAATGACATCCTGCGTGGACCTTCCTTTGGTACACCCGTATTGCCTGCCTGTGAGGTTGCGGCCAAAGACTCCTTCGAGGGACTGCAACATCAAGATTTCTAGTGTTTTGCCTAATATGGAAAGAAGGCTGAGTGGTCTCCATGATCGCGGGTCTGACTGATTGCGGTCGCCTCCCTTTTGAAGAGTGACAACACGCGCAGACTTCCACTGAGTGGGGAACTGTCCGACCTGCAGACAGTCATTAAATAAATTAAGGAGACCGCTGGAGATTGTCCGCTCAGCCTTCCTTAGCATATTGCTTTCTATTTTGTCTGGCCCGGGGGATTTGTTGGGCTTTAAGGTCGCAAGGGCCCTGCCGAGGTCGCCTGTTGTCCACAATGGGATGTCGGGCTCGTTCGGAGGGTCCATGATCAGCTCCCTTGCTGTCCTCTGGGCTTCAGTGTCTCGAGCTACTTGGTCATCTGGGAACGCCTTCTCAAGGAGGGTTTCCAGTGAGCTTTCGATGCTGCAGGCCCAGCCTGACTCATTTTGCATCGCAGCTAAGACTTGCTCTACGTTTGCTTTTCCTATGGAGGACTTGTAGTGTCTGCCCCAGGGGTTCTCAGAGCTCTCCGCTTCCACAAAATTTCGCCAGCCTTGCCGTTTGGCTCGTTTGATGGCGCGGTGGAAGGCCTTCTTCTCTTGGATGAAGGCAGTTCGGAGTGTTGCTCTGGCATCAGGGTCACGGGTGTTTTGGTACATCCTTCTGGCTCTATTTGCACTTTGCTTGAGGGGGTTAAGTTCCTCAGTCCACCATGGGACTTTGATCGCCCTGTGCTTCTGTTGGCCAAGTACAGAGAGCCCAGCAGAGTGCAGTGCTGTGGTAAATGTGTCCACTTTGCTGTCCACCTCTTCAGGTGTGGATGCTTGCGCTATTAGGTCGGTGTCTGCGGCACGCAGTTCACCTTCCAGTACCCTACAGAATTGTGGCCAGTCAGCATTTTTGTGCGGAATCGCTTTTCACGCATGTCTTTGCAGAGGATGTTGTCATCCGTGATGGCAAAGTCAATAACCATGTGATCGCTCTGCGTTGCACCTGGTACGACTCGCCAACCTTGCAATTTGAGTAGCAGGGTGTGAGACACGGCTGTGACGTCTATACACGACCTTCCTCCTGGACCATCATAGGTCGCCTCAGTCATGGGGTCGTTGGCAACAACCAAGTTGTACCTGGTGAGCAGCTCTATATACGCCTCGCCCGCCCTGTCCAGGGTTGGGGATCCCCACAATGGTGATCTGGCGTTTGCATCAGCACAGACTACGCAGGGTCGTCCTGATAGGCCTGCTAGAGCCCGCTCGAGTGGTTCAAGGCTGTTGGCAACTGGTGCGCCAAATTGTCTGTAAAATGATATTACAACCAGCTCAAAGCCACCGGCTCGTATGAGCACAGCGGCCAAGTGCTGGCTGTTCAGGTGGGTGAGTGCGAGCATGTCAATGGACGGGTCGATGCAGGCTACTGCTGCCTTGGCTCCCGTTCTTGCTCCAGTCACCACTCGTGCCTGCGATCCCAGACCAAGGGTTTTGGATCCTATGTATGGTTCCTGTATGGCGAGGACACTGCAGCGTTTCTTGAGTGCATTTTGCAGCAACTCAGCCATAACTGGGCAACTCTTATTTGTGTTGTGCTGAAGGATTCGAACTGTTTTTGACCTATTCATAATCTACTCGTGACTCCTGGAGGGCAATCGCTCGCTGACGAATGGTACAGCGTGCGTCTCGTGTAGAGTGTGAGACCTGTTGGATTTTGCGTTCGACGCAATTGGCACACTTGAGACGGGCATCAGGGTTGCATTCCCTACCCAGATGTGGCAAGGCGCACCAGGCGCACACAACAGGTCTTGTACAGGCCACTGCCAGGTGGCCATAGCGCTGGCATTTGTAGCACTGAGTGGGGGCTTGGTACTTTCGTATGGCGCACCGCTGCCAGCCTATTTGGAGGTGCCTTGCCCTCTAGTTTTTTGTATAGGCTGGGTGATACCTCAATCACCCAATCCTTCTGCCTTCCACGCTGTTTGGTGAAGAGGGGCCTGACATCCTGCGGCTGCAAGCCTAACGCAGGGTTGTGCTCAACAACTTGTTGGGCCAAGTCCTGTCTTTGAAGCTCAGTCCGCACGTCGCACAATAGCAGGCGTGGAAACGACCCAGGGGGCTGACGCTTGGAGCTTCAACTCCTTTTTGTTGAAATGTGGCTCGTGAGCGCCTTGGCCATTTCTGGCGTTTCCGTCACAATGACGGCGCCACCACCTACTGCGGTGCGGATGTTCAGCACTCGGACGCTTAGAGCTTGGAGGTCCGTAGCAGGGACACCCCGCATCAGTGCTTCCATTGTATCAGGGTTGGAGGGACCAGCCTCTCCTTCCTTACATGTATGCCTAACCACTACCACGTTTTGTCGTGGGTTTTTAGGGGGGAGTTTGGCAAGCGGTGGAGGCTTTTTATTTTTGTTTTTATTTTTACTTTTGCCCTTGTTTTTGGGCAGAGGCGTAGGCAGGGCGCTGCCCTCAGCCTGCTTAGTTGGGGCCTGTTTCCGCTTCCCCCTGCGCTTCCTGGCCCTGGCAGACTGCCATTCCGCCTCAGCTCCATGAGGGGGGGAGGAGGGCGCAGTAGCGGCTACTGCCGCATATGAGGGGCCTGGGGTACTACCCTGGCTCATTGAAGGTCCTTGAGTTTGGGGGGCTGGTGGCACTGGCTGCTGGGCAATTGCCCTACGCAGCTCTTCCTCACGACAGCCGCCACAGTTTCCCGCAGGGGGAGTGGCAGGGGGCGATGTCGTTGGGGGCATTAGCTTTATAGCCAGCTTCGAAATTTCGAAGAGGCAACTAGTGATGAGGTCCCGCATAGGTCCTGTCGCGTTGACCCTCATCCGTGCCATCTGGCTGTGGATGATTTGGACATATGCGCAAATTTGCTCCATGTCCGACAGATTAGGGTCAACGGCGTGTCGTGTGCTTGTAGTAGCCGGGTTGCCCGGGCTACTAGGGGAGAAGGGGAGATGAACGCGGTTTGCCCGGTTCTTTCCGCCCTTGTTTGTTTGGACGACGAGTAGATTGCTCATCGTCCGAAGAGGAGGGGTCGAGCTTGGCGAGCCTGAGGAAGAGGCGCAGGTGGCGTTTTTATTACCTGCAATTGTGTTATTTGACTTAGTCATGTTTTTTACTAATTTTGAGGGAGATTAAAGAAGCAGACTGGTGTAGTGTATCCTTGTGAGTTCATTTGTTGTGTGTGTTAGTGGTATGAGCGAGAGGTGCTCGAGAGGCAGTGTCCTGGAAGCTCCCCTCAGGCATATTGATTCTAGCCCCTTTCGCTGGTCCGTTGAGGGTCAAAGGGAGGCCCCCACATGCGCCGCAGCTGCCAGTCCGGCCACCCACCGGGACTAAGACGCATGAGGGATTTTTCGGCTGCTGCTCAGAGTCAGCCCTCGGCCACTGGTGATGTGGTGAGCGGGACACACGCTATCAGCCGCCCCAGGAACGCTCAAACCTGGTTTTTTCCCCTCCTCATTCCGAAGGCCGCACCTATATAGGGGATCGCTCAAAGGTGTTAGTGAGCTACCTCCAGGACTGTCTTTCGCTCATTATGAGTGTTTTAAGTCAATATGTTCTGCCACGCAAGCCGTTGCAGTGTATTTTGTATCTGGAATATGTTGTGTGTGTCAGTGTCGTGAGCTTTAAGCCCCTTTAAGGCCGGATTTAACGACCACGCAGAGGATACGGCAGGAGAATTCTGTCCCCTTCCTGCGGGGGTGTGTACTGCGATCCCAGCTAAAGGTAGGGGGTTCCCAGTGTGTCATGTATGTGAATGAAGTGTAAGTTGTGTCCCTTTTAGTTCGGCTTATACGAACACGCAGGGAGTACGGCAGTGGAATTCTGGACCCCCACTGCAGGGTGAGCACAGTGTGGCGACAGAGTACACTGTGACGCCCAGCCACAGTTAAGCCTCGTTGGATGTAATCCTGCGGGGACCTCGTAGAGGTGAGGTTGTCTTTCAAGCTGGGCCCACCCGGCTTTCCCTTTTAGTCGGCTCATACGACACGCAGGGAATACGTCAGCGGTATTCTGGGCCCTGACTGCAGGGTGAACACACACACACACACCTACACACACACACACACACACACACACACACACACCTACACACACACACACACACACACACACACACACACACACACGGACCACGCGCCGAAATTAGGTTTTTTAGACTCAGTAGGGTCTGAAACGTAAAAATCTGAAGAAAACCCAATTTTTTTTTTTTGCCGATTATTATACTTTCCTTCCCTTCGGGTAGCGGAAAGTAAAAAGGAGCTAAGTGGAAGACAATGATTTCTTCTTTATGACTGAGAGTGTGGTCGTCACTGATTTCAACTCCAGTAGTTACCATGTTCGCTCGTCAAAACCACACCAAATGATTAAATAAAGTAAATATCTGGTGCGTTGCAACACACAACTTTCCTTAGCTCTACGTCATTCCACTTGGCTTTTTCTATTTAATGAATTCATTTATCACTCAGCTCGTTTGCACTTGGTCAATAACACTTCACCTCAGCAGAAAGCGGTAGCGCTTACAGTTCCGAAATTTATTGTGCTGCTCTTACTCATTCCTGGACCATTATTGAGCGATTGGTACACACAGAATTATTGAGCCTGTGAACACGATATTTTGAAGAGGATAATAATCACTTCAGCTTAAGAATAATCAAATCGGCTTAAACTTCAAATCTAGCCCGCAGGTCACCGTGTGACGCCAAAATAAGGGTATGAGCAAAATCTACCCAAAACTAACTATAGTTATCATAGTGACCTAAACACCAAATACTTTTTTCTCAAAAACGGCTTCAACGATTTTGATAAAGTTTTTTCTATAAAACTTTAAAAATCATTCTACTATACGGCAACATTCTCATCCGTGATAAAATGACGAGAGCAGCACAATAAATTACCACATTTCGACGAAAATGTTAGCTTAGCGCCGTTTTTACCGTATTAACTTCGCTCAAATGTTACTAGAACCTTCAGAAACGCTGAAGTGGTAGTTCAATCAAGTGCCTATACGGTGAGTATTGAAGACTCATAAAATATATAGGAGCTCCTGCAGAAATTCCTGAATATCAACCCTGCGTCGTTTCACTTACCGCCCATTTCTACAAGTTTTTACGCGATAATTCTGCAAAAGTGATTGTTATCCATCTCAATAAAATCGTGTGTGAAGTCTCGTTAGTTCTGTGTATACGAATCGCTCAATAACGGCCACCACATGAGCACGAGAAGCACAATAAATTCTGAAACTGCGTATAGTTTTCTGTAACCGTGAAGTGGTGTTTTACCTAGTTCAAATGAGACAAATATACGACTGTAGCAAAAGAAATCCAGTGAAGTTATGGAAAGTTGTGCACCCGATATTTTTCCCGGGTGGAAGATTTAGCTTCCCCTGTACTTCATGAAGATTTTTCAGTCTTTTTTCGTCTGATTTTCACTTTTTTCTAATTTATTTTTAGTACTAACTGGGGAGTTGGAGATACGCGATTCCGTCGAAACTTGTTACAACTTTATCAACTTTGAAGTTAATTGGAAATACATTTCAGAGAATTAAGCCACTCTCCCTTCCAACTCTCGCGCAATAGTGCGCTTCGGGGCTGTTCCAGATAAGAAGTAAAATGATAATAAATTGATGAAATTGGAGTAGTTCCGCCAGTAGGTAAATTAGTAAAGTTAACGTACCTGTTAGGTGAGTCTGTCTCCTCTGACTGGTGAGATACTGTGGGCGAGTGCTTTCGATGTAAAGACATCATCGTCTGGCTGTTAAGTCAGTCAGTTGGCATTGAACCCACTTGGCCTCTTTTACCCCTTAATCATATCATTCGTCTGCACACACCTATTAGGCTCATGACAAATTGAATTAGCACATATAACTCCGAACGCCCAAAAGAGTGAGTTTGTGGAAGCAAAGACGATCGTTTAGTAACAAAGGAAGTTCAAACTTTGATTTGTATCGTTGGTCGTGGTCTTTATATACGAAGGGAAAGGTAAATGGGAAGGCGGAGTGGCGGGTGGGTGGGGGGTAAGGGAGGAGGTCATGCACCTCTGGGGAAACCCGCTACAGGTGAAGGGAAAGGAATGCAAAGGCAGTTGTTGTATGTCCTAAATAGTCTGTTGATTGTCGATTCGAAAAATACGGACCAGATATTCAGAACACATTAAATCTCTTACGAACGACGACGACTCAACCTCAACCTCAACTTTGCCAACCACTTCAAGACAATTGGACACGAACCTACCAAAATACAGGACTCCACCATCTTACTACATAAACAATACAAAGGACGAAAAGTGAACATATTAGAAAACATGGAAATTTATAAACAAAAAACTTCAATGGACTGATCATAAATTAACAAATCAACGCAAAATGCGACACCATATTTACACCACTCAAAACACTACACAAACGGAAACAACCAACTGACGGGTTTACAGACCACCCTGTACAAAAAAGACTTAAAATACCTTTCACTTCGTACATAAAGACGACGACCAACTAACTGACTTAACGACCAGGTGACTAGATCGCCCACAATATCTCACCAGGCAGATGAGACGGACTCACCAAACAGGTACGTTAACTTTAGTCATAATAACTTGTTGGGTTGTCCGTCACTCGTCCATTAGCTCAGCACTGGCTGGTCTCGTGGCTAGTAGCAACGCACAATACTCCAACTAGTGACGAATCAGTTCAAGGGATGTGGGGAGGGGTATTTGTGGCCATTTACACACAAATATATGAGAGCGGCTGCCGTAAATAAAAATGGGGAGCCGAGTAACGTCAGACGGAAAGAGGAAAAAGAGAGAGAGAGAGTGTGAGAGAGGAAAAGTAGATTATGTAGGTAGGAAGTGAAAGGGCGCTCCTTAACTTGGACAAATTTGAAGAGGTCCTATGGGTGAAGTCCGGGGGCTTTAGAGCTAAGTCTGCTGACTTTACGGCTTAGCCTCGGGAGCATCCTCTTTGCCAACTCCCGCCATACTCTATTTATTGATTTGGTCGGGGTACTGGGAGAGTAGGCACAGGAACTGAAGGGATCTTCATCCACCCCCCCAACCCACCCCCGGCCTACCGCTAACCCCTCACCACTCGCCCCTCCCTCCACCCACGGGTCGTTTTCTTTATCCGGAAAACCATCACAACGGATGAGCCGGAATGAGGTTTGAAGATACTTTCCCTTTCGCGCATTTCGCTTTTTATTGTTTAATCGTCGGGATGGAAGGGAAATTGCTGCGGATTTTCACTTTCCGCGCTGTTAATGTCCCCTGAAATCACGTATCTGCGTACATAAACGCGTTGACAATTAAAATTCACTTACTTTATTAGTTGACTCGTAGAAACGAGAAACGCGAGCGCAAAACGTCGAGATATATCAAAATTGAGCAGTAAATGTCAAGTACTAAGTGTTCGACGCAAGTCAAATCAGTCCGAGTCCTTTGTTCTGGGAGTTCCCCACACCTGCATGTCATTGTCTTCTCTTACCCTCAAGTACCTGTGTAAGTTCCACCTCCGCAGTTATTTCTAACGGCTGCGGATGTCCTTGAAGTGGCTTTTTCCTTTCTCTTCTCAATTTCAGATTCCTCTTCGCAACAGACAGCTTCTCCCAAAGTTCAGACAGCTACAAACTCTAGCGAAAGTCGCATTCGTCTCTCTGAGCCCTCTCAGACACATTCCTATATCTATTCTCCGCCCATACAGTTCGCTATCTCCTTCCGATATAGTTTCTCTCGCCAGTTCACGCATTTACCTGGATACAGTCCTCCTCACGCTCACCGAGTTTCTTCTATTTCCGGTCTTCAACTCTCGCCCTCTCGAGCGCACAACACTAAGCATCACTGAACATTCCTCACCCTCCAGTATATTCAGGCATAGCGATTACCGAGGTAAGTAGTTTATTCGGATGAGCACCAATTTGAAAAGATTTGATAGTAAAATAAACACCTGTGCACGCTGTAGGATATTGTACCTTTTGGAAACAATACTATCGTCTGTGTGAAGAAAACGGGTAATCAGCGTTAATAAGCGGGTATATAAATAAGGAATCCGGAATAAGGAAGGTCCGGCACAACGCAAAAACAACTGGTTTAAAATGTTGAAACCTGGTGAAACTGTTCCAATCGGTTTTTGTCGATGGCGATAACGATGGTGCGGCATAAGGAAAGGAAAGGTCGGGAGGAAAAAATGTAACTGAGAAGCGCAAAATTGCGTTTATTCGCAGTGATGGTGGGTTGAGGAACGAGTCTCAGAGGTGTACGGCTGCGTGTAGACACCCCACGTCAGTGAAATCAGAGTATTCATATTGAGCCAGGACAGTACCGCGAAGTAATCGTTTCATCAATTGCACTATCTCTCGTTTCAGTGCAACTACTCGTCAGCTAGACAGTGCAAACAAAAACAACAAACTACCTGGTGCGTAGTAACACCCAACTTTCCGCAACCCCCGTAAAGCCAACGACCTGCAACACATACAAGCGCCATATCTTCGTTCAACGCGTTTCTACAGGAACGTTTGTGGAGAACACACAGTAGGTACTGGTTAGTTCACTGTATTCCGTAAGTTCGATCGAAATCGTTAGAGCCGTTTTGGAGAAAATTGGAAAACCGTTAAATTAATGTTCGACAAATTTCGTTTACCGAGTTACCATGGCTTATATCTTGGTTCAACAGACAGATACAGAAATAATCACAGAGAACAAAATGAAGGTATGGGTTGCTAAAATACACCGTAAGATTGATCAAATCCAGTGACGCACATGCTCGGTAATGTGCAAAAGGTTTAGAAAATGAAGCTAATTTCGATGTATTTTAATTTTTATCTCTGCTCAATGGACTGTCAGAGGAACATTTATTGAGAACAATATGAAGATATTAACTATTTGAAAGCATACTGTGAGTTTGATAACAATCGCTTTGCCATAAAGCGTAAAAAACCTATTATTGGCTTTTTAGGCCTATTTCTCCTATCACCGTATTTTCATGTAGATAGTTGTAGGGAAGAAAGGTATTGACGCCTAGTAGAATAGGAACCCTGGTTTTTGGTACATTTTCACTCCTCCCCCACCTTTCCAATCGATGGAAATTGCCCATAACGTTAGTTTTGAGTATATAAATAAAAATAACAAACAAAACAAAAAAAGACTCCACTCAATGCCGTTCTCCTGCAAATTGAACTGCGGGCAGGACTGTTTCCTTATTTGACGACTGTTCCTAAACTCTCGACGAGGTTTATATCAGTCATGGAAGTCGCGGTTTCGCTAATGTGCAGCATCCACCAGACAGAGTCCCGGTAGAGAGCTGTTGCCCGAGTGTGACTGCACAGAGGTGACCACTTGAGGAATCCCGTACCGTCTGGGAGGAATTCGTAATCTGGTTTCCCACCTGATCTAACTATTTACTTGGGTGGCGAGTTTGAAAGGGACAGATCAACTGTGACCCCGTTTCTCAGCCATCACCTTCTTCGCGAATGCAAAATGGTTATAGGCTTGCTTTGTAGCAGTCAATGCCGCTAAGTTCATCTGCCCTCCCGAAAACCATCGCTCACTGCTGTAGAATCTACTGTGAAGCAGCACGTGGTTTCTTGTGTCCTCAACATTGAACTGACTTTGTCATGTTGTTTACTAATGGGAGGATGAGGGTAAAGAAGCAGACTGAGAGTTCTACTGTTGTGCGTGTTTCTGGTATGAGCGAGAGGTGCTCGAAGCAGTGTCCTGGAATCTGCACCTCAGGCATTCTAGCCCCTTTCGCTGGTCCGTGGATGGTCAAGAAGAGGCCCCCACAGCTGCCAGTCTGGCCACCCACCAGGGCTAAGACTCAAAGGCAGCCTTCAGCTACTGGTGATGGGGTGAAGGGGACACACGCTATCAGCCGCCCCGAGAACGCTCAAACCCGGTTTTTCCCTCTCCTCATTCAGAAGGCCGCATCTAGATAGGGAATCACTTGGACCATGCTCCGAAATTAGGTTTTTTAGACTCAGTAGGCCAGCAAAACGTAAAGATCTGAAGAAACCCTAACTTTTGTTTGACATGATCACTATATTTTCCTTACCCTTTGGGTTGTGGAAAGTAAAAACAAAAGATCGAGAAGTCAGGCATGGTGCGCAAGATGTAAGAAGTTAAAGTATAGAATGAATAAAGAACGTATTACGGAGAAAAAGCTGATGATGATTATGACACAGGAAATGACTGTGCGTAAGAAGAATACGAAGAGTAGAAGAAGGTAATGTTTATGATGGTGATCGAGGAAAAGACTTTGACTGAACAAACGGACAACAGGAAGAAGGAGATGTCCAGAAACAGAAGTAGGAGAAGATCTTGATACTGACAGAGGAGAAGTAGAAACAGGCGAAGAAAAACAGCAACACGAAGAAACAGCATGCATCATCTCCATCTTCATCGTTCTCTTCTTCTTCATCATCAATACCATGCCCTCCTTAACCACATCTGTGTGTGTGTGTGTGTGTGTGTGAAAGATTTTTAGACTAAACGACCGAACCAAGTCCCCTCAAACTTGATATCTAGCCCGCAGGTAACCATGGGACGCCAAAATAAGGGTATGGGCAAAACCCACCGAAAGTTACCTATAGTTATCATAGCGATCAAAACACCAAATTTTTTTTCTCAAAAACTCGAACGATTTTGATTAAATTTTTTAAATTGATAGCTCTCAATAAGGCAATGATACCATAAAATTCCCATTCGGGGGGAAAATGACGAGAGTAGCACAATAAATTATCAAAATTATCGACCAAAAGCGTTTTTAGCGCAGTTTTTTCCTTATAAACTCCGCTAGAATTTTTGTAGAATGTTATAACAAATTGGTGTAGTAGTCCGATCCAGTACCTATAGGGTGAGCGTTTAAATACACTCATAAGATATATGGGGGTCACTCAAGAAATTCCGGAGTTTCAAATACCGTCTGTTCGCTTACTACCAGTTCTAAACGTTTTTACCCAATAACTCTGCAAAGGTGATTAGTATCCTCTTCAAAAACAATTGAATTCGTGTTTACAGCCTCATTAATTATCTGTATACCAATTGCTCAATAATGGTCCTGCAATGAGTACGAGCAGCACAATAAATTCCACAACTTTAGGCGCTACCGCTTCCTGCTGCTGTGACGTGTTGTTTGACCAAGTTCAAAGGAACTGAGTGATAAATGAATTGAGTAAGTAGAATTAGCCATGTACAAAGTGAATTGACGTAGAGCTGTTGTGTGTTGCAACGCACCAGATATTTTCTATCACTAACCGCTTTGTAATTACTAAAATACTAAAACCCTGCAAATTATTACAGAATGGTTTATTATTCTCTTGAACAGCTTGACGGAGACTCACAGCTCCGAGACCCATCTAATTCGATTCAGCATTTAAAAATACCTAAAAAACGATACAACTTCCGATAAAACTGCCGAAATTTCGTTTATTTTAATTTTTTAACCGCTGCCCGCCCATAACAACCATGAGCTTCGTCCAAGCAGGCGGACACAATTAAATACCAAGTGGGAGTTTTGTGCGAGAGAACGGGGTTTTTAGTCTACGTTAAAGGCACAAAACGGCGGACGGCGGACGGATATTGCAGATTTAGAATCCTGATGTCTTGAAACGTAGAGGGTGGTGAGGGGGGTGGGAGGTGGGTGGGAGGGGGGTGTAAACAATCCACTCTGAAGGGCTCAATTTCAAGGCCTTGGGTGGGATTCCAGTTCATTACCCGTCTGGGTCATACCTTGCCCTTAACGTGGACTAAAACATTCGTTCTTTCGCACGAAAATCCCACTTGGTTATCTAGTTGTGCCCGCCTGCTCAGCAATCCGATCGGACGAGCCCACGCTTGTTATGGGTCCAAATCGTTCAAAAATGAACAAAAACGATTTCGGCAGTTTTATCGCAGCGATGGGGGATCGAGGAACTAGTCTCAGAGGTGTACGACTGTGTGTAGACACCCCACGTCAGTGAAATCAGAGTAATCATATTGAGCCAGGACCTCGCGGGTCAATACAGCGAAGTAATCGTTTCATCAGTTGCACTATCTCTCGTTTCAGTCCAACTACTCGTCAGCTAGTGACGTGACGTCGTGCCAATTGCCTACAGGCGTTAATCGTAAATCATGTTTCGTATGATTAACTGCTATTTCAACTTTCCTTAGCTCTACAAAGTAGAAAGGAAAGTTATGTAATCGGCTGAAAAAAAATTTTGTGTTTTCTTCAGATCTTTTCGTTTCAGACCTTTCCTGAGTCCGAAAAACACTATTTGGGAAAATGGTTTGTGTGTGTCTGTGAGCGATTTTCAGAGAAAACGACCGTATCAAATCAGCTCAAACTTGATATCTAGCTCGCAAGTTACTATAGGACGCCAAAATAAGGGTTTGAACAAAATCCACCGAAAGTTAACTATAGTTATCATTGTGATCAAAACACCAAATTTTTTTTTCTCAAAAACCGCTTAAACGATTTTGATTAAATTTTTTATATTGATAGCTCTCAATTATACCTTAAAATTTCCATTTGTGGGAAAATGACGACAGCATCACAATAAATTAACAAAATTTTCTACGAAAATTGGTTTTAGCGCTGTTTTGGTTTATTATTCATTCTGAATAATAACCCTATATTTCGGTCACGAAAAATTTTTTACAACCCCCCTCAAAATTTGATACTTTACGTTTCAAGACATGGGGATTCCAAATTTGCAATGTCCGTCCGCCGTCCGCCGTCCCCTGTCCAGGCCGTTTTGTGCCTTTAACGTGGTCTAAAAAATCCCATTTGGTATTTAGTTGTGCCCGCCGTCTCGGCAATCCGATCGAACGAAGCCCATGGTTGTTATGGGCAAAAAATGGTTAAACATTCAACGAAACGCAGTATAATCGCAAATAAGCCACGTTTCGTATCGTTTTCAAGGCCCACTCGACTCGCAACGCCCTGCCAATTGCCGAGCGAGGGTTCGCTGGAAGCCCCCGTCCCAATTTCCCCGACTCTTTTTGCCCGACCGGGCGGAGGAAGGTTAAGGCCACTTCCTCCGCACACCCCTCCATCGGATCATAAATGCCTACAGACGTTTATGGGCGCCTGGCGCCGGGGGAATATTTAGTTTCCGTAGTTCCATTGTAGTCAGGTCGTTTCGTAGGGTTTACTATTATTCAATGCTGAATCGAATGGGATGGGTCTCGGAGCAGTAATTCTAGGTCAAGCTGTTCATGAGAATAATAAACCATTGTGTAATAATTTGCAGGGTTTTTTTCCTTTTAAACTCCGCTGAAATGTTACTAGAATGTTTAAAAAAAAATCTGGTGTGTTGCAACACACAACTTTCCTTAGCTCTACGTCAATTCACTCGGGTACATGGCTTTTTTTCTACTTACTCAATTCATTTATCATTCAGTTAATTTGAACTGCTTATATTTATTTATTTCTTTTATTTATTGTGCTGCTCGTACTCGTTCGGGGAGCCCTAAAATTCCGGAACTGTAAACGCTACCGCTTCCTGCTGCCGTAAAGCGTTATTTGTTCAAATTATTCAAATTGTCTAATAATTAAAGTAATTGGGTTATGTCCGCCAGTAGGCAAATTAATAATGTTAACGTACCTGTTAGATGAGTCTACGGGTGGATTTACTAAAGTTCCGAACCACGGTATCCGCATGCTTTCCCCAGGAGAGCCTTTCGTCAATAGTCACCTAAAACGCTCTTTCCGCTGAAGCTCCTCCACCAAAACAATCAAATCGTCCGCAAATAAATATATTTTCGCGGGAACATCCAATTCGAAAATTCGATTTATGCAAATTAAAAACAGCGGTGGGTCGCCCCAGAAATCATTTTTTTTAGGATCGCTTACGTGGTCTCCTATACTTACAATTGTTTCCTTCCCGAAAGAAAGCTGTTGAACCAGTTAAACGCAATATCTGCCACGCTCACATCCCGTAGACACCCCAAAAGCCGGAGTCTATCCACTAAGTGGCTTTCGCCAAGTCCAGAAAAGCACAGATCGCATTTTTACCCTCATCCGTAATTGTGGATATTCTGAACGGCTCGAAAAAAGGCGTCATCCGCACTCCATCCCGGACGTAAACCGAATCGATTCTCCGACAGAAGCCCTCCTACCTCGAGATGTCTTGAGAGGCACGGCTGGACCCATTTCTCTAATATTTTTGAATAAATACTAAGCATCGGAATGGGCCGGTGATTCGTGGGCCACCTTTGTAGAGAGGGATGATTTTCGCGACCTTAAAAAAGTACGGCTACACTCCAATTCTCAAGCTGAGGTTACAGACGTAAAGTAAGGGTTCTGTAACAGCCCCAGCGGGGAGATTCCGACTGTACCAGGAACCGAATTCCCTCGAATGTTGGGCAACACCGTTAACAGGTCATCGTCTGTCATCAGAGGGGTGATAACTTGCCTTGAAGTACCGAGTGAAATATTACCGCTAGGAAGAGCAGATTTGCAGGCATCCGCAAGCTTTTTACCAACACTGAAAAAAGAATCATTTAATGAATTACAGGCTCCATCAGCAGCCTCTTCTCTGGAACAATGTTTTTCTTTTATTAAATGGCTTCCAAAGACCTTTCTGTCTCCTCTCGAAAAAGTTGAATTAATGACCTTTTCCATTTGGATTGGAGAGTCCTACACCTCTGAGACCCAACCTATTCGACTAAGTACAAATAAATTCCTAGAAAACGATACCAAACACGACCACCCAAATATCGTGTGATGTCTCTCTGGACCATACACGGACTGTACAAAGAAATAACATACGTGGAACATACATTGTGGAAGATGCGGGTGGATTTACTAAAGTTCCGAACCACGGAATCCGCTTGCTTTCCCTAGGAGAGCCTTTCGTCAATAGTCACCCCTAGGTATTTATGTTCACTTACTCTCCCTAAAGAGGGATAAGCACGGGCCCCACATGAGTGGCACGGAGCGAGTGTATTATTAAACAGCCGCATTCTTCTGGCAGCTATAACCATTCAACACCCAAGAATGACATTAGGTTGCTTTAATCCTTGAACTTGGAAACCTTTGACAGAAGGTGTAGAGACAGATTGCCGAGGAGGCGGACACAACTACATATCAAACGAAAGTTTTGTGCGAAAGAACGGATCTTGCAATACTGCACTAGACGACAGACAAATGTTGTACATTTGGAACCCCCATGCCAGTGGGTGGGGGGGGGTCCAGTATCCCAAAGAAGAGTCCGTCTCCTCTGGCTGGTGAGATACTGTGGGCGAGCGCTTTCGATGTAAAGACATCATCGTCTGGCCGTTAAGTAAGTGCTCATCAGTAACTCACCAGCCAGAGGAGACGGACTCACCTAACAGGTACGTTAACTTTAGTGTCTAATAATTTGCTGCGTTTTTGTTCGCAATACGTGACACGGCGTTAGAGCGTAGAGGCGTCATATTTAGTGCTCAGTGCAGCGTTCAACCTGAGCCTCAAAACTAGTGGGCAATGAACGATACAACATGTCCCGTCCTCCTTCCCTTCGTTTTTCTCAAGTCGGATTTGAGCAGCTCCTCTCCACACTCGACTGTGCTCAATTCTGTTTTATTCCGGTTTTCTGTTCTTTATTTCTTCTCTTCTTGGTCGCCCTTTCCAAGAGAAAAAGTGTGATTAATGCTGCGCTCCTACCCTACCACCCTGCCTTCCTGCCAGGTGGCCCTCCACTACCTCCGGATGTGCTGACTATCTTCTAGTGCTGCTGTCTTAAGAGCTTAAAATTGCGGTTCAAGCGGCGTAGCGTCTTTTCTCCACAGAAAAGAAAAAAATGGTTGAGAGAAAATTCAGTGGGGTGTTAGAGTTGCGGCGAGCAGGTTGGGGCTGTAAGTTGGAGAGCTGAGTGGTGGTGGTGGTGGAGGGGGCGGGTGGGTGAGGGGTAGAAATAAGGGTGGATAGTGAAAAAGAGAGGTGTTGGGGCGGCTGGTAAAGGGGAAGGGGGCTATAAATTCAAAGACGAGGGTTGAGAGCTCTGTTAGTGGATGGTCCAGGGTGGAAGGAGGCTGTAGGGTGGGGCGAAGTAGATGACTGTGTTATTTCTGCGAGGAATTATGTGGTATTAGCGGTATGAAGGGGGGAAGACAGTTCAGTTCCTCTTCTGGGCCCATTGCCTCTTACTCACCCGATGCTCGTTGCTGCACCCTCGTCTGGTTTTATATAGGGATGGACTGAACTCGATTCTTTATCGCTGCTAACCTCAGTGCTCAGATCCGACGAGTTTTCCACTGATTGGGAAAGCGTTTAAAGAACCTTGGACGTGGGATGAGATGAGCTTGAGAAGCCACGAAAATGTATTGGCAACAATTTGTTTGTTCGTTCTCCCATCAATCGTGTTCTGAGCGACAACTGCTAGAAATGAGGCTCTACGAGATGGAGTAAGCTAGTTGCTGGTGAAGTGCTGAGTTCAAAGCAGGCGGTGGGAGTTCTGTGCAGGGTTGCATAAACGGCGAAGAGCTTTTGGTCGTCGCGGCCACTCTGTCTGTCATGCTAGTCCAGCAGAGAGTCCATCCGAAGAGATACGTCTCCTTAGATGTTAGAAGTGCAAGATTCCAACCTTTCCAAGAGAATATGAATGAGTTATAGGAGGCTAATGAGAAAGGGAATGTCGAATAAAAGACCATTATGACGATCAGGGAGGAGAAAATGATGTTGGGCAGCTGAAGGGTTAAGAAATAGAAGAAATATGAGTATTTTGCTCATACATCTCTTGTGGCTTGTTAGAAGCAATCCCACCAAGTATTGCTATTCCCCAAGGTCGTGAACGTCATAAAGTTAGCTAAAGTATTGTAAGCTTCACGCGCATCCGACTGCTCAGTTGAACGGCCAGCAGGACCGTGCCATTCGCCGTGGGCTGAGCAATGAGCTTCTCAAAACTCGGCGCAGTCCTCCTGATGCGTTGGATGATTGCTGAGACGGAGACCAGAAGGAGGTAAGCGTGCATGCAATAACGTGGGTCCACCAACAAGTGGGCAGTTCGGGGGTAGTCCGATTGGGCTTCCCCCCCCCCACCACAACCAATCAATCCATACATTTTTTGAAAAGAGTAATAATACAGGCAAACGGGACTCAAATGTAGCCTACAAACTAAGTCACTGTTTCGAAAGACAAAAATGATCACCAAGTGTCAAAGAGATATACCTCAACTCAAAAATGGTAGCCATTGGATATCTTTACCCAAGGAAAAGGCTGATGTGTTTGCTGACATGCTCGAAGATAGATTCACACCCCACCAATCCAACCTGGCGCCTCCATCCGACTGTGATTCATACTTTCCCTCGATAGCTGCGTTCTTTTCTCCCAAAGAAGTGATGAAAATAATCTATCGCTCATCTTCTCGAAAGGCTCCAGGAGTAGACCTGCTCGTGCAGCCACTACTCAAACATGCTCCGAGGAAAGTCATCACGTGGCTAACAGAGATATATAATGCAGCGTTTCGCTTGAGCTATTTCCCAAATAAATGGAAACATGCAAAGATTATTATGATCTTAAAGCCGGGTAAGTCAGAAAACGAAAAAAGAGTCATATCGGCCGATTAGTCTACTTTCTCTCCTGGCGAAAATATTTGAGCGATTGCTTCTCCCGCTCCTCAAGCGCTTTACTGGGCAACTGGTTCCTGATCAACAATTCGGATTTAGAGAATCCCACTCCTGTCCTCTGCAGCTCCAACGACTCGTAAATTTCATCAAAAATTCTTATCAAAAAAAAGAAATCTGTAAAACCACTTTTTTTGATGCAGAACAGGCGTTCGATAGAGTGTGGCACACTGGTCTTCTGATCAAGCTAAAGCCCCACCTCCCAAAAAACATTTTCGACTTACTCAAAAACTATCTGGACGCTCGAACATTTGTTGTCGATATTGCAAATGAGACGTCGTCAGTTCGAATGATTAGAGCATCAGTTCCTCAGGGAAGTGTCATTGGCCCTTATCTTTACACTCTGTATTCCCATGACATACCGCTTCCTGCCACTCCCGAGTTTTCTGGGCTCTTTGCAGACGACCTAGTTTACGCCGTTAGCCGACCTGATCAGAACGAAGCTTCCCATGTCCTACAATCGTTTATACACAAACTCGGGCAGTGGTGCACTAAATGGAGGCTCAAAATTAACCCTGCCAAATCTGTTACCGTGACGTTCTCATACCGTCGGAGGTTCCAAGAAGTGCCATTGTTTTATAATGACTACCAACTACCCCTCGCCTCAACCCACAAATATTTAGGAGTCACCCTAGACCGTCGCTTAACATTCCAAGACCACATCTCGGACGTCATTAAGCGGACGAAAATTAGAACGAACCAACTAAAGCCACTCCTCAACAACCACAACCTATCACTGTCCAACAAAATCATTCTGTATAAAACCTTAGTTCGTCCGATCTGGACTTAGGGTCTAGCTATCTGAGGGACGTGCTCGGATTCCCAATTTAGGAGACTCGAGGCCCAGCAGAGCATCACGCTGCAGCGGAACATCATCCACACCCCACCATTTGTGAGGAATGCAACAATTTATAAGGACTTCGTATTGGACTCGCCATCTGAACTTCGTCGCTTCTGTATGCGAAAGCTCCACAGAAATTATTCCGACCATTTCACCCTTCAACGATAGAAGACTAACCAGACCTCGGCATATCCTAGATTTCCTCACTCCTCCAACCGAGTAAAAGCCAACGTCAGATACCTTGATGCAGAACTAAAAAGATTAGCAATTTAAGTGCTTACACACATGTCAATGAGGTATGATACAATATTATGTAACAGACTCAAACAATAAATATTAAAAACAAAAAAACAAACGAAGTAATTTTGTTTTTTTTTGTAACTCGGGTAAATTGGTGTTAATCCTCTGCTTTCCGAAGACCTCGGGCCACTGAGGGTATGAAATATCACCACCCCAGTCCCCCTACTTTTGGTTTTGGTTATCTTTCTCTCTTTCGCTCGATCAAATTAATAAATATCTCCTCGTTGAGCGTAATGAGGCGCAGTTACGCGCAAAAGGCTTTAAAAAAGCGGATGGATAGAAAAACAAACCACTAAAATCAACTTGAAACCTTCTCATTGGGGAAATAGGTGTGGGAGGGGGGGGCGGTGAAGGGGTTTGGGGGCAATTGAGTTAATTGTAGCCCAACTCAGGGAAATGAGAAGGAAAGAGCGATGTCGGTAGTAGTCGTGATGGCGAGGGGTGAGGGGAGGGGGAGGGGATCCACTTTATGCAGAAAGAGAAAGAAAAAAAAAGTGGAAGCCCCTCCCATCTCTACCGCTGGCGAACGGGTCGCTGTTCAAATCCCTTCTCAATCCCTTTGTGTGGAGCGCAAATTTTCTTAAACGGATCAAATGACTGCCGCGCCTAAGCCCGAGGACTTAGAGTTAAGTCTCCTTGACGTAACGCCCCCACCGCAGTTGCTCGGGAGAGGTAGTGCGAAGACGGCGAAGAGTCTAATTTATTTAAAATAAGTATCCCCCCTCCACCACGGCCTTTTCCACAACAGCCCCCCCCTCCCCTCTCCGCGCACCACACCGTCACGCCACTTGAAGCTCCAGCGTTGGGAAATCACCTCTTCACCATTCGTCCTTCCCCTCCATTACCCCTCCATCCTCCACTCAACGCAAAACCCGACCACTTCTTTCAACGTCTGAATTGTTGGCTGGATCTTTTTTTATTCCGCCAGTCCATCTCAGTCACCCGCGAATTCATTAGCCGCACGAACCTCTGCCCCCCTCCCCTCCCCCCAACGCCTTACCATCCCCCTCCCCTCACCGCCACTCCACATCCACAGGTTCCTCTATCCACAACTTAATCATTCTACCATCTTCCATTCTCCCGGTAAGTCTTCCCAATCCTCCTTCCTCATTCTCCCTAACGTCTTATCAACCTCTTCAACCCCTTCCGCGCCTCTCCCATCCTTTTGACACCACCCTCTTCCCTTAGATTATGCAGCTTGGTCTGGTTACTTACCGCAGCAGTAAGTCTCTGAGACCTAATAGCTTTGAGCGTTGAGTGGTTCTAGCCGAACCACACGCTTCAGAATCACTTTTTGCTAAACAAGCAACAAGCCTCCTCTAAGATTCGTCAACACGCTCTCAGTCGCTATAGTAGTGCTTTCCATCAAAATGTGCGCCTGTGGAGGGAAAAGGCGTGCTGAGGCTAGGACTCACTGCACTACTAGACTTACTACACAGGAGCTATCTTCTTTGGGCTACTGGAACCCCCCCCCCCACCCACCGTGGCATGGGGATTCCAAATCTACAACATTTGTCTGCCGTCTAGTGCAATATTGCAAGATCCGTTCTTTCGCACAAAACTTCCGTTTGGTATCTAGTTGTGCCCGCCATCTCGGCAATCCGATCGGACGAAGCCCGTGGTTGTTATGGGCAAAAAATGGTTAAAAATTTAACGAAACGCAGTATAATCGCAAATAAGCCACGTTTCGTATCGTTTTCAAGGCCCACTCGACTCGCAACGCCCTGCCAATTGCCGAGCGAGGGTTCGCTGGAAGCCCCCGTCCCAATTTCCCCGACCGGGCGGAGGAAGGTTAAGGCCACTTCCTCCGCACACCCCTCCATCGGATCATAAATGCCTACAGACGTTTACGGGCTGGCGCCGGGGGAATATTTAGTTTCCGTAGTTCCATTGTAGTCAGGTCGTTTCGTAGGGTTTACTATTATTCAATACTGAATCGAATGGGATGGGTCTCGGAGCAGTAATACTAGGTCAAGCTGTTCATGAGAATAATAAACCATTGTGTAATAATTTGCCGGGTTTTTTAATTTCATTCAATCGAAGGTTTAGGTGTGTGCACAGACAGACAAGGAGTAATTTATTTATCTCTCTTAAAGTCTATACTTTTGTTGAATTTCAATCACTGGGCTTCCCAAAAGATGATGTTTGTGCGGTTGTTCGAGGTTAATTTGTGTTCATTTAATTCATTTGTATCATCACCTTCGATTCCACTCGCTCTTTGGCGAAAAACGACTTTTAACACGTTCACTGCGACGATTATTGTTCAAAACCGATTTTCTGCGCGGCAACTTTTTTTGTCTCCATTCCTTTCTTTTTGGAACCAACAAAACGTCTGATGACTTGAAGTTCAAATTTCATTAACCTTTGACCTTGAAAAACGCTTGTCGACGGGTGGTCGACGCCCGCCTGACAATAGGAAACTGTTACCTCTGGCGGGTGGTCGACAGGTAGTCGACATTGTGTAGGTGACGTTATAATACTCTCAAATCCGACCTAAGCTGTAAAGGGGACACCTTTCATAACAGAAAATGAGTGTCCAGCGTCTACCTGAAAAGATTATGTACTTAAACTCAGAAAATGGCGTCCACGTTACAAATGAGTCGAAAGATTTTCGTGCTGTGGATTAAGGGACTGGAGACATGAAGACACAATTCAAGTTGTGAAAATCAATAAACAGAAAATGAAATGGATTCCTACGCTAACTGAAATGATTGAGTCGGCTCAGTATTATGTGAATGATTCGTTGTCATTCGTTTTGTATGACACAAAACTCCAGCCCGGTGGACAATCAAGAAACCAGTGATCCGCTGTTATCGCAGTAATCAACCAATTATCAGAAAATGAGAGGAGCTGTTGTCAGTAATTTGGCGGGAAATGAAGCGTAAAACGATACGAGCGATCGCTTTCAGTTTGAGAGGTCGACCATATTCCCTCCGGTCGCTCCCACCGCACTTCCCAAACACCCCCCCCCCCTCCCACTCATCTATCGTACCATCATCGCCGCTAACCCCTCGCCCTTGTAGGTCCGCCCAGCCTCACGATACGGCGTCAGAGAGCTCCATTCGTCCAAAACATCGCTGCTAGTCCTTTAATCCCCTATCACTGCACTCTCTCACATATTGAACACATCAGTGCCTGTCCCTCCATCCCTGGCAATACCCCCCATTTCGCAGACCTCCTCCGAAACCCCTTGTCACCAGCGTGCGCTCTCTCCCCTAACATCAGGTCCTATCAAAACAAGCTCTAATCCCCCCTAGGGAGAAGAATTTTCGGATCCCTCGGAACAGTTCCGACGACTCATTCGACTTTCGAGGGAGTCGAAATTGGTTTGCCGCGAACGTCTCCAAAGGCGGATTTGAATTCAGTGGGAGGCTGGAGGCTATGGGAATGCCACTACGGGGGAGGCAGCGATAGGGGCTGATTGGTACAAACTAAAGCCGTTACAATCGAAACTTCTCAAAATATACATTTTTGCAAATCTCTACACATCAACAAAGACCCCAGTCGTTAAGCTGGCCACTGACGATCGTTCCAACAAGCCAAATGGCGAGGTAGCGCGCCAATGGAACGACGTGAATGGCGAAACTCGTCTGGTTTGGAGTGGAGTGACGGGACGTGATGGAATTCCAACCAGTCCAAAAGCCATCGCGCCGCGCCAAAACATCATCACTCCAACTGCTCGTGAATGGGGAAACGCGACCCGGCAATACGGACAGATGGCGCGATGGAACGAACGTGAGTGGGGAAACCGGGCACTTTCCTCTGATTCAAAATCGAACAACTCACTTTATCGCCTTTTGCCCTGTGTTTAATCTGTCAGTTCTTTCCCCAATATACGTTTTTTCGCCACGAAATGAGTGTTTCCAACAAGGATTTCGTAATTTCCGTAATTGATTTATACAAGGAACATAGCTGCTTGTGGATAACGAGTGACCCAAATTTCAGCTCTTCAAAATTCATCCCAGTTGCCAGAAATCGTAATGTAGCAGCGAGGCTCTCATGGGGAGTAATGCACTGTCTCATGACGGTCTCTTCTTTTTTAATCATTGGTGTAACCAAATGGAGTAATTAAAAGTAGGCCTCTTCATTCATTCGCAAGTAATTTCTCCAGTCAGATGGTTCTAACCGCAGCTCTTGAAGTAAATTTACGAGTGTGTGTGCTGTCTTCTGTTGAGAAACCATTGTTTCACCCACTTCCGTTTGGGTCTTCTTTGTTTGGCGTACAAGCATACAACTGTGGCCAAAAGAAGAGATTCTTCTTCGTCCATCTTGTGGCAAGACGCTTTTCAAACTATCATTAATAAATCAAATGATAATACAGGTAATAGGCAATTTTGATACACCACTTCCTCTTCAAAAGACAGAACGTCACTGGTGGATTGGAGTGGAGTGGAGCGATCGTGAATGAACGCCACTTTCGACTCTTCTTTCCGTCATTCCAACTGACGGAACTGACTTCGCGCCGTGCCACTCCACTTGCAACGATCGTCAGTGGCCAGCTTTAGGTTTTTTCTCTCTTTACCAACATGAGTGTCAGAGGCCTATATCGGCCAAGAATCCCTCTTATTTGTTTACTCGCCCGTGAGCGACCTCAGGGCGAATCAGTATTGCGCTACCACCTTCTTCCGTTCAGTGTTCTGTAACGTCTCCCTTACGTGCTCTCTCACGTGACAATAATTTTATTTTCTGGAGAAAAGTTTAATTTAATTTATTCGCCAGTCGCTAATTGCGTGTAACAATTTCGGCAGAAATTGTGTTACTTTTGTCCTTTCCTACGTCGCAGCCAGACCTCCTCTTCACACCCTCCCCGGCCAGGAAACCTCCATGTCCGAAGCTGAAAGGTGCTTGCAAGCACCCCGAACCTTTAAAGCGGTTGTATTAGATCTTAAAGAAATGAACATTCTTTGCATCCTGATTCCCACAACCCTCGCTATGACTCCAGAAACCTCGTTGCAGCGCTCAGTTTTCTCTAAACAGCTCGTTTGTTTATTTTGCTTCAGCTCCTTGAACTATTTTCAAGAGACAAACTTCTAAGGTGTGCGTGATTTTGAACTCTCACTCTCTCATCCTTGTTTCATTGATAATGCCAACTTAGCCAGTCTTGTCACTAAGGTTAAGTGACAAGTGATTATCTGTGTAGGAGAGTAGCACAATGTGTTGACATTCCGACTACAGCTGCTGAGGTTTAGTAGACCTGGAGGGATTATTACCGCAATGCAGGTTTCCCTGGAATAATCGGCCTCGTTGACGCTTCCTATACCCTCATTTCTGGCCCAGGAGGAGGCCAGGGAGAAATATGAAGCGGTTGTTGGGTGCAAGAGAGGGAGTGATCTGAACTTTAGTGCAGGCAAAGAAAAGCTAGCGAATGAGATGATTGAGGGAAGGGCGTATGAGTATGAGAGAGTACTGAGAGTCGAGTGTGGGAATTTTAAAGAGTTTAATTATAGAGGTCTCTGGGAAACCAGCTACAGTTGAAAGCGGGGGAAAAGTTTCATTAGGGGCCAAGGGTGTTGACCCGATTTGGCTAGAGCTGAGCCGAACAGAGGTATTTCTCAAATGGTAGAAGTCGAATGAAGAAAAGTAGGTCGCCAGGCTCAGGGATTCAACAGTTTTTGAAAATAGTGCAGTTCGAATTCAAAATTTGTAACCTAATCTAGAAAGTAGGTTGCCTTTGGACACGGTAACTCAGGTACAATTGCCGAAATTGGGCAAGACGCATCTTGTTAACGCCTTCTGCTAAAACAAGCCAACCAACTTGGCTGTCACTGTGAATACCAGTCACCGATTTGAGTGGAGCGCAACACAAACTGAACACTACACAAAATCTGTTGTTCTGTGTCCTCTAAGACTCTCACAAAAATCAAGTTTGAAGTCCAATGGGCTAACAATATGATATCATACAGTTTAATATTGGTCATAACATAATTAGGTGAAGAAAAATATCTGGTGCATAGAAATACTTCAAACACTACTTCAACTCGACGATTTGCGCTGTATCTTGGTTCAACGTATTTCTGCAGAAGCGTTTGTGGAGAACAATATGTAGATACTGGTTCATTGATAGTACTCCGTAAGTTTGATCTACCCCTTCTGAAAAAATGGGAAAAAATACCATTCAAGATCGATAAATATTCTTCTTCCGAGTTGTCGTGACTAATATTTCAACGGATAGCTACTGTCCAGAAGAAGTCTTAGTTTTCGTTTCTTAGCTGCGATAACGCTGAATCCTTTTCCTTTTGGTTTATTATTCATTCTGAATAATAACACTATGTTTTCGGTCGCGAAAATTTTTTTACAACTCCCCCTCAAAATTTGATACTTAACGTTTCAAGACATGGAGATTCCAAATTTGCAATTCCGTCTGCCGTCCGCCATCCGCCGTTCCCCATCCACCGTCTCCCGTCCCCCGCCCTCTGTCCGCCATCCACCGCCTACCGTCCAGGCTGTTTTGTGCCTTTAACATGGTCTAAAAAATTCGTCCTTTTGCACAAAAATCCCATTTGGTGTCTAGTTGCGGGGGTTTGGTTTGGCGGGCGCCTTCTTGGCAATCCGATCGGACAAAGCCGGGTTGTTATGGGCAAAAAATGGTTAAAAAAATTAACGAAACACAGTATACTCGCAAATAAGCCGTGTTTTCGTATCGTTTTCAAGGCCTGCTCGACTCGCAACGTCCTGCCAATTGCCGAGCGAGGGTTCGCTGGAATCCCCCGTCCCAATTTCCCCGACTCTTTTAGCTCGAGGAAGGTTAAGGCCACTTCCTCTGCACACCCCTCCATCGGATCATAAATGCCTACAGACGTTTACGGGCGCCTGGCGCCGGGGGAATCTTTAGTTTCCGTAGTTCCATCGTAGTCAGGTCATGTTTCGTAGGCTTTACTATTATTCAATGCTGAATCGAATGGGATGGGTCGCGGAGCAGTAATACTAGGTCAAGCTGTTCATGAGAATAATAAACCATTGTGTAATAATTTGCAGGCTTTTTTACTTTCCTTGGCTCTACAAAGTAGAATGTAATCGGCTGAAAAAAAATTTTGAGATTTCTCCTGACCTTTAGGTTTCAGACCCCCCCAGTCCGAAAAACACTATTTGGGAAAATGGTCAGTGTGTGTGAACGATTATTACAAAAAACGACCGTATCAAATCAGCTCAAACTTGACATCTCGCCTGCAAGTTACCATGGGGTACCAAATGAGGGTTTGAACAAAATCCACCGAAAGTTAACTATAGTCATCATAGTGATCAAAACACCAAATATTTTTTTCTCAAAAACGGCTCTAACGATTTTGATTAAATTTTTTATATTGATAGCTCTCAATAAGGCAATTATACCATAAAATTCCCATTTGTGGGAAAATGACGAGAGCAGCACAATAAATTATGAAACTTTTCTGCGAAAATTGGTTTTAGCGCGGTTTGTTTCCTATGAAAAAAAAAAAATATCTGGTGCGTTGCAATACCACTTTTCTAAGCTCTACGTCCGGGGTAGCCTTGTATACTCTGTGTCTCACCTTTTGTTGGGCCACGGGGATTTCAGGGCAAAGCTTCACCGACTCGGTCTCTGTGACGAGAGAAACAGGGCAACACGTACTCACTGAATGTTCCAGATGGATAAGTCAGCGCGCACGTCTGAGGGAGACGGTGTTCGGGGATGAGGTCCTGATTGACCTGACCCGTTACGTGTCAGCGACTGGCTTCCCGGCGCTGGAGGACTTTGCGAGGAATTCGAACGGGGACCGTATCCTCCCCAGTATTGCACCTGCCTTCGACACCTCTTAGCTTCATTGCACTCTCAAAAAGGCGTAATGAAGCGGAGGCTAGTCGGCCTAACACCCTGAGAGGCTCTCCCCTCAGGCAATGTTAGATCTCGGAGGCACACCAGAAGGCCGCTAGCGGGCGATCGCTTAGCTACTGGTAGCACGGGCTGCTACAGCCCAGCTGATCCCCCAATGAGGGGGGCCCACTGGCAGAATGAGGAAGGACTCGTGCTGGTCTGGTTGACTAAGTGCTGGAAGGTGGGCTCCTGAAGCCTTTGGGCCAAGGAGTTTCTTTCCCTCGTCTACGACGTGGGGACTGGTTGAGAGCTCTCGGGCTGGCACAACTAGGACCGAAAGGTCGGCAGTAGAATTTCTCGAACACGTCATCAAAGGGGTGATAACTTCCCTTGAAGTACCGAGTGAAATATTACCGCTAGGAAGAGCTCGTTTGCAGGCATCCATAAGCTTTTTACCAACATTGAAAAAATAATCATTTAATGAATTACAGGAACTACGTTTTTCTTTTACTAATTCCTCCAAAGGCCTTTCTAACTCCTCTAGAAAAAGTTGAGTTAATGATGTGACCCTGGTAATATTCCGTCTTTGCTTTTCCATTTGGACGCAGTCCTAGAAAACGATACCAACTCGACTACCCAAATATCGTTTTTTAATGGCAAATTTCACTCAATTGGCAGGGGGGGGGGGGTGCTGTTAAGAAGTTTTTCAGACTCATCCTGAATAATAAACCAACAAAGACCGCTCGACACGAGTGTTGAGCTGGTTGCCTACCTCCCAAATGACCTACAAGCCGGCGTAGGCGACTAATATAACTGGGTATAGGCAACCGTCTTCGGAAAAGTTACATTTCCCCCTGTTTTGAATTCAAGACGGACTCGCCCCATTTTTCTTTGACACGGTCGCAATACTTCCTCTAACCTTCAGGTAGCGGAAAGTAAAAATGCGAGTAAACGTCCTTTGATTTCACGAAAGAATACGTTAATCAATGGGAAGTAGCGGTCTAGAGGAGTGGAGAACTGCTCACACAACTTACTATATTTCCCTAAGTCCTTAAAGGTTTTCAAAAATCCGAAAAGAATGCTGACGAAATCGTAGTTTTTGAACTTCTGAATCGACAATGTGAATTAAAGTCTCACGGGATTTGGCTAGGGAGCGCAGTATTTTATGTATATTCATAATGGTTTAATTCGACGTTCTTGAGGGTCAGTTACAATAAAATGTGAAGAGGGGATTGCCCCACAGTTTTCCGAAGTATGTCATGCCATCTGACGTCAAAGGGAACCTCCTACTCAGTTAGCTAAATTATAATGAGTATTTAACAAAAAGCCATTGGAATCCTGATGGGTACGAGTTGGAAACTCGTGGTCGTTGAAAGTGCGTGACGCCAATAATTTAATGTCAATCATGAACAGTGGGGTTTCGCTAAGTATATTGCAGCATGATGCGTCAAAAACTACAGCGATCCTGAGCTCGCTTTCCGTACTTCGGCTTTCCTCGGGACATGTATCATCGTGTTTGACCATTTCGATCGCTAGGGGGTCCTATAATGGGAGTCAAGGCGTACGTCTCCTCCCTCATCCTCTACGTTAGGCTGCTGCTCTTGAAGTGAACAACCTAATCAAAGATTCGAAACACGAACAGCTTCATCGATGTCTTAATACCGAGAATAAGAGGAGGGATGTAGAGGGCACCTACTCAGACAATCAGGCGATGCATCACTCCCCCCCCCCCCCGCTACTGTTAGCCGACTTTTCACTCAACTTATTGAGCATCTTCAGATCTTCTCCATATTAGCGGTTGTAGAAGTACAGTAACGAATTTTGCTGTGATGATGAGATTGGCTAGAACACCATCTCAATGTCGTGCCGTGCTGTGCAGTGTTATTAAATATTGAAATTAACTCAAGTGTGGATTCTTGAGATACAATCACAATAAGACAACGTTTCGCTCGTTATATGCAGAACAAGCTATGAAGATGCGTTTTAAATTAAGATAAACATCGGCTTAGGGATGCAGTTTGTGCTATTGTTACTGTTCAGCGCATGAATGATGAAGCTTGAACTGAGAAATGAATGAACGTGGTGAGCGTGGGCTGAATTACACTTGACAGTATAGCAATATCAGGTTGAGTGTGAGTATAAAAACGCCAACAAGGGGACTTTAGATACATGTGAACTGGTTGCGTGGGAAACTAAGTGAAGAGAGAGGGAGAGAGAGAGAGAGAGAGAGAGCAAGGAGTGAGTCCCGAGACTTGAGAGACGAATGAGTTGGGAACACTGGAAGACGACTTTAGTTTGTGAGAACGGATAGATAACGGACTGTTGGAAAGAGCTGTATGTTGTGGAGAGGATTGTAAAATTTAGGGGTGGGAAAGGGGTATTTTGGAAAGTCCAGAAAAGGGGGAAATCCGCTGTCTGCAGAAATAACTGAAGAGTTGGGCTTTCCACACGTACAAACAAAAGGGTTGAGATCAGAAAGGGGTTTGGGGAAACGATAAATTTCCGTAGAGCCAGTGAATACCGTTAAGTGCAGACGTTAGGTGGTTAAAAAAACCCAACTAATTCGGCCTGCGAGACTATCTCTCAAGAATCCACGCTGATATCACCGCAATGCACAATATAGGTGCGAGCTGTTTCAACTTTTAAATTATTCGCACCAATCCACTGTCAGTTTTAAAGCTTTGTGTACGACGATGTAGTTCTCAGCCACTTTCCAACATTCCTAACTCATTTTTCCATCATTTGCAGTCAGCTACCAACTATTTCTATGCTTTTTACGCAATTCCCTATTTTCGCCGTTTTTAATTGGTTTCAAGTGACTCCACGACAATTATTCTCCATTATTTTCTCAACATTCCGTATTGGTGAATTCTCTTTTTAGCCGATTCTTCTGGAATTCGTACTGTCCACATGTTTGAGGCAGTCTATGAACAACCAGTGGCGACCTTGTCAAGCCTCAAAAGTCTGTTGGTCCAAAACTACATGCAATCAACGTTTAGTGCCGATGTACGAGCAAAGTGTTGTGGCAGGCAGTGGTCGATTCTACCCAGGGAAAACACTGAATCCGAGCTGCTGCTTGGAAATAACGTACTTATCTCATTCTTTGTGAATGAAAATCAGTCACGTGAGTCGCATTCTCGTGTTTCTGCTGCTCGACGTTCGCATATTATACCACCGATTACATTGTCTTGTAGTACAAAATTATTTATACGTTACAGGTGTGAAGGACATATCATTTGCCAGCTCTCCTTCCTTTGCGTTGCCCGGCGGGCTTGCTCTGGGGATGGGGCGAGTTCGGCTTTCCGAGAGGTGAATTGCTACAGATTCTGATTTTTCATGCGTCTTGTGACATACTGATTGAGCCTCTTCCTTATCAGCCAGGTTTCAAGTCAGCGTTTTCTTTCCCTTCGCTTGAATATTGTTCGATAAAGGTTGGGTAAAGCAAATCCCTGTTTATTAACCCCTTGTCCCATTATTGTCTTTATTCGCGATCCGAGCAATTAAGTTACTTTGATTGTTCCATTCATTTATCTTATTTCTATCATTTCGGTTAAATTCGAAGTGGGTCCTTAATTTCATGTCCTTATTTTCTCCTCAAGAAGAGTTATTTGTTTATTTATGATCTGAGGTGAGTTTCAAAGGTTTGTCTGATTAATTATATAAGGCCACGACACGAACTAGGAAAGTAGAAAACCCCAAACACATCACAAAGTGGTAGGAGAGCGTGGTTTCGATCCATGGACCTCTGGATTATGAGTCCACAATGCTTCCATTGCGTCACTCACTACCTTTTTCCTTGACATTTCCTGCAATTCCCTCGACAACTTCCACCATCACATTTGCTGGGTGAGCAGCGCCGAGTTAAAACCGGGATCCTCACTTTTTGCTTTCTGCCGGAACGCATTTATTTCACGCTTACTTTCTCATTTCAATTCTCCCTTTCTCTTCCTCTTCTTCTTTCCCTTGTTTCCTGTTATGGGAGTCTGAGTGAACCAACGAGGGCTCAGTTTATTTCACTCGGTTTACTGCCGCGTCGCCCTGAGGACCGCAGCGAGTAAAAATAGGGCGGGCTTTGCGATTACGACCTGCAGCTTCCTCGTTCGTTTTAATTTGAATTTGGCTTTTATCTCTTTATGCTGATGAGGAGGCAGAAATGTCAAGGGCCACTGAGCGCGCTCAATCGTCCGGCTGACTTGAAATGCTCACCGAGGCTTTGCTCCTTTAGCTTCTCACAATGAGCCTCGTGTTTCTCGCTGAACTCTTCCTCGACGTCGGGGTTTCAAGAAAATTCTTCTGGCCAAGACCCCAATCGGCTAACTAGAAGATGCAACTTCGAATAAATGGTTTTCAAGCGCGCACAAATGAAACGGGTCGTCGTGTGGCGCTTTTTGCCGATTTTAGGACGAGCTAAACTTGTACGGAAAACGAACTATTTTAAAGGACAGATGCGGCCAAATAAACCAGAGTATCACGCCGCTCCATTTCATGGCTACCTAAAGACGATAGTGATCAAACGATTACAGGGTTGATTGAGGCGAGCGTCGATTGATCAACGATTGGGTTTCTGAGGCAGGGAGATCCTAAATATGGGTTGCGGTTAAAGTGGCTTCTGACGGGGCTTCCAAAAAGGTAAATAGAAATCCGATCAAAATCAGGGACCTGTCCGGTAACACTGTGGTTAATGATGCAGAAATTGCCGGTTGTTTCAGCACCTTTTGGTTTATTATTCATTCTGAATAATAACCCTATGTTTTCGGTCACGAAAAATTTTTTACAACCCCCCCTCAAAATTTGATACTTTACGTTTCAAGACTTGGAGATTCCAAATTTGCAATATCCGTCCGCCGTCCCCCGTCCGCCGTCCGGGCCGTTTTGTGCCTTTAACGTGGTCTAAAAAATTCGTTCTTTCGCCCAAAAATCCGATTTGGTATCTAGTTGTGCCCGCCATCTCGACAATCCGATCGGACGAAGCCCGTGGTTGTAATGGGGAAAAAACGGTTAAAAAAATTAACGAAATGCAGTACAACGCAGGAGCTACAGCGTTTCGTCGTTTGAACTCCCTCCCTCCCGCCCGTCTCATTAAAAATGCAACCGCGCTCGAGGCTCGCTTCCCTCCCAACGACGCCGCCGCCACTCGACTCCCCTTTCGCTTCGAGCTCCCCCGTTCCAATTTCCCCGACGTTTTGGTTTTAATACGATTCAATTTTTTTAGATTCTTTCGTTTCATTCTCATTTTGGTTTTTTTCATAGATTTTTGGTTAAATTTTGATATTAGTATTTAGCGTGCATGTTTTCATATTAAAATTCAGTTTTTTCTAGATACTTTCGTTTTTTTTTGTTTATTTTAATATTACGATTCAGTTCTTTTCGACCTTTCCTTGGGTTTCATTATGATATTTTTCGATGCTGAATCGAACAGGATGGGTCTCGGAGCATTAATGCTAGGTCAAGCTGATTATCCGAATAATAAACCGTTGTGTAATAATTTGCAGGGTTTTTTCATTGGAAGTTGAAACTGTGTTAGGGGTTCCTCCCAAAATCTGCCGTATCGTAAGTTTGAGAGACGTTGGTATGGTTGACTTATATCATTTTTCCAACCCAGTTCGTATAGAAAATTTTTTCGAGAAATCTTGTTGTCCCAGTTGGTCATTCCATGAAGAACTGCGGCATTGACTCCTGCCTGATCAAGCATTCCAAAGAAAAAACGCATTGGCCATCGCCGAGTCTTCCTAGCTGTGGTGTATGTGTGGCACAACTGATCAAATGAATCAGTCCCACCCTTGGTTTTATTGTATGTCATAATGATCTCAGGTTTGCCAGTATCACGATTTATGGCGATTTACGACGTCTTCCTCCTCGTCTGAACTTGCATAACCGCCAAAATCTTCCTCTTCTAGCTCTAGTAACACACGATGGATGTCTTCGGGGTTAGTAAACAAAGGTTTAGACGCCATGCTATCCACAAAAAACAAAAACAAAGCTACAAAAAAAGGGGGACAAACACGACTCTGACTCCTGAAGAAAGCACAAACGATCGCACGTTAACTACAACACGTCAACTAGAGCCACTTTATACGCACACTGTTCGATTTCTAGATGGCAACTGGATTATCTGATAGTGGAATCGCGAAGGAGAGGGTTAGAGGAGTATTTAGGAGGGGGAGAGGGAAAGCTGTGATTCACAGAAAAGTGGTATGGCGAAAAGAAATTTGACGTTGGGGTCCAAAGGACCCCCGATGTCATTTAGGGATACATTGCAAAGTGTGGTTGTTTGCGCATAAGTGGGGTAGTTTTTACGGTAAAATTAAACCAATTACCTATGGCAACCCAGGTCTGTCGTACAAAAAACTTAATATTTACAAAAAGAACAGAAGTAAAAATAAAAGTGACTTATTTCGACCGCGGAAAGTCTTTGTGAGGCACTTGCGAAGACGATGACTGTCTACCGAAGAGCGAAGGCGGTTGGCAGCAATTCTGCGATGACAGGAAGAATGCTTCAAAAAAGACTGAACAAATCACGTTGGGACGAACGGCAGAAGTGAAGTAAAGTGAAGTAGGTGCCGAAGGCATGTGTGGAACAGACGAGGGGTGGTACGGTACGAAGAACCGGTCCAAAGGAAACACAACAAGGTAACAGGCAGACACAACAAAGGCGAGAAAATTGCGAAGTGATTTGGCGCGTGAACAGTGGTAGCGGAAAGTTCCTTAACATTCACGGATAGCTAATTGTCTGAACCGCTGCTTCTTGTTATGGAGACGAGCGCAGTTGAGGAACGAGCACTATACGTTTTCACCCCCAGTTCTTTCGTTTTCTTGAAAATTTCATTGTAGTTTCCCAACTGAGTCGGTGAACAATTTTATTTCAATTTGTGCACTGCATTCAGTTTTCACAGAATGTGTCAAACGCTCACTCACACGGGAACATATGAAGCTTTCGATAACTTGGAGCGGTTCTTGACGTTAAGGGTTGATTGACTGGGAGCTAACGGAGACCGACAAAAGGTAATTTTGGAGAGTAGATGGAAATTGGCTCTTGGAGTTGTGACGTCGAGGGAGAGTAGGAGACAACCTAATCTGAAGAGGATTAGCCGCTTCGGGTCGACAGTTGATCTACCGAAGGGTTTCACCTACGACCAACCAACAATCATTTGATTTAATCTGCCGCGAGAAACGCGTGCCGTTTCCAGTCGTCATTTCTATTACCATTCAGGATTCTATTACGAACCGGCCCAATAAACGAGGAGCCGGAGGCCTCTCTGCTGCGGTCGGGAGCCCGTTGGGGGTCCCGTTCTCCTCTTTCCTCGTCCCCTTCCACAAATCTCAAACTCCGTTCCGTTTTCACGCGGCGGGTTATTTGCATTCATCCGATCCCCGGCAGCTCAGCTCTGATTCGAGATTATGTTTACAATTTAATTAATACTCCCCCCTCCTCCCCGTCCATCCGCCACACTTCGCTTCTGTCTCCCTCGCCGCTCAGAGTCAATCTAGTTCAAGCGATCCCGAGGGTTCCACGGATTTCTCACTAATCCCAATCCCAACTACGACCTCTCCGCACCAGGTAATTAACCTTCGCCTAAATACGAAACGCAAAGGCTCCCACGAAAGTACCCTTTTTAATCCCATTATCATGCGAATTCAAGCGTCATCTCTATCAATCAAATCTTCAGCATATCACTCTACATAACCAATGATACTACAGCAACAAGATAAATACATCCTCGGAGGAACTCGCACGACAAGAATTACGTAAACGTATACCACGGACAGAGCCTTTACGTTCCACACGCTGAGTATATTTTGTCGATGTACCTTACCAGATTGACTGGGGGATGGAAGACAGGAACTTAAGAGTGGAGACTCTCTTCTGACGATGACACTGCAGAAGGTGTGGTGCTGAATGGCGAGGGCTGTAGACGCCTTTGTGCAGGCTGTTCTCAGGCCCAAGAACAGGGAGAGTGAGATGGATGGATGAACAATAGCATCAGATCATCCAATACACGAGGCTGCAGGAGTTAGGGGCAACCAGAGTGTTGGACGTGTTGAGTGTTTTCTTGGCTGGCCTACCTTAAAAGTACGGACCCAGCCAAGTGAACTACAGTCCGAGGCTTGAGTCCGGGGGCTCCATCAAGGCGTTCGGTTGGTGAGTCTATCTTGAAATCACAATAGCGCCACGTCACTCTCAAACGGTGGTGTTTATTGAATGGCTCGTTGAATCATCAAGTGTTGTTATCCTTTCAATCTTCGAAATTGGGTAGGCACAAAATCGGAAATCCATAGGTCCAGATGTGACCTATTTAACCTGCTAATATTTGAGTTATTGAACAGGCCCTCAGTCCAGGATATTTCCCAGGCAACGTCGTGGTTTAGAATTAGAAATTGGCTGCTGTTCCTAGTGCAGAACGCACTCTGGATTAATTTTCAACCTTCATCTGCTGCACCAGTTGCCCAATTCCTGAAAGTACGCTTGCTCAGAGCCCTTGTGACTGACAGTTCAATTTAGGCCATCAGTACAGAGAGCTGAGGAATGTGGTTTGGGTGGGGTAGGTATTGTGTGGCAATAGAATACGAGTATATACATGTAAGGGCTCAACCCTCTGCCCTGAAGTATTCCCGCGTTTACTTTCTGGCAGTTGAACATTCGTTCTGCGCCCTAACTACGAAACTTCTTTTGCCAACATAACCTTTTATGAACCGATAGATTGTTTGGGAGGTATGGCACCCTGCCGAACGCTTGCTCTGCATCGAAGTACACACCACGGCAGGGTTCTCCTTAACGGTACGTATATTTTATGTACGAGGGGGGGTCAATAAGTCCTTAGAAAAAGATAGAAAAAACAATTTTTTCGGGCCAATTTTTTTTTATTTTTCAACATAATCTCCTTGGAGCTCGATACACTTTTCCAGACGTCTTTCCAATTTTTTTAAGCCATCAGAGAAATATGATTTTGGAAGTTCCTCAAAATAGCCATCTGTTTCGGCAATGACCTCCTCGTTCGACGTGAATCTCCGTCCGGCAAGCCACTTTTTGAGGTTAGGAAATAAATAATAGTCACTGGGGGCCAAATCTGGTGAATACGGAGGATGGTCTACTAATTCGAACTTTAATTCCTCAATTTTGGCCATTGCAACTGCGCTCGTGTGCACTCGTGCATTGTCTTGATGGAAGAGGATTTTTTTCTTCGATAAATGAGGCCGTTTTTCCTTTATTTTATCATTCAGTTGGTCTAATAGCGACGCATAATATGGTCCGTTGATGGTTTTTCCAAATAGCCAATAAGAATAACGCCACGTGCATCCCAAAAAACCGTGGCCATAACCTTTCCGGCTGACTTTACCGTCTTTGCTTTCTTTGGAGCCGGTTCGCCTTTAGTAATCCATTGTTTTGACTGTTTTCGTCTCGGGAGTGTAGTAGTGTACCCAAGTTTCGTCTATAGTTATGAATCGACGTAGAAACTCAGCCTGATTAGAACGCATGCGCGCCAAGAGCGCCTTAGAGTCAACTACACGATTGCGTTTGTTTTCAGCTGAGAGCAAACGCGGCACCCACCTTGCTGATATTTTTTTCATATCCAATTTATTATGCAAAATTGAAATGACGGTGCCTTTCGACACCCCTGTGGTCTCAACTATTTCGCGCAATTTTGTTCTTCTATCACTTAACACTATGTCGTGGATTTTGTCGATCATTTCCGGGGTACTCACTTCTACGGGGCGTCCTGAACGATGCTCATCTTTTGTTGACGTACGACCACGTTTAAATTCATTTATCCAGTTGTAAATAGTGGCAAACACAGGGGCAGATACACCATGAACGGCATCTAACTCAGCTTTAATTTCTTTCGCTGTTAGGCCTTTTAAATGAAAATGTTTTATCACCGCTCGAAACTCACTTTTTCCCATTTTTATTAATTAACGATAGTTGTTTACAACAATTCACGATAAAAAAGAAACTAAGTGATTGATACAGCTGAAACTTTAACTGCTTTCTAGTTAATAGTGCTGCTTACTAAAAAAAATTCATTTTCGATACTACGCGCCATCTCTTGGATTTTCTAAGGACTTATTGACCCCCCCCCCTCGTACCTAGTGAAACATTGTAATTGTAGAAGGCAATATAACGAGTTCCTGAATCCAAAATAGACCCGACAATAGGTGTTGGGAAGATTAGAAAATGCGGAAGGACGCCGACTCGTGTGCTCGGTGTTTTAGCGCCCCTCTGACTGCCCTCTGGATGTCTTCACTGGGCTCCTTCCTCAGCCGTGGGTGGGCTTGCGCCCTTCCAATGTAATTCCACTTGAGCTCATTGTGCTAATCCTCATTTCCATTGAAAGCAATCTTGTCCGTCTACCCTGTCTTGCCGACTAGGCCTGTCTAGGTGTCTAACGCACATTGACTGCACTAGGCACCGTATCCTTCGAATTCAGCTTTCTTTCTGGAAGTAGCACGCTGGTTACTGTGAAACCCATGTCATCTGCGCTTGTTGTGTTCTTCTGACTCACTTGAACATTAAACCTCACCTTGACAATTTGGTGTACCGCAAATATGTGAAAGTTTCCTCAGTCATTAATTCAATCGATCCGGATCGTATCGATTGTTCAACGTTTTCATTTGAACTGATTACAGGCGGAGCGATAAAGTAATGACTGACCACATATCGGTTAACACCTCGCTAAGTATCGAACTTTGTTTTTGGTTTTTCGTATTAAACGTTGCATTTTTCAGGTTTGCAAGTGTTATTTGTTTAGAAACCTTGAGGAGCCTTATATAAAGGGTGTCCCAAAATTAACGCAAGATTTGAATTTGCCGCCATTTAAGCAGTACAGTGTTGCCAACCCTAAAAACAAAATAAATCGACAGTTGACAGTTTAGGGTTAGTAAAAATGGAGCGTTACGCAATAGAACAACGTGTCTTCATTGTTGAGCAATATGTCAAAAATAATGAATGCTTGGCGGCCGTAGTTCGAAAATTTCATACAAAATATGGTCGGAATAGTGTTTTAACTTCGTCAACTGTGAAGCGATTAATTGAAAAATTCCGAGAGACAGGATCCGTGGGAGACGCCAAACACACTGGTCGTCCAAAAACAAGCCGTTCAAATGTCAATAGAGGCAGTGCGTGCGAATGTCGGTGACAATCCAGGAACCTCAATTCGGCGTCGTGGACAAGAATTGCAAATTTCAAGAAGCTCTCTACAGGGTATACTCACTAAAGATCTGTGTCTCCATGCTTACAAAATTCAAATAACACAACTACTGAAGCCCAATGACCATGCACAGCGTAGAGAGTTTGTTGAATGGATTATTGAGCAACAACAAATGAATGCTGATTTTTCGAGCAAACTCATCCTAAGCGACGAAGCACATTTTCACCTTGATGGCTTTGATAATCGCCAAAATTGCCGCTTTTGGGGTTATGAAAACCCACATGTGATTGTCGAAAAACAAATGCATCCACAACGTGTCACAGTTTGGTGTGCATTTTGGGCTGGAGGCATAATTGGACCATACTTTTTTGAAAATGAGGCTGGTCAAACAGTGACTGTTACTTCTGCTCGATATCGCGACATGATAACTCGGTTCTTTTTGCCGAAATTGGATGATATTGATATGGCCAATATGTGGTTTCAACAAGACGGTGCCACATGCCATATAGTTCGTGAAACACTTCAATTATTGCATGAGACATTTCCAGGTCGTGTACTCTCTCGTTTCGGTGATCAGAATTGCCCCCTAGATCGTGTGATTTAACACCATTAGATTTCTTTTTATGGGGTTATCTAAAATCACAGGTCTTCGTCAACAAGCCCACAACTACGCGTGCATTAAAGGAGGAGATTCAACGTTGCATCAACGAAATTCAGCCACATTTATGCAGAACGGTCATGGAAAATTTCGACAAACGAGTGCGTATGTGTATGCAAAGCCGCGGAGGCCATTTGCCCGATGTGTTATTCCATAAATAACCCTATCCTATGTACTTTATGAATCAATAAAAAAATTACAATCAAAAGACTAAAAACTGTGTTTTCTATTTAATTCAAATCTTGCGTTAGTTTTGGGACAGTTTGATGTTTGGTGTTTCCTCGGCTGTTGTTCACATATATATATACAGTTCTGTTTCCTTATTAATATGAGTGTTCCTCAACCCTCGAAGAGAGTTAAATCAGTCGCTGTAAATATCATATTCCTCACCTTGCGAAACGTTTTCACTGTCGTCGCGCGTTATTCATCTCATTTTGTTGAAAGGCAATTACGTTCACGCCTTTGAAGAATCGTGCAGAGCAGAGCCTCACCTTGATCATTATATGATTTTCTGATGCTTATACTCACGTACGGAAGAAGAAACCTAGCCAAAAGCGCAACACACAAACACTGCTACTTCATACCTCGAAGAAAGACTTTCGCTGTATGTTAAATATTGTATTTCTGATGTGCGTTGTGCGGGCTTGTCTGCCTCATGTCCTCCTAGTTCCGCCCTCAGCTCCCATGGACGCAATGTCCCGACCATTCTCGCATAAAACGCAAGATAACCTTGAGGACCATCCCTGCCACCTCATCTGGCTGCAGTTGGGGAACCAAAGTACTCTGAGGTGTACTGCAGCCAGCCTCTACTAAGTACACATAACATGCTCCACTGTCTCCTGATCTGCCTCGCAGAATTTGCAACTTTGTTCCTCTGACTTATTAATCTTGGAGAGTGTGAACAGGTCACCTACAGGTCCTACTCGCTCCCTGGACAGTTAAATAAACAACCTTGACTGTGTGTGGCCTCCCCTCCCACTTGCCAAACTCCTTGATCAAGTCGCTCTTGTTAGTCCCTACTAAGGTCTCAGGTCCTACCAGGAAAAGAGCAGATCCTTTCTTCACCAGTTTACCGGCCTCTGCCCGTGAACTTAAGTACTTGCCAGGCCAGCTCTGACTGATCTGTCGGTATAATATACGATGGCCCCTGCCTCAAGAATGGAGCCAACCCCTTCCCATCTTTATCTTTCGTAAACTCGTATCCTGAAACGAAGTTCTAAGTTATATTTCATTCGTACTGGTTCCCTGACAAGCGGAGCAGGCCCCTCCACAATGTAACCTGTTCAATATCAGATGGTGAGGGACCCTTCTATCCAGTTCTATCCACATGCATGTACCTGGACCTGTAGCGCAGCTGTGGGGGTTGTCTGCGTGTAACCTGTCACAGCTACGCAGTCCCTGCCCTTCAGTTTACTCACCTGCAACTGTACAGTCTTCTTTCGTGCCCTGGTTCACCAGACTAGGGAACGTTAGGTGACCATAGGCCTGACGATCGCCCCGTAGATCCACAAGACCATCCTCCTGTCACAGTAATCATGTTTTGCGAACCATCTTCTGGATAGCCCAGCTCATTGACGATGAAGCCCTTTAGACTGTTCTCCTCATGTGTGGCCCACGTGACTTTGCTGTCCTGGAAAACTCCCAAGTATTTCACCTCTTCACCACCTTCCCCCCAAGCCAGAGTTCCTGCATTATAAGATTGCATTCCCTGCTTTTGTCTGCAGCCTCTGCTCATCTTTGTACAGCGTTCATAACAAACTGCATCACACTTTACTCTCACAGTTATTGCCATGTCATCCATGTATGTTATCACTTTTGCACCCTTCCTCCTCCCAAACTCTAGGAGAGTATATGCAACAACTGCCAGAGCAAGGGGCTCATCGGCCTGTCAGTGTCTCTCCTCCTAGTTCCGAATAGATCATTCTGTTTACTATTTCCTTGGTTCAAACGGGCAGGTGGGTTCAATCCCTTCCTCCAGGTTGCACCTGTATATGACGTATGGTCAAGAAATAAACACAATTTCCCCCACCATCAACGTGCCCTCCAGCTGAATCACCAATTCGTTCAGACAGTCTCTGTGGATTTCCCCTTCTGATAGGCGCGCTCAGAACAGTGGATGGGCGTATGAGCTGGATAGTTTTCCCTTATGTTGAGACGAACTATCTTTCCTATAAGGACGTGAGACTGACAGGATGGTAGGCCTTCGCTCGGGTCAACGTATATTTTAATGAACCTCTGCAACTAGAACAACCCCATCCAAAACCACTTCCCATAGTCTGATGTTAGTTAAAAAAAGTTAAAAAATTACAATAGTTACCGGCCAAACAGGAAAGTTTACTGATTGGACGATGCAGAGAGAGAAATAAGGTTACAGCAAGATTTTGAGAGGAAAAAATGGAGGGCTGAGGGGATAAAAAGCTCAATCAAAAGAGAGCTGCCCTCCTGTGGATCACCAAGGCCTACAAGACTGTGTCAACGGAAGCACTCCAGGTGATCACTGGTCAGTTACCAGTTGATTTGGCTGTTGAGTGCATGATTGACAAGTGGAGAGTGAAACGGGAGCTTCCCCCGCTTTGGGCTGAACTCCGTGCGGATCTCACCACAGAACAGAAACTTGCCGCCATCGATGAATGGGCCCTAGAGAAATGGCAAGCGAGATGGGATTCCTCGTCAAAGGGACGTGATACGTATGAGTTCTTCCCCAACATCCGTGAACGTCTTTCTAGAAAATGGGTTGAGCCAGACCACTGGACGAACCAGTTCCTCACGGGACATGGTGACTTCAATGCGCGGCTCCACTTCTTTTCTCTGAAAGACTCTCCATTATGCACGTCTTGTGCCTCCAGTGCGGAGGAAACAAGAAACCATGTGCTGCTCCACTGTAGTTTCTACAACAGTGAGCGACGGTTGTTGGGAGGGCAAACGAACTTAGCAGCTTTGACTGCTACAAAGGAAGCCTATAACCATTTTGCAAAGTTCGCAAAGAAGGTAATGGCTAAGAAACGTGGTTATAGTTGATCAGTCCTTTTGAAACTTGCCACCCAAGTAAACTGTAAGATCAGGTAGGGAACCAGATTAAGAACTACTCCCAGATGGTACGGGATTCCTCAGGTGGTCACCTCCGCGCGGTAACACACGGGCAACAGCTCTCTAGGGTGAGACTGGCTAACGACCACATACCTGCCGTACCTCCACAGGTCTGAGTTCGGTGGATGCTGCAGGGGCCGGCCTCTTGCATATTAGCGAAACCGCAACTTCTATGACTGATATAACCCACGTCGAGGGTTTAGGTACAGTCATCAAATAAAGAAACAGACCTGTGTGTGTGTGTGTGTAGTTCGATTTGCGGGAGAACGGCTGATCCGATTGAGCTGGTTCTTTTCTTGTTTTGTTCGTTATTTTTTGTAGACACCAAAATAAGGTTATGGACGATTTCGGCCGATAGGAAGGGGGGTGGGGGATGAAAATGTACCAAAAACTAGGGTTTTTCGCATTTTTCTCGAAAACGGCTCTAACGATTTTGATTAAACTTTCAAATTATCTTCTCCTAATCAATACCTAACTTTTCTTCTTGATACATATCTCCATGAAAATACGGTGAACGGAGATATGAGCCCCTGAAGCAAAAATCTGTTTTTTACGCTTTTTTGCAAAACGACTTCAGCGATTTTCACCAAACTCACACGATGTTTTCAAATAGTTAATACCTACATATTCTTTTCAATAAATGTTCCTGTGACGGTCCATTGAACAGAGATAAAAATCGAAATGTGTCAAAAATAACGTTTTTTCGAACATTTCCGTAAATTCCAGGGTAACTTCCTCACTAGATGTGATAAATCCTTATGTCTTTTAGTCACCCATACCAACATTTCGTTCACTATAATTATTTCTGTATATATATGTTGAACGGAGATATAAGCCAAGTTAACTCAGAAAAGGAGATTTGTCGAATATTAATTTATCAGTATTCCAATTTTCTCAAAAACGGCTCTAACGATTTTGATCAAACTTTCGGAGTACTCTCAGCTAACTAGTTTCTACATTTTGTTTTGTATAAATGTTCCTGTAAAAATGCGTTGAACGAAGATATAGGGCCCGCCTATGTAGGTGGTGTTCGATCTTAAAGGGGTGGCGGAAAGTTGTGTGTTGCTACGCACCAGATATTTTTTCTTTCATTTCCATTTTAGGTTTTACTTTTAATTTCTAATTTAGTTTGGATTTTATTTCTATTTCTGCTCAGTAGCGAATCAAAAAAGATTTAACATCAGCTACTGACTGGGCCAGACAGCTTACTGGGGTCAGTATACCCGTAATGGATTCATTGAGAGTTCAGAACTGAAGGAAAGTGGGAGAAAGGGTTATAAACTGTGCGTGAGGGATGTTCCAAAGAATAACCTCCGAGGTGTGGCTGGTTTCCAAGGGCAAGTCCTGGTAGACTTAGTGTCACACGAGGACTCTGCTTCTCGTTGGGCGTCTCCTTTCATTCCCGACTGACGTCGTCGCTTCCCATCTTCGAACCCTCAGTTGGTCTGGTAACACTACCGACTATTGCTCCAAGTACAAGACAGATGGGAAGAATATTAGGAAAATATCAGAAATTTGTTTCCGCGTCGTACGCTTTTGTAGTAAACGTTTGTAGCAGTTTAATACATTATTATTCATGTTGTTACAATTATGTATACAATTTGATTTATTTTACATGATAACATTTACATTTGAATCAATTCACTTTAAAGATAACAGATTAAAGCTTAGCGTATTGAGTGAAAAACAGAAATACCGGTAACCCTGAATTTTGCACGAAAACCTTCTTCTTTCTTGGTATGGAATGAAAACTATTGATAGTAGAGTAAATTGACTAAAATAGTTGGTTAAATTGTATTATACATTAGCTGTATGTCTACAGCATGAAAAATTTGCTTATTTTATGTGGAGAATTACATGATGTCAATCGTGTTTTTCCAGGATCTGCTCTTTGTCTGTCAAGTCGATTCTATGTAATTTGAAAATATACTTTTTTTAGTTATATATTTTAGGCTCAACGTGATGATGTACGGTAGGCAGCCTAAGCCTTGTGATAGTTTCGATCTGCTGTTACACTTTTCTGGATCTAAAAAGCGAAGAGTGCTGGTAGCGTTGTGTGTCGTGGTGTTTGTGTGGCCTCCCTGCTCCTGAAGTTAATCAATGAGTTGTGGTAGGCGGGGGGTGGGGGTAGTGAGAGAAGTTATCTGCTTGACCGGTCATACCCTCCTGTCTATCGAAATCTGATTTGAGTCTCCGAAGCGAAGTGTGTGAAGCCGGTGCCATGAGCGGAGTGTTAACAACGAACGGTTGACGCTGAGCAGCCTTCACTCTACCGATCTATCAAAATGACGATAGTCAAGGGTTCGGTGGTGTTAGGGGAAGCGTACAAATCCAAAACTCTTCGGGCTGCGCAAAGCGAGTTGGCACTAGAGCAAAAATATACCGTAATGCAAACTGACAGGCTGGTCTTGTAACGATGAAGCCATCAGACTCATACCCTCAGAATCAACCCGACATTCCACCGTAGACAATTAACAAACTTGTGCCCATCAAATCTCCTGCAGTGTCTACAATTTATTTAATAGTTCTCAGTTGTAAGGCAGTTCCGCCCTAAATGGAAAGAGCACGCATTGTCGCCCACACGATAGAAGAAAGGGGGAGGGACTGTCATGGACTAGACTGGTCTGTTTCCTTATCACTCATATTTACTGAGTTTATATCAGTCATTTATGGATTTTGTGGAGGTTGCTGTTTTGCTAGCAAGCTAAAGCAGACACGGGTTGGGGGTAGTGGCGTGCCTTCGTATCCCGGCCACTTGGAGGTCGGAATTCGAAGGAGTAAAATCAAGGTAGGTGCACTATTGATAGGTGAGAGTGTTGCGCTCACGATCCGCACTTCGACGGCACATTTATATAAGAAATAGAAAATCGAATGTTCATACAGATATTTGCTCAAATCCTAGCTCTTTGCCAATGAAAGGTGTGCATGGAGGGGAGCTTAATGCCCACAAACTGCACGACCTGACACTTCTTTTCAAGCAGGAGACTTGATCAAGCAAGCCTCAACACAGAGGTTGTTGGTAGAAGCACTCTATTCACTGACTGACACAGAAGGAGTTTTCAAGCAGACTGACTAAGTTCAATGGGAGAGCCTGACGTTCAGGCAATGGACAGCAGGAAAGCAAGCCATAGTGATGTCTGCACTCACCAGGCTGTGTGTAACAGATGTAAGAACTATGAGGGTAGGGAGCGCTGATGTTCCATCGTAACACATAAATATTGAAACCAGACCACCTGTGGGTGTATCAACGAGTCGCACAACCGTAGTGTCAGGGTCCTTGGAAACATTCTGCCCTAGGCACGATTGTCCAAATATTGCTCCAATACTGTGCCAATAGACTCCGACAGTGGGATCAGGGCTATGGGATTCCTTGTATTCATTTCATCTGCTTGAATGTGCTTGATTCTACTTTAAGTCGTTAATAAGGCAGTTAGCACCAGACGTTCCCATCACGATGGAAAACCCTTGGTGACCTCCTGCGCTCCTTAATGAGCTAAAATCACGAGAAATCAAATCCTTCAACTTCATCTTAGAAGTAACCTGAGCCCAGAAGAACCTGAACGTATCAAGCTATCTGCAACTGGAGCAATAGGTTAAAATTGTTAAAATTATAGTGACTGAAGAGAAGGCCCAGGAAATGCTTCTCTGGCACAGTATCTGTTTATAGTCAAGAGGTGAATAGCAGGATGTTAATTCACCCAGTGTCAGATGGATTTCAGGTATGTCTTTCCACTGAGCGCAGATTGGGGGGTTCGATGAGAGAGTACTCAACTTCATGAGGAGTGTGGATCATTCTTGATGCTGCACGACGAGTTTTCCCCTAATCGTCGAAAACGAATCAAAAGAAAATGGGTGGGCTACTGAAAAAAGCAGTTACTCTTATGGTCCTAGGTGGAAACATATGATTTCCGATTTAGCTCCACCGTAATTACATGAAGGGCTTGGAGATCGAAGAGCAGATTATTTAAGAGTTGAGAGGCGACAGTTAACGTCAACATTTCGCGCGCTATGTAAAACCATTCTTAGTTACCTGACAGAGCGGTATCTGTAGCAGATCTCCATCAAGGTTGAAGCTGAGGAACAAGAGAGAAAACTTAGAAGAGAGAGGACTCTCCAAGTAACCCCACCCGATATACCCGGGGGCAACCAGTGAGGGTGTGTTGCACTTTACAAGAATGGATGTGAGTGGGGCTCCTGTCAACGCTGCGTGAAGTTAGCTTCGGGTCCTACTGGACAAGCCGCAGAGCATGAAGGCGTTGGTACTGTGGAGTGATGTACCAAAATCAAACAAACTCTTTAATTCAGCTCGTTCTTCCGAATAAAATTTGAACTTCCACTTTTAGCAGAGGCTATCGCACAGTTCTCGCTGTGTCAACGGACGCCCTTCCTCACTTATTCTGTGAGCGTAGGTCAGTACTCCCCTGCGTTCTTATGCGCATCCTCACGACGCTCGTTCCTCTGGGGCTATTGTTATTGTATCCACGCGGAGTTCATCCCATGAAGGCTTATACGTTTTTAATTGAAGTTTGCCATTCGTGTATCGTCATATAAGTGAGTTTAGTCCAGTCTTATCTCAAGTGCACTACTGTTCGTAAATTGCTGCGCACTTCTTCCCCTCGGATTCTGTTTTACCTGAAGGGGAGGGCGGGAGGCGTCAAGGGAGACATCTCGCTCGTTGACTCTCTGACAAACCGCATCTTTTCAAAGAAGCTTAGGATTCACAACTTTTTGCAGCTTAATGCCTGAATCCCGAACAAAACTATTTGATTCGTCTTCGCAGCCAACAAATAGAACTTATCGAATAAACAAAATAATACACGAGAATCGGAACAATAAATATAAGAGAAAGAGGTAATGCGACTAGTTGACTTAACACCTCACAAAATCGTATTGCACTATACATTTTATATAACATACTCAAGAACACTAGCTCTCGTACTGTCGTCAGCAGCTCGCAGTCTCAACTAGTCAAACGCTGACAAATTTTACGTTGACCGTTCGATAAGAGGCCGTCAAATAAAACTGCTCGACTCCGAGCACATTACTAAGAGCCTTACACTATGTACAAAGTTTTGTCAAAGCCTTTATGTATATCTTTGTTTAATTTTTTGTGTATATATACAAAGGGTGCTCTGGCGTCTACAATTACAAGTATTTGACTACTGTACAAAATTATAAGTACACGTGAGAAGCGGGCTATTGCTTTTCAAATGGGAGGAGCTTTGGTTGCACACTGTTTTCTGGTTTCGGGACTGTAACAGGAAGAAGGGGAAGATTGGGAAGTACAGGCGGGTGGTAGGGGGAAGGCGAATACAATTATTGCCAACTAGGGTGAGGTCAAAGAGGGACTAGTGCGGATAATTAGAAACTACGGATGGCAAATGGTGCAAGTATAGAACCAGTAAATTGGGGACTGAAGCTTACTGCACACTAGTAGACGTGTTGTGCGATTCAGGTCTCTACGATGTGTACGTCTATGTATGCAAGTCGGTCGCGAGACTAAAACTTGCTCCCATTTCGATCGGGAGACCAAGTGTCACCGTAGACACGTTGAGCAACATGTCGCTAGAGCGGGCGACGTCACTTACGCAACGAGAGACGAGACAGAGGCCGGAGGAAGCGTAGTGTGGCCGCAAGTCGACGAGAAGATGTGTTCTTCTCAAGTTTCGTTCTTGCTTCGTGATAGCCAATGAGATTTCGTTTGTACCGTTCCACCAACGATTGGTCGTGCTGCAGTACTGTCTTGTATTTGTCAATTTTGAGAGTGAGATCATGAACGACAGAAGTCACGATGAGACGTACGAAATGAGATAGTCTCCAATTTATCTAGCGTTCACGTCTAACAACTGCATTCAAGGTTCACGTTCAACACGCATTTTAGTGTTCAACATTTGGATTTAATGGAGCAAGATGGGTGCTAATACGAGGCTTTCATACGAGGTCTGTCCCCAGCAATTTCTTCCTAGTGTAAAGCTCGTTCTTCTTGAGGAAATGAGTACTTGCACGCCACAAATGGATGCGAGGACACTACTTTTGTAGATGTAGATGATTGAACCTTCAACCAGCAGAAATACCGCAGTCTTTCAGTCTTTTAATTCGTTCAATAACGTGTCGCCCATCGCAGTTCCTTCCGTAAGAAGCTCACTGGCCCACAAACGTTGTGCACGTGATCTCCACCTTTTATTATCGATCATTATTGAAGAAGGACGTATACCACGCGTAGCAATATCCTCCATCATGTTGGACTGGGAGACAGACTAAAAACATTTAAAACGCTGCGTGGACGCTAGACGACATAAGGTATGGTCTCCCCAGGCCAATCGCGCAACATACTGGTGTGGACGAGGCTTAACAACGATAATTACGCTTCTGAGCAACAAGGGGATATTGCAAGTAAATACGTCTTTAGCCTCTGGAAGGATAAATAGGGTTTCCAGGGGGGGGGGCATAAAGAAGGCAAATGAATTTCCGGTCAAGGATTGGTCGGGATAAACACTGAATAAATGTTTACTACTATGGCCTAAATGGATAATCATTTTTTGCCACCTAGGGACGATACACAGAGAGGAATGTGGAGGGAGCGGAAAGTAGTGACTAGGGGGAACAACTAAATGGGACGTTGGGATTAGAGAGGACAAATGGAGTCCCTTGGCGACTAGGAAGGATAAATGAATTGTCAGTCAATCGAGGATTATGAGCTATTCAACCCAATAAATGTGGAAGTTCACTACAAAGAGCAGCCCTGACCGCCCAAGGGAAATCCGTTACAAGGAACCTGCTATAATTTCTAGCGAGGTGACTACTTGAACCAGCGCTGAGTGGGAGGCGTTGCTTCCTGGATTACTTGGAGTCTTCTGCCTGGACGCTCTGCAGTAATTAGATTAATTCGACGTAAGGCAGACGTGGAATGATGTCGGTTGTTGAAAGCTTCTCGAATCACATAGGAGTACAAGGTTGGGGATGCAACCTTGCCCTGTGAGGGTCTTTCATGATGGTACGTGCAAGCAACGTGTCTCTCCCCTCTCACGCGGAATCGGGTTGAAGTAGGGCTTATTGCTTCAGGTCTGAATAAGAGAGCTGCTCTAGTCAAAAAGACGTCGTGAGTCTTGCTGCATAACTCTACAACCCCACAGCGTCAGGGCTTGGTGACAGTCACAGGATGTGGTACGCAAGCACCGAAAGTATTTGTGCTGAACTGGTTTTCTCAAGATGCCTTTGCACCAGAGTTACGTGGGTCTAAAAAGCTGATCCTTGGAATATTTAACCAGAGGAAGTTACGAAGGAGGAATGGGTGGGAAGGAAGAGTAAATCAGTCCCGTCAAAGGAAGCTAACTATCTGGTTACATGTCAAAAGTGTAGGAGATTACCCTGAAGAGAAAAACTGTATTCTCTAGAGTGAGAAATCTGAATTTAAGGGCCGCTTCTCTTGAATTAGTGTTTCAACCGAGTAAGGTCAAAGGGGAGGAGCATACTGACAAGCCGACAAAGGTTGAGGCGTAGGGGGGCAATGTTGCTTGGCTTTGAGCCTCAAAGATGCTAACGAGGAACTCATGCAGGACGGCTCAGGAGGCCGGGGATGATACATGTAACCGGCTGTTCCACCGTAACACGGCGACGTCACTGGGGACGTCACTGGTGAAGAGACAGGCATCGTTTGTCCCGTCGTTGGATTGAAGCAACCGCTCTGGTGATGGTTTAAGGAAGTAGTCAGGGGATTGACCGTCCAGGGGAAGGCCTTGGAGCCCAAAGGAGAGGGCACTTTGGTCGCCCAGTTGTTGTAAGGATATGAGCCGTAGAGGGGGTCTGTGTCTGTAAATGGTTGCATCAACGAATGCCCAAAACCACTTTTGAAGTCCGCTGCGGCTGCAGCTGCTGCATTCATAGCATTTCTTTCCCTCTTCCTCCACTTGGCTCTTCTATTTTTAAACCAAACCTGTAACAAAAATGTATCGTGTTTTTAACTTGAACGCCTTTTGAATTTGTCAGGAAAAAACACCATACAAATGTAAAGCCCACAAAGTTCAATTCACACTGCACCTCATAGGCTTATGACGGTTCTGGTTCACCCTTTACATATTATATATACTTAACGTCTTAGAACCGCCATTTATGAATGTTTGTTCAATTATTTTAACTAGTGAAAGAGTATAGTACAGCCGGCTTACGTTATTCTAACAAGTCTTACAAATGACACTAGAAAACTGTGTTGATGACCGCCTTGTAGGAGCCTCCCGTGATATTTCCATACAGCACGAAACATTGTTTCGATGCCTTGATGGGACTGTCCACACGATTCTTTTAGGAAGGTTCGGGTGTAGAGTAAGGTGCCCGCTATTTTGAGAAAGGTGGAATGACCTCCACCCGAAATTTGGTTATAAAGTTAAAAAAATTACCATTTAGTTTTTTCAGATTTTTCGCATAAAAGAAACCTACGCTGGTAGCTCGATTTTGGTTTTAGAAATACGCTTTTTTTTTTTGCCAATATAACTTTTACGAACTTGAATGAAACTTCGTATACTTACGTTTTTGGGGTCGCTGAACTCGAATATGCAGTCAAAACAAGTCGACAGCAACAACTTTTGACAGTTTGAAATCTCAAAATTGTCAAAATCATGTCAATTTATTTACTATTTAATTTAGTTTTTATTTCATTGGTATTTAGGTCGGTAAACTCAAATTAGATGTTGAAAATGTGCGCCTCCTTTTGTGTTACGAGGGGGGGTTTGGAGGCGTTTGGGGATCCGCTGGCTCAGGCAAAAATTACGGCAATTGCGCGGAACTCCGATCCATAATTATGAACCATTGTCTTAACCACCAGACCACGATCGCCCGGTGCCTTTAAAGGGAGTCAGGCAGTACATCTCCCTCCTCACCGTTAGCCGCTGCTCCTGGAGCAGACGACTTTAATGAACGAATCTTTGAGATTTGAGCGAATTCCCGGAAAATCCGATCAAAGATTCGGGGAACGAGAGGGCGACAAGGAAAGGGCGCTTACTTTTCATTCACATTGTGGTAGTCGCGTCCCCATTTATCTCTCTGCTGGAACATTCACAGCGTCAGCGAATCTCGGACCCGAGGCATCGTCTAATTATTTTCTTTCTTAATTTGTTTGGAATGAAGGAGCGTGGACTTGTCCATAAACAGCTACTCATAAAGGCACTGGGCGATCGTGGTGTAGTTGTTAAGACAGTGGTTCATAATTCTCGACGAAAGTCGGGAATTCTGGATCGGAGCTCCTCGCGATTGCTGTTAATTTTTGCCTGTGTCAGCAGCTCTTCAAAAGCAACTCCAAACTACTTCAGAACAATTGGCGCCCAACTAGTGGTCGAACTTCTTCATTCCAAGAAAAAGACTTTCCTTGTAGCCCCCTCGTTTCTCGAATCAAAGATGGGATTTTCCGGGGGCTCGCTCAACTCTCAAAAAATTCGTTCATTACAAGAACCCGCTCCAGGAGCAGCGGCTAAAGGCGAGGGGGGGAGGTGTGCTGATTGACTCCTCATAAGAGCACCGGGCGTTAGTGGTCTAGTGGCTAAGACATTGGTTCATGATTCTCGACAAAAGTCGGGAATTATCGATCAAAGCTCCTTGTGATTGCTGTTAATTTTTGCCTGAGTCAGCAGATCCCCAATCGTCTCCTCGTAACATTTGAAATAAAAAAAATTATATATAAAATAAATTTATTATTATAGTTTAATATCATAGTATAATTATAATTTTTTTCTGTTCATAATGAGTTTACAACTTCAAATTTGAGTATAGCGAGTTTTGTTATGCAAAAAATCTGGAAAAATTCAGGGGTCATTTTTTTTTGACATTTTACACCAAATGTGGAGTGAAGGTCATCAAAATTCCACCTTTCTCAAAATAGCGGGCACCGTAGTGTAGAGGTCTAGACTTATAAGGGAAACGTTAGTAAAAATACGATGTTAGTTTGGATTCCGGAATATCTGAGATCGCTCTTGACTGTCTGCTGACCGAAAGTCCCCTCATTTTTGTACATTTTGCCCGCCCCCCTCCTCATAATTTATACGGCGATTCATCGTAACCTTAAATAATAACGACCGAAACAAAAATAGAACGGTCTGCTGTTCTCCCACAGTATTTATGCGGATGGTTGTGATATAGTGATCTCGGTAACGGCTGAGCTGTGATTTTTTCGTCGATGCTGAGCGAAACAGTCCCACTCACCGGTACCATTACAAAGTTTTGGGAAATCACGCTCAAACGACCCAACTTAGATTTCACGATTCTGAAAACTTTGAAACGTTCTTCACGGCAAGTATTGCGTACACCCTGTCGGAGGTCGATCGTGCACACAGACTCCCAGGTATGAGTGGCTATGCTCGCAGACCCCGAAAAAGCTCATCAGATTTCAACCTGTCGAAGCTTTGAGTTGCAGAAAGATGGGATGCGGAGTTCCTGCGCGAAAACTTCCAGTTCTATCAACGCCGATCCGCAGCTCAAGAATTAAGCGGAATTGTAAAACCCCCATAGCAGTGGAAACGCACGTGGGAACGTTCGACAGGCGGTCATAGAACGAAGGTTTTCTTTCCAAACCTCGAAGATCGATTTCGACTAGACCTGCCCATATCTTGAAGATCCTGGTTCTGGGTTATCTTCCCAGGAGCATGCCCATGCTACCAGGCGCGACCACGGGTTGTGGATAGTGGAACGGCCACGGCATTGTCCCCAGGGGCATGTCTGCGGCGAATAGCGGCAAGCAGATCTACATTTTCTCAGACAGCCAGGCCGCCTTAAAGGCCATCGCAGCCTATAGTTTTAGGTCTAAGCTGGCATGGGAATGCCTCCATGCGCTCTAGCAGCTCGGCGCCCATAACAGGCTCTCCCTCATTTGTGTGCCGGCTCACAGGGGGCATGAGGACAATGAAAAGGCTGACCGCCTTGCGAAAAGGGGTACAGAATCCCTACCCATCGGGCCTGAACCACACGTAGGTATGACGAAAAGTCACCTGAACCGTCTGGTTGCTCGATGGGAGATACAGGAAAATGGCGCCCATTAGCATCGCCAGCCGCAAATAAGACTGGCGAAAAGGCTTGTCACGCCTTCCTGTCAAAGGGCGAAGGCGATGCTGACACTCTCTAGCCAAGATCGGAGAGTACTGATAAGCTTCCTCACCGGGCATATCCTGTGTCAGTGCCCTACCTTGGCAGCAAAACGCTTTGAATACTTCGGTCAGGGGACCACTGAACCCCAAATCATGGCGGAATCTGCGGTGAAGGACGTACTCAGCTTCCTAAGGGGGGCGGGTATGTGCAACGCCTTCTACTAAGAAAGGGCCGTCACAATAGGCCCATATGCGGCCGCAGTGACAAAGGGACTTGTCCCACACGCCCTCGGGTCAAAAAAAAAAAAAAATATATATATATATATATCTTGAAGATGGCTTTCTTATTAACTGAGTACGGATATGTTCAGGTGCACCTCCACTGATTTACTTCAGAAACGGACCAAGTGCACCATGGGGATCAACTAGTGTTTCGTTGAACTGTGAATAACAGCCTGCTCGTCTTAGGCGAATGTGTACCATTGTACAATAGCAAGTGGGATGGGGCGAATTTCACAGGAGAGCATGATGAAGAACACAAGAACCTGGAGCATCTTAACGAAACTTGACTCTTCAATACCGGAAGTTAAAAGTAAATGTACAATTTAAAAAGGCTCGAAACTGTGTAATGGTTTGCGGCGGACTGCCGATGATGGCAACACTGTTGCCGCCACTTGTGCAGTTCGCCGCTCTTTATATTAGCGGAGGAGCCGCATTTTAGTCTGATAATGGCTACCGCCATCGCTGACGAATCTTCCCTTTTTTTAAGCCGGTGATCAAATATTTAAATTCCCTTTAGATTGTGTGAAGTAAGGTAAGCGATGAGAGCTTGGTTTTTCATTTTCCCCACTGTCCCTTTATTGTCATTCAATACTATCCGAGCATAGGTTATTTGTTTCATTCTAAAAGGAGTTCATTTCATTTCGAGTTTTTCCTGATTAAATTCAAGTGGGTCCTATTTGGTTTATAATTTCATTTCCCAGTACTTTCCTGAGAGGCATTATTTTATTTATTTTCATCAAGTGAGTATAATTGAGTGCATTTAATTTGTTCGTTTCTTTTGGGCCTGAACACGACTTTCACTCGGGTTCTGTATGCAGTTAATTTGTAAAAAGATTCCCCAAGTACGTCACAACTGTTATTTGTGTTGTAATCTTCATAGAAAGAGGCAAAAACTTACTAAATTAGTTTTTTACTACCTTTAGCTCCACAAAGTAGAAAAGAAAGTTATATAGTCGACTTAAAAGAGTTCTCTTCTGATCTTTACGTTTCAAAGGCTCGCGAGTCCGAAAAACAATTTCTGGAAAATCTGTCTGTGTGTGCACCAAATCGCTTAAAATTTTACATCATGTTCAGGCTAAATTGGTCTAAAACTAACTATAGTTATCATAGTGGTTATAACACTAAATATTTTATCTCAACTATGGTTCTAATGACTTACGTGAGTTTTTGAGTTTTTGTCAGTCAAAAAATGGCGATGGTAACACAATAAATTTCGAAAAAAAGCCATTTTTGAGCAGTTCTCCTCATCAAAATTCCGCTCAAATGCTACTAGCGCTCTCAGAAAAATTAGGATGCTAGCTCAATAAACTACCTATACTATGAGCGTATAATAAAACTCATACAATAGTCAGGAGCAACGCCAAAAATGTTGGAGTTGCAACCACAGCGGTTTCACTTATTACAACACTCACAGTTTTTACTTCAACATTTCTGAACAATAAACAGAATCCTTCTCAAAACACCACATAAATCTCCGGTGCACTGATTGCTCAATTATAGTCAGAAGTCAATTAATTCCGAAATTTTGAACGCAACCCAATCTACGTAAGACGTCATATTGAAAATGGCAGAATGTACGCGGGGCTGAGGAGAGTTGCGTGATGGGTCGCTTCAGATATTTTAAATTGTGAGTCATTCGACTGTGGTGTTGTTCACAGTTTGAACACTATATTTACAGTATTAACCAGCTTGCGTAGTTTTTTTCTCACTAACCGTTTTGTAGTAACTAAAATACTAAAATGCCCTCTTGTCTGGGGGGGTTTACTCTGAAGGTATATTTGTCACCTTGTTTTGGTTTATTATTCATTGTGAATAATAGGATTGCGAATCTGCAATGTCTGTCCGCCGTTGTGGACTAAAACACTCGTTCTTTCGCACAAAAAACTCATTTGGTATCTAGATGTGCCCGCCTGCTAAGCAACGAGCCGAAAATGGTTAAAAAGTGAACAAAAGCAATTGTTCGGTGTCATTTTCTAGGTATTTTTAGATGTTGGGTCGAGGAATGTGTCTCGGAGGTGTACGACTGCGACTAGACACCCCACGTCAGTGAAATCACGGTAATTACACTGAGCCAAGACCTTGCGGGACAATTCGGCGAAGTAATCGTTTCACTGTCATCACTATCTCGTTCAAGTCCAACCGCTCGTCAGCTCGACTCGTCACGTCGTGCCAATTGCCTTCAGGCGCCTGGATTATCTCATTTTAGTCGTTCCGTTGTAGTCAGGTCATGTTTCGTATCGTTTACTGGTATTTCTCGATGCTGAATCGAATGGAATGGGTCTCGGAGGCGTGAGGCCACGTCAATCTATGCAAGAGAATAATTTGCAACGTTTTTCGAAGAGAAGGTTTAGTGTCTCTGGAGGAAAGGTGGATTCAATACATCACGGAACCTTAAGCGCACCACACGCTCCATGTAGACTAAAGAAAGTTTTGTGATGCGTCACACCTGATATTTTGTTTCAAAAAATAAAGATCCGATGAAAACCTAACGTTTTCCTTACGATCGCAATACTTTCTTTGAGCAGCGGAAAGTAAAAAGGACGATCGTGGGCAATATACCGGATAGTGGGTAAAGTCAAGAGATTTCTCGTCAAACTCGAAGGTATCGTAATCGGACGGAATGGTGAAGAGTTGCCTGTTCGAGGAGGGGGAATTGATGAGCAACCAGAAGGAAGATGGTGTGGCGAATTGCCGAGATTCGAGTGGGGGTCTGATAATTCTATTTGCTAGGGCCGCTATCAGAGCGGTGGGCGGGCGAGGGAGATAATCAGACGGCCATGACGGTGATCGAACTGGGGAGCCATTACCATTCGACTACCAGCTCCCTCTCATACTTTACCTCTACCACCACCACTACTACTACTAATAGAACCACACATCGCCATCGCTAATGCCCGATAACATGAAAATACAGCCCCTCCCCACCCCGCCCGCCATTCACACTCGCTCTACCACATCCCATCAATAAATATGTCATCCATCATATGACACGCTCTGATTCTTCCACCAAGTAGGCACCTTCACATTGCGTTTAAGAAACTACACCTGTAGAAATAACTCAACATTGGCTGGCTCTTTACAATCCGAAAAAATATCCAGTGAGACGCATCATGCAACTTTCCTCACTTAGATTCTGCCATTTTCGCAGGTTCAGTTGCCAATTCAGTTTATTTTTCACTTAGTTCATTTGAAATTGGTAAGTTCCGGAACTTATTGTGTCGCTCCTACTTATCCCACAACCATTAGTGAACAATTAGTACACAGGCGGTTCATGACGATGTCAACATAATTGTTTTGGAGAAGGATCCTGTTTATTTTTTCTGGATAAAAACTGCGAGAAACGGTCGAGAGGTGGTTGCAACTCCGACATTTCTGGGGTTGCTATTAATTATCTCTTAAGCGTATCATCGCATAATTAGTTAGCTACCACTCTAATTTTTACTAGGACTGCCAGTACGGCTTGAGCGGGATTTTCTTTCAGTTTTGATACTCGTAATTGATTGTGCAGCTCTCGTCACCGTACCACTGATGAGAATTTCGTGGTACTGTCGTGTTATTTGAAACTCTCCTTGCAAAATATGTAATCGTTAGTCATTTTGGAGAAAATTGTTGTTGTGTTTCGATCACTATGATGAGTTAGGTGTTAGTCGATTTTGATCGTATCATTATTTTGGAGTACCACGGTGACGTACAGGCTAAATATGAAGTTTGAGCCGATTACACGGACCATTTTCGCTAACGGCGTTTTTCGAGCTCAGTATCACTTGAAAAGTGAAGATACCACACCCATTCAGCGGTTTGCATAGCTCTAACTAATTGTTCTCTGAGTTTATATGAACGTAGATGAGCCCAACGCTCAAGTTAAAACCTGATCGCTCTTAAAGTTCCAGAATTCAATGGGTGCCCTTGCGACCCGCATTGTGTGCCTAACGAATTGGACTGTCAACACGGTTTTTTTTTTACTGGGAAGCTTCATGCTAACAGTTTTGGAGCTAAAGGGAAAATGCCGTAAAAGAAATCTTTCCATGAAACGGCACTAGTACAAATTCCGGAATCTCGTGGGCTGTTACTAATTACTTGACAGCAATTACTAAGCTCATACAAACAAAACTATTGTCGTGAAAATAACAAATAATCGACATTAGTACTGAAATCACCATTAAGATCTTTGTCCGAATATTTGATTATACTTAAGGAACGTTTCTAAAACATTCTACCATCTTCTCACGAATTTCGATGGGAATTATTAGGTACGCTTGTGAGAAAATAGTGGTATTTCATCCACTATTATAACTATATTTACAGTGATAATTGTCATAGTGATCAAAACACCAATTTTTTGGCGAATAGCTCTTTTCCTGATAAGTACCGTAAATGTTTAACAATGATCGTAAGATAATTAGGGGCAACTCACTAAATTCCAAACGTCAAACATCAGTCGTTTCATTGACCAACTTTTTACTTTCCTTGGCTCTACAAAGTAGAAACGAAAGTTATGTAATCAGCTGAAAACAAATTTTGAGTTTTCGTCAGATCTTTACGTTTCAGACCCCCCTGAGTCCGAAAAACACTATTTGGGAAAATGGTCTGTGTGTGTGACGAATTTTAGAGAAAACGACCGTATCAAATCAGCTCAAACTTCATATCTCGCCCGCAGGTTACCATGGGGCACCAAAATAAGGGTATGAACAAAATTCACTGAAAGTTAACTATAGTTATCATAGTGATCAAAACACCAAATTTTTTTTTTCTCAAAAACGGTTCTTACGACTTTGATTAAATTTTTTATAATAATAGCTCCCAATATGGCAACTATACCATAAAATTCCCATATATGGGAAAATGACGAGAGCAGCACAATAAATTACCAAAATTTTCGACGAAAAGCGTTTTTAGCACGGGTTTTTCCTTATAAATTCCGCTGGTATATTAGTAGAATGTTTAAAAAAAATTGGTAGTGTAGGCCAATCCAATACCTAAAGGGCGAGTGTTTAAAAACGCTCATGAGATACATGGGGCTCACTCCAGTAATTCCTGCATTTCAACTACCGCCGTTTCGCTTACTACCAGTTCTAAAAGTTTTTACCCAATAACTCTGCAAAAATAATTACTATCCTTCTTCAAAAAATTTGTGTTTACAGCCTCATTAATTATCTGTGTACCAATTGCTCATTAATGGTTCTGGAATGAGTACGAGCTGCACAATAAAGTCCAGAACTGTAAGCGCTACCGCTTCCTGCAGCCGTAAAGCGTTGTTTGACCAAGTTCAAATGAACTGAGTGATAAATGAGTTGAGTAAGTAGAAAAAAAACCATGTACCCGAGTGAATTGACGTAGAGCTAAGGAAAGTTGTTTGTTGCAACGCAGCAGATATTTTCACTGTTCACCAAATTACCCCAGGCGAATTAACACGAATCCTTCCAAGAAAATCACGTTGACATTCCTATAAATCACCTATATGAAGGTCGAGGGGTACTTAGGGGCAACTCAATAAAGTCCAGCACCTTAAGCGCTACAATTGCTACTCAGAATGAATAGGTTCAGTCGTTTTCATATAAACTGAGCAAAAAAAACAAATGGCATTGGTGTCCAGAGGAATAAAACTGAACGTGGAAAGTTCTGTTTTTGCAAAAACTACTCTAGCGATGTACTAAAGTCTTAGCTAGACAATACCTACATATCTCCAATACTTCTATGAATCCGTCATACGGAGATAAAACCCAAAAAGTCCATCACGGTGCTTTTAGAACCTTTCACATTCTCCCGGGTAAATCCTCAACTGAACTCTACCAAACCGACAAGTAATTTTTTGCCAGCTCACCCCATCATTTCGTTTTCCGTAGCTATTCGTGCGACAACCCGAGGAAGATACATCGTTTTTGGAAGTTACGCGAAAGTGGATAATTAAATAGCGATTTAGATCACGCTGACACAAGTAAAAACTGAAATGTGTCACGTTACAAATTTGTGTACAAGCCAGCATCATATGGTACGAAGAAAGTTGTTTGTTTGCAATGGGAAGAATATCGATTTGAGAAGAGTGCCGTTTAGAGATAAACTGAAGGCAGCCCAACAAGTGGAGGATAATTTTGGTGGGGCCCTTAGAAGGGAGCGCGATAATTTGAGCATTACAACAGCAAAAATGTTTAGTAATTGAATAATCCTATTTAGGGCTCTGGGGCTACCCGGGAGACGCTCCATTGACAGGACGTGCCGACGGCTGTCATCTCTCCCTTTGAAATTCGGACAGAATTATCAGTTGATCGGCGAGTAGTGTTCTGCAGCACGCTGTTTGTTTGATAACCAATAACAATAGGATTACTGCCCTGGAAACCAATTAAAGGGAACGGAGATGTCGTTGCGATAGGATCTCAAGAAAAAGGGGGGAAAGGACCCGGAGCCGCTTTATTTACGAGGCGGGTAGCGGGAGTGACGCAATGAGTGTTATCAATGTCCGGTAGATTACGCACCCAGCGAAGGGTGGAAATCTAACGCCTAATATGTTTTTAATAACGTAGTTTTCAAGGGTGGCAGCCCTCGCGCAAGCTCAGCTCAACCTGGAAGCAGGGAAACTCGGTTGTTAGTGGCGGGGCGGAATGAGGGATGGTGGGGGATGAAGGCAGGTTTAATCCTCCCACCCTGATCAACCCTCACTCCTCACTCTCCTCCCAGCACCCATCCCAAACTCAACCCCAACCTACGTCCCAAGCTTCACTTCCTCCCCAATTATTTGGGTCGTTTAACTCGATGCGGCAGAACATTTCCGACAGAACCTGTCAAAGTGAGCGGTGGAAAACGAAGCTCGCCAACAACCTCCAGGGTCCCAATCAGCGACGCTTCAGAGCTTCACGTCAAATTGAAACCTCCGTTTTGGGATCTTGACAGCCTTTTCACCTTCTGTTTTCACACCGCTTCACTTGAAGGAAACAGCAACTCCAGCAATCCTGGTCCAGGTCCTCGCCAAGTCCTGCTACTCTCGTAACAGTTCCACGCTGCTGAGAGAGGGGGAGGGGAAAGAGGGATTGCGATTACAGCATAGCCAGAGTGGATAAGAGCAAAGTGGGTTGTAGGGTTGTATATCTATCAAAATACGGGTTAACGGCAGATGCGGAAAACATAACATAAGAAGCTATTCTGCAAACAGGCTTGCGGGCTAAGTTGCTTGAATGGACAGGAGAGGCCCAACAGGGTGTTGGGTGATTGGGGAACCCCCAGTAAATATTTGGACAAAACGAGGTGGGTTGTTACGTGGTTCCATCGATAGTTGAGATCCTTCGAAAAGAAGGATCAGCTGATGGAGAGCTTTTTGGCGGTTTGCAGACGAGGTCTTCAGAAAAATTCGATAGCCGTTGAAATCTATTGGCGTGATTTGGAAACGCAGCTTTGACATTAATTTAGGTTTGAGCAGTAACAGTTTCCTCACGCATCTAACATGCACAGCTTTGGGTGGCAATATGATGGTGGAAGTGGGGGGAGAAAATGCTGATTTCTCATCTACTGCTCAGATTAATGCAAAACCCTGCAAATTATTACACAATGGTTTATTATTCTCATGAACAGCTTGACGGAGACTCACAGCTCCGAGATCCATTCCATTCGATTCAGCATTGAATACTAGTAAACCATACGAAACATGACCTGATACCTGGAATTACGGAAACTAAATATTCCCCCGGCGCCAGGCGCCCGTAAACGTCTGTAGGCATTTATGATCCGATGGAGGGGTGTGCGAAGGAAGTCGCCTTAACCTTCCTCCGCCCAGTCGGGCAAAAAGAGTCAGGAAAATTGGGACGGGGGCTTCCCGCGAACCCTCGCTCGGCAATTGGCAGGAAGTTACGAGTCCAAAGGGCGTTGCGAGTCGAGGGCCTGGAAAACGATACGAAACACTGCTTATTTGCGATTATATTGCGTTTCGTTAATTTTTTTAACCATTTTTTGCCCATAACAACCAAGGTTCGTCCGATCGGATTGCCGAGATGGCGGGCACAACTAGATACCAAATGGGATTTTTGTGAGAAAGAACGAATTTTTTAGACCACGTTAAAGGCACAAAACACGGTGGACGGACATTGCAAATTTGGAATCTCCATGTCTTGAAACGTAAAGTATCAAATTTTGAGGGGGGGTTGTAAAAAATTTTTCGTGACCGAAAACATAGGGTTATTATTCAGAATGAATAATAAACCAAAAGCGGAGCCCTGGATGGCAAGAGATGCAGTGGGAAGAGTGAAAGAGTTATATATTTGTGTTATTGCCTTCTCAGTGGATGATAATTGGTGTCGTAACAATCTTCAAAACTCGACAAATGAGTTTCCATTTCAACAAACGTACGGAACTTCCGTTTTTTTGGACGCAAACACATCGGTCACTTTTTGTTTGCACGAGGCACTTCAACGAATAATTCTTCGTCCGCTTTTTCGTTTCAAACGCATTTCCGACGATTTATAGCTCTTAAATAGTCCATTTCTATTGATATTCCACATCACGAATCAATAAATAAGCCGAACTGAGCGGTTTTATATTCAAACAGACATCCGCATCGAAAGCCAAATTAGCCAAAGCAACTGTGAGGAGGTTGCCACTCACAATCGCACACAAGCGCGTGTGTTTGGGGCGCAGTTAAGATTCAAATCGAAGCAGATTAACTGTTAACGCTAACGGAAGTGGGAACTACGACAAATTCCCCAGTCAATTTGAAGCGAGAGTCAAATTTTAACGAGGGTTGGTGCAACCGGCTCTGAGCCTAGTGTTAAGTCACCTTCGAAAGCTCGACCTGTCAACAGAGACAGACTTGTCGATGAAGTCGAATCACCGTATTTGGGGCCTTAACCATTCGTGTTTTGTTTTCGTTTAGAGGAATTTACTGTGGAGTGGGAAGCGCCACCTCGAACGTCGCAAAAACTCAGGAAGTAGTCGCAGGCTAGACGTTGAAGAGTGGAGAAGCCTTCTCTGAAGCGGACAGCGAATCGCCATCTCGACCCTTTCCACACAAGAAAATAGAACAGGCTGACTTATTTTTTCCCATTGGATCCCAGACGCAGGTGCGAAATAATATAATTACAACACCGTCATTAAATTTATTCGATCGCAAACAGTTCATATTAAATTTATTTTCTCCTGTTTGAAGAACTTTACTTTTATTTTTGTGTGAGCCCTAGAGAGAGAATAGGACGATAGGTCCCCACCCCCTGAGAGCCCTTTTTTAACAGGGTGCTAACGTAAATAGTAAATAAATTGGAAACTCCAGCCCACGGTCTTAACTTTCCTTAGCCCTACGGAGGTGGAAGGAAAGTTGGGTAAATGGCTAAAAAAACTAGTTTTCTTGAGATTTCAAGGTCATAGTTCGAAAACACCTGAACCAAATCGGCTCAAATTTGATATTTGAACAGCACTATGAAATTTTTTCCATGGGCAGTTTAAGGCAAAAACATTAGTTAACTAACAAGTAAGAGCTACAACTAAATTATATGGTCTACGATCAACTAGCAATTATAGTTTTCAGAAGATCCCCCACTAAATTGTTTGTATTTGCAAATAACGACTGTAACGTGAAGAAATTTGAATTTCCCGCTACTTTTATATCGCAAAGTGATTTATTTCATCTCTTTTTTTAATAATTTAATTTAGTATTGTCAATGACATAGGAGGATATTCATTTGATTGTTTAAAGAAGAATTTCACCAAGATCTACCAATTTTGAGTTTTCTTCAGATCTTTACGTTCCAGACTCCCCTGAGTCCGAAAAACACTATTTGGGAAAAGGGTCTGTGTGTGTGACGATTTTTAGAGAAAACGACCGTATCAAATCAGCTCAAACTTCATATCTCGCCCGCAGGTTACCATGGGGCACCAAAATAAGGGTATGAACAAAATTCACTGAAAGTTAACTATAGTTATCATAGTGATCAAACACCAAATTTTTTTTTCTCAAAAACGGTTCTTACGACTTTGATTAAATTTTTTGTATTAATAGCTCCCAATATGGCAACTATACCATAAAATTCCCATATATGGGAAAATGACGAGAGCAGCACAATAAATTACCAAAATTTTCGACGAAATCGATTTTAGCGCGGTTTATAGATAAAACAACGCTACCAAATCAGCTGAAACTTGATGTCTAGCCTACAGGTTACCATGGGACGCAAAAATAAGGGTATGGGCAAAATCCACCGAAAGTTAACTATAGTTATCATAGTGATATAGTGATCAAAACACCAAATTTTGTTTCTCAAAAATGGCTCTAACGATTTTGATTAAATTTTTCATATTGATAGCTCTCAATAAGACAATGATACCATAAAATTCCCATTTGATGCCCATGATGAGAGCAGCACAATAAATTATCAAAACTTTCGACGAAAAGCGTTTTTAGCGCAGTTTTTCCTTTATACACTCCGCTGGAATGTTAGTAGAATGCTAAAAAAAATTGGTATTGTAGTCCAATCCAATACCTAAAGGGTGGGTGTTTGAAAACGATCATGAGATACATGGGGCGCACTCCAGAAATTCCTGAATTTCAACTACGCCCGTTTCGCTTACTACCAGTTCTAACAGTTATTACCCAATAACTCCACAAAAGTGATTACTATCCTCTTCAAAAAATTCGTGTCTACAGCCTCATTAATTATCTGTGTACCGATTGCTCAATATGGGTCCTGCAATGAGTACGAGCAGCACAATAAAATCTGGAGCTGTAAGCGCTACCGCTTCCTGCTTCCGTAAAGCGTTATTTGACCAAGTTCAAATTAACTGAGTGATGAATGAATTGATTAAATCGAATTGGCCATGTACAAAGTGAATTGATGTAGAGCTAAGGAAAGTTGTGTGTTGCAACGCACCAGATATTTTGTGTTCACGTTGCCTTCATGAAGGAAGTCATATCGTTCTCCCCAAACATTTCACATAAGAGCGAGGATTACTCCTGCAAAATCTCGGCTACAGTTCCGTCTCGTCAGCTTCGTAATTCGTCGTTCTGGTCTGTCCTGAGGAAAATTCCAGGTTTCTTCATTCTCGCTGAGATTCCCTCGGGAAGATCGAGTCGATCGAAGACTTCTCCATCTTTTCCCCATCACAGTTCAAGCTTTTCGTCGGAACTCAAAAGATCTTCGTAGTCTTCGACATCATCCCGCGCCGGTATGCGAATTTATCACTTTACAACCAGAAATATCTAACCATCTCAATCCAACATTTCTTCAGTTCTTCCGGAACGAATTCTCACAATCCTCGATCATTTTGACCAGTTTTAGGTCAAAGTTGAAGTCTTGAAAGTATTCCCCAATTTACGTCATCGAGGCTTCCTACTCTACTATCCTTTTCGCCAATCCAAATAAGTTTAATGATAAGCAACTTAATATCAATAACATAGCATATTATATTAAAATTAATTCCACAGCCGTAGGAATTTTGACGTACCTTTCCGTCAAGCGAATTATAATCGTGACAAACCTGAGCTGTAGATTATCTACTTTATTTTATTTAACACCTGATAAATATTTTTGTTGAGTAAAAGTGACTACACAAAATTTCTTGGTTTATTTATTTTTACAAACCTAATTTCATTGGTTCATCCCCCAGTATCGTCTCTTTATGTCACGCGACTAACAAATCAAATTCATTTTCTCGTCTTCTAAAGAGAAATCGTACGTCGAACACGACTTCTTAACGTAGACAATGTTTTTACGGAGACCTAATTGCCAAGAAATGATGCCTGAAACATTCACTAACTTAGCAGAAGTTATACCCTAATGGAATGCGCATATCATAAATACAAATAGTAAACATGTGTTTGTAGGAGACTTAATTGACAAATAAAACCGTGAAAACGTGAAGGCACGTGACTGCAGTTTTTACTTCAGTTGGCTTTACGAAGTTTGTGGACATTTTAAGGGTTTGTGAGTCCGAAAAACAATATCTGGGAAAATTTGTGTGTGTGTGAACACGATTGGGAGGAAATGGGTGAACGAAACTTGATATCTACCCTACTGATCACTACGGGACGTCAAAATAAGGGTATGAGCAAAATCTGCCCAAAACTAACTATCGTTATCATAGTGATCGAAACAATGAATAACGGCTCTAACGATTTTGATTAAATTGTTTGTGGAGTCAGCACTAAGGGCCGTTTTCACCATTCGAGATTAACCGTGCCTAACCGCATCCAGCCACAAAAACGGGTATTACCAGATTGGGCAAAGCTCGAGCACTGATCAAGCGCTAACCCCAACATATTCGGCGGTTAGATCCGGGTAGCTCCATCGAGTATTCTCTTCTATTGTGAATAATTTTCACATGTTTTGGAATAATAATAATAATGGTAAACAAAGATGCTGTTTACAAGTGCGCAGTTATTACAGTTGCTTTTCCACTTCGATGATAATCTAATAAGTTAGGTTATCGTCATTTCACCCGGCGCTTCAGATGAATATGAGAGCGTTCCGACGACTTCAATATACGAATTTAAATTCTTTTGCGAACAAAAGTATTACAAGTTGTTGTTCGCGTAAAATGTGTGTTGAGAAGCTTTAGAAAATACTCCAGACGTCATATCGCCGTCAGAAAACCCTAACGCAAATGGCTCAACTGGGCGGATTTAAAAGCAGATAAGGAGGAAATGTTAAATAATAACACACTTTTACACACAAGTTAGTGTATTAAACAACTTTTATTAAACACGATAATTCTCCCTTCCTTGTTAAAGTTTCTTGCTCGTAAAAGTTGCGACTTCACAATTTCGGTTTTTATTATTTCTTGTTCACCTCTCATTATCTTGTACCACTTCCGATTTTCCCTGTTCACGCAAAGCATTCTCCCGTACTAATTTGATTATGTCGTTAGAGGTTAATGGGGCCACTTTGGCTTCCGTCAACCATTAGAAACAATGAATTGGTCAAATCTGGATTGTTGAAGGTTGGGTATCAACGGGATGTACGGTTAAGGGGCCGCTTAAGTTTACACGATACTAGTATACGGGACGGGATGTTGAACAGACGTCCAATATCCTTAATTTTGTGTAACCTCATTGGTCCACTGTTTATTGGTTCTCAATGTGGCTTAATTGCATCCCTCAGTGATCTCGGGTAGCGTAATGCGAACGAAACAGGCTAGCCTTGATTTACTTATCTAGCGGTGATCGGCGCTGTTTTGGTGAAAACGGCTCTAAGTAACACAAGAACATCATAAAAGTCTCATCTGTATGAAAATGAGCAGTACAATACTAAACATTTCGACGAGAATCGATTTTAGCTCAGTTTTTCCTTATACGCTCCGCTCTTATGTTAATAGAATCTTCAGAAACTGGTAGTTGAATAAAGTAGCTGCACAATAAGCGCCTAATAACGTTCGTAAGAACATGTTCCTACGTTGGTAAGTCAAAGTCAAGCAAATAGCTGGTTCGGGCTGAATACGTATTTGTTCTTTCCACTCTGAACATCACACGCAAACCATTCAAACTAACATTAAATCAATCCATATCCAGACCCTGCGATCCATACGCAGACGCCCACGTTTACATGCACAAGCGTGAACGGATGTCGTCGAGCTCTCGAGAGAAAATCTAGCTTGAAGCAAGAATTTTCTAGAAGACGAAAAAAGTATCTGGTGCGTAGCAACACACAACTTTCCGCCACCCCTTTAAGTTCGAACACCGCCTACATAGGCGGGCGCTATATCTTCGTTCAACGCATTTTTACAGGAACATTTATACGGAACAAAATGTAGGGACTAGTTAGCTGAGAGTACTCCGAAAGTTTGATCGAAATCGTTAGAGCCGTTTTTGAGAAAATTGGAATACCAATAAATTAATATTCGACAAATCTCCTTTTCTGAGTTAACTTGGCTTATATCTCCGTTCAACATATATATACAGAAATAATGATAAAGAAAAAAATGTGGGTATGGGTAAGTAAAAGACACTCCATTAGGATTTATCACATCTGGTGAAAAAGTTACCCTGGAATTTACGGAAATGTTCGAAAAAACGTTATTTTTGACACATTTTGATTTTTATCTCTGTTCAATGGACCGTCACAGGAGCATTTATTGAAAAGAATATGTAGGTATTAACTATTTGAAAACATCCTGTGAGTTTGGTGAAAATCGCTGAAGCCGTTTTGCCAAAAAGCGTAAAAAACCTATTTTTGCTTCAGGGGCCCATATCTCCGTTCACCGTATTTTCATTGAGATATGTATGGAGAAGAAAAGTTAGGTATTGATTAGGAGAAGATAATTTGAAAGTTTAATCAAAATCGTTAGAGCCGTTTTCGAGAAAAATGCGAAAAACCCTAGTTTTTGGTACATTTTCGTCCTCCCCCCCCCTCCCATCGGCCGAAATCGTCCATAACCTTATTTTGGTGTCGACAAAAAATAACGAACAAAACAAAAAAAGAACCAGCTCAATCGGATCAGCCGTCCTCCCGCAAATCGAACTACAGACACACACACAGACTACGCTCCGGAATTAGGTTTTTTAGACTCAGTAGGGTCTGAAACGTAAAGATCTGAAGAAAACCCAAATTTTTTTTTTGGGCCGATTACTATACTTTCCTTCCCTTCGGGTAGCGGAAAGTAAAAGTAAAAGTTAGTTGACGGTTCAACTGAATTAGTTAGTGAGACAACTACAACTGCTTTAGTTGAACCTTCACCTAACAACTAACTTAGTAGGAGAAGATCAATTAGTAACTGATAGTTGTTAATGTAAGGAAATCAGTTTTTCAAACTAGTGATTTTGTTAGAAGCCCTAAGGGTGTAATATTGCTATCACCCCGCCTTGAGGTGCGTTAAGACTAAGTCCTTTCTTGTGTCCTGTCGCTTGTCCCGGTCTGTCGGATTCGTGTTAATATATTTCATATAAATACTCTCTCTTCAATCTCTGAAGAATACACTTACATTCACCTTTGCAGTGGCGACGAGGTGGTGAACTCGAATATTCTCAACGGTTCAGCAATTGTACCTATCTCTCTGTCGTTATTGTCACTACGTCTACTTGAGTTTCGGAATAAATCACAAATAAACGACACGTAGCATTCTCCCGAATTCTCGTCGGTACTCCAATAAGCCACCTGCACGATGTAGCTTTAAAAATAGTTATAACACGATGGGAGCATCAATTGAATTTCGGAATTCAATCCCAAAACGAAAAATGTTTAGTTTTCTAAAAAAAAAAGTAACGTCTGAAGAAAATGCAACTTTTTCTTCCAACCCGCTTTTTTCATATCGGCTTCGTAGAACTAACGAAGTAAAAAACCAGTTCTTTTAAACCTTGCGTTTTTCACAGATAATATGGATAAGTATCTCCAAATTTACGTGTTACGCACTACTGAACATGCTACCCAAAGCGGGTCAACAGGGGAATAGAATTGAAGAGAACCTAATGTTATGACGGTAGGAAACTCATGAAGTTGGGTTGTTAAAAAGAAGAAGAAAGGGGGTTTGATCACTACGTCATGTTCGTCTGCAGATTGGATAGCGAATGTGAGCTGACTGGGTTCAGCAGTTCTCACTCAATTCCGTTCAGACACACACTACCATTTTCTCACTTGGTATTTTTTGCACCAGAAGACTTTGAAATGTGAAGATCTAAGGAAAAGACAGAAAAATAAATGCGGAAGATTATGTAACTTTTCTGTCCATCTCATAAGGAGAACGAATGTAAAAAGAGGGAAAGGTTCGACAAATCGAAAGATGACGAATCAGCGACTGAATAATGGTGTTGGTAGGTGAAACAGAACGTTGAGAGACGCGAGGTGTGTATTTTCCCTTGATGACAGAGGGGAGGCTGCAGTGACAATACCAACCAACGGTTATTGCCTCAAGGCCTCCGCTATAAAAACGGCACACCCCCAAATCACAATCGTCTGCGTTACTACCCGAGGAAGGCCCCCTGTTATACTAAGTAAATCCCCTCGTATGAAACCAAAAGCCCGACTCCTATAACTGCTTTTTACCCCTCCGTTCTCTTCATCAAAACCTCCTCTGTTTGTTTTCTCAGTTCTATTTTGCGGTTGCTCTACGGATTTCTCTCTTTTAGATAGTTGTGTGCCCATCCGAGAGCAGGAACCTTGCAGTCGTCGTAGGCCACTCAGAGATCGCCCACTAGCTGCCGAAGAATGTCGGTCTCGCCTCGTTTCGACATCATGAGTTGTAGTTGTTTGAAGAAATTGCTAGAGGTGGGCTTCAAACTCTGAACAACGAATCACTTGAGTATAATTGTGGAAATCAATTTGTATACGAAAAATAGAAGTAAAACAGCAAAAGAAAAAAAAAAAAACATCTCTTCTAGATAATTAAAAATTGGTTAAAGGACGAAAATAAAACTTCTTCACTGTTCACAATTATTGAGAAAAAAAGAAAACGTGTCTCTGACCGGTTAATGCGGAACTTCGTACTGCTGGACGTTGTTGCGAAGTAAATTCGAATTCTTGGAAATATTGGTTTCCTTTGGATGCTGATGACCGTAGGAAACCAAAGTCGGAGACAGAGAAATTTTCGGTGGATGCTGCTGACCACTGATGTATAAAAAGAGGAGAGGTTGAGCCAAGGCGATGCGATGGGTAGCAAGAATGAGAATGACGGCGGAGATGGAAGGCGAAAAACGGTGGAGACGGTTCAGGTGATGGAAGGAGGCAACAGCAATATTGAACATGTGAAGTGAAGTTCAAGGCTGACCAGTAAGTAAACGAAAAGAAAGGAAAGTAAACAAATAAAAACTGCTCTTAGGCGTAAACAGTAGTATCTACCTGCGTAACATTTGGTGGAAAGAACAGCAAAGAGACTGCGTTGTGAGCATCTGAGTGAGCTAGAAGTTTACTTCGCTGTGTCGATGCTCCAGTCACAACTGGATCCTCACGAACCATGAAGCCGCATTTTATTTGGAAGGATTTATGAGCTGGTAGCGTGTTTATGCCAACATCGCAGTGGCCTCATCCAAGCGCAATATGATTCATCGACAAGTTCCTCGCATCATGTCGAGCCAGAGATACCTGTTGTTAACTTCTGCCACTTCCGCACCTTTGCTCTTCATTTCGTTCACTTGACATTTTAGTGTAGTATGTTTCCAAGCAAGCACTTGAGCGGAATAGAAGACTTGGCCACCACCAGTGCTTTGCAACGAAAGAAAGGAATAGACAGGAAAAACATGTTTATTTCGCGAATAACAGCATAATATTAAGGGGTGACGCTCACGCACTGATATAAATTGTTCAGCCCAACTCAAGCTGTATCGTTACAAAAGCTCACTATCCTCAACCCGATCAGGCTTCGGTGGCCGACCTTTCTGACCTGAGCTCTATTGATCAGGGGCTGCGGGGACAACTCATTACTACCCCCGTCAATCAATTTACTTTTTCCAATAAACTGAGCCCTACCGACCACAGGGATTGTTATTTCCAGAGTCGACAACGCACACTCTTACCCACATATGACCATCCAGTGGGGTTTACTGGTACCTCTCTTCCCTGCAATCACTTCCCACCTCTCACTTTTGCCACCTCCTTAGGGCCACATTGCTCTAGACCCATGCAGTTATATATTATATCTCAACTTTTGTTCGTTCATCTTTCTAGAGATTATCTGTGTTGTGTATTTTCGTCTCCTACTTAACTCTGTGAACTCTTTCTCAATGAAATGAACGTTTAACTAACCAATGTATGTGTGTGTACTCTTCTGCGTGGGTGGAGTAGGCTTCAGAGGGCATTTTTGTGGTGTCACTGCCTTCAGCAATGAGGTGTAACAGAGGCTGGGATCGTAATGTTGTGAATGCTTGCTGTCGTGCCTGTGGTAACCTGTTTGAGTCACTGAAATATGTGGTGCAGGTGTGTCCGCGTACTCATGGGGGCCTGTGTCAAGCGTCATGAAGCGGTTCTGCAAGCAGGTTATTAGTGCATTTTCATCTGAGGGCTAGGAAGTTGGGAGGGAGCGGCACTATCCGGTGGTCCTGATCAGTCTGCAGTGGTCCTGGATATCCAGGCAGTATCTGGCAGCTGGGATCTTGCGCTAAGTTGGCAAGCCAAGAAGCACAAATATGACAGGACGGATCTTAATTGGCGGTTTCAGAAGCGCGTGGAGCGGTGGCAGGTAATATCAGGGTTGCAGCGTGGACCGTGTCCTGGCATGGTGTGTGGCGCAAGAAAAGTGCTGAAGTGTGTGTCAGCAGGCGTTCTTCGTGGTATCACTACCCGCTTGATACTCGGGTCGTTTCTAAACTGGTGGTCGTTCCATCGTGGAACATCCTCTTATTCCTTCGCCATCACAATCCTTCTATCCCTAGGACCGGCGTAGGGTAGTCTGGGCGCCCACCTCTTTTCCTTACCTATTATTTATTTATTTTCTCCTTTTTGGGTGCTCCCATTTACGGTAAGCTTTGAAAAAAATGTGTCTCAATGCAGTTCCGCTAACCTCTTACGTCTACCAATTCTTCACCTCATTGAAGCCCACGTCTCCCTCTCAACAAAGTAATAACGCTTAATTGCTGTACAAACCGCTTATACAATTCAAGATCAACACACGATTGAGAGAATAAAGGCTGTACCAAATCGACACAAATTTAATGCTTAGCGAGTCACAATGTGGCGCCAAAATAAGGGTAAGAGCGAAGTCGGTTCAAAACTATAGTTATCGTAGCGTCGGGGGGGGGGGGGAGTATCATTTCAAATCAAGTGTCCGTAATTCATCTGTAGACTGATATTCAGTAGAGGTCGTGGAATAAGTTTCAACAACTCCGTTAAGCGCTAACATTTTCTGTATAGAACTGTCAAGGTTCACATAAATTAGTTACATTAGTTGTTATAGCGATTAGAGAGTGGTGTGAGGCGTCGCAGATATTTTCGACAAACTTGTTTCGCAGTGTTTTTGGAACTGATTTACTTCCATTAATGGATTAATTTAACTACCCGATAATTTTGGAACTGTAGACACTAACCAATCCAAAAATCAATTAAAAACTATGCGTAGACATTTCAATGGCGGTTGTGGCATAAGTAGCGGCTGCCTAACAAATCCAGAACTTCAAGCGCTACCAGTTTATGTTGATAAGTTAATATAAGCAGATAAAAGAATGATTAGCAGCCGGAATATACGTAGAGCTGAGGAAAGTCACAACAGACAGTTTTTAGGCCGATTACGTAACTTTTCTTCCTAATTCATAGTGAAAAGGAAGTAAAATTGGCTTTTCACAAATTAGAGAACAAAGAGGACAAAAAGCTTTTTGTCAAATTCTTCGAAAAACGCTCCTACGTAACTGTAAATTCCATTTTTTTCTTCCAGAGTGAACGTCGCCAACGCCAATCGAAACAAACAGGCAAACTTCGTCGTATTCGCGGAGAGGCACTAAACGAACGTTAGAATTGTTTTACAAGCTGTTGGCGCGTCATTCGTCATCCAATTCGTCGGCTCTTTACATGTTATCTACACCACAGTTAACAACGTTGCGTTCGGATCAGTCAACAGTTGGTCTCTACTCCGCCATATAATTGAGAGAAACGCCCGAATTGTCAACCTAATTATGGTCACGAATATTTGAAGAGAGATAATTTGTAATCTTCATCGAATGACCACCTTGAGGAGGGAAACGAAAGGGAAGTCGAAACTTCTTGTTTTTTGCTGCAATTTCGCGGTACTACGGAGTTTTTTAGTCATGGATCGGTCTCTTAAGCATCTGAGCCGCTGGTGCTAGATCTAATTCACTTAGTTACGAGTAGATTTGTTGGATGGATGCTCACACAAAGGTGGACAAGTACCATATTCTAAATCGGAGCAAATTAAAACGCTGCAAATTATTACATAACGGCTTATAATTCTCTTGCACTGCCGTGAAGTGCTGTTTAACCAACTTCAAATGAACTGAGTGGAAAATCGGGTTAGTAGAAAAAATCATGAACACAACTGCATTGATGTAGAGCTAAGGAAAGTGTGCACAAACATGCAATAAATTACCAAACATTTCGAAGAAATTTGATCTTAGCTCAGTCTTTTCGATGATACTAGCGTTCCCAACAAAGAATTAGGAGCGTAGTACTATAAATTACCTACACGATGAGAGTTTAATACGGTCATGAGATAACTAGGAGCAACCTCAGAAATTCCTGAGTTCCAACTACCACCGTTTCGCACAGGTTTTACCCGATCATTCCAGAACAATTAAACACGATCTATCTCCAATAAATCTTGTTGACAGTGTCATGAATCACTTGTACACTGATTGCTCACTAATGGTCGCAGCTTACGTAGAAGCAACTCAATAAATTCTGGAACTTTGAGTGCCACGCTGCACTTCTTACGTAAAACGTGAAGTTATGGCTTACCAAGTTTAAATGAGCTGAGTGAAACGGTGGAGAGGTAAAAATCGCTGAATGCACGGGGGGCTGAGGAAGATTGTGTGACGCGTCGCACCAGATATTAATTTTGGTTGATTTAACTGAATTGTTTATTTACTTGATAGAAAACCAGGTCTGTAGCTGTGAAAGGACTGTAAATTAACAAGGGGAATAACAGCAGGGCACAAAACTCGCGAAACCCACATCCCGTCTAATTCTCAAGTATTTCGGTTTTGTTGTAGTTGTGTTTTTAAGATAAAAGGTGAATGTTGGAGATTCCCTCACAGCAGCTACAAAACGGGTCTATTGTAAGGGCATCCATGAGCCCCAGCTCATGGCAACCCTGCTCCACCCCAGACCCCAAGGCACTAGGCTACCTCAGTGCGACGTCCCCTACAAGGCAGTCACCCCCGCACAAAGAGGAGGACATCCGCAAGTTTTGCATCCACGACCTCCTCTGGCTGTAGATTGGGATTGCACGGTGCTGCAGGTTCATCGCATATACACAACACGTGCTCTGCCCTCTCCAGCCCTGCCTCACAGAACCTGCATACCTGTACCTCACACTTACCAATATTTGCTAGGTGGTACCTCAGCGTACAGTGACCTGTAAATCCCCTCCTCTGGAGAGTCAAATAAAGAGTTTTGACTGTCTGAGGCCAGGCACCCCCTTCCAATAGGCAGCCCTGCACCTATCCTACCCCTCTCTACGTAGGTACCTCCTGGTGATCACAACAAAGGGTTCAGGACTGACTGGGATTTGTGCCGATTTTTTCTTCACCAGCCCATCGGTCGTTTCTTTCTATTCCCAGATGACCCCGCACTAACGTAGTGTAACATTGCCCTCAGCCAGGGCCTTCAGCCCAGTCAGGCAATCTCAGACTAGCTGTGACGTAAAGCAATACGAGGCTAAGGCCTTGAGAGTGGCCTGACTGTTCAACATAACATAAATCTTCTGCTGCTTCAGTCCCTGCTGCTGCAACCGCTGCACACAGACAGTATCCGCAGACACCTCTGCCTGGAACACTGTGGCCAGTGACCCCAACAGGATAGCTGCTTTAATTCTCGACCCAAAGATGCCCGCCCCTGCCAGGCCTCCGTACACCGAGCCATCAGTGTAATATACCCTCCCCCCTCCATCATCCTGTACGCTCATGGATGAGTTGATTTCAGTTAGCGCTAATGCTAGGTATGTGGAGCTTTTATCCAGTATTTTCAAGAACTTGCCGCACAGTCTCTTCTGTTAGTTTGGCGTGCTACTCAACTCCCCGTGGTTGAGAGACTTAGGTGGTTTAGCCATGGGTCCAGCAGAAATGTGGTTGAGCAATGAGCGAAGTAGTCAAGGAGAACTTCCAAGTCACAGTCACAATTAGAGTGTGATAACGGTTCTCACTAACACCGTTCTCCACAGTGACCCTATTCAGGTCTGCGGAGGTACAGTAAATAAGTCCCATAATCATCCTATTCTGCTAAAACGTGAGAAAAGTGTTTACAACGTGCAAGACGTCACTTTATTTGTACGGTCCTCTGGGGAGTACTCCAAGAACTTTCACATGTTGGTCTTGAGAACAGTACAAGCTCACCAGGCTGGCCAAGGCCTGGCCTAACTGTTAGCGCAAAGGGAGTATCCCAACAGAAATACCTCCTTCGCTTTATATTAACAGGTTTATTAAACCAGGTAAAATGAAAAGAAAAGTAGAATTGCTCCTGCGTGAAAATGAGAAATATGAAGATTAAGTAAAACGTTCTGACTGTAGCACAGACGAAACCGAAACAAAGGGTACCTTCGAAGGTCTTGAGTCGATGGCGAAGACGATGGGTGTATGCACTAATTTGGAAATGTACGATTGTTCCTGCCGCGATTTGGTGTCCGGATTACAGGACACTATGGTAAAAGACGGGAAAAAGTCAGTTTCAGCGAACGGGATACTGATGACCCGAGAGACGAGACGAGGAGGAGAAAACAAGAGTTACAGATGATAAGAAGACTAGGTGGAGAGATGATGAAGAAAGAAATTATTATCCTCCCCCCCCCCCGCTTACTTGGTCTTGGCAAGTCGTTGTTTGTCTTTCAGGTGTCCTAGGCCAGCACCTGCTTGGTCTGGGCTGGTGAGGTATCTCTGATTTGTTGTCTGTAGTCAAAGTTTGAAGGGAGCAGATGAAACTATGAATCATGATATGAACGTAAGAATACGAAACAAAGAAATAAAATAAGCATCCAATTAAGAACACTGACTCCATTTTCAACACCCAACGTTCGTAATCTAGCACCTATAATAGAACAGGACGTCCTTTTTTGTTTTCTGTAGCCTGCAACTGCAACGCCTATGAAATCTAAGGAAATGGCTTGAAACACTTTCATCGACAACGTTTCCTGACAGTGTACAAGGCCATCTATCTAGGCGTGATTGGCTACTGCCCTGTGGTCTGGAGTAGCTAGCTAACAGTCAATCAAAAGAGTGTATTGGCTCAATACCAGAGAGTGGATTACAAAGGCCTATAAGACAGTGTCAACAGGTCTCCAGTCCAGGTGATCACTGGTCAGTTACCGGTTGACTTGGCTGTTGAGTACATGGTTGATAAGGGGAGAGTGAAACGGGAGATTTCCCCGCTTTGGGCTGAACTCCGTGCAGATCTCACTACAGAACGGAAACTTGCCGCCATCGACGAATTGGCATTAGAGAAATGGCAAGCGAGATGGGAATCCCCGTCAATGGAACGTGATACGTATGAGTTCTTCCCCAATATCCGTGAACGTCTTTCAAGAAAACGCAACCCATTGAGCCAGGCCACTAGAGGAGCCAGTTCCTAACGGGCAAGAGCTCTCTACCGGGAGACTGACTAACTACCAAATACCTGCCGTACCTCCAACGGGCGGAGTTTGGTGGATGCTCTAGCATATTAGCGAAACCGCAACTTCCATGGCTGATATGAACCTCCTCGAGGGTTCAGCAACAGTCATCAATTAAGGAAACAGAACAGTGTAACATTGGAAGAGGATTCCCATGTCTCTTGTAATTTATCCACTTCAAATTACATTCCTTAATGCGATCAGTAGAGAGGAACCCCACACCGACGAATGAGTAACACCCTCTATGTGCTCAATGGACAAGTCAACTGGAATCTGGAGAGATAGTGCTGAGCCGCGCATTTAAGTCACTGCGAGGACCAGGCCATTCTCTGAAGCCGTTGTTAAAAGGAAGAAAAGGCGCATGCCTGAGGATCGCTGCGGTGCCGATAATGACAAGAGTTCAGAAGAGAGGTGCATGATAATAGCATCGTGGGAGCTGCATGGCTTGTTCTAAATAGTGTGGTCACGATGAGACGCATGTTTGTTGTTCATTAATTTATCTTAACGTAAAATGCCTTGCTCAGCATCACAGTCAAACGCAAACACTGGCAATCTACTAACGCGGCCACTAATGTTCGCCCGTAATGTTGCAATTAGTAACGTGACTGAGAATGTGCTTCTTGCGAATACAGCGGCGGACTAACACACTATTTGAAAATATCCGGCAATTCGTGAGACAAAAGATATAAATACATCACGTAGCTGAGGGGGCCCCCTTTGCGTTGTTTTGAAATGTATTCAAATGTGAGTTGAATGACTAAACAGCGGTGGGAGTCCGCTGGAGGGCATCGCTGTAATGCTGATCCAGATCACGTCCCCCGGCAGAGGATGCTAATGTAGCTCACGTACTTCGAGCTTCTCTCAGACCTCTTTTGAATATCTTCAGGCATCTCATTACCCTCCAAAAAGGCTCTCTTCTTTATTCATACCGTTCTGCCAAAGGGCGGAACTTGAGGGCGTCTATTCTTTAACGTGATTCTGGTTCTACTACTACTGGTTCTACTACTGGTACTATGTGCAGTTTACCTGGGTGCCCTTTCTCGCAGTTTGTATGCTTTAATTGCGATTATAACGCACGAAGAAAAATAACACGTATCCCATGCGCTATATTGAACATTTATTCCATTGGTTCCTACTTCATGTCACCCTTGGTTCAACTACGAGCAAAACCGAGAAGATAACAGATCGTATGATGCGTAATCATCCTCTTGACGTTTATCCCAACCACTTTTTTTACTTTCCTTGGCTTGACAAAGTAGAAAAGAAAAAATTGGATATACACAATCGTTACTATACTGTGTTTCATCAAGGTGGGTGAAGGAAATGATGAATTGGTTGAACTGGTAGGTGTGATGATGAGTTGACTTGGAGGAATGAACTGCAAAATGTGACTTGGCAGATGTTCGACGCATGTCAAATCATTTCGAATCTTTTGAAATCGGACTTCCCCAGTCATTGTCTCCTTCCGATACTTCCTCGTACCTGCTGAAATTCCACCGCCGCAGTTGCGGTTATTTCTAACGGCTATCAGATTTCCCTGAAGTGGAAAACCCCCACTTCCCCATTTCAGATTACTCTCCTCAATAGACAGCTCCTCCCAAAATTCATTCAGCTACAAACCCTCGCAAAAGGCCCACTCGTCTCCCTGTGCCCACGCAGATGCTTTCCTATATCTATTCTCCACCCTTCAGTTCGCTATCTCCTTCCGATACAGTTTCCGCCAGTTCACGCTCACATCCGAGTCGTCCCCTTGTGCCATCCTTTTGTACACAAACTCTCCTCACCTCATTTATTTTAATACAGTCCTCTTCTTGCTCACCGAGTTTCTTTTATTTTCGATCTTCAACTCTCGCCCCCACGTGCATTCATAGTTTTTTATTACTCTACCAATCAAACCTGAAGGTCAATGTTCCAAATGGAAGCTAGCAGTAATTAAAGTTTAAGAATTTATTTAGCTGCCCCTACCCATCTTTATTGATTAACTACATGATTCATGAACTGTTAAGATCATTTATGGCGAGGAAACGAAAGTGTTTATACTTCTGACCTCATAGTACTCTGAAGCAAACTCCGTTTGTGTTTATTCCCGTTCTCTTTTTAAACATCCAACCAATTCGTTTGCACTAGTTTCGGAGACAATTCTCTCGGGCGTGATACAGAGCTTGTATCCTCGTTTCTCCTTTTCTAGCACTTACCCTGCTCTGATACTATACTGTCCATTTTGCTGATGACTACATTTACGAATTCTCTTTCGCCCGGCTCTCGACTTCTCTCTGTTCTTCCCACCAATTTTTTTTTTTTTTTTTCATAAAACGATTAACGATTATGATTAGATGTTTTATGTGGACCATAAATAAGGTACAATTTTAGTTCTTGAGAGAATGACGATAGCAGTATGATAAATCATCAAGGGTTTCGACGAAAATCGACTTTAGTGTACTTTTTTTCTAATAAATCTCACTCACACGACACTAGCGCTCTCGAAAAAAATCAGGGTAGCAGCCCAATAGGCTACCTGTACGATAGGAGTTGGTAGAACTCCGTAGTGATCAATAAAAAAAAGACGGGGGGAATCTCCATAATTGCCAAACTCAAGCTAATGTCTTTTTTTTATTGACTTTTTTTCAGAACCTTAAACACGAACCTCTACCAAAAAACCCTGCAAATTATGACACAATGGTTTATTATTCTCATGAACAGCTTGACCTAGTATTAGTGCTCCCCCATCCCATTCGATTCAGCATCGAATACTAGTAAACCATACAAAACATGTCCTGGCTACAATGGAACTACAGAAACAAAACGTCTGATGATTTTGCCCCGTCGGGGAAATTGGAACGGGGGCGCTCGAAGCGAACCTGTTCCGAGGCGAAAGGGGAGGCAAGCGAGCGGGAGGCGCGCTCGCTCGCCTCGAGCGCGGTTGCTTTTTTAATGAGACGGGCGGGGAGGGAGGGAGTTCAAACGACGAAACGCTGTATCTCCCGCGTTGTACTGCGTTTCGTTAATATCCCGCAGTACAACGCGGGAGATACAGCGTTTCGTTAATTTTTTTAACCGTTTTTTGCCCATTACAACCACGGGCTTCGTCCAATCGGATTGCCGAGATGGCGGGCACAACTAGATACCAAATCGGATTTTTGGGCGAAAGAACGAATTTTTTAGACCACGTTAAAGGCACAAAACGGCCCGGACGGCGGATGGCGGACGGGGGACGACGGACGGACATTGCAAATTTGGAATCTCCAAGTCTTGAAATGTAAAGTATCAAATTTTGAGGGGAGGTTGTAAAAAATTTTTCGTGACCGAAAATATAGGGTTATTATTCAGAATGAATAATAAACCAAAACAACGTTCACAGTCCTATCGATGACCTATACGTTGGCTTTTACATGGAGGCCGCTACGGCTACGTAAGTGGCAGCAACCCGATAGCTTTAAGTACTTAAAACACTCTGCAGGTTCAAATGCCCTAATTGAAAAATAAATTGGAATAGATAATTTTTTCCGTACGTTACTTTTGTGAGATAAAGAAGGGATGCTTTCCTCGATTGATTACAACATGTTTTTACTTTTCTTACCAGTAAGAAGCTAAAGGAAATTAGTTCGTTCAGATCTTGAGGTTTTCAAGAAGACCGAAAAACTCCGTCAAAAATCAGTTTAAAACTAACCATAATTAACGTAGTGAACAAAACGACAAATATTTGTTATTTCAGAAACAGCTAGAACGATCTTGATTAATTTCTTATTTCTAGCAGCTCCAAACATATGAACGATGATAACGATGTTTTATGAGTAGGATAGTGACGAGAGCAGCGCAGTAAATTATCACGACAAACATCGATTTTAGCGCAGCTTCCCCCCCCCCCTTCCCCCCAACAATCGCGCTCATATAATACTACTACCCTAAAACTTCTTTCACTCTGAAAAATTCCAAAATTCAAACTAAAATAGTGTCTTCGAAGTTTTTCTCAGTCTTTCCCCCACAATTTCAGAATGGTTAACAGGAACTTTCCTATAGGAAGCACGTTGGAGGATTAACTTCAATGTCCTGTACGATGATGTCTCAGTAAATGTCGTGACGTAAGTAGGGGTTACCTAATAAAATCCGAAATCGTAGGCATAACCAGTTTTTATCTTGAACGGCCAGTCAAGTTATACTTGATCTGTATAAACTGGGAAAAAAGGACTGGATTCATTGCACAGCCTTAAAAATCGCTCAATTTATTTGGCGTTGGATGATGGCATGTTATATTGTTCGCATCAGATTTCATTAATGGTTAGGTAGGTACACAGTTTATTGCTGTAAGTCTCATAGTCAGTTTAGTCGTAATAGATGGGATTAACGTGTTGTTCATTGAAGAAAAAAAAGTATTTTTTATTTGAAAATTTATTTAAACCAAATTAAACACCCGATATCCACTTTAAGTTTTCTTTTCGGGCGCCCAGTTTAAATCGACGTAATAAAATGTACCGTTTGAAAGCAAATGAAATAACGCAACTGCTTAACCAAAAGAGCTGTGATGTTCAGGGAACGTTAAAAACTCAAAAACTTCATTTCGCGACGAGTTATTCGTTTGAGTGGGTCGGGGAGTTGAAGTACGCACCCCTCAAGTACGACCTTTTTTTGTTACATACACACAAATAAATATATAAAACGTATTCTGGTGCTCGAAGTTTGAAAATTGGAAGTCGCGCGTTTTTATCTCAACTGCAAGGCTTTAATTTTTAATGCCAATTCGCCATAATTTTATTATATTGAGGGGGTTTTCTCAATAAAATAACAATGTAATAATACAGGGGCGTCAAAGTATATAGTTGTAAGGAGGCGCGTTAGAATCGGTTGCCAGGAATGAGGGGCAGTTGTCGAGGGGTTGCCAGGGACTCCGCGCACCGCACCCTCCTTAACATCCTTTGGTAGACTACACTATTGATCTTAAAGGACTCCTCATCCTCTCTACCCATCTCTTTTCTCCAGTTCACTCCTTCCTTTTTCGACATTATGCCGTAACAAAATAAGAACCCACTTATTCGACTGCTGAAACATGTGTCTGGGTTTTTATCGCGCAGTTAAGTTCCTTACGCGTTCAAAGCCGAATGTGGCCTCGTGACGCTCTGGAAAAAATATTTCAGGGCATCGGAACGTATCACAAGACAATTTTAGCCTTCTTTTGTTATCGTCGTCGTTTCTGACGCCTATAAAACATTCCTGTCTGCGTCAAGAAGAAGGAAGAAGAATGTACCTCAAATTGCGATGCTTCAATGAAGTACTGATACTCCTAACGATTCAAGGAAGTGGACTATCCACACAGTATTGCCCTGGGATAGCTGTTATGGCTAGTTTCAGGCGCTAAGTGCTTTAGTTTAGAGCTATCTGTCGACAAGCTACACTGGTTTCACGTCTCCAAACCAGTATCTAAACGCCTACAGTACTTAGCGCCATCGTAGCTAATAAATATCTATTGTGGAGTCCGAACTTAGTGCATGAATGTGCTGGAAAGGCGAGGGAGTGGGGAACGTCATTAAATTCATTTAATCGTCAATTATTTAAATTAAATTTATTTTATTATATTTCAGGAAGTTTTTTTGTGTTTGAGTCTAGGAGGGAGAAAGACGCTAGGTCTCCACCACCTGAGAGTTGTTTTACCTGCAAGGTGTAGGCCAAAAGAAATAAAACCCCTCACTATACCAAGAATTTTATGCTCTAAAAGAGTTCCAGTAGCGCAGACTCACCGACCATTTCCCTCTGTATTTTTCATCGCCTTCGTGCGCTTCTACACATTTATTTGCAAAAGAAGACATAAGACAGTCTCCCGAAGTTCTGAGGTGGTGTGGAGAGACGGAAATCTAGCTGCACTTTACTTGTTTCTACTCACATCGTCATGCGTCAGTTTAGGATGTGGGAGCAACCACGGCATATCTTTTATTCGGCAGAACCTTTCGTGCTGGTGTATTCTGAAGAACATGCCCACGCATGCTCTAATGATCGTAAGTGATTGGGAAAGTTCGATAACCAAACTACAAGACTTGGGCTCATATTCTGCACTGACCAGGTTCGATGGGATTGTTCAACTGATAAATAACTTGAAGTTGCAGGGCGCACGAGAAGTTATCGTTTGGGTTGTAGGGCATTCTGGCATAAGAGGTTGCCAGAATTGGCCAATACTGAGGCCAACTAGGAAACCATGCGATAAGCAAAAAATGAACAGCTGGACAGAATAGTTTCACGGAAGAGACTGCGAGAAGTCTATTCGCATCAGTATGCAGGTAGATCCATGGAAACCCAACGCATTCTATAAGTATCTGGTCTGTAGCAACACACAACTTTCCACAATCCCCCCAAATTTCGATAATCTGTAATATATACCGGCGTTCAAGGCATCTCTACGGAAACATTTATAGAAAACAAAATGTAGGAACTAGTTAGATGAGAGTACCATTTCCGTCTTGATTGAGAAAACCAGAAAACTGTTATTTAATGTTCACCAAATCTCTACCGAACGGATAAGTCCAGAAACAGTTGTGGAGAACAAAATGAGGGTGTAGGTTGCTGGGACGCTCAGTCATTAAATAACAGAATAAAGAATAAATTGTCTATATTTCCACAGAAATAATGATCACAATTGTTAAATCGATTTCGACGGTTAGGTCATCATCAGTAAGTTTATGTTTGTTACTGATGATGACCTAACCGTCGAAATCGATTTAACAATTGTGCTCATTATTTCTGTGGAAATATAGACAATTTATTGTTTATTCTGTTTTTTAATGAAATGGGTTTCCACAATATCCTCGCAAATGATTTAGTCCATACGCTCAGTCATATTAATCAAATTCGCTTGCGCTATTATTCTGAACGTTTGTAAAACGTTAAAAACACGCAAAGATTTTTAGGAAGTGTAAGAGGCGTGAAAGTGATAAGTGAAAGATAATTTGAAAGTTTAACCAAAATCGTTACAGCAATGTTCGAAAAACTCCCGTTTTTGATACATTTGGGTCTTTCCTCCTCATTTTTTGTAATCCTCTTAAAATCCGAGTTTGGAACAATTTAAGATTGTTATCATATTTTTGACTTTATCGGAATAAAATCGGATATACTCCCTTAATTTACAACTCATTAAAATCTGTTAACACCATTGGAAAGAGCGTAACTTTTCTTAATAGAAAATCACTTAATTAGAATTGGCTAAACAGGTGAAAAATGAACTTGACAAGTAACTTTTGTTTGAAGTCTCAGTTTCAAAGCCTCACAGCTTCCTGTAATCCGGCACGTCAGGTTTTTCCGGAATACATCAAAATATCAGTTTTTCAACTATAAAAAAAAGTTAGCGAGGTAAGTGTCAGGTAGAAAATCATTTTCGGAATAAGGAAAATTTGTTTTTTCAGGATTTTCATCAGGCATTGACTCGTCAGGTAAACGAGTTTGAGATCGGATTTCATGTTATTTCTAAACGAAATGTGTTTTTATTATTTGTCCGACAGGCCGAATTAGCTGGGTCTTTGACCTCTGGAATATCCACACTCGCACTTAATGGTACTCACAGGCCATATGTAAACACCTTTCTATCTGAACCCTTTTGTTTGTACCTGTGGAACTCCCACTCCTCAGGTATTTCCTGTTGACAACGGATTTCCCCCTGTCCTGGACTTTAGTAACTATCTTTGCCCACTCCTCAATTTTAGATTCCTCTTTTCAACAGACAGCTCCTTCCAACAGCACTCGTGAACGACAGTCATCTACCGATTTTCTGAGGACGCAGAGGCCCTTCACCGAATGTTATCGACAGCTTGCTCTAGCTTCCAGGTGTTTACTCTAATGTTGGGAATACATTAATTGATCCTCTCCTACAGTTCGTCTCGGGTGTCCACGCATCTCGTAGACTCTGGCTTTCTTTTTCCTGGCGCACAAATTGAATGTGAGAGACAATAGGTCGGTGGATTCGGACGCTGAGGACGAATGGCATGGCCATCGAAGAGCCCAGGGCCGAATCGCGTATGTTCGTATCATTTCGATAGCTTTTGAAAGGAGTGAGCAAGAGAGACTGAATTGGATCGGAGCACAGAATGGGGTGCATTCAACTTCCAATACTAAAAATTAGTTATCCAGCGGAGAAGGGATATTCCAAGTTTGAGTTATAAGATTCTGGGAGTATATGAAACTGTTGCGGGGAAAGAGGTGACCCTGGGGAGAGAGGGGATACTTTTCAACACCTTCCTACTTTCCTGAACACGAAAGAAAGTCGCAGTCGATCAAAAAAGTAGAGTTACAACATATCCTTCCGCTAAAAATCTCTCATGTTCTCTATACAGATTTTTTTATAATAGTTCCTTCGTGGCACTGGGAAAACCTCCACTGCAGCCACAACTGGGTCTATTGTGTGGCTCCTCCCAATTCCACCACCAGCTCCTGTGGGGCTGGTGTTCTCTGATGCGGCGTCCATAATACATCCCCACCTTTCTCGCACAAAACGCAAGACCTTGAGGTCCATCGTTGCATCCTCCAGCCGCAGTTGATGAACCCCAAGCACTCTGAGGCGCGCTGCAGCCAGCCCTCACTCGTACACAGTACGTGCTCCACTGACTCCAGCTCCACCTTGCAGAATCTGCAACTCTGTACCACTGACCTACCAATCTCGGACAATGTGTACAGGACACATGCCATTCGTATACTTTCTCTCTACAGACTGAGGATCCCTCTCGTTTACTCCCTGGAGAGTCTGATAAACAGCCTAGGCACATCCTGCCAATAGGCAGCCCTACACCTCTCCTCCCACTTACCAACTTCCTTGATCAAGTGGCTCTTGGTGGTCCCTACGAAGGGCTCAGGTCCCACCGGGAGAAGCACAGATCCTTTCCTCGCCAGTTTGTCGGCCTCCTCGTTCCCTTCTATTCCTCCATGACCTGGCACCCAACACAGTGTTAATGTGTTTTCCTTTGCCTTGGTCTTCAGGCCAGTCAGGCATTCCCAAACCAACCCTGATAAGATGATATAGGAAGCCAGGGCTAAGTGACCCCTGACTGTCCTATATAATGTATATTCTTTTCCGCTTCAGGCGCCTATGCTGGAGGGGCTGCCCAGACACAGTCACAGTGAAGATCTCTGTTTGGAAAACTGTCGCCAGCGCAGCCAGTGGTATCGCTGTCTGGATCCCTGGCGCATAGACGCCTCCACCTGCTAGGCCCCCCCTCAGGGATTTGTCTGTATAAAATGCCATGGCCCCAGCCTCAAGAGAGGGACCACCCCCTTTCCAACTGGATCTTCCATGGATTCGTACCTCGAAGGGAAGATAGAAGTTAAACTTCGTTTGCATTGCATCGCAGGCCCCTCCGCCCGTACCTTATTCAGTATCTGGTGGTGCAGCGCCCTTCTCCCTCACCTGACAAGACGCAATTCCAGCATCGGAGCCGCCTGTAGGCGGCTCTCCCCATATGTATATGGAGTGGTGCAGCAGGACCTCTAACACAGTCGTGGGGGCTGTCTGCATACAGCCCGTCACAGCTACTCAGACCTGTCTAATAAAATCTTGGTAAGTAGTAAATATTTTTGCAAAAATGGCATTCAAGATTCGGAATTCATAGGGTGTTTAACTAGTGAATACATTGCTTCATCAATACCCTTCTTCCTGTCTTAATTCGTTCCTTGTGGGTAACCAAAGCGCATCAGAAAATGTGACAACTACAGAGTAGTTTCAACAACGTTTTGTTTTTTTATAAGTATCTATATAGAAGCGCACTGCGTCGAATTTAGGAGGTGGCGCGGAAAGTTGTGTGGTGCATCAGGCCTGTTGCTCCAGTGGGAGTGAATTCCAAGTCGAACTTTCCTTCGGACGAGGGACGAGATTGAAAAATTGTCGGCGGAACGTTTCACCACCCTTTTAATCTGCGGATCCTGCAAATCACCTGATAAAATAACAATCGCGAGGGACACCGGGGATGACGCGATACCGGGGGTTTAGGTTTAGGGGCTGCGTAATAGGCTGTTCCTCTCTCCACCAGATCCGCACGGATGATGACGAAGGGCGGAGTGGGGGAATGTGGACCTTCCAATTAAACGCTACATTTTCCGCGGCCGATTTTCGTAGCGGCGTTTAAAACGTTCTTAATAAATTGATTGGGGCTGGAGTCAATGGTGTTAAGGGAGGACATCCTGGTCATCTGTGTGGGTTAGTGGACCCTATTGAACCTTTTTATTGATGTGGGGCCAGGCTCTCGGGTGTGGCATAGAAAGTCATGTATGTACGTACGTTCTATTCCAGCAGATCTGTATACTGTGCTGTGTCAGTCGTTGCTTATAGCAATGGGGTGTAAGAGTTGTGAACACTTCGAGAATCTTGACTATAAGTGTGCCCTCGAACTCACAGGGGCCGTGTCAATGGCCGTCTGTTAGCACCACTAGCTTGCACATTGTACAGCAGACATAATCACCATTGCCTCGACCAGTCTGCAGTGATCCTGGGCAGTCAGACTGCACAAAAATATCACAGGATGCAATGACAGAAGTGCATAGAGTGGAGGCCGATACCCAGGCACACACTGCTGGGAGTTCTTGATGGCTGCAATTCCAGGGGTAGTATTCAGACGGCAATCCAAGATATGCGGCCGTACGTCTATATTGTGACCCGGAAAAATCGCGAGTTGACCTGTAGAGAACGAAGGGGTGCAGGTGTTTTGTGTTTCTCAAGGGTGTTGAGGAGTTTGGGCTTAGAAGATGAGGCAATCACGTAGCAAACCTCACGCCAGTGTTCTTCTCCTCCTATCGTACGAGCGTCGTGCTTAAAGACGAAGCAATCGAGAAGCATACCATGCACCTGTTCCCTTCTCCACCCATTATTATTTATATTTTGAATTTTTAAATATTTTAAAATAAAATAATGAAACATAAATTAAGGGAGGAGAAAATTTTTAAAAATGCGCTTTTTCATCGTATTGGAAATGTTGATAGGTTTGTGGTAATATATGCCTCTGCAATATACTCAATTTAACACTTTGAACGGATGAATCAAGTGTCGTACGCTGAAACAATTTAGGAAATCGTTAAGGCCGAACTGGATGAGTGTTTTCACTGCAATAAAGTAATGAAAGCACGAATGAAAGTTAATTATCACTCGCAACATCGTAACTGACCGCTGGTCGCAACGAGACTGAGTGGTATACTGACACAGTTGTCCAACTAGCACTCTGCGAACGAGGTTGGTGTGAGAGAGTTGGGGGGACTCAAACAAATACGAATTTTGATTCATTATTCATTCTAAATAATAACCCTATGTTTTCGGTCATGAAACATTTTTTACAACCCCCCCTCAAAATTTGATACTTGACGTTTCAAGACATGGGGATTCCAAAACTGCAATGTCCGTCTGCCATCCCCCGTCCACCATCCCCCGTCCGGGCCATTGTGTGCCTTTAACGTGGTCTAAAAATTTGTTCTTTCGCACAAAAATCCCATTTGGTATCTAGTTGTGCCCGCCATCTCGGCAATCCAATCGGACGAAGCTTGGTTGTTATGGGCAAAAAATGGTTAAAAAAATTAACGAAACGCAGTATAATCGCAAATAAGCCGCGTTTCGTATCGTTTTCAAGGCCCGCTCGACTCGCAACGCCCTTTGGACTCGCAACGTCCTGCTAATTGTCGAGTGAGGGTTCGCTGGAAGCCCCCGTCCCAATTTCCCCGACTCTTTTTGCCCAACGGGTTAAGGCCACTTCCTTCACACACCCCTCCATCGGATCATAAATGCCTACAGACGTTTACGGGCGCCAGGCGCCAGGGGAATATTTAGTTTCCGTAGTTCCATTGTAGTCAGGTCATGTTTCATATGGTTTACTAGTATTCGATGCTGAATCGAATGGAATGGGTCTCGGAGTACTATTAGGTCAAGCTGTTCATGAGAATAATAAACCATTGTGTAATAATTTGCAGGGTTTTTCGATATTGAAGGATCGCCGACGATGACAGTATTTACAACTTTGTAACACATGAGAGTGTAGACTAGTGGGAAATAAGCCCATATCAGCCTATTGGAGCACTATCACAATGAGATCACTGTACAGAGAACCAAATACCCTGATTTAGTGGATTATCGTCCGGGGTTTTTCACCGACAGAGCACCAAGTTCCGAAATGTTCTGTATAAAATAATTATCAGCCGTAATGATTGATGGTTAACCTTTTCTTTGTGCGATTTCAATAAAGCTCTCCATTCTAATTACAGGTCTGTTTCCACATCAAAATAATTGTGCCTGAACACTCAAAAGAGAGTCATATCTGATGAAAGACAGGGAGGTTGCAGTTTGGTAATATGCAAGCGCATTAGGCACTCACTCACTTTCTACTGAGCGACTTGTCATTTAGCCAGTGTCATGGAGGATTTCTTAATCTGGTCTCCCACCTAATGTAACTATTTGCTTGGATGGCAAGTTTCAAAGGAAGAGATCAACTGAGGCCACATTGTTTGTCATAACCGACGGCTAGAAGGTTTGGCTGCTCTTCTGTACAGTGGAGCAGCTCATGGCTTCTTGTTTCCTCCGCACTGAAGGCGCAAGAAACGTTTTTGAAGGAAAAGAAAATACCCTAAAACTTGGGGGACACTTCACAGGACCATCTAGGAGCTAAATTGAGGGCATTAATTAGTTCAGTCGAATTTTCTGGCACGCGTCAAAACCATATTTTCATCGATTATCGACAAGCTCCTCATTTCCACCCAACATCTCGGTATCTTTCTCGATCTACTTTTACTCGTTTTCACAAACGTCTTATAATACTTTCTAACGGCTGCGTACGTTTCCCTACTCTCAATTTCCTTGCAGTTTAAAATCAATTTCTAACAACTTTTGGAGTATTTTTCGCAACAAGTTTTACTCAATTCATCTTTTTTTTCAACAGTCTAGCAGATTATTAATGTGGTAGGAAGCAAACAGATGATCAGAGACTGTATGTTCTCTGAAATAGACAGGTTGGGATGAGCGGCAGCCACTTCGTTCCCCTGCAGGTTTCGGGTTTCCAGCATTTAGAAGACACCGGTGGACTTAATCTTCAGAGTTTCTCTCGTCAAAGCACAATTTTCACGGTGCTCAATCTGAGCAACTACGGGCTGCTCGAATGTGAGCTGAAAATTGTTGTTAGTTACGCTTTTGCCCCACGTCATCGTTGTAGACATTGTACGACCACAGTGGTTGCACGAATTGTAACTGTCTGCGTTCTAATAAAGGTGTTATGAGACTATTGAACAACGAAATAAGGTTACAAATTACTTTGCGGCCCAAGGCCCCCGAACTGTTGCGTGTATCATCAAAATCGCTGTTCACATTCGTACGAGCTTAGGTGCGGACCGTAGAAATCACTGTTCGCCTAATCATTTAGAGTTAATGCAGCAGGATTATAGGTGAGGCGAGGAGTGGGGAACGAACGGTGTTAGCAGCGGCAACACGTGCGCAGTATCAGATGGAATGTAAATCAGGTGATAATTTCATACTACGAAGCTCAAAGTGAAGGGCTGCGAGTGCACTCACAGCCAGAGAGACAATAATTTACTGAAAGTAAAGGGAGAATTCGCAATTTACTGAGCCGGTATTAAAGTCTTTGTACATAAATACCGAGATATTGTCCATTGGAGAAACGGAAAGTGGGTTTCGGAAAGGGGTAGAGGTGGTGGGGGTTTGGCGTTGGGCGGAATAGGAGAGGGTGAACTGAGTTATGAATTATCAGGGTCAGGAAAAGCGGGATATAGGTGTTGAAACTAATCTCGGTCCAGAGGTAATTCCTAGTGGGTGGCTCGTTGCAGAGGGGTGACGACGAGGGGGGGGGGGAGTGGCTGCATTAATCCTTTCAAATCGCATAAGCGTTGTGCGAAACTGAAAGAGAGCGGACGTGCAACGGCTGAGTGCGGCGTTGATGGAGTGGGGGGAGTAGCGGAAGAGAACGAAAAAAAAACTAGGCATTAAAAGTGGTGTGGTCGCAACAGGGTGAGAGTAGTGGCGTGTGTGTGCGGCAGGGGGTTATTGACGGTGATGCTGCGGAAGCCAATAGCTGGCACATTAACAACTCTAGCCGCGTGCAAAGGAAAATCGAAGGCAACATTTCATCGGATTCAGCCCCTCACCGCACGTTTTCGCGGTTCCCTTCGACACACTTTTATACTTGTCACGACCTGCACCGAACAAACTTCCAGTCGTACCCCCCCCCCCCCCCCTCCAAACAACACATCAGCCGCTGATGAGCGAATTCGCACGAATCGCCATTAAACCGCCTTCCGATTCGGTACGAATTTCTTTATTCTTTTTACTTTCCTCGGCACCACGATGCAGAGCTACGATAGCAAATAACTGCGAATTAAAACGGAGTCTATTGTCTATTTCTAGTAAATTTGAGATGTACTGTTACATCGAATTCGACAGTTAGATCATCAGGAACCAGAACGCAACCATTAGTTACCACAAAATTATCCGTACAATCGCGGGTGAGTCAGGAAATATTTTGAAACACGTCTTCAAAACAAGTTGGCCCTAGAATATCGTGCCTTCCAAAAACTCCAAAGAAATTCGTACGATTTGGTCACTAAAATATGAGCCTCCCAAGCTGCAAAGATGTGGTTAATAGGTTGATTCAAAATTCTGACATTATCAATATATGGATTAACATAATGATTTCGTTTAGGGGAAATACACACAGCCTGGGGTAGGCATGCGTTCTCCTTTAACACCACTGCTTGCAAACATTCATATGAACTACATTAAAAAATAAATTTTCAACTGGTGCAAATTTAATAACATTCTGTACTGATGATATCCTAACCGTTGAAGTCGAAATTAAGTTTTTTGGAAATAAATCACATACTCGTCTTAACTCCGTTTTATTATTCAAACGGGTTTCCACAACTTCGTCGCGAGTGATTTAGTTCGAAACAACGTAATTTATATGATTGGCAATACGATCTTTTGTGTGGAGAAGGTCATGTTTACTGTTCTGCTATTTTAGCAAAAACTGTGTAAAAATATGTAATGACATCGAGTAATTTGTATGGCCCTAGCGACTAATGCAAAATATTTACCACGCAGCTTACATGATTCTGGTACAACACGACTTAACGTTGTATAGAGAAACTGCGAACCTTCCGGAATTTATTGGGTTGCCTCTAGTTATGTCAAGGTCTTTATTTTTTACTCAAATGTGTTTTCCCCGCCGATCTCATAACTTCCCGTTCTTTACATAACTTAGCTTTACTTCGTTGGCCATTATTCAGGTAACATAGTGTATTTAGCTTATCCGATCACAAGCACCAGTTGTTTACTTTCCTCAACCCTAAGTAGGGAGAAGGAAATTTATGTATTACGTTAAAAAATTTCCTCGGATCTTTTTTTTTTTTGAAACGGTGGATGCAGGCAATACCCTCACTGAAGCCCCAAACGGGCCTATTGTAAGGGCGTCCATGATACTCGGATCATGGCCCACCTGCACCACCCCCAGGCCCCACGGCACTGGTCTCACTTGGTGTGACGTCACCTATGCGCCCCCACCACCCTCGCACAAAGCGGAGGATATCCGCAAGTTCTGCATTTGCCACCTCTTCGGGCTGAAGAAAGGGCCTCCCAAACACAGAACGGCACGATGCCGCGAGTCCATCGCATACGCACAGCACGTGCTCTGCTGACTCTAGCCCTACCTCGCAGAACCTGCATACCTGTACCTCGCACTTGCCAATATTTGCAAGGTGGTACCTCGGCGGACAGTGACCTGTGAACAGGCCACATATGATCCTCATATCCTTCCTCCCCAGTGCAAGCACCTCCTTGGACCTCTCTCTGGAGAGCCGGATGAAGAGTTTTGACTGTCTAAGACCAATGAGCCGCCCTGCACCTGTCCTCCCATTTGCCAACCTCTCTACGTAGGTGGCTCCTGGTAGTCCCAACAAAGGGCTCAGGGCCAATAGGGATCTGCTCTGATCCCTTCTTAGTCAACCTATCAGCCCGTTCGTTTCCCTCTATACCCCTGATGCCCTGGCACCCAACACAGTGTTACACTGTTGTCCTCTGCCAGGGCCTTCAGTCCAGTCAGACACTCCCACACTTGCCGTGATATAAGACAGTATGAGGCTAGGGCCTTGAGAATGGCCTGACTGTCCACCATTATGTAGATTCTCTGCCGCTTCAGTCCCCTCTGCAGCAGCTGCTGCACACAGACTGTCACCGCAGCCACCTCTGCCTGGAACACTGTGGCCAGCGACCCCAATGGGATCGCTGCTTTGATCCTCGGCCCGAAGATGCCTGCCCCTGCAAGGCCACCCTGCATCGAGCCATCAGTGTAGTATACCAGGGCCCCAGCTTCGAAAGCGGGAGCTCCCCCTACCCACCTGGATCGCTCATGAATGAGTATCCGAAAGGGTAGCGTGAAGTTGAACCTCGCGGGCATTGAGTCTACCACATGCAGTCCTCCCCCGCATGATCAGACCCAACTCCAACATACGCGCAGCCTGGAGGAACGCCATCCTTATAACATGTATGTGGAGTGGAGCCAAATCTAGCAAGACCTCCAGTGCAACCGTAGGGCATGTTGTCATACAGCCTGTAATGGCCAGACACGCCCTACGCTGCAGTTTATTTAGCTGCAACTGCACTGTTTTGTTTGGTTATGAAGATAAAGGAGGAAAGCTTTGGACGTGAGAAAACGAAGTAGTTTTATTAACGAGAAAGTTAAACAAGGAGGACAAATTGAGAGCCATCGTCAGCTGTTGTGAGGTTGGGTCTCCACAGTTCTTTACTTGTTAAGGTTCTAATGAGTTAACACCGTTTGAGAAAACGGTACGTTACCGCGATTATACAAGCTTCTGGGAAATATCGGTTAGTTACATCCCGATCAGAACACCACACTTTTTACTTTCAGCTGCCCAAAAGTTAAGGTAAGTATAGTGACTGTGTGGAAAAATGTTGAGTTTCCTTCGGATCTTTTTGTTTTGAAACCTACTGAATTCAAATAACCTGATTTCAGCGCGTGGTCCGTGTTTATGTGCCTGTAGTTCAGTTTTCGGGCAAACGGCCGAACCGATTGAGCGGGTTCTCTTTTATTTTATTTGCTATTTTTTGAAAACGCGTAAACATATTGTTATGGGCGATTTCCATAGAAGTTAAAGCGGGACGAGGGACTAAAATCTACCAAAAAGTTGGATTTTTCGAAAGTTTCTGGGAAACAGCTCTGATTAAATTTTGATATTATCATTTAAAAGTCTGTACCAAACTTTTGTTCTTCATGGAAATCCCCATTACAATTTGGTGAATGGAGGGAGATATAGGCATATGAAGAAAAAATAGGGTTTTTTTTCAATTTTTGGTAAAACAGCTTTAACGACTTTCATACGATGTTTTCAAATAGTTAATACCTATATATTGTTCTGAATACAGGTTCCTCAGACAATGCACTGAGCAGAAATAAAAATAAAAATAATGTTTTTTAAAACCTTTTTTGTAATTTTCAGAGTAACTGCTTCACTGGATTTGATCAATCTTCTTGAGCTTATAGTATGTTTAAGCAACACATATTATTTCAGTATCTATCTGTTGAGAGAAAATATAAGCCATGAGAGCTCGGCAAACGAGAGTTGTCGAACACTTATTCGGCGTTTTTCCGATTTTATCTATAACGGCTCTATAACTCATTGAGTACTCTCAACTAGTTTCATGATATACAAATGTGTCGGTAGAAACGTGTTAAACCAATATACAGCTCCCGTATTGAGTTGCTACGCACAAGATATTTTTTCTCAAAAACGGTTCGAAAAATTTAGAATGAGAGTACCATAAAATTTTTTTTGTTGGATGATGATGAGAGCTGCACGATAAATCAACAAGAAGAAAAAAGTTTGTGTTTTGAAAACTGTAATAATTATAGTTTGAGAGCAGCTGTTCTCTCGCAATCGTGTCACTCACACCATTTTCTCAAATGGTGTTTCCTGCTCAGAGGACTTTACAACAGAGGGCTAACGATGTAGGGGCTTAGGAAAGGAAAAACTTAAGATGGACGGCAATCTTAACGGTAAACCTGACGTCATATTTAAGCCACTCAATACGTAACATAAAGGAAAACAACCTACTGGAAGACGGAGCATTAGGGACCACGGAACCAGCTAAACCGCCTCCAATCCCTTTCCTTTTTCCAAAAGATTATTCCAGGTAGTGAATGTCCATTGACAAAAACCTACCCCCTCTTCCAGGACTTGCCGTCCCACCAACAGGTAAACCCTTTCCATCTCTATAAGAAGCTCATGACAAACTGATTCAACTCCAGTACTGGCCTACGGCCGGTAGATGATGTCTTTACGTTTCAACAGTTCACCCACAGTACAGAACTTGCCAGGGAAGATGGACCCGCCACAACAGGTACGTTTGACTCAGAATGATTGACTACGAGCCTCGCGCCCTGCGCCACCCAGCGCTTCTCGGGTCATCCCTATTAAACAACTAGCCATGAAGAAATGTATAGGTCCATCAGCATACTCGTATAAGACATCGAGATGTAAAACATACACAATATCGTGAAGTACTCGCCCTATGTGGTTTTGTGTTGATCAACCCCATCTGGCATACCGTGCATTAAAATCCCTACCCAATAAAAACAGAGACTACATCTCGTGTATTAAGCTGAGGATGTCACCAGCATCTAATCGCATTAGGGGAGCTGAATAGAATGCTCCTACTTGGATCTTACAATGGCGGTTATATATTTGGATTCACAATCCTACGAAACGCCAGGCGCAAATACATCAGTATTTCAAAGCAAACTCCTTGTTATCAACTTTTGTACCTAGGACCTTATACTGAGAAACGTGAATAGCGGAATAGGTTCTTAAAACAAATGGCAATTTGTCATGACAGCTAGAGGTACGTATGTTACATTATCACCGTGTGTTGACCTATCACTTTCCTCTATGTACCTAAAATTGAATGCAAAAATACCGTCCAAATTAAAGGATACAGCAACCTATAAAAACCGTGTTATAAGAAACTATCCTGGCTTTCAAAGGTACGTCAATATAATGAACAGTCCGTTTCATAACAGAATATTCTTTCCTCTAGGCTTAAAACAGAACTTTTTAAATGTTTTCAAAGTAGGTACCTGCATTGTGACCCTTGCACAGACTTAGTAATATTGCCCATTAAATAATGTGTATTCATTACTTCGAATAAATCTATTTGTACGTTTGCAGCACTCCGTTATCAGTCAATCATTGGTTACCTCTTCCCCTCTTTTCTGACGGAGCACTTCCTGAGCAAGCCTCTCGGCACTAATTTTACACGTGCGGAAGAGGTCTCTTGAGGGAGTCACAATGTTCTCCTCGCCCTGTGAGGAAATGGGTGATATAGTAGTCTACTTCACAAGAAAGTTGACGGATTAGAGGAGCCACGCCTACTTGCTCCACCATCCATAACAATTCTACAGCCGATCTTCTCAACTTTGAAATGAATTGTCCAAGTTTTGTGAAGTACAACGCTGAAAGGAACAAGCGAGGAAGAATATAGACAAAAATCTTACCCGAACTCTGGCTTCGGTCAGGTTGGTCCACATGGCGATTTCTTCTCGAGTACTCATGTCGGGATAGCGATTTCTCGAGAAGGTCGCCTCTAGTTCTTGGAGCTGCTGGGAGGTAAAGTGCGTTCTTTGCCTTCGTTGCCTTTTGCCCGCTTTGCCTTTGGCTAGTCCGCTTCCACCTTCTTTGCTCTCTTCGACGTCTTCCGTCTTTATTCCTCCGATATCCACTCGGCCGCCCCAAACTACAAAACACATTTAACGAGCAAGTTTAGAAATGAAGATTTGTAGTTAGCCTAATGGAAATAAAGCGCTGCTAAGACTCAACCTAAGGGTGGACCTTAAACGCCGTGATAACAAAAAGTACCCGCTACCTGTCACCGATACCGATAGACTTACAATTTAAGCGTAACGCGGGAGGGAATTTTGGCGTTTGGAATTCTTTTCCCAGAAAGTGCAAAGTGGAAACGCAAGCAACATATTGAAAAAAGAAGAAAACAAAAACTTTTGAAAAGCTAGTGATTGAAGTTACGCACAAATTGAATTTTATGAACTAAAGCTGGAATACAAAATAGAGGGGACGTTGAGACAAATAAAAAAGTTATAGAAACGCCATTAACAGCTCACTGCATTCAGATGGAGAAAGGGTTGTATTTCAGGCTGGAGACGGACAGGAAACGGGACTGTCACCACTGCTCTCTAGGAAGTGGATCGAATTGGCTCGAAATATGTCTACACCTCACCATAATCGCGCCCGATCAGCAAAAGAATGAGGCGTCGAAGTGCTACCAGGGGCCTCGAAGATCCTTGACTGGGATTAATCTCTTTTATTTCCCCAGAATACGATACAGGACACTGGGACGTTCTATTTGAGGTTATAAAATGGCCAACGCAGTACCAAGCTCGGCTGAGTATGTACGAAAATCATCAGAACTGGTAAGCCACGCAGAGCCACCAAATGTTTTTATTCCCAGCGGTTTCCACGTTGTTTGGAACACTTGCGCGCAAACGGGTAATTGAACGGAGGAACAACTCTAAATTAACTAAAATGAGAGGAAAAACATGAACTTAAAAGATACGTCGAGCTTGTAGGTATCAGAAACTGCATTGTTGTTCAATGTTACATTTATATTTCTCAAATTACTCAGTGTACAGGTAAACTACTTTAGCGTAGTGTGCCTTCTGCATGAGAGGAAGTAATAATTCCACTCGCTCAATAAACTATCTTTTTTGTGTTTTTGTTGTTTTGTAGAGAGAGAAGTATGCATCTAGCTACACATTTTTCCTTTCATTTTATTTTGTTACGGTTCATTTAATTTTTCCGCCAGACCTTTGCGCGTGTGTTGTCCTTAATTTGCTAAAGGTGCTTCTTGACTGAACCCGTCTGCCCTCCTTCTATCGGTCGGTAGGTTAGAGCTCGCCCCACGCCAATTAGTCAGTTAATGGTAAACGAACATTCGCTTTAACGGGTCAGTTCTCGGTCTGTTTGTAAATTTGTTAATAAATTCGGTGTTGCTAGTTACTTGTGCCTCAATTCACGTAACCTGATCCTCATCAATGATAACGCTGATGAAAACGGAATGCGTAGCGTATGTCAGCGAACAGAGCCCTAGTCCAGGTGCGTCCAAGTCGCTGAACGGAGCCCAGGCACTGCCTTCCTAAAGCCACATCTGCCTGAACCTGTGCCTGTGCAGGAAATTAGAATCTGCGTTGTGCTTCATTCATGCCAACTCATGCGGTTCAACTTCCAGAATCACGCATTCGCCCCTTATGTCACATATTTAAAAACTCGCGCCTTGGCGCATGCACGATATGACGTTACAAGCACCCAGTGATTTAAGTCGAAATTGGAAGATCCTGCACCATCTCAGTTCTACTACTGGTTGAATCTAAGCAAAGAAACACACTTCGTGATATTGCAGTAATATCTTCCATTCAAATTACAAGCTCTTCTCCTGACGAATCCCTTAATCCCACTCCAGGCAGCGAGAGAACTCTAAACAGGCGGTATTCAACGATGGGTCCCAAAGAGGTGGAATATAAGCAAGAAAATGCATGGATCCCTGGCACTGGGGTCACACAGTGAAGTTATAAGGTTCGTAGCTACTGCATTAAATTTGTGTTACGATAGCATGTGGTGAAACATTGGACAGTGACCAGTTGCTTCGTGAGATAATCTGATGAGCGAAGACTTTCAAATGAAATCTTCAAGACATACCACTAAAGGGGAGCCGAAGAGGTGGAATATAAGAAATGAAATGCCGAAAATCTGTTCAGCCACACGTTGAAGCAGTAAAGGCAGCCATCTACATCAAATTTGCGACGAAGTATTAACGTGTGGTGCAACATTGGGCGGTTGTCAGACACTACAAGAAATACTCTGATGAGTAAGAGAGTAAGAGGGCTGTTAGATGAACTCAAGATCGATCATCGGTAATGTCGTTATAATAATGGTGTTGAGGCAGTGAAGGAACTGTTGGTCAGTAGAAGTTGTGATGATCACAGATCAGTCCTGTTGAAGGAGCTTCGATAAGTCCACAGCTCTTATCAATTATCACGCGACGTTTTGTCCACTGAGCTGAGCTGCTATAAATATAAACGGAATTAAATCCGTGGGAGAAAAGGGAGAACGTGTGCGTATGAGGCGTTTACTGTTTTCTTATCGATAACAAGATATTCAGTTGTGGAGAGAAGTCGGCGATGATGAGACAAGAAACATCCGTCATTGTCAGAACGAGCTGCCTTTGAACTTATCTGCCGCGACAGGGAAAAAAGGGCACCGCGCGATAGGAGCCGAGTTGGAAGTAGGTTCAGTTTCGGGACCGTTTGCTTACTTGTTCAGTTCACCTATCTCTTCAAACATAGCGATGAAGGGTGGAGTTGGGGAAGGCAGTTGTTTGCAAGTCTCTTCGAATAGTTCAACGTATCACCTCCGAAACGAGCCCCTCCGTAGCCAGACAATTTTATTATTTGTACTCGGTGTTGTCCATCAGCGACCTCAATGACCTGGGGTTCAACCACCTACGCATGTGAGAATAATCTTAAACCTACCGTGGGCGTGGCAGACGCTGACTGCTGACATAAAAGTACGCGATGGTGTAGTACAAAAATACGTGCTCACATTACCAATGAGGCGAAACAATGCACGATGTGGACTAACCAGTGACAAAATCGTAAAGGCAACACTGGCATATTGTTAAACAATTAGGAAGTATGGAGGAGCGAAAAGCAGACATCTGAGCGATAGGTACTTTCTCTTGCTTTGGAGCGTGACAGCCGATTGTGGCCACGTATTCCACTTACGTTGGAAAATGGAGATGCAGCATGAAGATATGACTGGAACCGCCATCATGTTTTCTGTGACTCATCATAGAGTATTCAAAGTAAATGTACAAAACATGGAACGTATACCACGAATGTTAAGAGAACTTGAAATAGAAACTGGGTCCGATTATGAAGTTCCCAGAAATTGAAGGACTCGTTTCGGAGGTGATACTTTGAAACTGAGTCATTGAGCAATTGACGATTATGAGAGTTAATCCACCATGAGGAACGTCCGCAAAGAGTTTCACCTGCTGTCCAGTAGCCTTGTCAGTGTAGACTGAGCGTCGGAGTAGTCCACTGTTCTTTCTTGCTAACGCAAAACCGAAGTCTTGTTTGAAATGAGAAAAAATGCGATTGAAAGAGAAGAAGTTGAGTTAGTATGAGGCAATGGTATGTCTATTGCTCTCTTGGGCTGCCCTAGCTCGTTAGGATCATTGGAACTAGTGGACGGAGTGGTAGAGAAGGCAGCGTGATAAGAACAGCCATAACGCTGTCTTTCGACTCGACGTAGAGGGTTATTGTGCTAAAGTAGAAGTATGTACAAGGGTACATCGCAGACACCACACCCATCCTTGGGAAGGATCATCAATTGCTCATTTCAATCACGAGGGCGCCAAGCACTCCTCCGTGCCTCCTGTTCCTTTATCCTCCAATGTTAATACGAACGCAGTTTATGAACTGCGGGAATCTGATCTGAATGTGACGCACTGGCAAACTCCTGTGAAGCTTGCAGGCACTCGCGTATTCATACAGTGAGAACGGAATGTTAAGTATCATCATTCTCATTGTTTCTACACTTCTGGTTGATGGATAAGAATTTACTTTTCCTCCAACCCTTGCCGTTCCAGGCACCGTCGTGTATGCACTTCGTATCTACCATAAAGAGGCGACCTGTAGTCTCTGGGCGAGTGTGTAAATCATCCCTACTTACCCTTCTCCATCAACTTCCCAAGCGTCATTCCCCTATCCAGGTCTGCAGGTCCTTTGCCTCCCTTTCATATTGATGCCGATGCCTCCATTTTCTTTTGTTTGCTGACGTACCTTCTGGGAGACGACTTTCTCGACAAGAAAGGTAGTGAGGTATGTGAGTGCAAACCCCTCACACAGCCTGAGGTAACCTTTTTATACTTTTCGAACCTCCGTGCATCTACCCATAGCTCATTCCGAGCTACCATGGGCAGCCTAGTGACTCAACTTGGTTTGAGTACCATACAGAGATGCTTGCGTGCTGGTTCAGTCATCTTCACCGCCTCGCGCTCCTCCTCCAGTTACACTTGAGCACTGCCAAACTTCCCGAGTCCCGTCAACGATCCCTGATAATTCATTCTGAGACTTCCACATACTGACACTGGCCCAAGTTCTGCAGTGCTGCTTGTAGCTCAGCTCTCTATGCCATGTCAAATTTCGTTCAAACGAACACGTAGTGCTCGTTGACATCAGCTCCTGCAACACCTGAACCTCGTAGTATGGTTTGGTCAGGTGGAAGAAACTCAGCATCATTCAGCAGGCTATCACATGTATACTCTGCGCCACACGTATGATTATCATTATGTTACCAGCAATGCACAAAAACAAGCTCCTTGAACACACAAGGATAAGTCAGGGATACAAAGGATTTAAGTAGACCTGGGCTTGCACTCGTAATTGAGTCTGCATCTTGCATCTGCTCCTACTGGAACTCCTCCTGGCACAACTAACGACAATCTATCCAACGACTGCTGACGTAATCTTGAGGCCTAGACTGAACTCACTCACACGGTGTCAACCTACCAGAGGGGTCATCAACAGCATGTAGTCTGGAATCAATTATGTGCAATCCAACACCTGCCTATAGGCGAAACCCTTATTGTGTTCTGAACTACACCTTCCTCAGTGTCTAAGAGCAGAAGCGATGATTTCCATGCTAACTCTACAAGCAGTTCAAATCCCCTCGTCCTTGCACCGACAGTCATGGGGTGGGAATCCAATGGGAATCTTGCAGTGGCCTTTTAGGTCTTCCGGCAACTTATAGTGATTGAATGAAATACAAAACCTCATCGTTTTCCCGTTCCTGTTCAGCAAGAACCTCATTCGCCAACCCGTCAGAGACCTTAGTGTGCTCCGGTACTTCGTGACTTCCATTGATGATCGTTTATAAGCCACCGCCAAGAGCAAGTTAAACGTGCAGAGCTGCATCCCCCCCCCCCCATCATCACAAACTGCTATTGAAAATCTCTCAATAAATTTAGCATTTCCTTCCAGTGAATATCAATGTCCCTCACTCATTACCATATACACAATCTTCCCGATGTCGAGAAGCGATGTTTCAAGCCCAGAACGCCTTTGGTAAACGTAGAAGAGAGCCCAATTCAGGCAAGTGGAGGAGGATTCATCGCTAATGCAAAGCTTAGTCGAGTGTCAAGTTATCTCTAGTTCTCTAGCCTGCGCGTCCGGCAGGCTCTTGCCTTCGAATGAGTTCTTCACGCCTTGGCGTTGGCCTTAACCAACTTACCTTGACGAGGGACTCACAAATGCGCCGTCTGGATTCGTGTATCCCATTTTATCTGACAATACAGATGTGTTCGTTCAGTTTAGTATTTGTATTCATAACGGAGCCCAGCATCTTCCCCGCTGAATTCAATTTTTTTCGCATGTGGCCCAAGGAACGCTCTTGAAAACTAGCTTTCAACAATTTGCTTTGAATACATTTTTAAAGATTGATGGGATAAATAATTCCACTTTAACTAAGCAAAGTTTTCGTTTAGTGTTGATGCTTTTTGAAGTTATTGCGAGAATATTGAGTGGTTCCTATTGCATTCAGCTCCTGCTGGCCACGTCCTGGTATCCGTGAGATTAGCGAAAAAGCTAGTCGAGTACTAAGGAGTGCCACTGGTTGAAGTTTTCGAGGGATGCGTTTATTTGACGAGATCCGCGGTATTTGGGCGAGGCAGGACGATCCGAGGCCCAGAAGTGAAGACTTCAAGAAACCCTGATAAGAAGATCCTCGTGACGTGAAGAAATCCCCCCACCATCAACTATTTCTACCCAAATGAGGTTAAGTGAGCCCTTTGCCTTGAGTTCAGTCGTCCCATTATCGTCCATCCCTCTACTTCGAAGCCTTAATCCCCTTTGCTTGCGAAATGGTAGGCCAACTATCCTCGACGTCTTGCAGGGGGAGCCCAAACTCCGTTGGGACAGACCATCTTCCTCGTGGGCTCTTGTCACGTTCGTCTGTCCCTGAACCAGGTTAGCCTTCTCCGTTTTTCTTTGTAAATGCTTAACTAAACGCTATACATAACTTCTACGTTGTTTGAGATCTTAAGAAAAACTGCTGAGAGGTGCTTGTGGAGTTTCCATAAGAAGCAACCGTGATACCTATCAAAGGCGAGGGAACCTACACAATAATAGCCCAGCGAAATCCCTTAAATAATCCAAAAAACCCCAAACATAATCAGCAGCGTAATTGAAACGGGACCAATATGACGCAGATGTTCATCTTCTGCACTGTGCTGGTCACTAAACATAAGCCAATGCAGCAATGTTCACTTCAAACATGATTCACTCCACGCACGATGTGATATCTCTTGTCACGTTATCCCTTAACAATGAAAGGACTAGACATGCTTCAAAGCTGGAAAAAAGGAACATTGCAGTTTACATTCAAAATGCATGCCGTCGTTTTAGCAGGTCTTGCGTGTTCTTCTCCTCAGTACAATGACGTATAGCAGTTTGTTCATTTTGTATTCGCGTTCTTTTCGGTCTTCTATTGTACCATATTTCCGCTCCTGTGTTATATATACGTGTAACTTATAATGATAGCCCGTGGGAAACAAGATTATAGTGATAATTCTTGTTTAAACCATTTCGAGGCGATGGGAGTTTCAACAGTTCGGAACTGGATATTTTCTGTTACCTCAGGCTTTTCAACAGGAACAGTTACAGTTCCACAGTACGTCAAGCTTTTTTTGATCGTTTGGGCCTCGTTTTCTCACGAAGAGCGCTTTTTGTTCGTTACAATTTAAATAAATATGTGCTCGGTGTACAGGGTGCGTACACAAATAGTAGTAACACACACACTACACTATGTATGCACATACATAGTTATTCGTCATTTGGCCTGTCGTGAGCAATTTTGAAACAACCGAAGAAAAATAGGATAAAATGAAGATAGCACGTAGTTGCAGCTGGAGTTGTGTTACCATTGTCTTCGATGATCTTCTGCAACTCTGAAAGCGACCTTGGAGTCTTCCGGCTCGTCGATTTTCGTATTCATTTTGTCCTTCCGCATATGTACATTTATACAGGATGCTTCGCAGTAACTGCAAATGGAGTAGAATGCCGCTAACTTCACTTTTCTATCTCATTCCGTTACCGAGATATGATGTTTAAAAGTCTTTCGTCATAAAACCCCACGGTCCTCCACTATAAACCCATTTTGTCCAACTTTTGCAACGTTAAATTTCCTATACCTCCAGAGCACGTTCATAATTAAAAACTAACTCCTAAAGTCCGCATTGTTTTAAATAAAATTAAGTCTCTGAAAATACTTGTACGTTAATTGCAGTTCAAAAAAACGTGCTAAATAAAAAAATAAAATAAATAAATTCCGGAGGAAATTAAAAAACGGAGAACGGGTAAATTTCGGAGAAACTTGTAGATTTAATCAGCTTTCTAATAGTATGGACAACTTGGCGAGTGTTTATCTATTTCAAGAAGAAATTCAAGTTTAAATGTGTTAAAACTGTAAGCCCCAGCAAAAATGCGGAGTCTGGAACTGCCCTTGTCGTGATTTCTCAAGTGAGGCGAGAATAATATCGTCATCATCGGTAAACAAAATCTCACAAATGATAGAGCAGTTAGAATTTTACTTACAATAACAACTAACCCCCCAGCTAAACACCCTGTTCGTTAGGATTGGGGGTTTTCTACCAATGCCCACAGTATGCACCTCATAATAACCGCTCGTTTCACATTTTCTGGAATGCGTCTCCAAAGTTTTTGATTAAACTCACGGACTATTTTCTTCTTGGTAAACGTTTCCGTAGAAATGAGTGGAACGACGACATAAGAGCCTGAACGAGAGCTCACCGCCCAATTTGAAAGGGTTGAGGAAAGCTGTGTGATGTTCTAGTGACGCGCCTACTATAGCGCAGTTTGTTTTTCAACCAAAGGGCCCGATGATTTTGATCAAACGAACATAAGTGGTACTGGTCGCCACTACGTTTGGTTATCCATAAGCGTGTCTGTAGAAATGGGTAGAACGAAGATAATGTGATCGAAGGAGTGAATGAAGTTACGCGATGCGTCACGCCAGATATTTTGTTGAGAATTAGAAAATAAACACAAAAAGAAGTAAGCGGCCGTCACGAGCACCACTTGACCCCACAATCTCAAGGCCTTAAGGCGTTTAAGTTAAATTACCTGCAACGATATCCACAACCGTTGGAATGTTTGTTAACATTCTGATGCAATCGGGTTCCCTCGGTACAAACACACGACGAACTAGAATAAGACAGGTGGTGTGTGGGCAACAACGAGGCGGCCGGACGGCGGAGAGGGGATCCATCATGAGACTGTTTCTATTGATATTCGCCACGCAAGTGATTGAGTATCCGCCCGATAAGTTTGACGACATCAGAACGTTTTCCGTTAAATGCCACTTTCGGAGTTTGAGAGGTAGAAATTGGAATTCGAACGTGATCTACCTCAGCGAAACGATACTTCGACGAATTAAGAGGCAATAGATTAGGCCATCCGGATGTTGGTCCTGAGAAAACTCAAAAGGTAAGGTAGAACTAATACGAAATGGATGCCCAGAAATGAAAAATGAACACTTTCGCCCCTAATCTTTACGAATTGCCTGTTGTCTTAAGGAGACCGACATCAAAATTGCTTCAGAACATTCACCAACCAAAAAGGTAAGAAAGAAAGTCGTTTAAAAATATCTGGTGCGTAGCAACACACAACTTTCCGCCACCCCTGTAAGTTCGAACACCAGCTACATATGCGGGTGCTATATCTTGGTTCAACGCATTTTTACAGGAACATTTATGCAGAACAAAATGTAGGGACTTGTTAGCTGAGAGTACTCCGTACGTTTGATCGAAATCGTTAGAGCCGTTTTTGAGAAAATTGGAATTCCGATAAATAATTATTCGACAAATCTCCTTTTCTGAGTTAACTTGGCTTATATCTCCGCTCAACATATATATACAGAAATAATTATTGAGAATGAAATGTTGGTATCGGTGACTAGAAGACACTCCATTAGGATATATCACATCTGGTGAAAAAGTTACCCTGGAATTTACGGAAATGTTAGAAAAAACGTTATTTTTTACACATTTTGATTTTTATCTCTGTTCAATGGACTGTCAGAGAAACATTTATTGAGAACAATATGTAGGTATTAACTATCCGCTACCCGAAGGGAAGGAAAGTATAGTAATCGGCCCAAAAAAAAATTTGGGTTTTCTTCAGATCTTTACGTTTCAGACCCTACTGAGTCTAAAAATATCTGGTGCGTAGCAACACACTACTTTCCGCCACCCCTTTAAGCTCGAACACCAGCTACATAGGCGGGCGCTATATCTTCGTTCAACGCATTTTTACAGGAACATTTATCGAGAACTAAATGTAGGGACTAGTTAGCTGAGAGTACTCCGAAAGTTTGATCGAAATCGTTAGAGCCGTTTTTGAGAAAATTGGAATGCCGATAAATTAATATTCGACAAATCTCCTTTTCTGAGTTAACTTGGCTTATATCTCTGTTCAACATATATATACAGAAATAATTATAGAGAACGAAATGTTGGTATGGGTGACTAGAAGATACTTCATTAGGATATATCACATCTGGTGAAAAAGTTACCCTGGAATTTACGGAAATGTTCGAAAAAACGTTATTTTTGACAGATTTTGATTTTTATCTCTGTTCAATGGACCATCACAGGAACATTTATTGAAAAGGATATGTAGATAACACCAATTTGAAAACACCCTGTGAGTTTGGTGAAAATCGCTGAACCCGTTTTGCCAAAAAGCGTAAAAAACCTATTTTTGCTTCAGGGGCCCATATCTCCGTTCACCGTATTTTCATGGAGATATGTATGGAGAAGAAAAGTTAGGTATTGATTAGGAGAAGATAATTTGAAGGTTTAATCAAATCCGTTAGAGCTGTTTTCGAGAAAAATGCGAAAAACCCTAGTTTTTGGTACATTTTCGTCCCCCAACCCCCCTTCCCATCGGCCGAAATCGTCCATAACCTTATTTTGGTGTCTACAAAAAATAACGAACAAAACAAAAAAAGAACCAGCTCAATCGGATCAGCTGTTCTCCCGCAAATCGAACTACAGACACACACACACACACACACACACGGACCACGCGTCGAAATTAGGTTTTTTAGACTCAGCAGGGTCTGAAACGTAAAGATCTGAAGAAAACCCAAATTTTTTTTTTTTGGCCGATTACTATACTTTCCTTCTCTTCGGGTAGCGGAATGTAAAAAGTTGAGTTTTTATTTATTCTTCATTCTGAATAATTTCGGGCAGAAAAATTTGTTTGCAACCCTTCAAATTCGGTCTTTCGCACAAAAATTCCATATCTGCTCGACAATCCGATCGGACGAAACACATAGTTCATTATATTTATGTCGTGTTTGACATAGTTTTCTAGGTATTTCTTGATGGTGAGTCGAACGAGATGGGTCTCAGAGGTGTAGACTGCGTTTAGATGGACACAACGGTGACATCGCAGTGAATATAGTGTAGTTGAAGCAACTAGCGGGACAGTGCAACGAAAGTTATCTTATCTCCCCGGCCTGCTCTCATTTGACGAGCTGCCTCACATCTGACTTCAACCACCAGTCAGCTAGACTCGTCGCGTGCCTAGAACACATCAATTTTCGTTGTTCCTTTGTAGTCAGGTCATTTTTCGTATCGTTTATTAGCATTTTTCGATGCCGACTCGAATGGGATGGGGCTCGGAAATGGTCTACAATCTTAATCGTTTGCATATGAGCTGTCGTTTTTCGGACCGTGCTATATTCTTAATATTTTAAGACGTAGGATTGAGTAGGATAGCGCAAGATAATAATAAACCGTTGTGCAATAATTATGCAGCGTTTTTTACATATTTACATTTCAACATTCGAAAAAATCTTATTGTCGCTCGTGGTGTGCGCGTATTTGAGGGAAAACTGCTAAACTGGCTCAGCTCCTTCCCTCTTCCCCTTTTTTTTGTAGTGGTAAAATAATGATATAGGCAATTTTGAACTACCAGAAAGGGGATAGGGGAATAAGATAATCCAGAAACGAGGTTTTTCGACGGGGCTTTTTTCGAAAGTTTGACGCTTGAACGAATTTTCCACAGTAAATGCATGACTTAGTTTGATCAACATGACAGTGAGTCTTCTGGGCTTATAACCGCATTTTTCTTCCCTTCAACTATTTCTATGACAATCAGTTGAAACGTACGGGGGTCTAAGCTGTAATACATTGGAAAATGAGATTAACGAACAATAAACGACGCAGCTTCGATGAAGCATACGGGTGCTCTCAAGCTAACCACTATCTAAATTTTGTTCGCCGTAAATTTGCCCGTGGAAATGCGTCGAATATAGTTTTATATGCCAGTAAAATCAACATAGCGTATCATACTGTTTATTGGAGTTGCAGGAAGTTGACTGTTGCGTGATGATGCCGTCAGATATTTTTGAAGAACACTAATTTTCGCATATAAACATAGTATTTTTTACGTCGACAATATCTAGTGCGAGGCACACAAGTTTCCTCAACTCCCGTAAATTAGACGGTACTTAAGTACAAACGGGCGCTGCATCTTCGGTCAACGCATTTCTACGAAAACGCTCATCAACAAAATTTAGCTACCGGTTAATATCAGTACCGAGCGAATGTGAGTAAAGTCTTCAGAGCTTTTTATAAAAGAAACGTTTCCACTAGTAATGCACGTTAAGTGAAAATACGGTGAGTGGAGATGTAAGAATAGAAAGCAACAAGAAAATGTCATTTCCTTTTTTTAGTTTCCCTAAAATCTTTAAGCTTCTCACCCCAAAAAACGTCATTTCAGAACACAGACTGTGCGTATCTCTGGCCGCGATTATAAGAAAACGGCATGACCAGATCGTCTCAAATTTTATATACAACCTGTGAATCAACGTACAATGCCAAAATAAAAGTTTGAGCAAGTAGGTAGGAAACTTACTATAGTTATCATAGTCAACATAACACCCGATATTTGCTCTCTCACAAACGGTCGTAACGATTTTGTTAAATGTTTTTGTACGCACGAATTTATGCAGTTTTCATCAGTGATAAGGGGCGAAAAGCAGCACAATTTCGATTTTAGTACAGTTAGCGCTTTCAAAAAAATCGTAGGGTTAGTCCGATGTGCTGTCTACACGATAAACGTCGAAAAATGGTCGTAAAGTAAAGTAACTAGGAGCCAAGCGATATATTCTGGAATGCGAACTACTGTCGTTTTATTGACTAGTGTTTTTCACACTGCTTACCCTTTAGAAAAATACGCGAACCCTCTCAAAAAAATATGAATTCGACTGTCGCATAATATACGTTGGTAACTTAAACGCTATGATGTATGTAGGAGCAAAGCAATAAACCCGGAACGTGATGTACTACTAGTTTCACGGTAAAGAGCTGTGAGCTAAGTTCTAACAGCTGAGCTAGTGAAAAACCGATTTTGTTAAGTGCTTGAAGAATGACAATCCTTGAAAATGCACTAGGGGCTGTGAAGAGGTGTTTCCAACTGAGAATGAGCCTCTGAACGCCTAAATGTGTCAAAAAACGAGATTCTCAATCGCAGGTGGGAAGTTAGTTTAGTTACTCGTTGGTGGATATGTCTGGATTATCAGAATGATGAGTTCAGTACTATATATTTTCTACAACTGCACGTTGGAAATCCTAAATGAGCATATCTATGTTCTCATTGAGCTTGCGAAGCGTCTGCGCTGACACATGTCTGTGTTGAGCGTTGGCACAGCTGACTGGGAAAAAAGCGTTTCAAGAACAAGAATTGCGATAATTCGTCTGAAAAACGGCGAACAATGTGTGGATCACCACTGCCAGTCTTGTGGACTCAGTTCCAGCGTGCTTGGGGGGGAATACTTCGGCAATACGTATTAGCGATGGCCCGCTGTACTTACGTATTGTTCTTTTAATTTAAATTTATGGAGCGAAGGCACAGTCCCTGTATATCCATATTACCGTACGAGTAGAATTTACAAGAATTGAGGAAAGTTGTGTGATACACCGCACTAACTATGCGGGCTTGAGCCTGAAAAGTTGAATCATCTGAGAATCGATTGCGGTGGAACCAGAAGAAAGACATCTTCTCCTTCTTCCTGGACTGGCACGACGAGAGAAGTCACGAAATTTATTATAGTTTTTGGCCGGCTGACGAAGGTATAAAAGTGGCCGAGACAGGTGGAAACCTTCTAACTCTCAGCGTTTCCACAAATAGAGTCGAGTGGTTGGATTGGGGACACGGGAATGGGAATTGGAAAGGGGATAGGGATGGGGATGGGAGCACATAGCTGGAGGACAAGGGATGTGGACCGGGCCGTAGATCAAACGAGGATTAGGAGGGCGAGAGCCTCAGGCTCTGGTACCATCCCTCAGACCATACCTCCGCTTCCACCGACGTGCCACATTTGGTTCTTCTCCCGCTTATTCATTCACACCCTCTTCAAGCAGACCGCAATTCACTGGGACAATAACAACCGTTATTTATCGCCCTCGCGCTTCAAACCTTCCGAAGATTCCGGCAGCCGACTTCTTTTTAATCGGAAATATCACAAAATACTGCCGCCCATCGACCAAAAGTCGGCTCGATGTGACTTTTGTGCGTTTTCTTGGAGGTCGATCCCCCGATTCCGACACCCATTCAAGACAGTACTCTCCTGAGATGAAATAGTTATCGCAAACCTTCACACAATCCCTCTAAACTCGGATTACATTTAGAGACCATGTAGATTTGTTCAACGGTTACATAGAACAAAGTGTAGTGACTTAACTAAGTTAACTAGCAGTATACTGTATTTTTAATCAAAACCGTTATAAGGATTTTAGAAAAATATGAAAAACAAAATTTTATTGCTCAGAAGATCTTATTTTCTAAAGCTTTTTGGTTTATATCTTACACCATTCAACGGTTTGTTACAAAAATAATTGCGAAGAACAACATGTGCATGTAAATTCTCAGACTTCACTCCGTTCGGTTGAACACATTCGGTTAGGCGTTTAAATTTTAAACTGGTCTGAAGTTAGCTACGTATTTATAATCGAAAACTTGACCGTTCGCAAAGAGGTCCTTGATGGTCGCAGATATCAATACGACGATAAGAAACGAATTTGAAACCATGGGAACAAGCTAGGTCGGACGTTCCGGTTTTTTTTTTGCAAAAATTGGCCACCTCGACCTAACCTTTTCTTTTCCTGATTCAAATTCGTTCCACATTCATGTCTGCCATCATCCACTTTTGGAAAAACGAACAAAAAAGTATTATGCGAGTGGGACAATTTTGAACGGATAAAAGCCTGATCTAGATATTCTTCCCCTGATTTTGATTTTTTTTGTATTTATGTTTGCGGCCATCCAGGGCTTGTGGGCAAACGGTCAAGTTTTCGAGTATAAATACGTAGCTAACTTCAGCCCAGTTAAAAAAACACGCTTTTAGTTATTTAAACTAAACGGACCGCCGAAGGAATGTTTACGGAGATCGATATATAGATGTGGACTACTGTTAAAAAAAAAGTTAAAATGTTGCCACAAAAATCTCCGTTCATTCTACTTTTAATTATATTCATACTACAGTAGGAGGGCGTTAAATTTGAACAAAATTGTTGAAATCACCCCCCCCCCTTTCATTTGCTTTTGATATTGTTTTCGCGACTTGAAAAAACAAACATTCTATTGTGCACGATTACAATATTTTTTTACTTTATGGGTCGCAGAGAGTGAAAATGTGATGGGCTGTTCATATCTGTTTTCTTATCAAAATGACTGTTCCTTAACAGAGGTTGCAGTTTCTCAATGGTGCAAAAGCCCTGGCACTCGGTCAGCATCCACTGGGCCCAGACCTATGGAGATACGGCAGGTCGTCATTTAGCCGCTCCTCTGGAGGAGAGTTTGAGCCCATGTCTCACCACGCGAAGTGTAAGGCCCAGGATGGAATTCTTAATCTGGTTCCCCACCCGTTCTATTTACTTGGGTGGAAAGTTTCATGACCTTCTTCGCAAACTGGGCAAGTTTATAAACTTAGTAGCAGTGAACTGGACGTTTGGCTGGTCTTCAACAACCATCGCTTGCTAACGTGGAAACTACAGTGGAGCAGCACGTGATTTCTCGTTTTCTCCTCACTGGATGGAGAGTATTTGAGAGAAAAGAGCTAGAGCAGCGCATGTGCCATGTGCTGTAAGGAACTGGCTCGTCCAATGGTCTGGCTCAACCTCAATACTTGTCACGTCCCTTTGCCGACGATTTACATTTCGCTTGCCATCTATCTAATGCCCGTTCATCTAGTGCAGGAAGTTTTCGTTCAGTGGATAGGTCTTCACTCTGTACTTCTCCATGATGCACACTATGGAGTGCTGTCTTGTAGGCCTTGGTGATCCACAGGAGCGCAGCGCACATCTCTCGGATTGGGCCAGTACTCTCCTTTAAATGACTCAGAGTTTGCTACTCCACACAACCGGGAAATAGCCAACCACGCTTAAATAAATTGAGTGCGCTGTACAGAGACCTGATGTTCAGCACCCGTGTGCGTCTTTCCAAGCTCTGGTAAATACACGCTGATTTATCGTACGTCTTACAAGATAATGCCTGAAAAGTAGATAAATACCTCAATTACCTTTTCGTTCTCGATTCCTATTTCTCGAAGGCTGAAACGTCAGGTGATTCTGCTCCAAATGGCTGCTATCTCGATAGTCCGCGGTCTCTGCCCAAACTGCAACACATTAGGGACGATCAAAATCAATTCAGTAAGTAAACTCCTTTCAGGACAAAATACAAACATTCGTACACGAAAACTGTTCGTTGAGAGACGGACACGCGCTTAAGTTGAAAAGTTCCAGAGTGAAGCGCTCGTGACGAACAAATTTTCCAGCGTCATTACGAAATCAGTCACAGGGTGCGCGATACACGCTCCCAAAACGCTAGAAGTTTGCTCAAAACGGTTACAGAAAAGGAATATTTGTCATTTTGGTCACTTTGTGGCTTAAGGGTCTGGTTCGGCCGTTGTCTCTCAATCGCCTTCGCAGACCCTCACACACAACTATTTTCTTAAATTTCGACTCAGAATGTTTGGAAATGCAGGGGTTTTATACGGGGGACGTGCAAATGGCAGAGTCAACGAAGGAAAAAATGCCCGTTTAAACTTTTCTCTGCCTCTGACACATTCAGCAATCCGTATCCCTGTGAAGTCTAATCAAATCTGGCCTTTAAGCAATTTATACGAATTTGATAGAGTTTAGGTTAACTATCTACATGGATATTCATGGTGCAAAGTTCAATTTTCTAAAATGTATATTTTTTTCTCTTCTGCCATTGAGAAGGGAATTTATGATTCCGTTAAGACGATGTTTTGAGAATGTTCTGCGTTTACAACAGTCCTGGAATTACAGGGAAAACACTATGAAAATATCTGATCGTATCAATTTTCCTCAGCCTTATATACAATCCAGCTAATAATACAATATTTTTTTCACTCATTTCATAATCACTTTTGAAATACAACTGAACTTTTTACGTTGAAACTGGTAGCGTCTAAAATACAGGAATTTCCGGAGTTATCGTTGTATTTTTGGGCATTTCACATCTACAGTTCAGTTGTTAAAAGGGAAAAACTTCGGAAAAAAGACGTTAGATTAAATTCTGGAATTTCTGAACTTTCGTTAGAGCCATTTGCGGGGAAAAAACAGCGGGCATTTTGATCACGATGATATCAAACTGTAGTTAGCTTCAAACTGATTCTGCTCGTATTTGACTGGATGCTCTCAAACTTCTTCACAGGCCCACAGATTTTTTTTTTCTCGCAAACTGCCACTTTAACTGTAGCACCTGCTATCTCACTTCTAGATCAAAATGAGTCGGCAGTTCATCGGAAAGTAAAGCGAGATGGGGGATTGATCTACGCTACATAAAACCTTACTGTCATAAGACTTGTGGGGAAACTTGACCCAGGGATTCAGAAATCAGTTTCATTGGCTCTCCTACGCACTCACGAAAAATGAGGTAGCAAGTGCTCCCGTTAACGTGACAATCTGGCGTTTTTCGGACTAAACTAAAGAAAGTTTTCAGTCGATTATCTTTTTTCCTGCTTTGTGGAAAGTAAATATTGTGTAAGCTGAACTCGCTTGTTAGTCCTCTCTCATGGCTACCACCAACATTGTAAATGCCTAAGATCTGCACCAATTATCCATGTTTATGAATGACACCCGGATCGGAGAAGGGTGTGTGGAATGTGGTCACACAATACTTATGACGAAAGGCTGGTATGGTCGAGGGGATGGAGGCTCGACGGCAGCTCCATCGAGGCAGTGTGAGTGCCGCCATAAGTCCCCACCCATGGGCACACGTTTGGCCACAAACAGTGCACGCACAGTGGTGCAGCTCCATTGGACCACCTACAGTTTCAGACCCTTGGCTTTCCCGCAGGCCATGTAGACGCTCATGAGTCCATCCTATGAGCCCGCTATCTGTGCTATCTCCCTCAAACTCCTCGATTGATTGAAAAAACTGTAGCGGTGCTTGACAACCGGTTGAAAAACGCGTCCGAGGGAAACACGGAACACGCAGCTGCGGCTACGAGATGAAGGAAATAGGAGAAAGCGAGAGCGTGGGGTGGAAGAAACTGGTTGAAATGATGTTGAAAAAGGCGCTCGAAGGTCTTCGAGTTCACTAAACATATTTGTAGGTCCGAGCCGAAAAGTTGGAGTTATCAGAGGGGGCCAAGACACAGGTGATGTAAATATTGCCTTGGGAAACATAGGGTACCTCACAAGTTACATAACTGCTCTGTTTGTTCGATGATAGACCGGATAATGTTGACTCAAACTCTGTTCCAGCCCCAGTACGACTGTTGTTTAAACGTTGTAAGTGGTTCTCGTCCCCTCGAAGCACGTGAGCGCCGCTATCCGTTCTCTAAATGGAAACCCGTTTCTAAGACGGTTTTCTTCATTTCGCAATTAAATAAATTCGAAGTGCCTCTGAGGCTACGTTCTCTGACAGAGGGATCACTATGGAAAGAAGGAATCTCTTAAAAGATACGTCGACTGTGATCACATATCTACTGGCGTACGCAGTACAGTGAAAAATCCAGTTTTCCCCGTTTTCGATAAGAGCGTGGCGGGAATGTGAAACCATGCTAAGTCTAAGTACACAACGATTCAGTAGGATAGCCTATTACTACCCCCTCGACTATATTAATTACTATCGTCCCGGTAGTGGTAGTAATTTTGGTGCTACTGCTCCATCTGGCGCGGCGCATCACGCAACTTTCCTTGACATCACGTTCATTCGGCGATTCTCGTGAATCAAGCAACTAATCAAATCTGTTTTTGATTCCGTTTATAAAAACGTTCTACGTGACAGCGGGTGGCGCTTAGGGTTCTGGAATTTGTCGTGTTGCTCCTACTTGTGCCACGACCATTATTGAGCAATCAGTTCACGGATGATTTGGGCTGCTGTATGTGTAATTTTTTTAGAAGGATCTCGTTCAAATTTTGGAATAATCAGATAAATACTGTGAGAAATAGTACAAGGTGAAACGGTGTGGGTTGAACTTCTGGAATTTCTTGAGTAGCTCCTGTATATCACATAAGCTGTATCAAACCACTCATCGTATAGTTACTTGATCGTACTACCACGTAAATTTTTCTGAAGATCCGAGTAACATTTTAGAGAGTTTATAACGAAAAAACTGCCGAATCGATTTTCGTGGAAACGATTAGGTAATTCATTGTGCTGCCCTCGCCGCTTTGAGAATTGTATATTATTGTTAGGCCATTTGGTACTGTCTATACAAAAAATCTAATCAACATTTTTTGAGCCGTTTTTGAGAAAAAATGTTTAGTGTTTTGATCACTATAAGTGTAGTTAGGGTTGATCGGATTTCGTCCATATTCTTTGGCGTCCCAAGGATAACGTGCGTGGCTGATTTGCTTCCGCCGCGTTCACAGACACACAAATACCATTTTCCCATATCGTGATTTTCGGACTCGGAAGGCCCCAACATTCGGGAATTTATTATGTTGAGTGAATAGCGCCTAAGCAATATCCACACGTTTTTTCGGGAAAAGTAAGCGTTATTTGTTTGAGGTATACGGACCACACTGAGATAGAATTTATTCACAAAGTCGACAGTCTGCATTCCGGAATTTCGTGAAATCTTTCTGTTTACTTCACCACCAGTATTAAACCCTCATCGACCTTAGACTAGCATCATTATTTTAAGAAGAAATGCTGGTGTCATAAAAAGATTTTAAAATATCTGGTGCGTTGCAACACACAACTTTCCTTAGCTCTACGTAAATTCACTTTGTACATGGCTAATTCTATTTAGTCAATTCATTTATCACTCAGTTAATTTGAACTTGGTCAAACAACGCTTTACGGCAGCAGAAAGCGGTAGCGCTTACAGTTCCAGATTTTATTGTGCTGCTCGTACTCATTGCAGGACCATTATTGAGCAATCGGTACACAGATAATTAATGAGGCTGTAAACACGATTTTTAAAAAAAAGGAGAGTAATCACTTTTGCAGAGTTATTGGAAAATAACTGTTAGAACTGGTAGGAAGCGAAACGGCAGTAGTTGAAATTCAGGAATTTCTGGAGTGAGCCCCATGTATCTCATGAGCGTTTTTAAACAATCACCCTTTAGGTATTGGATTGGACTACAATACCAATTTTTTTTAACATTCTACAAGAATTCCAGCGGAGTTTATAAGGAAAAAACTGCGCTAAAATCGATTTCGTCGAAAGTTTTGGTAATTTATTGTGCTGCTCTCGTCATTTTCCCACAAATGGGAATTTTATAGTATAAATGCCTTATTGAGAGCTATCAATATAAACAATTTAATCAAAATCGTTAGAGCCGTTTTTGAGAAAAAAATAGTTGGTGTTTTGATCACTATGATAACTATAGTTAACTTTCGGTGGATTTTGTTCAAACCCTTATTTTGGCATTCCATGGTGACCTGCGGGCGAGATATCAAGTTTGGGCTGATTTGATACGTTGGTTTTCTCTAAAAATCGTTCACGGACACACAGACCATTTTCCCACATAGTGTTTTTCGGACTCAGGAGGGTCTGAAACGTAAAGATCTGAAGAGAACTCAAAATTTTGTTTTCAGCCGATTACATAACTTTCCTTTCTACTTCGTAGAGCAAGGAAAGTAAAAAGTGTATTCGAATCGATTACTGTCGAAATTTTAGATACTTTATTATACTGCTCTCGGCTGTTTCCCACGAATAACAATAGTACAATACGTGGAATTGCTTGGAACACAACAACGAACAATTTTATCAAACTCGTTACTGCAGACTAAAGAAATATGGTGTTTTGAACAATACGGCAAGTACAGTTTAGTGTTGAACTAATCTTCAGTCAATACAAACTTAATAAAAGAAAGTTCTAAAGCGTGGTGTTCCCGGATTGATCGCGTTGCGCCTACTTACGTCACAACCCTTATCGAGTGACGAGCGTATACATAATTCATGGCGCTGTCGAAGTGTTTCTTTGAGAGACGTTCGTATTTATTGTTCTGGTGTTATGGGGTAAATACCTGGCACAAAGTAAGTCAATGAAACGACAATAGTTTTAATTCTGGAAGTTATTAGGTTACTCCTAATTATCTCACAACCATCGTTAAACCACGGATTTCTCAGAAGCAACATGTGGGGTTTATGAAGGAAAAACGTAAGTAAACTTTGTTGACATTCTTGATCATTTACTGTGCGGCACCCGTCATTTTTTCAATAATAAAAATGTCACATTACCATTATTTTATTTAAAAGTGTCTACTCGAAAGGTTTAATCGAAATATTGGAGCCAAAAACTTGTTTGACAAAAAAAATCTTTTTTGGTCACTACGATAACTATTGCTGGTCTTGAACAGATTTTGCTCATACCCTTACATCGGCGTCCTATGTTTATGGGGAAGCTGAATATAATATCTGAGCTGACAATTGTGTTTTGCTCAAATAGCGTTTCTGGACTCAGAAGCCCTTGGAACGTAGATGAGACAAAAATATTTTAAAAACCCCTGCAAATTATTACACGACAGTTTATTATTCTCTTGAACAGCTTGGCCTAGTCTCACACCTCCGAGACCCATCTCATTCGATTCAGCATCGAAAAATACCAATAAACCATATGAAACATCACCTGACTAAAACGGAACGACGAAATCTAAATATTCGAGGCGCCCGTAGGCAATTGGCACGACGTTACGAGTCGAGATGGCGGGTGGTTTTATTAAGACGGGAGTGAGGGTGTACAAACGATCAAACGATTACTTTCGCTGTAGTTATTGATCGCATTGCGGAGCATGCAGGCACAAATAGACACAAAATGGTTTTTTTGTACGAAAGAACAGATTTTTTTAGACCGATTACATACTTTCCCCTCTACTGCGTATTATAGAAAAGATAGACGCTACAGGTTAAATGGTGACGAAGAATATTATTCAGAGTAATGCTGCAAGTCCGTGAATATTATGAAGTATAACTGAAGGGGAATAATGATTGGCTCATGAGAAAGAAGATGAGGGGAAAATAGCTGGAAGCAGAGTTGAGGGCTGCATGGAGAGTAGCATAACGAGGAAGCCTGTGCAATAATCACGCGAAAATACAAAATGAGACTTGCCGATTATTAATTTATAGTTTTTCCTATTATTACGGAGTGCTTTTTCCAACGGTCACCTACATATTGCTATCCGCAGGCATTTCCAGAGAAATGAACAGAGCGCAATGTGTAAAGTGCTTGTTTATGTCGCATATTACGGAATTTAGAACGGGAAGCTTTCAACAATATGTACTAAAGTCTTAACCACTTCCTACTCCTGCACTGCGACGTTTCTGTCTCCTTCATGGTACGCGGTTGAGTTGGAGCACGTTGAACTCCCTTCAAGTCCATCTTTCGAGACCTGAGAAGCGTTTAGTCCTTTTTGTCTGGTTTAGGGGGACGTTTCCGGGGTCTGCGCAGTACAGGCAGTTGGGCGGCCGGTCTGCTTTCAAAGGCCCTCGGCAAATCATCTCTTGACTTTCCCACTTCGTTTCTTATCCTTCCGACTCACATTCACAACTTCCACTGAACAGCCCCGAACAGTTTTTTTTAAGCGTCGAACGCCCTGGAAGTGGACCCGACCCTACCCGAGCGAGTGTGGTGTGTGGGTATCGGCTTTCAAGCGGCATTTAACTCTATTAAGAGACCAAGGTTTCGAGTTTCATCAAAACAATCGAACAACATAAGATTCTCTCGAGAGTCTCCTTAATCAAAGCCGACACATCAGATTCACGACTTTAGTTCCTTTCCCCAGCCTTTTAGTAAATTTTTTTCTTGAAAATCCCACCCAAAAGACACTGGCGGTACCACAAAAATAACTTAATGATACGCACACACAACCCATAGAGGGATAGTTTAATAATGGCCGTAAGATGATTTGAATTCCGGAATTTATTCCGATATTTTCCGCTTTTTTAGTCCCACAAAGTTTTCTACTGAAGCAATTGCTTTTTAAGTTTTCTTCTGACTGATTGGTATGCCTGTAAGGTGTCCCTCACGGAGTATAATGAGGAGGGCTTGTTAACTATGGCGAGGACGGTGCAGAAGGTTCTCGCAAAGGAGCACCGGCTAATGATAGGTCTCCTACGAAAGGTAAGAGAAGCGTGCTGGGCGCAGTAGGGAGACGCGGGAGGAACTGATGGCGTTCAACTTTCCAGTGTCTCTCTCATCAGTCAGTTGAACAGGGAAACACCTGCCGGAAACTTGACAGGGAGGCGCTGTGAAGTGTGTGCAGGGAAATAATGCGAAAGGGGCAATGGGCTTACCCTTCAAGACACCCATAGGGTGGGGGGAGTACGGGGTTGTTCCTACAATCCTACAACATGACCAGTTTCACTGTTGGTGAAGGTGTACAGAGCAAGCAATGACATGTCGTCCCATAACGTGGAAGAAGGCAAAGGTGGTCTTCAAGCCAAAGCCGAGTGGCTCCTTGCCGCAGGCAAAGGTCTACCGTCCCATCAGTCTCACGTCCTTACAGCTAAAGACTATGGAAAATTTAGCCATCCAATATACCATCCACCATTCCCAGTACGAACTGGTGTCTCAGCTGGTGGACACATTGGTGGGGGAGGAAATTGTGTTCCGCTTATTTCTTGACATTTGGGGGTGGTGACAATACGTCATATGCCTCAATTACAAGTGCAGCCAGCAGGAAGGGAGTAAATGCCCACCTGATCTTTTGCACCAAGGAAATGCTGGAAAGCAGAGTGGTCTATTTGAAACATGGAGGAGTGACTCTGTCAGACAGACAAGGGGTGTTCTCCGGAGGGTAATTATCTCCCCCTTGCATTGGCTGCTTGTTGCAGATACCCTCCTAGAGTTGTCAGAGGAAGAAGGATGCAGAGTGATAGCATACATGGATGACATGGTGATAACTGTGCAGCACGTGAGTGTGATTGGCGAGTGGATGCAGTTTGGTACGAACACTGTACAAAGATGGTTCAGGGGCTACATATCAATCCAGCCTGGTCCCCTTCACCAGGAAGTGCAGGAAGGTGGTGACGATCAGACCTGAGATGAAATACTTGGGAACCTTCCTAGATGGAAAGCTCACATGTGGCATACATGTGGCGGCAGTTCACAAGAGAGTTGGGGTGACAGAGAGAAGGAGAAGTGCAGGGCTGTGTTTTGGCAGGATCAGCCAGGCCATAGACAGTTTATTAGACTCTCCAAGGAGTGATCAAGCGGATCCTCAGTGTGGAGAGAGAAAGTATACGGATGGTATGTGGCCTGTTCACACTGTCCACTATGGCGTCATCTGGTACACAGTTGCAAATTCTGTAAGGCAGGGCTGGAGTCAGCAGAGAACGAAACTTGTGTACAAGTGAGGAGTTTGAGGTGCCTCAGAGACGCATGGCAGGATGAGGTCTTGCGTTTTATGCAGGAATGAAGGGAATGCATTAGGGACGTCACGTCAGCGAACCCAAGGTCCGTGGTGACTGGGGGTGGAAAAGGGAGGACATGACGCAGCCGACTTGCCACCCAATAGGCTCATCTGAGCCCACACTGAGGGTTTTCTAGGTTACCAGCCGTGTATGGGGAGAGGAAGAGTTTTCTTTTGACCTTTGCACTTCAGAATATTGCTTAACACGATTGAGAGAAAACGGCTGAACCAAACCGGCTCAAATTCTATATTTAGGCTGCTGATTAACATCGTGCCCGTTCAAAAATAACTATAATTATCAAAATGATCAAACCACCAAATATTTTTTTTTTATAAAAAATGACGACTTTGGTTAAATGTTGTGTATGATACAGTAATAAGCATTTTCACTGTTGGAAAATCGACCGCAGAGACGCAATGAATTATGAAAAATGTCGACGAAAATCTAATTTAGAGTAGTTTTTATTTCTTATAAATTCGGCTGATGAAAAAAAACAAGGAGGTAGTCCAATACGATATCTATACGATGAATGTTTGATGATATCCAGACCTTCGGGTAGTCAGGAGTAGCTTCTGACTCACGTTTCCACAATCTTTATCCTGTAACTCCAGTAACTACGGACCTTCCCATCCATCATGCTCCTGCGTAGTAAGTTGGCCCACTTAATAAATTCTGGAAGAGCTCAACCTACCAGTTTGTGTGGTGAACATTAGGCTAGTTCATGCTAACTGAGCGAAAAACAGGATGTGAAGATAGAGCGGCAAAATCGTCTGAGTGAGGAAAGCAGTGTGATGCGTCGCTGCAGATTTTTTTATAGCAAGAACTGCTAGAACGATTTATTAATACTTCTGTTTAGGGAGATAATGACGAGAGCAGCTCAATGAGTTATTTAAAATTCCTCTCATAGAGTGACTAACCAACGAATGCTCTATTTTCTGCTCTAATCTCCTGGCCCCCTAACGCCTTAACGTAGCGAGTCTGTAGACATTGGCTGTTCGGCCATTCAAATTCAAGGTTTGCAGACAGCACGTCACTCAGTTTATGGACAGCAAGAAGAGCCTGAAAGCAAACATTTCTTTAGGTAAAGTTCTAATTGACTCACTTCAACCCCAGAGGAAAAACACGGGACTGTTGCCACGATCGGAAGCGGACGATAGTAAAAGAGCCTCATCCCTATCCCCGACCAAGTTAGTGATCCGTAACTAAAGAGCGGCACGGTTTTCTCGTTTCACGGCTGACTTCACACTCAGAGCCCTCAGCGGTCGACACCACTGGCGACCCTCGTTTATGACGTTCACGTTGTGACAATCAGAAACGAGCGACGTCGACGTTCAACGAGTCGACGATCTTCACGAACCGGAAAACTCGCTGATGAACGAGTTGTCGAGTGAGTGGAACATTGTTCTTTTGAAGAGGGAGCTGCACGTCATCCCAACGCCGAAAGAATTGAAGCACATCCTCACTCTTATGGACTCATAACTTGAGACCAGATCAGGTGTTTCAAAGAGCGAGGTCAGATTTGAAAATCTTCACTCCCGTTTAGGGATGGAAGAATAAAGAGGATAAAGATACAGGTGGAGAATAGGGAACTGTGGAAAGGTATTCTATTCGTGATTGGATCGTACCAGCAGATAAGGAAAGCGTTAACACATAACATACCAACTAATATAACAAATAATAACACACAAATAAAAATAAATTTCAAAATAAGTCTTGTTTTTCGAATTTTTGGGCGCAATATTTATGTATATCGTTGGACCCAAACCACTCAATTTGAGACACACATATGTTACGGTGGAAAGTTTGGAGATGTTTGAAGAGCTGCTGGCTCAGGCAAAAATTAACAGCAATCGCGAGGAGCTCCGATCCATAATTTCCGACTTTCGTCGAGGCTTCCCGACTTTCGTCGAGAATTATGAGTCAGTCAGCTCATCTCCCCCCTCTCCGTTAGCCGCTGCTCCTGGAGCGGACTCTTTTAATGAACGAATTTATGAGTGTTGAGCGAATTCCTGAAAATCCAATCTTTGATTCAAGAAATGAGGGGGCTACAAGGAAAGTCTGCTCTTTCACGTTGTAGTAGGCGCGTCGCCCATTTTTCCCTTAGCGAATTTTCACGTCAGCGAATCCCGGACCCGAGATATCGTCTCATTATTTCTCTCTTAATTTTTTAATTTTTCTGACTGGGCCTCTTCTTTTTCTTGGAATGAAGAATTTCGACCACTAGTTGGGCGCCAATGTTACGGCAAAAAGTTTGGAGATGTTTGAAGAGCTGCTGACTCAGCCAAAAATTAACAGCAATCACTTAGAGCTCGGATCCATCATTCCCGACTTTCGTCAACAATTATGAACCACTGTCTTAACCACTAGACCACGATCGCCCGTGCCTTTAACAGGAGTTAGTCAGCACACATACATATAATTTGTAAGTGACGAAGGGGGATGATATGACTGGCAATCTACTGGCCATGGTGTTGGGCATGGTTGATGCATCGATCGACCTTCTTCCCCAAATCGCGCCTGTCGGCTTAGCAATCCTTTGCAGTGATCAGTCAGCAGGAGTGTTATCGTGTGAACATCCAAAGCTAACCACCACTACCACTTATATTCCAATTAAGTTGTCAGTGGTGATAATTAGAGCTTTATTCTCCTCATAAATCTCTCAAATGGCGCTAACGTTCTCACCAAAATCTTGTTTGCAATCCAATAAGCTACCTCCAAGATGGACCTTTAATAACGGTTATAAAATAATTAGAGACATCCCATGAAATCCCAGAGCTCAAACCACTGTCGTTCCAGAGATCAAATTTTTTCACTACAAATCCTGAAAACACGAAACTTCACAAAAGCAATCAAGCCCAAAGTCCCATGATTAGTTTATATACTGATCAGTTCATCGTGTTTAGGTGTAAACCAATATATTCGAAAATGAAGCACCAGTTTCAGTACAGAACGTGAACAGATTGAAAAACATTGGATTATTTGGTAGATCGATGAAAATTGTACGTGTCGGGGCTGAGAAAAAATGTGAAATGACGTACACCAGATTTTTTTTTCAGCCACTACATAACATTCAAGTGTGTAGAGGCAAGTACACTGTAATAAAGCGGTTTTTATTTTATCTACCAACACGAACCTGCTTTCTCCTCAAGTAAGGTGTTACACCTTAACGTTGTTTGGAACTGTCGACACTAGACATTTAATCGAAGTCGTTATAGCTGTTTTGGAGAGAAAGAACTGTGGAGCGATAGCTAGCAAATACTGGAAACGTTTTTCACTCAGTTTATTCGAGCAGGGCAAATCTAACGTTGTTTGGAGTCGTTTCAACTTCAAATCTTTTTACTTTCCTTGGCTCTACAAAGTAGAAAGGAAAGTTATGTAATCGGCTAAAAAAAAAGTTTTGAGATTTCTTCAGATCTTTACGTTTGAGGGGGGGGGGGGACGACGACTTATCGGAATTCTCGAAGGTATAGGGCATTAAGAAGTAGGGGGGTATTAAGGAGTTGTACGCACTACTCTACCTGCAGGGCGTTCAAATAGGGAAGCTTGAATCTGAGAAATAAATAATAAATGGACGTGGGGAGCGTGAAATAGCACTGTATTACACTTGACAGAATAGCGATACCAGCGTGAGTGACAAGGGGACTCTCAAACCACGTGAACTGGTTGTGGAACACTAAGTGGAGGGAGAGAGAGAGAGAGAGAGTGTTGTGAGTATAGCGAGACTTGAGAGATGAATGAGTTGGGAGAACTGGGAAAAGACTGTTGTTCGTGAGCGTTGAAGGATGGCTGACTGTTGGGAGGAGCTGTGTGTTGTGGAGAGGAATCTGCTGTCACTTGAAAATAACTGAGGAGTGGGACTTCCACAGATACAAACAAAAGGGTTGAGAAAGAAAGGTGTTTGGGGAAACAATGACTTTCCGTAGGGCTAGTGAGTACCGTTAAGTGCAGATATTCCGGAGGTATAAGGCCCAGCTAATTCAGCATGCTCCATTCACTGCCAAAGTGAAGCTGTCATAGACTCCCACCCATTGAAGCGATAATGGGTACTCCAGTCCACTTTCTGAAGGATATAGAAAATTCAAGCATTGTGGACTTAGATGTATGTCTGATATTAAACATGTTAATTGTACATCTACGGTACCTAGACACATCGCAAAGTAATTTGCGACAGTGATTTCGAGTTGAATATTTGGCTTTCCTCGTCCATCAAGACTGGCATGGAAATACACGAAGGTGGCATTGCAACGGTAGGGGAAGACAGCATTAAACGAATTAATTGGCATTCAAGCAGAATGGTAGTGGTATTTATAGGGAAAGATGTAGTAGCCAGCACTAAAATCAAGACTGCAAGGCCATTTCAAAAGCTCTGCCACTCGAAATCTAGGGCCAGAAAGAATGTATAGCGTTAGAAGAAATGAAACGAAGGAACGATTTCTATGACAGTGTAGCGACCATAAAAGTTGAAGATCTCGGCCATAGCTCAGGGTATTGGAGAAACCAACGTACATCACACTTTGAGAGTCATCTTCCGATTGCACTTCCCTGATTGGAGGATGTTTGACTCGTTTCATAATTCACCTAATAGGCGTTGCAGGAAGTCCACGTTAGCAAATTCCCTTTGTCAGCTGTAGTCGGTAGCTGTGGGCAGCTCTATGGTCATTTAGCCGACCTAAGCAATATCCGTGCTCCGGGTGTGTGGGGGGATTCGGCCAAGCCTTCACTACAATCCATGTGGAGTCTGGCCTTCCTATGGAGTGGAAGTTGGGGCCTGCCACCCCTCAGGCGGCTCGCAGTCGAACATGCCATGTGGCCCGTCACCTACCTCTCCAGAATCGCATGGACAGGCGTTCAAGTCCCTAGGTCTGAATAACATCTGTCGGGCATTGATGACGACATGACCCAACAGCTTCTGGGTGGAGGGAACGATGGACTCCACCAGCGGTACCATACAGCCTGTAGGTGACAGGTAGCCTTGCATTACACCATGATTAACTCACGCACTAGCCTCAGCCAGCCCTCAACCATTTCCTCCCGCACATGCATCTCACCGCTGTATGATTCAAGAGTGCCTCTTTTGATGTTAGTCTGTAACACTTCCAATTCCAAGAACAGGTCCAATAGGGGCTCACTGGAGAGCAGCACCTGTAGTGCCAGTTGTGGCTCCAATAGTCATGTAGTTCTTCTATCTCAAATCAAATAGTAAACTTGTAAAATTGTTAACCAAACCTTCTTATCACATATGTTTTTGTTTATTTACACAAACTGGAAGTTATGACATGAAATAAAAAAATAGTTACCAGGCTTCGAAGAAACGTTATTAGAAATGAATTTATTCGCATATTTCAGCCTCGTAGTCATTTTAAATGAACTGGTATCACTTAATGTAACGAAGTTCAACGGGTTGCCGTATTAATGGACCACTGAAATGGGACTGTCGACATTACGTTGTTGGGATGATTCGTACTCACTTAGGAACTGTAACATAGTACCAAACTGATTTCTGTGAGAGCGGTAGAGTAGACTGAAGGGGATTAATGCGGGGAAACAACATTTTTTCGAACAACGTTCTAATGATTTCACGTGCTGCAGTTCAATGATTTTTCCAGGAACAAAAATTGCATATTAATGGTCTTCATACCTATATTTTGGCCTCCCATGTTGATGGGTCAAATATCAACTTCGTGGTGGTTTGGTTCAGCCATCCTCTCACTTCGTGTTGATAGACATTCAGACCATGTGAAATGATGTTTTTTGTACTTTGGATCGTGAAGGTCTGAAGAAAACTCGGCGGTTTGCATAACTCTTCTTTCAGAAAGGGGGAGGGAGCGGCTCTTTTGGTGAAGTATTCGGCGATCAGTGTTGAGCGTCGAGGGAAGGTCTGATGAGGGGCTGAGGAGTCTAGTAATTTGTCACCGACACCCCGGTAGCTCAATGTATCATCATCAGCCTTCTGCGGTTATTAGCATCATCTGTTTGCGTCCTGTGTGTTACATATGTAGAATAGGGCTCCCTCCTCCGACCCCTACGTTGCCGGTGGAGGGAAGAGATACTGTGAAGAGGCTGGGAAAACCCACATCTGTCCCTTCCTTCAGCCCGTCGAACAACAAAACTCCGGTCCATTTCTATTAGGCAACAACCGCACGCTATTCTCCTCAGGCCGCAACATGTGTCCGCGTTCTCCCGCGGGGGAGTCGCGCTCATTACCCCGTTATTTGCCGCTACATCGACTTTCCTTCGTATTTTCCGTCATTTATTATTTTTTTATGCCCTCGTCGAAAGAGAGTGAGGTTTTTTATAAGCTGAGTCACCCCCGTCCCCCTCTTCCCTTGCGGTATGATTCCTATTCAACAGGAGATGAGCCGGAACCAAAAACCACTGCATTCTAGTCCCAACGGAGGTCTGTCTCAGGGAACATCCGTCGTGGGTGTGTCCGAAGTGGCGATGAAACTAGCCCCTGGAGGCCCATAGCTCGAGATTTGTCAATGCGCCCAAAACATCCCCCTTCAGAGTGACGATTGTTTCAATGCCGAGTAAAGAATTATGAATACGCTCCAAGCGAAGGGGACGACAAGCTCGTGGTAAGTATTGGGCTAAGGACCAGTTTCAACTTTCACACAACGTGCAGTTATTAAGCCAAGCATGTCAGAAGAACGATGAAGTCAAATTTGCAATAAATTAACAATTAAAGACAGCAAATTGTCGATTAAAAGTCGACGCTTTCTAAGCCTTCCTTTACCCACAGAGCTCGTCCGAAAACAAGTACGCTGTTCGTTTTACAGACCAAATCTGTTCATAATTAATTCAAACACATCTGGGATTGTCCCCAAACGGAAGGGACGACAGGTTCATGAGTGGATTGTTGAGGACTAGCCTGTCACGACCTTCCCTTAGCCACGGAGCGCGATCGAAGCAGATTCTATAGCGGCAGGCGCTTGTTGCTTCCGTGTGCGTCTGATGGAAAAGTGCACTTGAGCACTTTTTTGAATTCCGTCTCACAAGAACTGCGCTCTTCCTCAACCATTTTGAGAAACACGATAAAAACGATGTAGGTGGAGCACATAGTCGAAATATCCTGAATAAAGGTATCCCAATGTTTGCGACAGCTATTCAATAGTGCTGACTGAAATGTTTTATTGATTTGGCACCATTGTAAGTCCCATTATTCACATTACGCGTTTGTCCATTAATCCGACCAATCAGCTTTTTATTAAACGAACTCATAGTTTTGCTAACAGTCATTGAATTAAAGAGCTCCTATATTTTCGTATAATTTCAATCGCTCAGCTTTCCTAAAGTTCTTAGTTGCTTGGCGGAATTGTGAGATACATCAACTCAAAGTTTTCATTGGTAATTTTTAAACGCGTCTCTATTTCACTCGCACTTTATCCTGACTCTCATACCAAAGCATCAAACTGTTGGCAGTGCTATTTTGGGTGCAAATGCCTCCGTTCAAATGCTTTTTTTTTCTTTTCCGAGGGCGTGCGGGACAAGTCCCTTTGTCACTGCGGCCACGTGTGGGCCTATTGTGACTCTAGCCCTTCCTTAGTAAAAGGCGTCGTACATACCCGCCCCCTTTATGAAGCCGAGTATGTCCTTCACCGCAGCTTCCGCTATGATATGGGGCTCAATAATCCCCTGGGCAAAGTATCCAAAGCGTTTGACTGCTAAGGCATAGGATGTGCTCTGCCGTCTCGTGCTCCTCACCACAGAGTCTGCATTCCACCGCCTCTGAGATGCCCATCTTGTTGAGGGGATACCTGAGTGGACAGTGTCCGGTGTGGAAGCTAATCAAGACCCTCAAATCCCTCCTGGAGAGTGTCAGCATAGCCTTTGCCCTTTGACCAGAAGGCGTAACAAGCCTTTTTGATTGTCGTGGCTGGCAATGCCAATTGGGCGCTATTTTCCTGTGTCTCCCATTGAGCCACCAAACGGTTCAGGTGACTTTTGGTCATACCTACGTGAGATTCAGGCCCAATGGGTAGGGCTTCTGTGCCCTTCTTCGCAAGGTGGTCAGCCTTTTCATTGCCCTCATGCCTCTTGTGAGCCGGCACCCAGATGATGGAAAGCCTATTGTGGGCGCCGAGCTGCTTGAGCGCATGAAGGCATTCCCATGCCAGCCTGGACCTAAAACTATAGGCTGTGATGGCGTTTAATGCGGCCTGGCTGTCCGAGAATATGTAGATCTGCTTGCCCTTGAGTCCCTTAGACAGGATCTCTTCCACGCAGATCTTTATAGCTAGGATTTCATTCAAATGCTTTAGATATTCGCATCTGTTAAATAAACAGGTGAGCTAACCGAAAGGTATTTTATTGATTTGACTTGTTCCGGGGTCACATAATTTCAATCGCGCTGCTTTCCTTTCAAGGTAGTTTTGGAAGTTTTTAAGAGCACTTATAAGGAAGGGGCTTCGTATTGCTATTCCTGGGGCTCATTGACACCCCCCCCCCCAGTACCACGATGAGCGGCAAATCCCTACTCCCTATTACCTCTCACATGTCGTGATACAGGATTTTGAGGTATCTAAACAGTAAATAGGGTTGGTCCAGACCACCTTCACCCTCTCAAAACTACATTCTGATTGAGAAAGACGGAAAGATTTCCTCCGTCCTAAGTTCCGTATTCTTCCTTCGTGCGAGAGCCTTTTATGGGGGGGAATCAGAGGAAATAACCACGTTTATTGAGAGAATCGTCAACGAGGGAGAAAATGGGTCTGGAAAGGCTACGAGGTTTATGTGCAGAGAGGAAGTACGGTCGGCATAAGGAAGGGCGTAAGGTCGTGTGGCAGAAGAGAGCGAGAGATGTAAACCTTAAATACATCGCAGTGACAGGAGCTCAGATTGATCACTCCAATATGTGAAGAACAGTTGGCGAGAAACGAGCCCTCGTTTCAAATTATACGCATTATACAGTAGCCTCCCCCTGTCTCCGTCCCATCGCAAAATCCGCTACTGGTTCGAGTACAATTACTCGCCATCCTCCCCAATGCTCAGGACGAAGGACTCGACAGTCGCCCAACAACATCCACGTTGGAGGGAGAGTAACAAAAGTCTTATTTGATCAGCGGTTAATCCGCCACCTGCTGGAACCCCCTACATCCCCCTCCCCTCGTCATTCCCAACCCTAACGCGCTTTGGATTCCCATTCTTCCGCTGTTTTAATTTCCGATTAAATAAACATTGGGTCGCTGAGTCAGGCGACTCTCTGCCTCCAGAGCTGTGTGATTTATCTCCAAGGGATTACGGCGACGGGCTAAAGAAATGAAAAGGTCACGAAGTCTACGACGACGAAGCCAATAATGTGAGGGCTGGCCGAAGGGATCATAAGCGGGTAAAGTGTTGGGGGCCTCACTTGTTGGCAGTTTGTGTCTTCTAGTAGAAGTCTCTGGCCAGGGTAGATTTGAATGATAACTTACACAGGAAGGCGTGATCTGACAGTTATGGCCGAAGCTCGAGTCGAACTTTGTATCTGCATCGTGACTTGACAGGCTCAATCGACATCCAGGATTAATTATGCCTGGACGTACACTTCCACATGACCGTGCCCCCTAGCAAACTGCACTGAGAGTGTGATTCTCTGTGCAAGCAGCAAACAACAGCTAACCAGACTTTGAAGGTACTAAGAACAGCTATACCAGAATACCCGTCAATTTCCTGGGAGTAAGTAGACTTGCTTGGGCACGTTGGCGCTCTAGCCAAACACCTTTCATAGACCTGCTACCTTCAGAGCAGCCATAGTGACCTCTTCGAGTCTAAACCCCACTGAGGAAAGTCCACAGCAACAAACTGGATAAAAATATAACAATCCAGAGTGTGTTACGAGGATGCATCTCTAGGGTTTCTGTCGGGAATCTGGGCAACATGAGGCATGGTACCCCGAGAGTATACCATTCTTTTCCCCCTTGCCTAGGATCATGTCCCTTACAGCTTGGTTTGTGTTGTGGAGAGAAGGCGCCAAATGACCTTGTTAGGCTAGGATCATTGGGACTATCATTACTCTTCTTTCCTGTATCCGCCTTATCACTCTAAATGAGGTAGGTCGTAAGCTGAGGTCTACAGTTCTCTTGTGGTCCACAGTTTTCAAGGTCCACATCAATTACGACTTCAAACATCCCACTGTTTGTCTCTGTTTGCGTCGACGTCCTCTGGAATGGCGGACTTACTGGTTCCTTCAATGACCTGCCTTACATATAGTGTATGATATACTAATGTATATAGTCATACATACGATTAAGTGACTGTCACCATTCCATACCAATCCCATATTAGTGTGTGAAAGTCCTTTCATCCCATTTTTTGGACTGTTGAATGAATACTGTTGAAACGGTTTATTTGATTGATTTGGTGATCCCAGTGGTTTCGAACACATTCATCACCCAAAGAGTAAGTTGCTTCGAAATGAGTTGTGTTGTCATTTGGTCTTCAGGTTGTCAACAATAGCATCACTCAACTTCCTCAGACCCAAGTACCTAGCAATTAATCCATTTTTTTCGTTCAGTTCGAATGAACATGATAGAACTTAACGGTTTACGTGAAATCAGATTCTAGAATTATAAGTAAAGCACTGTAAAAAAACGATTGCCAATGAGACGTCAATAGATTAAATTTTGAAATGTCATGGGATGTTTGTAATTATTTTACAACTATCATTAATTCACCTTTGTGTAAATATCCTACCGGTCTACCGCCAGGATTTTTCAGAGAGCGCCCGCGTCGTATGAGACCCCCCACCAATTGGTTTTTTTTTTTAATCAGAACTTGAGCGAGAATCCGAAACAGTGAGTACTGACTAAACGGCCAGACGATGATGTCTTTACATCGAAAGCTTGCCCACAGTAACTCACAAGCCAGAGGAGACGGACTCACCTAACAGGTACGTTAACTTTAGTAATCCGAAACACCTCTGTAATAAATATGGCGTAAATAAATCTGCTTGTGCTAATTTATTCTGATTAAATCCGGAGTGAGTTCTGAGTTCGGAGATCCAGAGATTTATTCCGAGTAAATTTACAAAAATGTTCTAATCCATTCCACACCATCATAAAATCTCAACCACAACCTCGTACGAAATCCGCGCTATTGTGCGATGTCAAAGCCAGAAAGACATAGTCATAAGAGCTCCTTTTTTTTCTTTCTTTTCTTTTTCTCCAGTAATGATGTTATTCCTACGTCTTCTGACCTACGACGAGCGAGAAAAAAAGAATCTTTGGATGATACTAAAAACTCGAATTAAGGCGAGGATATTTTCGGATTGCGCACGTGCCTAACCGTATCAACGTCAAACGCTGACAAATTGAGCAGATTGGACGACTACCTTCAAGGTCAGATCCCCCCCTGTACAGCTAAACAAAGCTGTTGGTTTATTATTCATTCTGAATAATAACCCTATGTTTTCGGTCACGAAACATTTTTTACAACCCCCCCTCAAAATTTGATACTTTACGTTTCAAGACATGGAGATAGGTCCAAGGAGGTGCTTGCACTGGGGAGGAAGGATATGAGGATTATATGTGGCCTGTTCACTGGTCACTGTCCGCTGAGGTACCACCTTCCAAATATTGGCAAGTGCGAGGTACAGGTATGCAGGTTCTGCGAGGTAGGGCTAGAGACGGCAAAGCACGTGCTGTGCGTATGCGATGGACTCGCGGCATCGGGCCGTTCTGTGTTTGGGAGGACCTTTCTTCAGCCCGAAGAGGTGGCAAATGCAGAACTTGCGGATATCCTCCGCTTTGTGCGGGAGTGGTGGGGGCGCATAGGTGACGTCACACCAAGTGAGACCAGTGCTGTGGGGCCTGCGGGTGGTGCAGGTGGGCCATGATCTGAGTATCATGGACGCCCTTACAATAGGCCCGTTTGAGGCTGCAGTGAGGGTATTGCCTGCATCCACTGTTTCAAAAAAAAAAAAAAAAAAAAAGACATGGAGATTCCAAATTTGCCATGTCCGTCCGCCGTCTGGGCCGTTTTGTGCCTTTAACGTGGTCTAAAAAGTGCATTCTTTCGCACAAAAATCTCATTTGGTATCTAGTTGTGCCCGCCATCTCGACAATCCGATCGGACGAAGCCCATGATTGTTATGGGCAAAAAACGGTTAAAAAAATTAACGAAACGCAGTATAACGCGGGAACTACAGCGGAAGTCAACGTTTCGTCGTTTGTCCTCCCTCCCTCCCCGCCCGTCTCATTAAAAAACCACCCGCTCGCTCGCTCGCCTCCCAACGACGCTGCTCAACTGCCCTTTCGACTCACAATGGGTTCGCTCGAAGCGCCCTGTTCCAATTTCCCCGACCCGACAGGGCAAAATCATCAGACGTCTTGTTTCCGTAGTTCCATTGTAGTCAGGTCATGTTTGGTTTACTAGTATTCGATGCTGAATCGAATGGGATGGGGGAGCAGTAATACTTAGTCAAGCTGTTCATGAGAATAATAAACCATTGTGTAATAATTTGCAGGGTTTTTTTCATTAATTGCATTTTTATGTGTAGCAAGTGGAGTGTTTTTATTTTCTTTCATTCGCGTTTTTCCGCTACAACTACGTTTTTCGCAGGTTTGACTCCGCCACTTTTCTCACAATTCTGGACCAAACTATTTTGCGCCAACAGTCAATCTCCGCCACAGCCACAATCCTGCACGCGTTACAACTTCCTTATCATAGCTTCAGCCGATCCCCAAAAGCTTTATTTACTTATTTATTTACTGTGAATACGGGACGAGCTCAAAATAGAAAAAGAAAGTGCAGTACAACGAACGAAGAGATTGAAAGTAAGTACGAGTAATAACCGTCAACTGCATTAAGACTAAACTAAGGAGGGCGGATGAGGGACGGCGAAGAGAAAGCTGGGACTTAACAGAGGGGAGTTTCATTGTTCTAAATAACATAAAAGGCCCTTGATAGCTTAAACAACTGTTCATTTTCAGTCTTTGTTTAGTCCGGTCATTCTGATTCTGCATTATTTTTTGTGATAAATCAAGTGACTTTTAAAAAACCTCATTTATAAACTTGCGAACTTAATTACATTTATCAAGTGCAGCGTGGATCGTTAAAAAGTTTGAAGAAAGAGCTACTATTGTAGTGCCTTCAACTGAGACGCATGTATCGGTGTCCTAACCTTATTTGCAATACTGGCAATCAGTCCGCTCTATTCATTGAGTATGAAATAAGAAGCGGGAACTGCTCTGTAATATCTATGAAGGGAGCTGATAAAGCTGCATTAATTTATTTACCAGAGGTCGGTATGAACTATGAAAGGTTCAGTCATTAATAATTTTCAACTTGTTGTGTGGTTGTATTTAGTCGTTTCGATGTATGTTATCATATCATTGTGAGTCTGTCTGGTGCCTGCAATGACGAAAAGGAAATCTCGGAGTTTTCATTAGGAGAAAAGCCAATCGGCGTTGCTTTTCTTTCCGGCTCTAAGACATTTCGTTTTAAGAGAAGGGCGTGGAAAAGGAGAATCTTGTTGGGTGAGTGCGGTGGAGGAATTGGTTGAGGTAAGGGTGTAGGGGGGAGGGCTGTAAGAGAAGAGAGGGATGAAGTGTAGCAGACGAGCTAAAGAAGGTGGGTCACCGTATGATATATAAGATCCCTCAGGATGATCCAGTCTAAACCCTGGCTTAGGGCCTCGGCTCAGGGCGAAATTAATACTCTCCCCTCACGGCACCTATCCGCCAATACCTGGCGCTTTTCTCATCCTGGACAGCGGGGGATGCGTCCCTGCGCTCCGCTGCATCAGAACCCTTTTCCTCTCCTCGGCTTCTGGAGTCTCTTCCATCAGCTTCTTCATTCCTTCGCCCCCCACCCCACCCCCACCGTATTTATTTTATGACCAATGAGAAGAGGGCCGGAGCAACTGAACGGAAAGATAAAGATTTATTCCCGTAATTCCTGGTGAGTGGAAGAGAGTTAGAAAACCCTTTCGTCTGATCCCGGGGTGGGCCGAGGATTTGAGGATTTGCGGCGGCTGGAACTCGATTCTCCCCGATTTTTTTCCCACGGCCGATTGAAACCCACTTACTTCCAATTGAAATATGACTACATTACGCAGACAAGTTGGGTGATTTTGGTAGTTCGTCACCACGACCCTGAAGTGTGCAGAATCATGGACGTTAAAAATCCTTTATTTTGGGGGCCAGATATAAAATACAAAGTCTAACTCTAAATAACGAAACAGTGTTATAAAACTGGGAGAATGACGAGAAGAGCATAATGCATTATCAACGATTCACTAAATGCACGTGGAGCTTATGAAAGTTGTGTGATGCCTCGCACCACATATTTGCACAACTTGTCCATACCTTTGCCCTACTTTTTACCTCTTTTTCTCAATCAAGTCATGTCCCATCAAATTTCTTCAATTTCTCAACTACTTCTACTGATATCAGACTAGTTCTTACTCGTCCTCGCACGGTTATGCGACCGACATCCTAATAATTCCTACTCCATGTGCAAAACGATTTTGGATTTACTACTCAGTTGAAGAGTTGAACATCGATTTCGCTATTTTAATGGGTGTGGTTGGGTGTGATATTGCCTCACCAAGCCCTGAATAAATGGGGGTACCGACAGATTCTTGGTATTGGCTGTGGGCATTTCCTTCTTTATCGTAGTATAAGTTTTCTATTGTCACGTCGTGGTCCTCACGTTTCATCTCCTCGCTCACACCCTCGTCATTTTCCAGCCTGGCGTTATTACGTAAACAGTTCAATGCTGATTCAGTACCCGGTTTCTCGTTTTTAGAAGAAACGATAGTAACAAGATCTTTCAGGGAGCTAGTTATTGGTTTATATTTGTTTCCGAGGAACTGCGTAGTAGCCTCCTCATTAAATTTAAATCTTGATATTTACGCTTCAAAGCCTGCCGTGCTATATGAAGCTGATGGGAGGTTTTAGCTTCCGTAGCAGCTTGCTTCTTTTTGTCACTACTGAAAGTGCAATCGCTCAATCTTACTGACATTATGGCTTCAACTGGTACTAGTGGAAAATTGCGAACTGTATATATATACACCTGTTATACATATACAATCGACTACCTATAACACATCAGAAGGTAATTTAAAATATGTGTCCATTCCACTCCGATAACGACCAGCATTGATATTCCGAGTCTTATCAATGAGAAGAAAATTAAACGGTTTCGTCCAAGCCATTCTAGCCATATCAACGAATATTTGATACGGTATATCATAATGAGCATGGTCTCGCCAAATCAGGTTCAAATTTCTTCCATCTTGAGGAAACGCGCCGATTATATTGGCATTTTCTCTCACATAATGTTTTAAACAGGAAGCATAGCTCTGTGTAAGAAAAAATGAGTCAATGCTATGATGCCTTCCTCTGGTGAAGTACGCTGTGATAATGTCGTTAAAGGATTCACCCACATCATCGAAAATAGCGAGCGTATGGTTCTTTTCATAATCACTTGGGAACTTTTCCACAATCGAGCATTTTGTGTACTCGATTTCAGGAACGCCCTTTATTACTCTATCCAAATATAAGTATTTATCTTGTTGTTGGCTTTTTGAGCAAAGTACGACTCGTCAAAACAATTCGGCAATCATCTGGTTTAGATAAAAAATGTCAAACTGACACTTGAATGACAGATGTCAAGACCTCAGTATCAGCTGATTCAGGGCTTAGCACAGTCCAGCAATAACTTTTTATTCCTTCCGTAAGACGAAAACGCTCGTTATATTGGTAACACTGCTCTCTGGGAGGCCTTAGAGACCTCTGACATCACATAAACATGGTTAAGTAATAGCTTCAAATCCCTTCTCTTTGACGATAATCACCTGTTTTGTTGGCAACACTGCTCTCCAGAAGGCACTGGACCAGCTGATTCTCAGGGAGGCGCTGACGTCATGGGCGGGAGGGGGAGAGGGGTACGTCACACCTGATCCCTTATCAGTTGAGAAGGTCAGTTACTGATACGCCATTCGCCCCTTTTTACACTACTCTACTCCCCCTCCCCCCTCGTCACATTACTGACCGGCCACATTGGTCGTTGAATAGGTAGGAGCAACACTATAAATTCCTGAGCCTTCAGCTCTATTAATTTCACAGTCGCACGTTGAGTCAAGTTCTACCGAGTTCATGTAAACTGAATGAAAAACAGCTTTTATTAGTTGCGAAGGTAATACAAATTAACGAACGCACGTAGGACTGAGGAAAGTGGTGTGATGCGTCGCACTGGATTTTGACTTTCTACAGCCCCGCAAACTAGTAGAAAAGTTACACGATCGGCCGAAAAAATGTTTACTCAGATCTTTACGTTTTCATCACGGAATCTGAAAAATACGTTTTTTAGCAAATGGTATGAACGGCTGAACATATCGCACAAATTCGTTACTTGGTCAGGGTGACGTGGGACGCCCACAATATATGATCCAAAACTAATTACAGTTGTCGTGTTATCGGAGTGATCAAAACACCAACGTTTATTTTTCGTCATTTATACATCTCTGTTAGTCAAACGTAATCTGGCTTTTGATAGGGGCGAGTAAAGGCGAGAACTCTTCAGTTACTGACCGTTACCTTTCACACTAATCCTCGAGATCCCGCCCCTAAGCTTTAGGCAACCCAACAGCCACTGCAGACCCTACAAAGGCGTCGATTTAACGACGTAACCCTAGCCCATGTTAGCTCTATCCCTCATTACTGAACAGGCTTGGGCAATTGATCTTTGAATTAGTCTCAGTACAGAAGAAACGATCAGCGATGAGTTGGCCTCAAGTTCCCATCTGGCAAGGTTTCATATTTACTCTGAGTGGAGTTACGAACGTGTCCCCAACCCAGGAGTTACTGTCGTTGTTCCCTTTCTCACATGACTTCTAAAACAATGCAAGACCCTTCTGTTTCTGACAGCCCCGAAAAGCGCAGCTACGAACAATTTTAGATGACGGTCACAATTTACCGGCTCGCGCTAATCCCAACACATCCGGGAGGCGGGTTCCTTGACAGACAGGGCGCCTGGCCCTGGGATTATCCCTCTCCCCGTTTGAAACGTTGGGCCGCCAGGAATAGAGTGCAGCGGGTGAGGTGAAGTGATGTACTGCCCTGCCGTGTCGCTCCCTCGACCGACTATTCTGAACGACATTTGTCTTCCTCCTAAACGGCTCCTTAATTTGTTGATGATTGCCGTCACTTGACAAGATGCTTCGCCCTCCGAAACGATTGTAGAGAGGGAGAAAGGGCCTCTTTCGTTTCCCGAACTTCCTTCGTGTTGTGTTTTCGAGTCAACGATTGGAAGCGATAAACTTCTCAATAAAGAACACCAAAGTCAAAGGGATGGCGACCAGATTCAAAATTTTAATTGGTGTCGCAGAGCTGGTGAGATGGGGAAGTCACGCTGACGCACTGGAGATCAGACCTGCAGTTTCTGAAGCCCATCACCAGGCCTAAGAACTCTAATCCTTAGGGGCTTGCCAACAACCCCTGAGTTAGGCGTGAGCCACACAGCCCCATAGTAGTTTGATGATTGATTGCTTGATGGTCCTCTTAAAGGTGGATCTCACTCCAATGGATGGAGCCCTTGTGAACCAAAATCGCAGCACTCCAATACCCCCCCCCCACCACCACCGCTCAAGGAAATTAATAGTGAGTATTATTGGGTGCAAGGAGTTTGTAAAGAGAATACGTGCTATAGTTCATTTCCTCTAATAGGGGTTTTGAGGATTTTAGTCACCACATACTACGGAATTGCCGTACGAAACTGCCCAGAAGAACCATGAAGAGCATGCGAATATTCAATGGCTTGGGCCTCAGTGTTCAACAGGAAATAAGAGAGGACTTCAGTGAAATGACTGGGATCGTTCCCCCTCCTTTAGTGTTGAGGAAGCAGCACTGAAGCCGCCTCTCCCTCATCTACCAACGTGTGGACGTACCTATGAAGAATCTTCCTGTCCACGCTTACTGATAGGTTCTCCACTCGTGCTATCTTGATTAGCTTTCTGCCAGTTTTTCCCACCTCTAGCTGTGATTTCTACGCAACATCGCCCACTCCTTCGCAACCCATTCGAAATGGTGGTGGGGTTTCATGGCTCACGCTGCGTAGGAAGCAGGACTGTGCTTCTGTGCTAGTAGCACACACCGTTTTAATTTACTGCCATCCACACTATTTCACTTTTCAGTGGGTTTCTTTCCATCTGAGACTGGTGAGCCCCACTCAAGTAGCGCAACCCCACCGGGTTCAGTTCAAAAGACTAGTTATAAACCCGACCTCAGAAGCAGGAACCCTATCTACCGATTGGATCACCATTTATGGTTTCTGTGAGCCCCCTTCCATGTGACACAGATGACCCCGAGATGATATAAATGACGAGGTCCTTACAGGCAACCTGTTTTTCCTGAGAGAAAAACTCGTAGTTCAACGAGATCGAATCCTGTATTTCTGGTCAGATTTCAACGACAACGACCGACTGACGGTAATTGTGGAAATGGTAAGTTGAAAGGTTGCGCGGCTGCAGGTTGGTATGTGGCTGAATTTCGCCGCATAAGACTCGGGTTACTCGTCACTACTGGATGGACGTAGTGAAGTTCAAAAGGCAAGTGATAAACCAGACAATTTCCCGAACCTCTAACGTACGACGAATTTCTCACATCAAGCTCTTCGTCCGCGCAGTTCAGTTCCATTCAACGAGCTGAATAAAACAGCTGAAACACGCGAAGGCGCTAGACAATCACGTTGAATGAGGGGCGTGCGGTGGAAGTCGGCGCGCAGAGCTATGAAAAGGATCAGAATTAAATCCGCGCGGATTTAGAGGCAGCAGCAACGTCGAAATCCTTTGATCGTCCGTGATCCCCTAAGATTATATCACTGTCACCATCTGATTATTTTGATTCAGAGACGCCACTTAACCGAAAACGCTCTCTTCTTCTCTGGCTGCTCGATTTCGTTTTGAGAAGTCGCCAGAAATACGATTTTGTGCTGAGAAACTCCAGAAAAGTCACGTACTATGCGGAAATATTTGTGCGAGCGCAGGGTGCAGTTGTTTGTTCTTATATTTACGAAGAGGACTCGAATTACAAAATCACTAACATGTTAACAGCAGATACAGCACATACGCGATATCTTCAGTGGCTCCACTACGCGAAAATGAACCTAATAAAAACAACAGTAATGTCATCAATTTCCAAAAAACACTAAAAAATGTGTAGGTGTATCGGCAATCTGCACACCCTACCACTCCCTTGTGAGTGGGCCCCGATTTCGGAGGAGTTCCGCGTTGCTGCATTTAACTGTGCCAAGTTCTTTCGAGGTGAAACAAACAGAAATGTCAGTCGCACTGACAGGACTGCCTCAGGTGATTAAGTACAACCAAGTCGGTGCGTGAGTTTAATATTTGTTTCTTCAAATGACCTCAACTTACTGTAGCCTTTACCTCCAGCCGATTTAAATTATAATCAGGTGGTTTCGGATCATCGCTAGCATTTCGAACCACAAAAACAGACAACGCATCGAAGGTGTTTCTAAAGGTTCGAACGGAAATGATATTTTTCTAGTCGGAGCATAAACATTGAGCTGCCCCCAAAGGCCACACTGTTCAATAGTCGCTTTTTTAATCTCGATGGCTTGTTCCGAAAGTGTTTATCCCTCGAGGGAGATTTCCTGGCAGCGGTGGGTGGGCTGGTCAAGTGGAAACGGAAAGACAAACCAGGGCATCGAGCCCCTCTGTTCGGTCTGAAAGAAGAATGAACAATAATCCTCAAGTGTTGAACAACAAGCTGACATTGAATGCTTGCGGGTCAACATATATGACAAAGGGAGCTGTAGTTTCAAAAGTAACAGATAAACGACAAAATAATTGAACGCGGGAGGGCGTAGTAATAATAAATCATAAGAAACATGACAGAGCACAGCGTAAATAACGTCACTGATCCCCAAACCCAACAAGCCACGTCGACCATACCATCTTCTCGCGCCAAATGTGGACAAGCTGGATAGAAGTGGAGGTGGATTGCTCAATTTGCATGGGCAGTGCTTAGCCACAACAGGGTGGAGCTTACCGACTGAAGTTGCTGTGCTAAATTCATACGACCGCCAGAAGCAAACCTGAAAAAATTAACAGCGCGCGACGCCTCAAGTACATTCGGAGATTTTTATCGCTCTGGCTACTAATACAATTTTTTCATTCAGTTGGTATGAACGTAACTTTCTCCGTTTTACAGTTAGTTTTATAGTTCCGGAATTTAAGTGCTACTCTTGCCACGACCACCAATGAGTGCCCTGGTGATTCATGAGACTGTCAACCAGGTTTTTTAGTGAAGGGTGTGTGTTCACGGCTTCGACGCAAGCCAAATCAGTCTGGGTTTTTTGACCTCAGAATGCCCACACCTGCCCTAACGGCGAAGTCATTGTTTCCTCGAACCCCTGTACCGAAATTCCACCTCCGCGGTTATTTCTAACAGCAACGGATTTCTACCCGGTTCTCTGATCTTTATCTTCCCTCTCCTCAATTTCAGATTCCACTTCACAACAGACAGCTCCTCCCAAATTCATTCACCTACAAACTCTCGCTCTCTTCTTCCGAAACAGTTTTCCCGCTAGTTCACGCATAGACTTCCCCTTGTGTCGCCCTTTTGTACACAAACTCTACTCAATTCGTTGCACATATAATACAGCCCTGCTCATGCTCACCGGGTTTCTTTCTTTCAGTTCTTCAACTCTCCTCTCATGCGCCCAGTATGCACTATTTCAGAATATCAGATAAAAACTAGAAGAAATGGTAGGAAGGGAAACGGAGGTGGTTTGAACCCTGGAATGTCTTGAGTTGTTCCAAGTGATTAGTCTGGTTGCTCTGGCTGTATAGTCAGCTTTTCAGGGAAAGGAGAGGAGACGTGAACAAATACACGACGGCGTTAACCATAAATTAGCCGATAGCCTAATCGTACCAAGCCTTAATAGTTTTCACTGCCTCTGACACATTTGTCTTAATTTTTATAGTTTCTGGGCGTGGCTTCAAATTCGAAGTTCGATTATTTATTTATTTATCTTATTTCATTGGTTCGTGTTATTTTGAATAAAGCTGAGAGAGAAGAAGTAAAAAGTTTCGGTGGCATGGATATAAACACATGGAAGGTTAGTATATTATATTACAGCACCCTCCGCGCAGTTGTAACTGAAGTGAAACCTCTGACAGTACATTCGAACTGCGAAAGAAATACATGCGTTCCTTTTAGCCAACCACCGAGTGCACGGGCGAATGAAGAGCAATAAATTGTAGGAGCTCATGGTTTATTTATAACAGCATCCTTGGGTCTTGGGATGTCTTATAGCTTAGGAGCTGTTATTTTTCAACTCAACAATGAAGACAATCAAATGGTCGTGCCAAAAATTATTGGGCATGTCATTTATACATGGTCTGGCCAAAATCATTGCATGCCTACCGAACGAGATTGTGAAGGAGCGCAACATACTCTCGGACAGTCTGAGAAAGGGTTGTTCAACTGAAGATTCCGCATTGTTCTAAACAGCACTGCGGGGCTTATATAAAGAAGTAACAGAGCCATTCTGGACTATAGGAGGCAGAATAGCTAATTAGGTGGTGAACTGTTGGCACGACAAGGATGCCCTTGAAGCCTTATGCTTTTTGCACGATTTGGACCTTAGTGGTTGCGTTACAGTGGGAGATGTCATTAAAGTCCTGTTGAGAACAGACGACATTGTGATATTTAAAATCGTGAGTGGTGCATTCCTGGAGCATTTCAGAACTTAGTGCCTGCTCGCGTAATTTTTCCCGATCACTTGGTAAACCATCATTGCCTCATCCCCTTCTGGGCAGAAATACTCAAGGTCCGTAATGCATCCTGCTCCTATCTAAAACAAGCTGTAATCGAAATTCTAAACGATATAAAATACGAAGTCCACGTGGTTAAAGCCGTAAGACCAGTTCTCTGGCGGGTTCAGATAAACCCAGCGCAGTTATACACTTACACGAACATTTCATCCTATTGAATGTTGGATATCGATTATTTTCGTGTTTGGAAGCAACTTTCGAACACTTTCGGTCCGCGTTTGTTACAAATCGGTACATTCAGAGTACTCGTTGATGAGAACGATTGCTGACATTTTAGTGGTGATGTAAGTCAATTTGTCTCCAACACCGCTGTACAGATCCAAGTCCAAGTCGATGGGAGAAATAAATAACTGAAGTGTTGGAGAGTTATTTGCGTAAGTGTTACTCGACCCGCTTGAAAACTGCAGTATTTCTACTGACTTCAACTGTGTGGGCTGTATCAATCGTGCTGAATACTCATTGTCTGGGGTAGCATAGTCACAGCCAAGAGTGCTGGCCCAGTCCCAGAGATCTGGGCTCCTGTGGATAACCAATGCACTGAAGCCACTCAAAGTGCTCACTGGCCAGTTACCAGTTGACTTGGCCATGGAGTGCATGCTGGACGAGTGAAGAGCCTACACCGCTTGGGTCGAACTCCGTATAGACCTCTATAAAGAACGAAACTTGCCACGCTAGATGGATGGGTTTTAGATAAATGGAAAGCGAGATGGGAATCCTCATCAAAGGGACTTGACACGTATGAGTTTCTTTCCTAACATCTGTTATTACAAAGTGGGTTCAGCCAGAGCATGGGAAGAGCCAATTCGTGACGGCGACTTCATGGCTCCACTTCTTTTGCCTCAAACACTCTTCGTCATGCATGTCTTGCGCCTCCAGTGCGTAGGAAACAAGAAACCACGTACGGAACTGTAGTTCCTACAATAGTTCCGTATGATAACACACACGGGCAACAGCTCTCCACAGGGGGACCAGCTAGGTGAAAACCTGCCATACCTCCATAAGTCTGGGTTTGGTAGATGCTGAGCGAGTGTCTGGGCTCTTGCAAAATAACGAAACTCTCTTGTGACTGTTAAGGAACAGTCATTATGCAATTATGTTTGTCTACGGTAAGAGAACAGCTACAGACGTTGAGTTGCACTAGCTAGAGAGCGGATGAAGCACTTGAGCTGAATGGTACATCTGCGTCCTTTGGCGTTTGAGTCCACCATCGCCAGAAAATCAATACCACAGGTCTGTTTCCTTATTTGATGACTGTTCCTAAACCATCGACGAGGGTTATATGCCACAGTTCGTAGCACTCGTTACATAAACTACAGAATGCTAGGGTTCCTTAGTCCTTGACCTCACAGCGCAGTGCTTCATTACGTCAGCGTTAAGGCGGCAGTCCGCGCCGCGACCGAGACCGGAGACAGGAAGACGGTCTCCGCCCCGGACAAGTGGTGTCTCGTGTCGCGATCGAAAAGCCCAATCCCAAGACCAATCGAAATCATTTTCGACGACAAATTTGACCAGAATAATCGGACAAAAGTTAGAACAATTTTTTCTTTCAAACGTGATTCTTCCTTTTGTTAGCATTATGTTTTTCAGTAAATTTAAGGCATAATCAAACTGTGTTTTACCGAAAACACGTCCTGAACATATCGTCAGTAAACAACAAATGGATATTCTTCACTAATAGCGAAGATGATACTTCTTGCCCTCTAGTCGAATATAATTCGCTAATAAGCAATTTTTTCTTTGATTGTCGTATTCTTCTTCCTCCAACAGTAACTCTACTTGCCTTTCCATTACACTTTTAAAATTAGTGATACAGTCAACACTACACACAACTGACTTCATCGACAGACTACCATTCGGGATGTACCGCTGTTTTGGTTGCAGTCTCGACTCACTGTTGATACCGAAGAGACCTAGGCCCTCTCCGGTCTCCTGTCTCTGTCTCCGGTCTCGGTTTCGTAACCTGGAGGTGGACTATTTTATGTGAAACATTTGATCCAACACTTAGGATGCGCGAGGCAGTGATTACAGATGGTGGCAATAAAACTACTACGTCACCCGACTTCAATTTCAACATTTTATAGAAAAACTCGCTTCACTCAAAAATGCGCAGACTGATTTTACGCACATTTTACACAAAAAGAAAACAAACAAATCAATTAGTTGGCTTTTCTTCTTCCTCTGCTACTCTTCCTGTAGCCCTTCCTCGTTCTCTCTCTCACTCTCCGAGTCTACACGCTACAGAAAAAAACTTCGTAATCAGAGTCACCACCAGTTCAATTTGTTTTTCATTCGGCCCGTCTGTCAGCCCTCCCGCCTGCCTGCTGAGTGATTAATACGCTTCCAGAATCCGAAGCCGTCCTGCCCGTCGCAAAAACATTGGAGCTGACGCTACAAAATCGCTCGTATTCCCTCCACGCGTCAATTTTTTACCGTTTTTCTTTCGTTGTCCACTCCCGCTCTCTCTCTCCCTCTTTCCGAGGTGTTTACATTTCAAACCTGAAGTTGTTTCGGTCGGTTCATTTCAGCGAATACCGCGGCTTTCACGTCGATACTTTCCACGAAAAAAAGAAGAAAAAAAAGGTGGGGCGTCGAAGGATTGCGTTTGGGGTAATGAACAGCGTTGCGGTTGACTCAACAGAATCCGAACGGGCATTTCTGCTAGGTACTATCATGTGGAACGTTTTGCGGGGACACACATGCGCGGTGAAGTGCTTCGCAAAATCCTCCAGTACGTTATCGATCACGATCCTAACAATTAACAATTCTTGAGGACGTTGGCATCAGCGTCTAGTCTAGGCTTGGGAAAAGAGTGAAAACTATAGATTCACGTCGTCAGTAACTACACACGATTTATCCACTTCAGCGATTATTTTATTTTAATGAAAATTCGCTCACCTCGCTTAAGTTTTTCCAACGGCTCCGAGTGGTGTAAAGTGGTCGGTGGTTGAGGAGGTAATCCATCGTGGTGGTGATGGTGGTGGTGGAGGAGAAGTGGCTGTTGGTCCAAAGCACCGTTCCCACCTTCGCTACCTCCACCGCCGTTGCTTCCGCCATTGCCGCCAGTGCTGCTTACTAGATCCTGCAAGCACAGGCTCGAGTCTGAAAGTGGCTCCATTCACTTCCTCCACATTCCCAGCCTTCAGTTTTGTATGGTACCTGCAAGAAACGAGATGAAGAGTGGAATCAGTGAGGACTGCGATGTAAGCTTCGGGGTGGTGATCATTAATGAATTCTTCGTGCGCTAATGCGAAGCTCTGAGAGGCCCATGGGCATAATAAGTTTCCTCGTCCCGTACCCAAATACATGATCTGTTTTTGCGTTCAGCGTAACGTGTTCCAGTAACAACAGCTTTACAGCATCGCGTCAACACATAAAATCCAGACCACGTCGAAAGAGGTATCAAACGAACAAAAATATCTGGTGCGACGTTCCACCCAACTCTCCTCAGCCCCACGTCTGTATCAGTCTCTTTTCTTAAACAGTTTACATGAACTAGAACTTAGAACTTGAGGGCTCTGTGAGGAAACTGCCATGAAATGTATTTATTGAGTATTGGTGATTTTTAGGACGGTCAACAAGATTTCTTCGGACAATTTTGTATTTATTGTTCAGTAATTGTAGGGAAGCACTGTGAAAATATCTAGTGCAACCTTCCTCAGCCTTTCGTACGTTCAGCGATTTTCATCGCTCTAGGTATCCATTGATGTTCAGGAACTTATTGACTGCAGAAGATGTGGCAATAACGAGTTGAGTAGAACGAACTAAGAGAGGGAACCACTCGGAACGAACTTACGTGAGATACAGTTGTACGTTGCCTGCAGTGTGTCACTGAGGGGCCGCTTTATACAAGCAGCAACATTACTGTTTGGCGCAAGTTATTATATTATAATATCCCTGTCTTCCCTACATTGCAACAGTCATTTCTGAGTCCCCAATAACCTAATAATACTTCCCACCTTTCAAATCTCATTGTGATATTCTTCATTCCTATTGCATTCGTTCGAACCTTGCCCAATGCGCATTAATTTCGTCGGCAATACCCTGAGTGGAAGCGTGTGTTCCGAACTATTACTGTCGTGTCCTCTCCTCGTGACTATATTAACTGTAGCTGTACTACCGAAGTAGTCTGTGTTCTGTACTATATTGTACTACGAATTTTTCATTGCTGGACATAATAACCCTCTGCGTAAGGACGCGTAAGAAGTACTCTCACCCCTCGCTCTCTCACTTATTGAACAAATGTTAAGAGGAAAAGTCACCTTCACAGACTGGTAGAAGTGTTACAATGGAAATAAAGTTGATGTGTTAGACCAGCGTTCACCACGAGAAGTGATATTTGTTTCACTCCCTTGAATCTGCAGAAGCTCTGGGCACTTGTGAGATGTGCAGTGGTGAGTGGTTCTGGCTTGACTTTCCTCCGAAAAGAAAGGGCTTGCACTAAGAGCGTGTTTTGAGAGGCGGGGAGAGCCAGAAAAAGGCGAAGGTCCCAGAGAGCCTTCGTTATTCTTTCCTGGCCGTTGCTCGTATTGAGGTATTTTGTAGTTATTTTATATCTACACGCACTGTACAGGCAGATTCATTAAAGGCGTGAACAGAGAATACCATTATGAGCATACAATAAGATTTTTACAAGGCTAGGTTGTGACCGAAACCATACCCTTCGTCTAAGATCAGGAGTTTTGGAGGAGGACGTGTGCCCACAGCTCATAAAAGCAGCCGTTGCTGCGCTGTGCGATTGTACGTCTTACGTTTCTGTCTCAGCATGAGTAGAGGGGGTTGTGGTGTGCGTACCAGATGCCAGTTTGTATTGTGTACGTTAAACGTGCGTGTTCCTAGGAATAGTCATATATAATATGAGACTTCACCCTTTGGAGAAACATTTTAATAAAAATGTTCACGTTGATTTGTGATTAAACGCGTATTTTGGCAGCAAAGACCAGTGCGCCATTATTGGCCGCGTTCAAATACACTTTGAAAGAACTAATGATGCCCACTGCCTCGCCGTCATCATAGTATGCGCTCTTAAGCGCTAAAAGATTGTCGACTGCGGCACTAGATCGTTCACTGAGCGCGCAGAAGACCGCCACCTATTTCGCCTCACCAAGTAATCTTGGATAACGACAGGCCAGTGAGATCTGAAAACAACATGTCACAACTCCACAGAGGCTCAGCCTGAGGGAAGGATGCAACATGATCAACGAGAAGCTGGATTTCAAAGGCATTTTCTGAAACCAAAATCGGTGACTCAACGTCGTCTAAAACGCAGAGATGAGGTGATCATTGAGTCAGTGGAGGTGTGTTGGAAGCGTTCTTCTTTGTATCGCGGCAGATATCCCAATATTGCAAGTTTGCCCTTTTGAAATTCGAAGGTGTCCAAATACACACAGTTATCTGTATAGTTTTTGTGAACGACATCTGCCAAATATTAGCTGTAGCTATCTTGGTGATAACAGCAACTTTTTCCCCTATAAAAAGGCTTTAACGAGTCTAATCTCCTCTTTTTTCTTCGGGCTCCCAGAAAATTGCTCTTTATTACCGTTTTATGTCTCACGTCAACAACTTACCGTGCGGCTGTTCCCCACTTGAATAAATTCGTGTGGGGTTTCATGGTAACGAGTGTGGAAGTGAAGATGAGCTTACTTTGAACAGTGATCTTCAAACGCGTAGGAAGGATCGGTATATTTTCCCGTGCGCACCTTGGCATTGCCCTTATTTACCTGTTGCCCCTTCATCGTATGCTTCGGAACCAACTCGGACTACTTTAAAATTGGGGCCCCTTAGCGTCAGTGGGAAAGCTTCGGGAGTAACGCTGCTACGGGTGGAAGTTTCATTGAAAACTTCGTGCATAACAGTAAACTATACCTGTGTTTTACACGAACACACGACTTTCACTCTCGTCAGGCTCCTTAACCTCTTATGGTTTCCCCGATTGAGTTTCCCCCACAACCTTCCCCCCATAACGGATCTTCTTCGCTATCAAATGACTTCCTGAACCTCCCAGAGGATTATCAGTCGACTGTCGTGGAGGTACGGCAGGTTTTTTGATCTTAGGGCTATTTTCACCAAAACAGCACTGACCGTGATCAATCTAATCACAGATAGATAGGTAGATCAAGGCTAACTAACCTGTTTCGTCCCCACCTCGCTAACCGAGAGATAGCCGTGATTTGAAGAACAAGAGGAAGGTTGTCCAAGAAGACAGTGGACTAATGAGGTTACAGTAAAGTAAGGTATCAAGACGTCTGTTCAACATCCCGTCCCGTAAACGGGCCCGTAACCGTACAGCCCATAGATGTCTAATCGTCAACAATCCATATCTGACCAAATTGTAATTTCTAATAATTGTCAGAAGCCAAAGCGGCCGCATTAACTCCATTTGTCGAATCTGAAATTGGCGAGGTGCATGAAGTGCGAGAGCTTTGTGCACGTTCAGAGGGCTCTTTGTTCATTATTATAACTCAAAAAGCACGCGTAATTTATTCACAATAATAATGGAGATACAAATAGAAGAGAATGATTGACGTAGCACGGTATTCGAGAACAGATATGAGAATATGACAAGGAAAGATATGAGCTAACCGCCCAATTTATTGTTGTTATTGCTTGATCGGGGCTAGAGCTTAACCGAATCTGGTGAAACCCGTTTTTGCGGAGTGGAGCCGTTAGGCCCTGTTAACTGAGGATCTACACAGTTGGCGACAACGGCCTTTTCCAGTCTCCCGGTGGATAGCTGTTGTACGAGGTATGACCCCGGGAATCCCGTACCATCTGGGAGGAGTTCTCGATCTGATTTCCTACCTAAGCTACCTATTTACTTGGGAGGCAAGTTTCAAAGGGACAGACGACCACGTTTTGGTGTCGTAACCTTCTTCGCAAACTGGGAGAAATGGTTATAAGCTTGCTTTGTAACAGTCAATGCCGGTAGGTTTGTCTGCTCTTCCAACGACCATCGCTCACCGTTGTAGAAGCTATAGTGGAACTGCACGTGGTTTCTTGTTTCCTCCACACTGGAGGCACAAGACGTGCAAGATGGAGGGTCTTCGAGAGAAAAGAAGTAGAACCACGCATTGAAGTCACCATGTCCAGTGAAGAACTAGCTGAACCAGTCCCACATTCTCCTATGACTTTCAAAAGTAGTTTTTGGGGTGGGGGGGGGGGGGAATTATACGTGTCACGTCCCTTTGACGAGGATTCCCATCTCGCTTGCCACGTATCTAATGTCAATTGAACTAGCGTGGCAAATTTCTTTCAAAAGAAACTACTCTACTTCAAAAGAAAGAAAGTACTCTACACTTGTCCTTGTCAACCGTGCGCTCAATGACCAAATCCAACTAGTGGCCAGTGATCACCTGGAGTGCTTCTCCCAAAACTGCCTTACAGACCTTGATGATTCACCAAAGTGCAGCTGTATGGGATTGGGCTAATTCATTGAGTGTCACTCACGCCTAGATAGATAACCTTGTACATAAAGATAGTGTCACAGTAACACATTTCCTTTAAGAGGATTAACTGGGGTTTGTGTTCAGTTACCTGCAGCTTGATGGGCTCGCACCACTGGGTGACAGATTGGAGCACATGGTGGGGTTTTGGCTCGATTTGGGGGATCGAGTACGCATGGATCAGTACATTCAGATCATCCACATAAGCGTATGGCTCACAGTCAGTCTCCATGAGTCTTCTAAGAAGAACTTCGAAGAGGCCATTCCAGAGTGCTGATCTGAGGACCAAACCTTGTGGGCACCTCTTCACCATCGTCCTCCGGACGGAGAAATGCCTGTATGCATTCTATCTGTAACTTCTGACGAGCAAGTAAAGATGATTCAGGAGTGCTAGCCACCAAATGTTGCCAAACGCTCCTCTGATGTCAATGAGAGCTACTGCGCAGTGAAGCATTGTGGATTTTGACAATGACATGCTGCGTGGACCATCCTTTGGTACACCCGTATTTAGGTCGCTGCCAAAGACTCTTTCAAGGGACAGCTACATCAGGTTTTCTAATGTTTTGCCTAATATGGAAAGAAGGCTGAGTGGTCTCTATGGTCTGACTTATGGGGTCACCTCCCTTTTGATGGGTGACGACACGCGCAGGCTTCCACTGGGCGAGGGATTGTTTGACCTGCAGACAGTCATTACATAAATTAAGGAGGCCGCTGGAGATCACTCGGCCTTTCTTAGCGTCTTGCTTTATATTTTATCTGGCCCAGGACAAAATACCTTCCCTCGGCCTTAGAATCCGAACAGCTAAACACTCGCTCTCATGTCTCGTTCCGAATCACACCAGTTCACTTATTCGGAGACTTGGGCGTCCACAAAGGCAGCCGTTACGTGATCCCATAGAATATGCTCTGTGTTGGTGATCAGTTGAGCAATATTACACCCAGCCACCCGTAGGGCTTTCGTAGTTCTGCAATCGGTATCAATGAACTCACAAATATATGCGGGGGAAATGGCGGTTTAAAGAGAGGCGCAATCGCTGCAATTCTTATCAAAGTCAACCAAACCGCTTCATAGTTCTCGGCAAAGAAATGCATATACTGCTGAAACCCGCAAGGGGAATTGCTGTAATATTGAGAACATTTCTACGGTTCTCATCAATCGTCGGTGCACATGCCGTGAAAAAATACCGGAGCTCCACTATTGGCACTTGTGTAAGCTCATTTTAGTCCATTTTTTTGGTAGGGGCAAATTAAGATTATACATCATCAAGTTACGTATTTGCTGTTGATTTGATTGCACTATTCAAATTAGCCTTTGAGAGTCAAGAAGAAAGACAGGTGAACCTCGAAGGTGGCGATAGACAGATGTTTACAATCACTGAGTCAATTACGACAGTTTGCTGAAAGGCCTACTGAATTCGAAACACAAAAATGAGCAGCCTGTTGCTTTTGAGTCGAGAAAAATGACGCGATTTGCCAGCAAACGTCCGTTACCTCCTTTAAAAAGAATGATATTTGCGTTACTACTTTAGTTTTCCCATCAGACGAAAGGAAAGATGGAAACTCGCATGTCGTGCGTTGGTATTTGTTGCTTAAATATTGTGCTTACGCTCAAAAGGATCGGTTCTCCAACTGCTTCCCCAGCTATCGGAAAACTAGAAGCTACTTTTTTTATCCGATTTATTAATTAGCCTCGAACTAGTCCTCCGTTGATCCCAGTTCGACGTCCAAGCAGGGAAATTGTGTTTCATCAACTAAACAGAGTGGTCGACCGAGCCTTGAAAACACACGAATAAAAGCGAGGGCGTGTGGCTCTTTATTGGCAAGAAAACGGATTTATTTTTATAAGCTTCAAGAAAGAACACATACAGCCGCGAAAAGAGCGTAGTTTTTTGGTTATGTTACATTACACGCCCAGAGTAAGGTTGACGGCTATCGTCCTATATTTGGATATCGTCTTCTGTACGGGTGACCGCACAACTGAGCATTTAACCCAACTAAGGGCAAACTGCTCAGTCCCCTTGGACCAAGCTGTGGGGCGGACGCATATTAAAAAGGCTACCTCACTGCTTCGGGAAGATGGCGTGGAATGTAGACCCAGGGTGGCCATGAATGGGTCGAGGGCCTATGGCAGACCACCCACCAATGAGCTGGTGGCGCTCTGTTTTTCGTTTAGTCCAGCCCATGGCCATAGACATAGATTGTTGAGGATACCTTTGACATACACCCCCATACTTCATCAAGATGATGCTGAGTCACTCCTCAGCAGTTCTACCATCCAGTGCCACAGGGTTGGGCCAACAGGCGAGGTGCGTTCGAGTCCGTGATAAACACCGCAATACCGGAACTGTCAGAGATGCCAAAGTAAACCACTATGTCGCACCCACTCACTAGGACCGTTCATCTTGCCAGTATTCCATGAATTGCCCAGTCGGTCGAGTTACACTGAGTACCACAGCACTACACGGAATAGTGCTTCGCTCACAGTTAAAAACGGCCGAGTTGACGTTGTAGTCGTTTTGGGTGAGCATTGTGTCGAGATTGAAGGAATATCTTAAATTCGTTTAAGTAGAAGTAGGCGAGTTTCAGGGGCATTCTGGGTGTTGATTCTGACTGTAGACACTTGCGGCAGATCAGAGAGTGCACAGGCTCGACTTTTTGGAGAACATGTTAGTAGAATGGAATGGAAGGTAGATATGCGTTGGTCGAATATGCTGCGTGTCGAACTTCTAAGCAAATACATGGCGCAGACGTAGTCACAATGAGTCAAAATACACGGAGGATATAACAAATATCTAGAGTGACGCATCATACAACTTTCCTTAGCCTCACGATCACTAATTTTCATCGCTTTAACTGTTAATCCAATCTGTTTCATTCAGTCCATTTAACTTGTTAACGCATAGCTTCACGTTTGGATTTTATTGAGTTCCCTCTACTCATGCTACGACCATCATTGAGCAAACAGTACACAAGGAGTTCATCACAATTTCTACAGGATTTTTAGAGAATCCCGTGTTTTCTGGTATGGAATTATTTTCTGAGAGAAGGCAATAAGTGAAGCTGGTGATTGACACTCGGGAATACCTGGGGTTTCTCCTGATTTTATGATGAACTTTATCTCATCGTGTAAGTAGTTTATTGGATTTCCACTCTGAATAACTATAAATATAATCCCCCCATCATATCATTTGATCGGGATTTGTTAGGAAAATATCCGGCGCGGCCCATCACACAACTTCCCTTAGCTCTACGTTCATTTAGCGGTTTTCACGGCTTTAGCTACTACTCTAATCAATTTTTCACTCACCTCGTTTACAAACACGTCACATTTTACGAAGCAAGTTGGAGCGCTTAAAGCTCCGGAGTTTATTGTGGTGCTGCTACTCATGCCAAGATCATTATTTAGAAATCGATACGCAGAGAGCGAATGAGACTGTCACGCGATTTTATCGAGATCGATAGTATTCACGGTTTCCAAATTATGGGGTAAAAACTGTAGAGAAATGGTAGTAGGTAGACGGCGGTGGTTGGGATGCCGGAATTTCTGGATTCGCTCCTAATTATTTTACGTGCATTATTAAACGCTCATGTACAGATATTTTATTGGACTACGACGCTGATTTTTGTGAGAATGCGGGGTCATACGTGTGGCGGGGTTTATGGGGAAAAAAGCGCTAAAATTGATTTATGATAATTTATTGTGCTGCCCTCGTCATGCTCCCACAAATGATTTTACAATTCTTACCAATTTTACAATACCGTTCAAGCTCTCCACATAAAGCGTTTAATCAAAACCGTTATAGCCGTTTTTACTTTCCGCTACCCCCAAGGGAAACGAAAGTATAGTAATCTAGTTGAAAAAAAAATTTGGGTTTTCTTCAGATCTTTACGTTTTGAGGTCTACTGAGTCTAGCAAACCTAATTTCCGTGGTCCGTGTCTATAGTTCGATTTGCGGGAGAACGGCTGATCCGATTGAGCTGGTTCTTTTTTTGTTTTGTTCGTTATTTTTTGTAGACACCAAAATAAGGTTATGGGCGATTTGGGCCGATGGGAAGGGGTCGGGGTGGGGGATAAAAATGTGCCAAAAACAAGGGTTTTTCGCATTTTTCTCGAAAACGGCTCTAACGATTTTGATTAAACTTTCAAATTATCTTCTACTAATCAATACCTAACTTTTCTTCTCCATACATATCTCCATGAAAAGACGGTGAACGGAGATATAGGCCTATGAAGCAAAAATACGTTTTTTACGCTTTTTGGCAAAACGGCTTCTACGATTATCACCAAACTCTCAGAATGTTTTGAAATAGTTAATACCTACATATTGTTCTGAATAAATGTTCCTCTGACAGTTCATTGAACAGAAATAAAAATCAAAATGTGTCGAAAATAACGTTTTTTCGAACATTTCCGTAAATTCCAGGGTAACTGCTTCACCAGATGTGATAAATCCCATGGAGCATAGGAGCATTCTAGCATTCTACACCAACATTTTGTTTTCCGCAACTATTTCTGTATCCATCTGTTGAACGGAGATATAAGCCAAGTTAACTCAGAAAAGGAGATTTATCGAATATTAATTTATCGGTATTCCACTTTTCTCAAAAACGGCTCTAACGATTTCGATCAAACTTACGGAGTACTCTCAGCTAACTAGGCCCTACATTTTGTTCTATATAAATGTTCCTGTAGAAATGCGTTGAACGAAGATATAGCGCCCGCCTATGTAGCTGGTGTTCGAACTTAAAGGTGTGGCGGAAAGTTGTGTGTTGCTACGCACCGCTCGTTAAGAAAATAGATTTGGCGTTTTGTTTGTTGTATAGGTTTTAGTTTGCGATCGATTTTCTTCATACCACGCTGAGCCAAGGAATGTAAAAAACTGCTCAAACTGCTAAAATCAAGTTTATTCGAAATGTGATAATTTACTGTGGTGCTCTCGTCATATTCCCACGAACGAAAACTGAGTATTACAAAAACATAATAAACGTAAACAAAGTCACACATATCACGCTACGATATTGGATTTTTCCGATTAAGTGCGCTTTCGTACCTTTCGGTTTGCTTAACTTAACCACGGTAACGTCGAAGTTATGTGAACGTTATTGGAAGACCAGTAAATGGAGTGGACATCGCGTGACTCGAAATGTAAATTCTAAAAGTCGGAAGGGAGATTCTAAAAATTGTCCCAGCTCTGTGGGTTCCAACTGAAAACCTTCTGCTGATCACAATGCATAGCTTTTCTTTCTACTTCGTTGAGCTAAGTTAAGTAATAACGGTCAAACTGTTAAATAAGTGGAGCCCCTGGGACGTGAGGATAGCGGCGAGCACGGGTTATAATGATTCTAATTGGAATCACCTAGGAAGGCTTCAAATCTAGTTAGGGAGAGTTGAGTAGAAAAATTGACGTTCTATATTACGGGGGGTTTGAGAAAAAAGTTTAAAATGTTATCATGTAGAGGTGATGTTATTGGATTTAGTTACAGGTGCAATACAAACTTGGGGTAAAAGGGGTGAGTGCAAATTAAAATGTTGTTGTGGGTTAGAGTATTGTAGGTATGCACAGAAACATTTGGGGAGCACGTCAAGAATTATATTAACAAGTGTGATTCAGCGGTTGCCAATCACTTAAACGAATCACGTCATGCCTTCAATTATCTATCTCCATTCTGCTCCACAGTAGTTCACATAAACGTTTGATGAAGCCACTCTGCAGAGTTCCTTCATTGATAAAACGCGCAAAGTGTGCCTATTCCCGTTATCATCGGGTACAAGGCCACTTACTTAGGCTTGATTGGTCACTGCCCCGTTGTCACAGTCAATCAAGGGAGAGTAATGGGCTAATTCCAGGGAGCGACGCCCTTGTGGATCACCAAGGCCTACAAGACAGCATCCACTGATGCACTCCACTGCATGGTGGGCAAGTATAGAGGGAAAAGGGAGCTTCCCCTGCTCTGAGTCGAACTCAGTATAGACCTCTCCACTGCACAAAAACTTGCAGGCACTAGATGATTGGGATTTAGAAACATGGCAAGCGAAATGTAGATCGTCGGCAAAGGAACGTCACACATACGTATTTCCCCTCAACATCTGTGAACGTCTTAGAAGAAAGTGAGTTGAGCCAGAACATTGGACGAGCCAGTTCCATACGGGCCAGTTGGTAAAGAAGGTTATGACAAAAAAACGGGGCCCCTTCAAACTCGCCACACGCGTAAATAGTTAGCTCAGGCGGATTAAGAACTCCTCCCGGATGGTACAGCATTCCACCTCTGCATGTTTCATATGGGCAACTGAGCTCCACCAGGAGACTGGCTGAAAGACAACCTGCCTTCACAGATCTGGGTTCAGTGGGTGCTGAGCGAGTGACTTGGCTCTTGTACGATAGCGGAACTGTACCCTCCAGTACACGTCAATGATTTAACTATCCCAAGAGGGTTCTGGAACAGTCTTTGTGATAAGTAAACAGACCAGTGTGTGTGTGCGCGCGGCTTTTTGTTTGAAAGGGGGGGGGGGACCAAAAAGCACCAAAAACTAGGGCTTTACGTATTTTTCTCGACCGTTTTTCTTCAGCACTAACGATTTTTATTGAACTTTCAAATTATCTTCTACTAGCAGTTACCCAACTTTTTTTCACTTTTTGGCAACACGCCTTACCAGGCGTGATATAACTCTTTTATTGTCATTTTGATAAGGAAACAGATCTGTGTAGCGCACCACATTTTTACTCTTGGCCACCCCAATGGGTAAGAAAAGTACTGTAATCACGCGTTAAATAAAAAGTTGTTTGTTTCGCTCGTTAGAAGTCGTATAACGTCAAGGGCAGAAGAAGCGGAGGGTGGGGGTGTATCAAATATACATTTTGTTCAAACATACAGCACTCCTACTCTATAAGAATCTGTAAAAGTACGATGATCGGAGATTAAGAGCTAAAAAGCGAAATATTTTAACTTTGTGCAAAAAAAACGGCTCTCGTAATTTAAATTAAACTCGCAGGAAGTCTTTAAATAGTTGAAACCTGTAAACTGTTCTCAATAAATGTTCCTCTAGCAGTCCATTGAACATCGTGATCGCTTCTGGTATTACTTCAGGCGTTTAAATACGTGCACTGATGAGACAAAAACCTTGCGACGCGTGTGAACTGACTGGAACGACCCGAATTCGGATGTTGCCACAATCAGCTCAAAACGTACCTAGTTGCACGGTTTTGAACTCACAAAACGACTGATGACAGTTACTCAGCCAGAAATCCCTGAAGAATTTGGCAAATAACGTAATCATCAAAAATACGCACGAAAAGGCGGTTCAAAACGCAGTGTCTGGACGTAACGTCAGAAGGGTTCATGATAACAGCTCACGCCACGAGGTTTTTGTTTGTTTTGTTTTCCTCCATTTCGTCATACTTCAATCCTGCGTAATACTGGTCCCGAATCTGCGAGCTACATCCGCTTCTGGAGCCAAGAATGAAGACACGGAGGAAAGACAGCTCCAGAACCTCCCAAACTGCTGGGCAGAATGACGGCACGCTGCAAAATTAAAATAAAGAGCTGCCAACCTGATGGAATGTGTTAAACGGTTCCGGGTTGGTTCTGAATGGGCCGCTAAGAGCACACCCTCCCTCCTACGTCCCAAAAACAAAAAAAGCCTCTTCTAGCTGAGCACTACCTGGGCAAATTGAGCAACACGCCTCCAGTTTTCATCGCAATTAAACATGGTGCAGGCGAACGCCTTGGTGTGAGCCAGCCGAATGTCAGCCTGGCCACTTTTAGCACTGGAAGATGGCATGGGAAGCATCATTCACCATTGCCCTGCAGTGCAGGCGTGTTAAGGTAGTTCGAGTACGCCCTAAATGCTCCCTGTCCCGTAAGGACCTCACTACAGCGCCATCCGAGCCATGTAGCAAGTGCTGGAATCAGTAGCCTGGACCACCACCACGACAGAAGGGTTCACGATAACAGTAGCAGTAACAGTTGAGGCGGTTTGACCAAATACAAACAATAAGAATAAATAGTAACTGCTGGCGAAGGAGTATAGACGATGACGACAGAATTGAACGAAAAATATCTGGTGCGTAGCAACACACAACTTTCCGCCACCCCAGTAATTTCGAACACCACCTACATAGGCGGGTGCTATATCTTCGTTCAACGCATTTTTACAGGAACATTTATACAGAACAAAATGTAGGGCCTAGTTAGCTGAGAGTACTCCGTACGTTTGATCGAAATCGTTAGAGCCGTTTTTGAGAAAATTGGAAAACCAATAAATTAATATTCGATAAATCTCCTTTTCTGAGTTAACTTGGCTTATATCTCCGTTCAACATATGAATATAGAAATAATTATAGTGAACGAAATGTTGGTATGGGTGACTGAAAGACACTCCATTAAGATTTATCACATCTGATGAAGAAGTTACCCAGGAATTTACGGAAATGTTCGAAAAAACGTTATTTTCGACACATTTTGATGTTTATCTCTGTTCAATGGACTGTCAGAGGAACATTTATTGAGAACAATATGTAGATATTAACTATTTGAAAACATCCTGTGAATTTGGTGATAATTGTTGAAGCCGTTCTGCCAACAAGTGTAAAAAACCTATTTTTGGTTCATAGGCCTATATCTCCGTTCACCGTATTTTCATGGAGATATGTATGGAGAAGAAAAGTTAGGTATTGGTTAGTAGAAGATAATTTGAAAGTTTAATCAAAATCGTTAGAGCCGTTTTCGAGAAAAATGCAAAAAACCCTAGTTATTGATACATTTTCGTCCCCCCACCCCCTTCCCTCCTGCCGAAATCGTCCATAACCTTGTTTTGGTGTCTACAAAAAATAACTAACAAAACAAAAAAAGAACCAGCTCAATCGGATCAGCCGTTCTCCCGCAAATCGAACTACACACACGCACGGACCACGCGCCGAAATTAGGTTTTTTAGACTCAGTAGGCCTCAAAACGTAAAGATCTGAAGAAAACCCAAATTTTTTTTTTGAGCCGATTACTATACTTTCCTTCCCTTCGGGTAGCGGAAAGTAAAAATGGCGAAATGAACGAGGCGTAATTCGAAATTAAAGAAAAGTAAGGTAAATGCTGCGTCGGCAAGAAAACAAAATGAAAAATAGCGCTCACCTTCAATGCGCCTCCATTCAAACCCGTCTGCAAACCATCTCTCGCCTAATCTCGTCCATTGGTCGCATTCAGGACATAAATACTCGTCAGAGATCAAACCGAAATCCATCTACCAATTCCCAACACTCCGTGAGCTTCGTACATTCTCAATCGCTAAATCAAACCGAAATGTGCTCACACGCGAAGATGGCGATGAGGAAGGTACTAAAAATTGAGGTGGGGCAACTGAGCCCAGAAAAAACTATCTCAAAAACAAAATAGGACGAGCAAACACATTGCCGGCAACTCGAGAACTGAGGCTTCCAATAAATAATTGAGTGGTGAACCGTTTGATTCCACAGTTCATCAGTTAGTGAGGTTCAATTCGAATTAAGAACGGTGTCAGCGCTCGGCTCGGCAGGTAACAGTTGTAAGTAGCGCCTCTCTGCAAGTGACGTCACCGTCCAGACACTATCAGAGGACTGCCTGGACACTTGGGTAACCGTTACAGATCGTACCAGTCAACCAAAAGACGACCTACCGTCACCGATAATACAAAAACAGTCGATGTCCACGGTGTGGGATAATTTAAAGTGCGTAGTCTTCCGGAAAAAAACTGATTTATGAAACAGCGTCAAGATAAACACAACAGCACGCAACCGACCAAAAACAAGTGTAGCGCGTTGGAACCCTCAGAAATGCCTTGAAAACGGAGCCCATTATAATCCTTGAGATTTATCAAATAGCGTTAAAAACAACCGAAAGGCCTAACGTAGTTCGACCTAAACACATAAATTATCATCATGTGGTGCACAACAATCCCAATGATTAAACTCCTTTAAATATTGTGGCAGAAAGTAGATTGTGCTCAACGTCACGAGGAATGTAAAACCGTCGTGCCGAACTTGTCAACTCCAAACAGTACCGCAAGCCCAACATTAGGCTCAGACCGACACGAAGCCAAATTCAAACATCCGGTGTGACGCATCACACAACTCCCCTCAGCCTCAAGTGCGTTCAGTCATTTTTATCGCTCTTTTTCACTCGAAGTTGTACATAAAAAGCGCAAGTGGTTAACGTTCCGGAATGTATTGTGTTGCCACGACCTTAATTGAGCAAATAGCGTGACTCCCAACGCTTTTTAGAGGTTTCGTACTTACTGTTCTGGATTTACGTAGAAAAAAAGTATTTTAATAAGCGGCAAGTAATTTAAATCCAGAATTCCGCGGGTTTCTACTCATTTACAGAAATAACCTCTGAATGACTAAAAATTCAGTTTCGTAGCATTCGTTGAAAACACATTTCTCCCCCAACAAGACCTACCGAAAGGATTATTGGCGCAATGAGATAACAAACTATCTGGTGCGTTGCTACGCACAACTTTCCACTAAATTCGGCGGCCTGCTTTATATACGGGCGTTAGATTTCTCACAAAAATGTGGGTGGATACTAGCTGGTTAATAGTGTGCACGAGTGTTATCGAAATCGTTAGAGGTGTTTATGAGAAAATGGGAAAAGCAATAATCTGGTGACAAATCTCACTATCCGGGAGTTCATTTTTGTTTTCGTTGGAACATAATGCTAGTACACGTTGCACTCACTCCTTTCGGTTGACTCTGCACAGTTTTCCCAAACAAAAAACACAATTTTCGACCATATTTTCTCGGTTTCAACGGGCTTTCGGCGGCTTTTGACTAATTTTAGACATCGTGTGAGTAAAAAACCCTATTTTCGGTTCATCGGCCTGTATCTCCGTTCGGCATATTTCCACAGAGGTATTTATGGAGCAGAAACGTTGGGTAACAATAAGTAGATGACTTGAAGGTATGATCAAAATCGTTAGAGAAGTATTGGTTTTCGGTAAATTATGGTCCCCCACCCCCCATCCAATCGATGGAAATCGCGCATAACTTTATTTCTGCGTCATCGAAAATCGTGTACAAAGCAAAACGAGAACCAGCACAATCGGCTCTGGTACACACACAGACCTGGGTGCATTAGGCCTCAAAACAGGAACAACTGAAAAAACCCAACTTTTTTGAAATTATCGCAATAATTTGAAAAGCGCTAAAAATGACTGGTACAATCGGTCGTCAAAAGTGTCGATAATTTATTGTGTTATTCTCGTCAGTTTCTCACACGCCAATTTTGGTGAGCCGGAGTTGCTTTGAAGCGTCCGTGTCATTACAGGCATTTTTGTCGAAATAACGTTTGAGATTTTATTCTGTACGATCGCTATAGTTAGTTATAATTCGATTTAATCGCCAAGCTGAACATCAAATTTGAGCTGTTTGGATTTAGCCGTTCTATCACGTTCACGGGTAAACACTGGCCGTTTTCTCAAATAGTGTTTTTTGGCTCTCGGAGGCGTTCAAAACATAAATATTCGACGAAAACTCTATTTTTTCAAACTAGGTAACTTTTCTTTCTATTTCGCGGGACCAAGGGAACTAAAAACTGTACTAAAAATAGCCTATTGGTCCGCCCCCATCATTTTCTCACAAATGTCAATTGTATATTGCCCTGCGCTAGTTTGGAACTGTCCACACAAAAAGTGCAACCGAAATCATAAGAGCGGTTTTTGAGAAAAAAGGGTATATCAGTGGAAGAAATAGTTAGTTTAGCACTGAAATCAATCATAACCGTGCCGTGGAGCGCTTTGGGTAGCCGTTTCTTTCAATGGTGTTTACAGACACACGATGTTCTCAAATGATGTTTTGTGCACTGAGGAGGGTTTGAAATGTGAATATCTGTGGACACAGTACATAAATTGTACTCCGTACGGAAAACGACGCCAAAAGGTGTAGAAATTGTGTGCACGTTTTGGTCGAAGGAGTGGTTTTGGGAGGATGTGGAAGTCACCACGCACAGGTGAGACTGAACGCACAGATTAGGGCTGGCACACTGGATTACGGCGTTTTGGAGGTTCAGATGAACTTGGGGCTACTTACAAAGGAACGAGAAGATTCAGAAGCCTGACGTCAGTTGGTGGGTGTAAACAAACAAATTGGCTTCCGCCTGGATCGCGGTCACCGAAACGGCCCGGTCACACTTCGCGACGGTCAGAACGAGGTCACACAGTTACACGAAGCGCGTGTTGACTAGAAAACGGACAAAAGAAGGCGAACTGCGGGTGCCCGCTGCGACGAACTGGGGGGAACCTCAACTGGGACTAAGTCGCCCCACCTAATGCGCTCCCAGCCTGTCCCCTTCTAATCCTGGCCTAATCCTGGGGTGGACTTACCCGGCTTAGCGTCGTCCTCCCTTGGCACCTTCTCGTATTGTATCTTGTCAAGTAGCCGACTGCGTTCCTTCGCTCAACGACTGGACGAGGCTCAACCTCCCCCACTGGATGGGCATCCCGCCCTCCAGCCACGCAATCCCCCTTCCCCCGACCGCGTCCCTCGCCATCCAGTGCCCCCCTCCGCTACGTCGCTGGGAGTCGGTGGTAACGCGGGAGGCGTGGTCTCCCCACCACGTCGTCTAGCTCGCCATCTTCATCATCACCCTCCCCCTACTCTACACTCCTCCCAGTCTCTACGCTCCCTCCCACCACACCTTGCCTTACCTTACAACACCATCAGAACTACATCCAACGCTCTCGAGCTGCCAATAATTGGAAGAATTACAAGAAGCGGACGTACCTCTGAAAAACGACTCCCAGTCCACCACCCTCTTGAATCTCCACAACCTGACCCCCACGCACCCATCATTGGGATCATGGAGCTCTCGCTCTATCATTTTTTGCACCTCATTGGCTGCAATTGGCGACATTCCTCATGAGATATCCAACCATTGAGATCTTTACACCTCAGCTCCTGCAACAATTTGTGTGTTGATGGTACGGGGGGGGGGGAGAGAGAGAGAGAGAGAGAGATGAGATAAACAAAGCAGTTTTTGAAAAAATGTGTGTTTGAACTATAAGAAGTTTTCTATTAATCGCATTCACAGACATACAGACCATTTTACCAAATAGTGTTTTGTGAACTGAGAAGCCAATTTTTTTTCAACCGATTTCGTAACTTTCCTTCCTACTTCGTACAGCTAACGGAAGTAAAATCATTCAAAACCGTGCTTTTCCCTCAATTCCAAAATGCCGATTACTTTCCCCGCTAAAATGGCTTCTTTCCATTCAACTTCCAAGTATAACCCGAAATCGCCCAACATAATTTTCTTTCAGTAACTTTCTGACAAAATATTTTTGGCACCAATTATCTCTAAACTTACATTCTCATTAAATCACGTTCTCATTAAATCTATTACGACGTATTTATACTTTTTATTTCTCGTCGTGTCGTCCGAATTCCTGTCTCAGGTGGAAATTGTACGAGACCTTCTTCCATCCAGTTACACACCCCTATGAGCCCTATCAGTTCCCTTTTTAGGCCACTGGAGGTATGGAGATATGGCTTGGCCTGTGGCGCTCAGTCGGGATTCACAATTCGACACAATTCACATTCACAGGTTCGACCTCAATTTATGTACCTCAACGCTATTTCGTGCTTTTGGCTTTGTGAATTACAACCTTCTCTCGCTCGAGTTTAAATATGCTGGCAATCGAACATAACGCTTAGGGGCAACACAACGGAAAACGTTAGTCAAAAATATGACAACCATCAAAACTCATAGGTATATACAACTGCATAGTGAGCTTGTTGGATTACCAACAACATTTTTACGCAATTCGTCAACGTTTACATGATTTTTCTAAGACTCTATTTCTATTGGAATTCAACCCAATTTGCCAATACGTTTTGCTCGATTCCCATCGGTTTTTCGCAATTCATAATTGTTTCAATCGTGACTTTTGCCGATTGGACGATAATTTAACGTATTCAAATTCCCTAAATCTTCAGCTCCTTTAAGCAACGATTTCTTACTTAAATTGCCCAATTTTCAAACAATTCTTCCCCGGTTTTCCAACACCAACTGACATTGTATTTTGAAGACCTGCAAATTGTTTCACGTTCCTTTCGAAAAATTATAGATTCCTGTTAAGGTTAAAACTTTAAGGTGAGTTCACTTTGAAGCGGCGAATTGTGTAGTATTTCGCGCCCACTACCCGATATAAATCTCATCAAATTTCACACAAATCGACAACATCACAAAATCGACAACATTGTTAGACAAACGTTTCTTTTGCGGATTTAATTGGTTTTTGCTATCCCCAATTTCTACATCGCAAGTTCCTTTCTAATTGCATTTAAACATCTCATTTTCATAGATACTTTTCCGTTATTCCACCTCCCCCCCCCTCATTACAACTGTTTCGCGGCAGCCAATACTCGCGGATGATATTTTTCTTATTGAAATTTAAACTCGTAAATCTGTTAAGATTTACTAAAAAAAATTGTCAAAACCACTTTCGAGCTCGAACGCTCGTGACGCAATAATTTTATTACAAACACAAAATGTGATTGATGCAATGGAGTCGTAACGAACAAAACACATGTTCAATTTTGAAGTGAAGCCGACAAAAAGTTTAAAAAACGACAATGCCTCAAACCGCCACATTTCAACACTTTCCCTCATTGGAGATTTTAAAATGACCTTCATCGACGATCCCCAGTTCCTGACAAATTGTCCTGAGTCGAGGCTTGGCGAGAGGCTTCGTCAACACATCGGCCAGTTGAAACTCCGTTGCTATTTTCTCAACCACAATTTCCTTGTTCATAACTTGCTCACGAACGAAAAAATGTCGAGTACGAATATGTTTAGTGCGCCGATGAAACTCTGGATTCTGAGACAAACGAATTGCAGCTTCATTGTCAACATGGAGAACCGGCGTTTCCCTGAGCAGCACTAATTCTGATAACAGGCGTTTTAACCAGACGACTTCCCTTGCAGCTTCACTTGCAGCTACCACTTCTGCTTCAGTTGTCGATATTGCTACTGACGTTTGCCGCTGACTTGACCAAGAAATGGCTCCTCCAGCGTACATGCAAACGGTGCCAGAAGTTGATCTTCCGGTTTTGGTGTCTCCTGCGTGATCTGCGTCGCTGTAGCTCTCAAGGTTTCCCTTTTTGAAGTCTCGGCGGAAGAGCAATCCTTGGTTCTGTGTCCCATTTAAGTATCGGAAAATTCTCTTCACTTTAACACAGTCAGCTTTTGATGGGGTTTCCAGTGTCCTAGAAACAACTCCAACAGCATAGGCAATGTCCGGTCTCGTAGCAGTCATGAGGTACATCAGTGCACCCACTGCTTGACGATATGGGTACACACTGTTAAATTCTTCTTCCTGTCTTGCTTCTTCAGTCTTGTCAACTTTCCCTGATTTTATATCTTCCTTCACTATTGGCTTAGGAGCTGGTTTGCAGTCTTTCATCCCAAAACGATCCAGAATTCTTTTAACATAGGCCTTTTGGTGAACAAAGATTGAGCCATCTGACTTTTGATCCAGCTCAATGCCCAGGTAGTAGCTTGCAGGCTTCACAGTTATGCGGAATTCTCGTTTCAACATTGAAAAGAACTCCGTTAGGTGTCTGGGATTAGTAGCAGCAACTAATCCATCATGTTCGTACAGCACGACCAGAATTTGCTCGTCTCCATTTCGTTTAATGTACAAACACGAATCAGCTGTACTTTGTACAAACCCCAAAGAAATGAGAAATGCAGCAAACCTCATGTTCCAGCAACGAGGTGCTTGCTTGAGTCCATAGAGACTTCGTTGCAGATGACAAACTCGGTCGGTGCCATCTTCGTACCCCTCGGGTTGGTACACGTAAATCTCCTCCTCAAAATGACCATAAAGGAAAGCAGTTGACACGTCAAATTGTGAAAGAATCATTCCTTCACTACCTGCAACACTCAGAACAGTTCTGATGGTTCCACTTCTAGCGACAGGGCTAAAGGTTTGGTTGTAGTCCACATCCTTTTTCTGAACGAAACCTTTCACCATTTCTCACTTCCGCTTATTGGCAGGTCGTAGGGACCGCATGTATCTGTGGCAGAACGTGCTCTACTAAACTCGAGCTCCTGAACAGTTCCACTCTGGAAATAAAAGCAGGATCTGTAGGCTCGAAGTTGGAAGTAAATACAATTAAACCATTAAAAGTTATGGAAACAGAGTCCTGATACAAACGCTTAATAAAAACAGGTTTCCCTTCAAGCAAATTAAGCATGAAGGAGCGCCGAATAGTGGAAGGGCCAAAGTCATTGATAATAACCACTTTGTGAGTCACCGAAAGATCTGCAAAGTTGTTACCATCACATTACAAAGTAACAGCCAATGCATCCCTAATTAAATTGCTCACAAAGACGGTCTTTCCAGCATCAGTGGGGGCCCATAGGTACATATGTTTTTTTTGTGGTACCAAAAAGTACTTACGTGCTGGCAGTACATATCAAATGCATCATAGGACCAAGCGCCGTAAATAGATAAATCAAAAGCTGGTAACATCGAATAAGTAACAGGTGGTTCCTTATTAACCTCCTTGTAGACACTGACGGTTATCAAATTCCCTAACGTACGAGAATGAACTACCTTTAGCTCGCCAGTAAGCTTGATATTTTTTGCTAAATTTAGACTTGCTAATATTGGTATGAAGATACATATCCTCCTTGGAGATGTATATCAACCACGACTTGACGGACTTACAAAATTGTACGTCGCAGCCACAATCAAAGACGACGGATACAAATTCTTGCACGTAACTATAATCGTACTTACGTGCAAAGTGCAGATACATAGGCACATGAAGCGCAGAAGTAGACTCTTGATGACCTCTTCCAATAGATACAGCAAATGAGATGATATTTTTCTCACTTCAATGAAGATACTCAAGAGTAAAGATACATTGGCGAAGTGAGGAAGGGCGGGATAACGGAAAAGTACCTCTTCTTACATTCTTGCTCAATTTCAGACAATTTTCCTTAGCCTCCCGAATCCAATTAAAATTCCATTATTCGGCATCTAGTTCAGTTTTTTTATCTCCGAAGTCCTCTTTTTTTGTGAGCTCCACAATTAATATCTCATTTATGACCGATTTTTCGACGTTTTAAAACCTTTTCTAATTGTATTTACACAATTTGTACGAATTTCTCAAGATTTTGAGAGCATTTACTCCCACATTTTTGTTCCACGCTTTTGCATGAATATTTGCTCTATTTGGCTCCGAGTCCTGCTCGATTCTCAGACGAGTGTTCCTAAATTTCCCAATAATTCTTTACTCGACATTTTTTCGTTCAACTTTCCATCAATTTTCCCTTCGTCCTCGGAATTGAAATTGTATTTAAAAGATCTGAAACTACTCGCTCAGAATTATTTAACACGAAGTGCCTTTCCAGTAATTGAATCCCTAAAATGTTAAATTTGAAGACTTGAGGGGAGTGTAACACGAAGTAGGCGAATTTCAGGGTATTTCGCGCTCACTAGCTTATTTGCTATTATCACTGAGTTTCTCATCATATTTCACACAGTTCGTTTTCCACAAATATTTCAGTGTAAATTTTGGCCAGCGGAGATATAAGCAAATACGAGTATATACACATTTCTTGCGAACGGCTCAGATGATTTTCATACAGCGAATAATTGCATATTGTTATTTATAAATATTTTTCTGACAGCCCGTCGAAAACTATCAAAATGTGCCTAAAAAAACGTTTTTTTAGCCTTTTTACAGCGAAATCCGAGTCTGCACTCGATCAACCGGACGAGGTCATTCTATCAACCTATACCCACATTTTGTTCCCTTCCGACTATTTCTGTAACTGTCCATTGAAGAAGCATCGTATCAGATATTCGTTAGTAGTGTAACGATCAATGTGGTGGGGAGGAGAAGTTTCCTTGGAACAAAGCCCTTGAACCACACGATGTACATACGATTTATTATAAAACAAAAAAGAAATTGTTCTCTCTCCGAGTAAAATAAAACAGGAATTCCTGTAGGAGCAAAAGAAAAGGGTTCCACCAACTACACTGCCCCTATAAGTATAACCTGAGGCGTCGTCTTCCGGTTGACTTCGTGTTCTGATGGATGGTGGCGATGTGATGAGTGTCCAGTTCTGACGAACTCGCGATCGCGTACGCGTCCGATTGGATTCCGAATCGGTTGCGCGGAACTACTCACTTCGGATCCCCAAAGATACGTCCTGGGCCAAGAGACGTTCTGGATTACCAGGAAAAAAAGACACGGAACAATGTTCGGGTGGCCAGGCTAACTTTTGGGCAAGCAATGAATCACTCGAAACGTGAAGGCGCTATTATAAAAAATGTCCCTTACGTAATCGTCAAAAGGGGAAAAAAAAGAAATAACAAAGGAAATGAAACCCACGACACTCAAGGTAATGAGTGACCTTTGCCGAAAAACAGAAGCTTCGGCTCACATCCAGGTCCTATGTAACTGACGCTAAAACAAGCAGTATCGGTACGTTGGTTTTGGTTTCAAATCGCCAATAGCTGTAATTGTTGTAAATGTAATTGGCAGTTACTTGATATTGGTCCCCTACGATTTTATTCTTCTTGGGATTTTTATTCAGTCCCCGTTTAATCTTTTTTTCAGTCAATTTTATTCGTTTGTAATAATTTGAAGGTTCTCATTATTTGATCGCCGCATCCTGGGCTTTGCCCAGAACCAATCTCAAAAGAGTGGACACCTCGTTGTTCTTTGCCTAGACGCCGCTTGTGTTATCTTATGTTATCTCTAGCCAGTCGCTTGTCATTATGCATAAGTTTCACTTTTCACGAATTAACTTGCAATTCTAATTTCGCTTTTGTGATTTACCCTATTAGTCGCAATAAATTATATTGCCGGATTACTGGTTTATTACTCCTGCGCAAATTAGGTAGAGTGAACCTATACGTTCAATACACTTTTTACTAATTTTCTTTTTAAAAATTCAAACGTCGAATTTCTCAACATTGTTAGTCACTTTATCAATATCTCAACAATTTATAGTTGATTTCCGTGATTTCAGAGTTACGAAGGATTTGTCCGCTATTCACCTTATTTGGGAAAGTTCATGGGATCTCCTTGGGATGCAGACAGAGTATCGAGCCTGGAGGATGACCAGTATGGTTGGGCATGGTGCCTTGAAGAGGCTTCGTCCCGTTCACTCCAATCAGGTCAAGTGGAAAGTATGATTTATTGAGTATCAAAGTTCACTATTTGGAGTTTGCTGTAAAGATGAGTGAAATCCCCAATATGAAAAACCAACGCTTTCACCCAACACGGTTTGAGAGATTAAATGGTTTCGGAGAATTAACGGTTCGTATAAATAGCTTCTAAGAATAAGCCGGTTTAATCGAATGGAAAATAGTTACAGTTTGTGTCAACAGTTTTAGAAGTTTAGGGGAAACACTGCGGAAAAAATTAGTTAAACAAATGACGTTAATTTGAATTCTGAAATGTCTAAGGTTGATCCAGAGTTTTGCGACCATTATTAAATTTCTACCGTGTAATGAGCTTATGGGACTGCAATACGAGTTTTTTGGACTCTAGTGTCATACAAACGAGATTTATAAAAATGTGAACTGAAATCTATTGTCGTCGAAATGTTAGTTAATTTCTTGTAGGTCCCTAGTTATTAGTTATAGTTAGTGTTCGACGCAAAGTGCCGAATCGGTTCGAGTCTTTGACCACGGACTTCCCCAGTCATTGTCTATTTCAATACCTGCCCCTCGTACCTGCGGGAATCCCCTCGCTGCAGTTGGTTGTTTCTAACAGCCGTGGGTTTTTCCCCTTTCTTTATTTCCCTTTCCACAATTTCACATTTCTCTCCACGACTGAGCACTTCCAAATAATTCCGCTTCCAACTCTCAGCCTAGTAACTTCTCGCTCTCCCATACAGTTTCCCGCGCCAGTTCACGCGTTCCGAGTACTAGCCTTGTGTCGCCCTTTTGTTCAAGATCTCAGCTCAAATCTAACTCAACTCAGTTCCTCACGTATAATACGGTCCTCCTCATGTTCACCGGGTTTCATTTTTATTTCGATCCTCAAGCTCCCCCTTTTGTGCGCCCAACAGTTAGTATAGATATAGTTATTATATGATACTTATACATATGGTGATTAGAACGCCAATTTTTTCCCTTGAAAACGGCTTTAACGATTTGAATTAAATTTTTGGGATGAGCTGTTCTATATAATACGGCATTGCAATAAAGAGTTGATTCGTTGTAAAATAATCGAGTTATCCAAACGCACGAAGAAAATTTAAACGCACTGTTTCCCTGATAAATCCCTGTCATATGATTCTGTCGTTCTCAAAAATTGAAGTTAATGGTACGATATGATAGGAGATTAATGGTCGTAAGATAACTAGGAGCAACCTCAGAAATTCCAGAATTCAAAGTGTCCTCGTTACTTTGACCAACTTCTTTCACACTCCCCTTGCAATTCCAAAACTGTACACCCGAACCTTCTCAAATCTCTTTGGCAATCCCATTACTTACTAACGGACGTTATATAGGTAGGAGCGACCCTATACGTTCGAGAACATTAAGCGTAACCAGTTTGTGTGGAACGTCAGTTGATGTGAGCTGATTGAAAAATAGATTATTGTAGATTGTTCTATTTTGTATTATATTCATGAGTGGCACTGGAAGACAAAGGCCTGAACAGTTTTCGAGAGCGTTATGATGGTAATCATGCACTTTTCAAGATGAGATTTTTACATTAATAATTGAATTTTCATTTCATTTAAGTATATTTGCAGTCCTTTTTGGTTTATTATTCATCTATTATTTATTAATACACCTATGTTTTCTGTCAGGAACGTCGTTTTACAGCCCACCCTCAAAATTCGACCCTTTACGTTTCAAAGCATCGGGATTTGAAATCTGCAATGTCCGTTCGCCAGCCGGGCCATAATGCGCCTTTAACGTGATCTAAAAAAATTCGTTGTTTCGCACGAAAATCCCACTCGGTGTCTAGTTGTGGCAGCTTGCTCGGATGGTTACGGGAATGAGTCTCAGAACTGCACAATAACTATAGTGAGAAAAAAAAACTCGCGGGACAATAAGCAAAAGTAATAGTTTCTTCATTTGTGCTCCTTCCCGCCTCACTCCAATCACCCGTCAGGTCGTGTCAATTCCTGTCAGGTCGTTCCATTGTAGTCACGTCATGCTTTGTGTTGTGTACTAGTATTTTTCGATGGTGAATCGAATGGGATGATTCTCAGATGTCTGAGATTATGTCAAACTGCGCAAGAGAGTAACAAAGCATAGCGTACTCCAAACATATTGTGCTGGCGGACAGATTGAAGAAGGAGGCACCTCTAATAAGAACGGTGCGATATATGAACTCGTCAAGTTCCTACTCAGTGGGGGAAACCATACTCCCTTTCCACAGCAAAGTCCCCTAGTAGGACCAAAGGGGATTTTGAATCGTCAATCGTCTGCAGTCAAAAATTGCAGCTATCCGATTAGGAAGGAAATAACGGGCGGGTAAGCGCATTGGGAAGAGATGAAGGATTGGGAGGAGAGCAGGAGGAAGGTAATTAATTTTGAAAGGGGCGGCGAGGGGTGTGACAACATTAATTTAGTGTCGGGGGGTTCGTTGTGAGGGAAACGAAGAGCGAAAGCAGCAGAGCGGCGGTAGCGACATTTGATACGCGTTGTAACAGCAAAGGAAGAATTGAGATTAAGGGACGATTGATCGGGTTTCATCGCCTCGTGGCAACTCGTTAACATGTTCTGAGCACGACAACACACAGAAATTAACTCGGAATCGATCAGACGTTGCGCTTCGTCAGCCAGAACTGTAATTGGAAAGGGCTCGGAATCTGATAAGAGATTTGTTGTCAAGGGCCAGTTCGTGCAGGCGATTAGCAGCGATGGCAGGTGAAGGAAGAAGTCAGATTGTTTGACCCACGCTCTCATGCCGTCGACAAAACGCTAAACCTGCGTACCGAAACACAAAACTTTGGAAACCCCTAACCGACTGCTTTACAAAGAAACTGAAAACTACGCGGTTTTGGATTTCAACTAAACGATCCTGATCATTCCTTCTAACCGAACAGTCACTCCAAATACCCAATCAACCGACAATACATCTCCCTCTCTTTTTACCTTTCGAATTGAGACCTCGAACCTCTTGATACTCTTCATTACCTTTTCATTCCTGCAAGGGAGCTCTAACACCAAGGCTCACACTTATTTCGAAGACCACGCATGTGGTACAAGTGTTGTGTGTGGTATCGAACTCTTACTCCCTTTTTTATTTCTCTTGAGCTTATTATACCAACTCTTATTTGATCCTAGTGCAGTTAATTCGCTTCACTCTGCCATTTACGAGTTTTCCCTTGCTCGACTCAAATTCTCCTTAGTGTAGTAAACTCTGATAATCAGGGAGATGACTTGTGTTGTCCACAAAACGTAGCAAGGGTAGGAGGGGTAGCTGATTGTCGTGGGTAAGTCATCAATCCCCTCTGGTTTCATCGGAGGCAATGAGAATGAGTAAGAATATCATTCAACTGAAATGGAGGAAGATGAGGGTATTGAAACATGGCACCGTACACGAGTGATCTGCTCAGTTTTGAAGCTCCTCCACCATTACTTTCTGTAACTGCGCAGTGTCATCTCCAAACACAAGGTTCGAATCCGTAGTCTAGGGTTGTTTCGGACGACAGCACCACCATGGCACTTGAGATGGCCAAGAGGCAGGACAAGATCTGGGCTGGACTCTCAACAAGGATCATCCATGGCATCTATTTTGAGAAGAGGCTCAATAGGCTTCCTCTGCTTGGTAGCCATTGAAGTACTCAACTACTGGCAGTACCGACACAGAAATATGCTGATCAGAATTGAGGTCATACTTGGTGCCAGGTTTGACGGACTCAGAAGAGAGCAAGAGATGGTGGAGGAAGGATTGAAAGACCTACTCGTGGCGCAGGACCGCATCCGTTTATTAGATCGCTTTAGCGGAGACTCGGAAGGCTTCCTTCTTTGTTTTGAAGTGAGTTTGTAAGGTTCAAGGCGACGTCTTCGGGATTAATAGCCAGCAGTTGGTTGTGAGTGATCTTGCCAGGGTATTGCGCTCTCTTTGTAATCTGGGTAACCAAGAGGACATGATGGCACATTGCCCCGTCCTCAAGGAGCTCGCTAACACTCCTAGGCGGGTATGGCTACCTTCGGCAAAGCAACTTCATAAGTGAACTAAACTGTTCAAACTGTCTACCATTGGTGAATTACTGCGTGGCAGCATGGGCTCAAAGAAATTATTGATAAACAAATTCAACTGGTCTTTAGAAATCATAAGCAGCACAGTAAATTCCGAATGTATCATCTCCATGCAGCGCGAGTTTTCGTTGATTCCAGTCAAATCCCCTCATCAGTATATCTCCAGTTTTTCTTTCTTGAAATTTCGACAAATTGTATTTCGTACCACGTTGAATGTAATCAAGCGTTATCTAAAGACAGTAAACACTGATATCTGTGGCACTGCTAAGTTATATTTGTTTTTGGTTGGAAGTATGCGTGTTATTCGCAGACATATCCTAGAAATAAGGTATTTACAGGGGTAACGGTAGCTGTCAGTGGGAAATCATAAACGAGTTCAACGCGCAAACTTTTTCGTGTTAGTATTTTTAAATTTATCATTTCTGTCATTCGATCTACTGTTCCTGGTATATTACATTTAGCTAGACGCCCGTGTATAACTTAAACTTGAACTTCATTTGACGCATGATGTGTTGCAGTGTAGGCGAAGACAACGAACTATCGGTACAGCAGCCGTTTGGGAGGGGAGAATCGCCGTTTGCTTCAGCCTACAAAAATGAGGAATCGAGGACGAAAATGTGAATGAGGTATTTATTTATTTTCCGGGACATTATCTTGTAGGACTTTTACAAACTAACGGAGTGAACATGGCATATGCCTAGACGCAATTGGCCGCTTTTTAGTACTTCATAGCTGCCGCTTATTACATTACCGTCCCCTACGCCCTACGAAGTAAGATATTATGTGATCTGCTGATAAAAATTGCCGGATATCTTCAAGTTTATGGCCTGCGTGTCTGTAAGCACGATTGAGTACAGCGATTAAACCAAATCAGCTCAAATTTTGATATTCCTCCTGCCAAAATACGGCCGTGAGCGAAACCGGTTCAAAACACCAACTTTTCCCCCATAAACGGTTCTATTTTGATTAGAGTTTTGCGTAGACATTGCAAGCGGCAAAACGTTAATACAAAACTACGAGAGCGTCACAATCAATAGTCCACATTAGTCCTCGTAAATTCCGCTAATATGACAGCGTTCTGACGTTAATTACGTGCGTAAGATAATTATTAGCAACCCACGGAATTCCGGAATACAAACTCCTACCGTTTCTTTGACTAGTTATCACAATTCACCTATCATTCCCGAACATTTAATGAACACGTTCCCACAAAAATAACGTCGACTATTTCACATATTAACAATCCTCCGGATACGTAGTAAGAGCAATTAGACAAAATCCGGTTACGTTAAACACCACCAGTTTCCAAATAGAACATTAAATTCTACCAGGTTCGTTTAAACTGAGAAAAAACGAGGTTGGGTTGCTATAACGATACAAGTGTGCGTGGAGTTGAGGAAAGTTGTGTGATACGTCGCATCAGATATTTTCCAATGACTGTCAATCGGAAAAATGAACAATCTGATCCGCCGACAGCGACGCATCACACAAATCACATTTCTCTGAAAATACCCGGTAAATTTGTTTTTGAGACACTTCAAAGTCCGATCATTTAACGTTCGGTAAATCTCATTTTCCAACCCAAGTTGATAAGTTGACTTGGTCGAATGATGGTTATAGAAGCGGTTGCGGGAAACAGCATGCTGGTTTGAAAGACTATCAAGCTGTTGGGTGTTTACTGTAAAAATGTTGAATACGTGAAAAATCGCGTTTCCTTTTTACTTTTTCATTTGTTTCGTGTTCTTCGGATCTTTCCACTTTGTGCCTATTGAATCGAAAAATGGGTGGTGATGGGTGGTCCGTGAGTGTCTAGTCAGATTTGCAGAAGAACGACTGAAGCTATTGAACTCGTTCTTTTTTGTTTCGTTGATTTATGTTTTGAACATTAAAAATGGTCTATTTTCGTCGCACGGGAATTAGTGAAGAGTGTGGGGGGGGGGCTTGTTTGCAGCTTTAAAATGTATTGCATTAACCAGTCATGGAATATCCTCCTGTAACCCAACTTTCGTTTTCGTAAGTAGGAGTTACAAGCAGAAATCGTACTCATATGTGGATGTGAAGCAAAACGTTTTTTTAAACATTTTCGGAGAACGGCTCTAACAATTCACATTAAACTGTGCCCTCGACTACAGACAAAAGCTTATGTATTGTTCTCTATAAATGATCCTTGCTTGGTTGAACGGAGATGACAATTGCCAAAAATCGTGTATTTCGAGAGTCCACAGTGTATGCTTATCTGAATTAAATCAACCTAACGGAGTGTCTTCCTATACCCAATAGTTTGTGCTCTGCAACCCTCCGTTGATCATAAATATGAGCCAAAACCCGAAAGTATTTTGATCAAATTTAACTCCCTAGTAGCTAAATTTGTTCTTCATGAGCGTTAAGTAGAGAAAGAAATGCGTTCAAAGAAGATAGATAGCTGCATCACATATTTTTCGTTTTTATCCCCATCCAGCGGAGCGTCAGAACAACATACAAGCACTGGCTAGCTTAAAACACACCTGAATCGTTTAAACCGTCCGATTTGTGTATATGAAAACTCATGTTTTTTTCGGGCCTATTGGAAAATGAAGATTGTATTTTTAACCATTTGCCCCTTCAAACGGCGAATCAACAAATCAAGTTTCGTTTGTGTCTTTAATATAACAATTCTGTTGGGCATTTAAACAAGTGGACTGTACAAACTTTTTTTTTCTTTTTGATTTGAGATGGCAGAAATGAACCTTGGGGCAGCTCACCTAATTTAATTGCAAGCAGTGGTTCAGAGATGCCTCTGGTCTTGGAAATGCACTCTGACGATGGTTAATCTGGCGATTTTACCGAAGGTGGAGTGTATTCTCAGACCACCCGCACCACCGCCTGCAATTAAATGAGGTGAGCTGCCAAGGATTTAGATTCTGCCACCTCCAATCGAAAAAAATGAATTTTTTATATTTCTGTCGACCTAGTGTGATCGAATGTTCAATATGGCTAGCGAGAATTGCTAAACACTCCCAAAAGCGGCTGACTAGAGGGCTAATTCGATGACGCCTACCTAAATACAAAATAGCTGCTAAACGAAATCGCCATCTCCACGAAAAATTAAAGAACATTTTGAGATTTCATTAGCAATTTCATTCGTTATTTTTACCATGAATGAGGTATTCGTGAAACTTTAAAACCCACCTTCCTGCTATTTTCCGGAATGTTACCTCGTGTTCGTTGGTGAATACTCTACCATATAAGTGAAAGTCTTGGACTCGTTAGAGAATACCGTAAAACACATTCTGATGCAAACATTTTACATAAATTACAGATCTAAACTTTTAGATTTCACTTGAGGTTGGATTCACAGTTCTGTGAAAATTCGTTATAAAAACACACCCCAGACCTAAATTTGGTTCATCCGATCGAGGAGCTTTCAAAACGCATTTGAGAAAACTCATCTTTTTGAAGTATCTGTAACAATAATTTCCGTAGACTTAGGGTTGCGGAAAGTAAAATGTTGAGTTTTCGTCAGAGCATAACGTTTTGAGACTTCAAAAGTCATAAACTTTCAAAACGAACTGGTTTTACCTTCTTTTGGTCAACGGCGCTAATGATTTTGATTAAACAGCATTTTCTATTTCAACCAACGCGGGTACGTTGTTCTCCTACAAACTTCAATACAACTGATCGGTCGGTCGGACTATCAGGGGAGTATCAAAATATATAAATAGTAGCGCTGGTTCCAGTCTTGTTTGATTTGCCAGATGCCCATCCTCGACAAGGGCCATTTCATTCGGTATTGAATCCTAGAGGAATCTGGAACTGCGTATGAGTAAAAATATTAAAGATTGACAGTTTAAAATTGTATACTCGCCAACAGCCAAACTGTGATTATCTTCGTTTGACTGTTCCCCGTTTTACACTTCGCTTTTTTTCGAAAAGGCGAGTAATCGCCGAGTCGAGAAATGTGACGAAGGGGCTGGGGCCCTCATTGTAACTGTTATCCTTCGAATTTTTCTACAACACGAATCGATCAATGATTCTATCAAAAAGTGATGGGCTGGATAGATTGTGAAGCACTCAAGTATTAAGAAATAATTCAACAGAAGATAAACTGCGATTCGGTCTTGTTTAATCTTGCGTCGTTATGGGAGGATTAAGGAATGAAATCCGATGACCAAATAGATACCGATAACGTATTTGAACGTTCACGCCTAAGCCGATGGGGGATTACGGATTTCAAATTTTGTCTACCTATCAACATCTTATATCTGCCGCTTCTGGGCAAAGAGGAAAAAACGGAGTACGTTGAATATTGTCAATATTTTCGAGCGGGTCGCGCAGAACTTGTGAGGTAACACTTTAAAACTTCTTTACGACTCGCTGAGAATTGGAAATGAGGTTTCACGTTTAAACCCGTGAATCACGTATTTCAAATAAAAGGAATCTTGCAGAACCAAATCATCGACGAGAAGCAACAGCAGAGCGTTGCATTCGAAATACTCTTTCATGCGACACACGCGTGTTTAGCTGGCTTAGTGGGAGTTGGATCAACGCTTCCACGTTCCACCGCCACTAATCCCTACATGAGCATAAAGCCAATATCTACGACAAAAAACTAAATGTTTTCTTAAATAGCTGCCCAATTTTCTCACCACTATGAATTCTGGACGCGAGGGAGGGAGAGAGCGCGCGATGTAACTAAAAGTGGCGAATGAAAAGGGGTAGATAGGACTTTACTCTACACAAAAACCCACTGGTTGTTCAAATAATCACAAATGGTTTACGTCAGAGTTCAGAGTAGCTAGCGACAGAGAGAATTAAAGTCTACGCGACACTAGCACAGTGGAGTAGACTGAGGAGACGTAAAATCAGGTGGTGAAAAGAGAAATATAGTGAAGGATCTTACAGTAAAACCAGCAGAACTATTTATTGACAATTTTAGGCTGCTGGAAGATCGATAAACTTAAAGCCCAGCGGACTGAGTGGTTGAGAACAGCGATCTTCTTTGCACTAATTTGAGCTGAGCAGAGCCCCTTGCCTCCAACTATTGGGCGTCTTATCTTTATCAATAATGCACCACTACTGAAAACTTTTGCGTAATCAACTTCTGCCAAAACGACCTATAAAAGATGGCCAGTTTGGAATTCCCGTAGAATAATATGAGATCAACCCCGAAAGGGTACAGTGGCGGTTTACATGTATAGAGTCTAGTTCCAGAAGAAATCAGTTCTACGGCACTTCCCAGTGGGAAGCTAGAGACTATTCACCTCAGATTATTACGTGAATTCTGTGTTTATACATTGTTTGTACCTCTGGCAGTCCGTTGAACACAGATAACAAACAAACTGAGCCAAAAATAGTGCTTTTTAACATTTTCAAAATTCCCACGGTAACTGCATAGCCGAATGTGATTAACTTGATGGTGTCATCTTCTAATCTACACGTGGGAACAGAGTAAAATGTATGCTTAATGTTTAACTACGTTACTTGCAATAATTTTTACTATTCCCTTATTTCTAACCTTAGTTAAACTATTCAATATTATTTACATATTTATTATTACTAACTTACATTACTTATTACTCAATTATTCTTAACGCTGCTTCAACTTTGGCTATCAATATGGTGTCCTGTATTTGTAACTGGGTGTGAGCTACCCGAGAAACGTGGGTTGGAGCGATGAATGTGGTAGAGTGATGGGATTTGAGGAGAAGAGCAAGCGAGTGTTACACGCAAAGTAGCGTTGACGATATTTATCGAATTTTAGGCAGGGGACGGAGGTTCTGTAGCGCTCTGTTAAGAAGACAATAGGATAAATACCGGAATAATCCTGAGGATGGCTTTCGATTCTACCTGTACACCATTGTTTGTGAGGTGTACGAATAGAACTTGCCCTTTAGTGGTTTTTTCCTGAAGTTTCGTCGAACGCCTAGGTCGCGACAGAAGAAAAGATCTTCGTGAGAAATCCCGAAACCATCAACCCCGCTGCACAAATTGTCCTTAACATTTCTGTTGCCTGCGGTAATTTTGCGTTTGGTATAAATGAATGTGGTGAAGGATTCGCTCGGACTCCTGTAATCGCCTCGTAACCCAGGTCACACATCAATTAAACGTTCAAATCAGTTCACGCACAGTTCTTACACTAGAGTTCGAAACATTCACGCGTGGAATTGCCGCCATCGAGGCTATTCCTATTTATAAAAGTTGCCCGATTCCTCGTCAGATGGAGCACACAACCTTCCTACAGTGGAGTTGTAATAAGACCCTAATTGACATTGGCGAATAGAGACTTTCAAAACCACGTCTTAGGCTGTGTCTTGAAGATTGGGACTTAAAGCTCCCCTAGTTGTGAAGTTTCTTCATTTCACGTATCTGCAGAGCCCAACGGGTGGACATCGCAGTTCACCAATACCTCAAGCCAACGCTACAGCCAACTTGATATTAATTTCGCCTAGACCCTTTTAGCCTCATTTACATATTTCATATCCCACCTTCTAACCATCCCCTCTTCCCGCTCCATCTACCATGACAAAAACCCTCTCCACCGCAGCTCCCAAACCCCCTTTTCCCACTACAAATTACAACCAGTCTTTAATTAATTTTGGGAGAGGTGAATCTCCCAATATGGCCGACCAGGCTTCTCTTATATAAATTACGCCCAATTAATTTCATTAATGGACCAGAAGGGAAAGCTGTAAGGCTACTGCCCGCCCCCATCGCCGCCGCTTCTCTTTTCAAAAGTAAAACTGAGAACCCCCCCCCCGTCTCCTCGCCACCGCACCCTTCTGCCTTCATCGTCTCGACCCCTTAAATTACTTTGAAAGCGGACAGCTCATAATTACTTATTCTCAAGGGTTTGTCAGCCAGAGCGCGTCGAGATTCCCAAATTGATTAGTCGAAATTTACAGCAATTTATTGGTTTTAAGAAAGAGCCAAACTGATTGGAGAAGAGGGTGCCTGGGATGTTTTACCGCCCTCCAGCAATGGCGTCTGGTATCTATTTTGTGGAAACCTCCTTGAGAAGCTGAACGGGGAAACGGAGGACAATTTACTCGTATTCCCAGTCTCTGTAATTTACTTAGGCACGTTAGAAGTCGGCGATTGTCATGCTCAGTGGTATAATGAACGGGGGGACAACACGTCTTTAGCTATCGCATCACTTTTCCCATAAGTATCAAACCAGAGTAAATACGCCTGATGTAGCAGATTAAACGTGTTGCAGGTATTAAAGCAATTGGGTTAGATCCCTACAGCTACCGACACATTTAACCACCCACAACTACATAAACTAAGTGCATTCAGACACACGATACGGAGACTAAAAACTATACCACTATCCGAACAAAATTACAAAAAAGAAGTTCCTACCATCCTATCAATACTATCGCAGAAAATGACGGTTACTCCAAAAAAACAATAAACAAATTATTAAGACAATATGACTTCAAAAAGACGACTTATAAACACAAAATACACAGACTTTGACAAGACCGTGCACATTTTACCAATAATATACGGAATAACTAACATCCTACGAAAGGAAGGCGTACAAATCGCATTACGAACGGACAACACACTTAGAACCAAACTAACTGAAAAAACAGACCCACTCGACCAAAGTGGGATATATAAAATAACTTGTACTTGTAAAAACGCGTACAAAAGACAGACAGGACAAAAAAAATACAGACCAGACATTCAGAACACATTCTTAGTAGGAACGAAGACGATTCACCTTTGCCACAACCACCTCAAGACAACTGGACATCAACCGACCAAAATACAGGACTCTATCATCTTACTACATTAACAATACAAAGGAAATTTATAAATTAGAAAACACGGAAATCTATAAACAAAAAAACTTCAATGCACAGATCATAAACGAACAAATCAACACAAAATGCGACACCATATTCACACCTCTCAAAACACTACACAAACGAAAACAACCAACTGACAGATTTACAGACCACTCTATATAAAAAAGACTTAAAATCGACAACTGATAGACTATTTAAGACGTACAATACTCACATTCGTTACCCCTCACCTCTAGTGGGTTTCCCCAGGGGTGCTTGACCTCCTCCACCCTTTCCCTGATGCTCACGTTTACCTTTCTCTTCGTATATAAAGACCACGACCAACTGACGGACTTAACGGCCAGGTGATGATGTCTTTACATCGAAAGCGCTCGCCCACAGTATCTAACCAACCAGAGGAGACGGTACGTCACCTTACAGGTACGTTAACTTTAGAAACGAGTTGTACTTTGGGACAAACGGAACATCACGATTACGATGTGTGAGTCCGTTGCGCGGCTACATATTTCAGCTAGCAGTTATAAATAATAAGTGATTTCACAAGGATCTGTGAGTCTTCTGCGATATGTTTGAGACAAAGACCTCACTTTTTCGCCAGTGTTTGCAGTCTTTTTTCTCCCTGTACTAATTAATACTTAGAAAAGACAGCAACCATCCTCCTACATTTCAATAACAGTATTTTGCACCGTAAAACCAACTCTGCCTGGGCATGAGGTTTGCATTATCAAACCAATAACACTTCTTTTTTTTTCATTCTAATGTAGAAAGTGGACTATCGATCTTGAAAAATGCTGCACTTTGGGGCAAAAAGAACCCCACAATCAACACACATGCCCCGTGAGTCCGATGCTTTGGCAGGTGCCCGTGTAAAAGAAGTGATACGACGAGGATGTACACAAAAGCACTAGGCGTCGATAGTAGTTCGCTCAACTTTAGAGTACTTCCCGTAATCCAATTTTTCTGGTTAACAAATTAAAAGAACTACTTTTGTAGTGACCTACTCTCGATAGGCTTCCTCGCTGAAGAATACACAGATAACCCTCATCGGAGTATTCGAAAATTGCGAAGAATATCCACAACGCAAAAAGATAACGATATCTCCAGACTGGTTCAAGCTACTGACTTGCAATGGGCGCCAGGCGATTTCAACACAACTTTCCTCACCCCCGCGTAAATTTGACGCTGTGTCATACAACCGCTCCCCTTTTGTTCAATCGCGGCCTATATAAAAATGTGTATGGAGAACAAAATCAGGAAATTGGTCAATAAAAGTGTCCTGCGCGTTTTTTATTGGAGCAGTTCGGGGAAAATTAGAAAAGTCAAAAACTGCTCCATATTCTACGATTTTATATTTTCCGACGGATCACGGAAATATTTCTGTTCAATGAATTAAAATTAAAGAAATAGTTGCGGAGAACTAAAACCGGGTTCACATCAAGTAACACCCGTACCTGCTGCTGAAAATTGGAAAATGTAAGAAACAAGCTTGTTTCGATAAGTAAATACTTGAGTAAATACTTACTTAATCTTATTTATATATTGAGAAAATACCTATTTTATCTTCGGTTTGAGTTAGTTACTTTAACAGCTCAAGACACTTTGAGTATATCTTCCCCTATTCAATGCATATTTGGATTGTATACAAATATTAAAACATCAACTGCAGAAAACTGCAGTTTGGCGTCGAACCGATCGTGAGACATCGCTTTGCGTTACGTACACTCTAAATAATTTTTGGAAGTTGGAAGCTGCGATGAGTTGTGTCCCAAATTCTTTTCAACGGCGTACCATCTGTAGGGATTATGCACAGAGAGATCTTGGTTGAGAGGACACTAGATTAATGGGCTGAGCAACCATTGACCGGGACTAAAGGAAATTCAAGTGTGTGAGTTAAGAGCGGCCATTTATGTCAACGGCTTGAAGGTGTACTAAATAAGTATGTGGCTACCATTTCTTAAACTTGGGGTCATATTTTCATATACGCGTAACTGTTTAACCCCAAATTGGTAAACCAGGCGTGCTCTAATTCGATATAAGAATACTCCTTCAACTCCTCGAAATGATGAGGTCGCGCTTAAATTGACACCATTTAGGCGAAAAATGTCAAGACACGGTTGCTACAAAACAAATCTAAATTCGGTGATGCCGATAGTACAAATGAGCGTACTAAGTATCACAAAGTACTATGGTCTTTTGATTGCGAAATCGCCGAAGAAATTTAAAGTTTCATTGCTTAACCTTTATCAGCTCTGCTGTAAAAATGGGACTCTCGAGCGAATTCGAGGATTCAGAAGAACGCAAAGCAAAAAAGTTGTTAAACGAGGTAGAACAGGGCGATAGGAAATGCTGCGTCTAGCAAATGCTCAAGTCACAACCGAATTTTTACGTGCTAAGCTCCCTCAACGCATACCCCAAAGTGCTCGATCTATTTTGACAAGGACGGCTTTGACGATCTCGCCGTTATGTCTGACTAAATTTTCGAAATTTCGACGCCAGATTCGCGACGTAATGTCGATCTGGATTCTCTTACGGACCGCGAGTCGTACGAGAAACTTGAAGAACACGTTTCCGAGCTAACGGATTTTATTCACGACAAACGTATCAATAGTGTATCACGACAAACGTATAAGTAGGAAGGCAGATATCATCAATCAGCGATCAATAGCACGTAATTAGTTGGTAACATAGTAACGTCAAAGAGCGAGCTGACAAGAGCGTTAACCTAGCCAATATTCTACTGTGTCGGAAAACTCATCGCCACTTACTAAATGCGACGGACAGTGGCTGCCACGCACGTTCTCGCGCTTAATTGACAAAAATGTAAATTTGACGTTTCTAGCATGTTTTGGCGCCTACGTATCCGTGCTACAGTCTACTTGTCACGACAAAAAATGACTTTTTGCTGCGAATCGTGCAAGTTCCGACCTCCGGAGAAAAATTACTCGAATTAGATCTAGGACTCGAAAGATCATTTCGATGCCCATTCACAACCGCTGATGTTTCCGTTCCAATTTTCGGAGCAGATTGTTAGATTCAGTTTGGTTTGTTAGTTGACTCTAACAGCAATCGGATTATAAACAACTCAACACAGTTATTTTCCATCGGCTGCGTAGGAAACCAAAACTCTTCCTCGGTCCTCACCGTCGCACCCGAACAAAAATATTCGTTTTTGCTCAAGAAGTTTCCAAAGTTATTGAAAGAAAGTCCAAAATTCCCAGTCTGTAATCTGGAAATGTATCACATAATAAGTACAAGCGGACTACCCATTTTTGCCAAACCGAGACCTGCAGACCACTGACATACTCGCTCAAGCCAAATTATAATTTCATCGTATGATTGACTTTGAAAACTAACTCGTCATATGGTGCCTAATAAATATGGATTCTGCAGACCATGAGGCGACTACAAATTTTTAAACGCAGTCACAATTCTTGATAAGTATTCTATTACGCACCTGCACGATTTCAACAGCCAGCTTTCAAATCGCAATGTTTTTTCCAAGAGTGATTTAGTTCGTGGATATTGTAAGTTTCCTGTCGCTCCAGAAAGCGTTCCCTTTAGGTATTTTGTTCGATAACCTTTTGGACTAAAGAATGCAGCACGGTTCATCCACTCAATCATGCGCGATTTGAATTTTCGTTATGTTTACACTATCGATGACATCACTATCGCTTCCAATTCAGAGGAAGAACATCGACTTCACCTGAACACTCTTCTCCGACTTCTGAATTCAATTCTGACTTCAATTTGAATGTAAGCTTCGCTAAATGTATTTTCAGAGTTTCTAAATGATCTTTTCTCGGATACTCAGCCTGTGCAAGTGGCGTCGCCTGAAAACATTTAGGCTATTCCCGATGCTTGAAACAATTATATAACTTCAGTAGTCCCTTGGGATAGTGAACGTATACCGTCGATCTTTGCCAAGAGTTGCTGAACTTCAACAAGAACTCTTCAAATTAACTGTCCTTGTTCCAAAGCTTCTTTGCCCCTACTAGTCGATGCATCCGATGAACCGGTAAAAGCAAAGAATATGGACCGCTCCCTCTGATAGGGCAATATATCGATAACGACGTATCGTATCACGACCGAGGTCAGGTTATCGATATACCCGACATCGTAGGCGTGACTCGCCATGTTTGAAATTAGAAATAACGACAGCTGTACGATTATGCTAATTAATTAATGTTCATTATGTAATACCCCGTTATATAATTATTTGAAATGTACAAAGATTATGAAAAGGAGTTAATTCAATGAAATTAAGAATGGGTATATGAAATAAATATGAGATAACTAACGGATTGATATCGATACATGCAGTCGTAGCGTTATCAAGCGGTCGGTCCATTTTCTTTGTTTCGCCCGATGAACCAGTAGGCGCATCTCTTCATTAACTGAGAAACGACATTCCAGGACCTCTGGGATTTTTCTCGAAACGTCTTACTCTTACTCAAAAACGGCACAAGCACGTACGATCGGAAACTTTTCGCAGCGTATTTTGCCGTAAAATATTTTAGTTGTATGCCAGAGGGAAAACATAGCTAACCGATCCTCAGGACGTTTGGACGGGCTGTCGAGCGGCGGGCAGTTCCGTGAGCATCACTGGGAAGGGAGTAAGTGTGGCTATCGTTTCCTACTTGGACTTTCAAAATCACTGTTTTGTTCAGTTTGATCATACGTTAAGTCTCCATATGATTATTGTTTCGTTGGGCACGCCAATAGTCAGATGTTTCTTCTTGGCAACTTTTTTCTTCGTCTGAGACTCATCTGGGAGTCATATTATCTTACACGCGTAATTCTTTGACTAATAACTGTAAGCTGTGTAATAAATGTCGATAGGCTATAACAAAATATTGCTAATATATTATTATTCCTACCACATAGCGTTAGCGCTGTCTCGACTACACTATTATGAATAATCAAACTTAGGTAGAATCCTCTCGATATTCCGGGGACAGTGCCACAGGAAAAATCTCAACTTCCCCCTCATAACTAAACACTTCAAACGACGTCGTCAACGACTGATAACCCAAGAAGTACTCGAGTGTTCTGCGTCGTATCCTTCAACGAGCAAGTGATACCCACACCCGCTTCATCAGGTTCATCGACCCGTTTCCAAATATCAAGCACTACAAATTTGGGGTCGTCAACTTTACTTCGTAGGCGCCGGCGTCACGTTGCGTCATTTTGGCCTCGAATTGGTGGACTGATTTTATTTTATCTCCTCACGAGTGTATACTTTCACATATCTTCTCCTTTCAGATTGATGAAGACAGTTCCTTTGACAAATACAGTTTGAACAGTAAGATTGAAAAAGACGATTAAAGTGTGTGACATACTTGGAAACCGCAATTTCAAATTTTTGCCAATCACAACGCTCACGAAATGTGAATAAAATGGATAATAACTACATTGAAATCTATGAACACAACCTTACTGCCGTTCAACCGAATGATAACCTCGTTGCATAGAAATTGTGAGAACTAGGTCCCAAGGAGTCTATTGATTTCCTGGTACTATCATATTCCCTCAGTGCGCTTTCACCTTAGACACGTGGGGCCAAGTGAGAGAACTTCGAAGTTCCAAGCAGAGGTAACGCAGATGGATGCTTGTCTGTATAGCCAGGGCAGCGTTTGCATTGGTCACCAGGGCACACAGGATCAGCGAAGCTATCAGGCGAAAAAGAAGGGATGCGTTTACAACTTATATAGTTACACAACCCGCTACCCCACACGGAATTCTACACTGAACGCTAGAAAGGCGTGAAGTGAAATTAGCTACCCCTTTTCCAGTCCTAGAGCGATAGTCCCATGCGTAGATCCAACCGTAGTTTGCAGCTTTACCGAAAAAAAACAAGGATTTAATTACTACGATAGCACGGTAGAGAAGCAGCCACGCAAGCTTGCATTATGTAACAAGATTCCTGCCTCATTCACCTAACACCTCCTCGTATGTACTGGGTGATTGCGAAGAACAGTCGATGTTTAGCCCACTTTTATATTAAATGAGAAACATAATTGAGTGATTGTGAAATAGTAACTGAGGCTTGGCCCAGTTCAGTAAGGGGAATAATAAACAATCAGTCAACCCCGTTCGCAACACACTTTTCAAGGATTTCACGTAGTTTCTTTACTATGAGGTAATACCGACGTCAAACAATAAAAGTGACGCCAAAATCAAATTTCAAGTAACAACAGAGCTGCTGAAAACACCAGTGAGCTTCCCATTGATTGGCTATAATAGGACAAAAGCAAGCGTGAAGAGGAAGCACCTCACATGGAAGATATGCTCAATTCACACAAATGAGGAATAAGATCGGAACATGGACTGCACGGGCGTCTAAAGAGTGAAAGTCGTAACTTGAATATTTCGAAATGATTTAGTTCTGTCTACTGTTTTCTACTCAACTCAGAGTTCACCTATCCGTCGAATATTCGAATGCCCTGTTGATATTTACATCGTTCATCAACGTTATACAGCAAAGTTATGTACCTGCAAACTTCATCAGGAGACGGACGATCTTCGATGTAGGTGCAGTGAATTCGCGCAACTTGTATATTAACAAATACTGCCTATTGCAGCCGAAAGCTATAGCGGTACAATCGGATTTCAAACAAAAACAGCTGCTCAAAATGCTAGTGGACTTTCCACCGACTAGACAATAACGAGCGTGCAGTGGAAGCACCTCAGAGATATAGTAGATATGCTCATCAGAAATAAGATCAGAATACAAACTGCACGGGTGTCTGAAGAATAGAAAGTCATGACTTGAATAGTTTCAACAACGCCGGTGAGCTTCCTACCTTCGCGAGTAAGGCAGTTTTAGTAAGTTTCATTTTCTAGAGAACTATAACGTCGTAACAATGAAGTTTCATGTCCCCAACAATAAAAACATGTATAAATATTAGGTCTCAGCAGAATGCCTGTCTCCAATGAGTGCTTATGAGCTGGTTTGCGAAAATTTCCGTGCGTTTTACGGTAGGAAGACAGAAATAATGCTGAACTTGTGTATCCACAACCACAGGCACTCAATCGTAAGGAGAGACAAAGATGATTTACCCATCTGTAGTCATGAAATGTCTTACAAAAAATAAAACAGCATCAATCAGAAAAAGCTCACAGAATCGTTTTATGTATCTTTTACTTATATCGTGGTTATTTACTGAGTTGTACCAAGACGCTGAACTCTTAGTCATTGCTGCTACTTCAGCTCATAAGAAACTATAAATGTTCCCACATCTCCACAGCTCAGGGTGTCTCTTTCAGAGGTCATCACATTTAAAGTTTTATCAAGATTTTTATAAAAGTTGAATTGGAAATAAAATCTTTCCAAAACGCCTCAAAACCAACATGTATTTATTTATTTATTTGAGTCGAAGTTGACCTTACATGCCTTACATTCTTCAGACCGATATTGTGAGACTAGCCTTGAAAAAACGTACGTATAAATGATGCAGAGGAATAACCAGGCAAAACGAATAAAATAAAGAAGTGACGATCGGCTGTGGAACTACAGAGTTGGTCGTAACTGAATACATTTGGACATATTAAGGTGGATAAATTTAATGTTTTCAAAATAGAATATGTGTCCTTCGGATATTGCGTGTTCCGCTCACAAGCAGTTTGTGTGGAGAACACTGATGTCAGATTTAGTGGTTTACGCCTGGAATTGATTAATCGCATATTCACCCGTGTACTGAACTGAATAGGAGCCACCCAGTGTCCCAGGAGGGCTGAGTCCCGCTGCTCACACTAAAAGGCTGTGGGCGAACTTCGGCCATCCACGATTGTAGGCATGGTAGAAAAAAAAGAGAAAAGGGAGTAGGGGGCCGTGTATAGAGTCGTTTGGGCCGTGCTCCGTCAAAAAAGAGAAGGAAGAGAAAGCTTTAATAAGTTACTAAGCTAGGCGCTAAGCCTCCACTTTGAACTTACACCGCAGAGGCTATGCCAGGGTGGAGTCAACCACCATTTGACATACCACCATGTGGTATCGAGAGCACCAACCAATACATGGTGTTCGACGCAAAGCACGGAATCAGGTCGAGTCTTTTGTCCTCGGATTTCCCCAATCATTGTCTCCTTCTGATTCCTGCCCCTCGTACCTGCGGTTTATTCCGCTGCGATTGCGGTTATTTCTTACGGCTTCCAGATTTTCCTGAAGCGAGTGTTTTCCTTTCTATATTTTCCCACTCCTCAATTTCAGATTCCTCTCCACAAGAGACGTCTCCTTCCAAAATTCATCATTCAGCTACGAACTATCGCCGAAGTGACTCGTCTTCTAGTGCCCAGTTACAACTTGCTCTCTCGTCACGATACAGTTTCCCAACCCAGTTCACGCATTCTGAGTACGATCCTTGTGCCGCCCCTTTGTGCACGAACTCAGCACATTTCTAACTCAACACAGTTCATTACTCACTCCATTGCATTTAACACAGTCCTCCTCCCGCTCCCCGAGTTTCTATCATTTTCGATCAACTCGCTCTCTCATGCGCCCAACACATGGCGTTGAGCAAGAATTTCAATAGTTGTCTTAAACTATCGTTTCAAGTACAATTGCGTTTTTATTATAGTATTGTAGGCTAATTCCGCTATTTGAATTAGAAGGATTCAGATAATTACTAAGAGACCTGCCAGGTATTAATACCGTATTGGGTTTAAGATGAACTAGCTGTTACTGTAGGAATAATACGCTCTTAGTTTCTTTATATTGTTATACTTCATCGCGTGATTTTGTGCCAAGAAACCTTTCATTTTCAATGTTGGGTCTGTAAGCTGAGCTCTTCCTGCGTTACATTCAGTTGTAGTTTGTGCTACAAATGATGATCTAATTGTAGTAATCGGTATAAGGTTGCCACACATATTTTAATAACTCAGTTTTGTTATTTATACGAACGTCGCCCGAAATCCTTTTCCTTTCGATAAATAATAGTTATTTATTCACATTATCGGGCGTAGTGGATCGCGCTGGTGAGAGATCGATTAAGGACATTGAGCCGATGTTTTTCCCAAAAAAACCCGTTTTTTGTTTAATTTTAGTTGAAAGATAAGGGAGTACCACCACAAGAGGCTTCTTATCGTCCGCCAGACCATCAATCACTGTCTATGAAGTTTGAAAGTAAATATTTCTTCGTCTCGGGGGAGGCCATTTCAGATCGAACCGACGATTTTATTGGACTATTGTTCCGACTGAGGCTCATTGTCAAGTGTTTGACCGAACGACGTAACAACTAAACAGAGATAGAGGGAGACATGTGAAAATATACACTCGCGAGGAGATTAAAATAAAATCAGTCCCGAATCGAGGCCAAAATGACAACACGTGACAATGCGCTGAGGGCGCCAATGGAATAAAGTTGACGACTCCCAATTCGTACTACTTCAGATTTGGATTAGAAATGCCACAAAACAAAAAAAGAAGCTTTTTGACATAATTTTATCTTTACTTTGGCGCATGGGGAAAATATTCGAGATTCCTAGTCCTTTACGAGATTGTACTTTCGTTAGCTCTACGCAGTAGAGAGGTTGTGTACTCCACTGAAACATGTTTTTTGAGGTTTCCAGAACGTAGTGCGTACTTTACGTTTCACACCGTTTTCCATCGAGAGGAAACTTAACAAGGTGTTTTATTTTATTGGTGAGTCGGTATGAATATCTATATCACAGCGACACATCAGAACTCAAAGAAAAACTTTGTCATTAAATAAGCAAGAAGCCGTGGAAAGTAATGGAGCTGTTCGAACCTCGTGAGGGACTTACAGATGCGTGGCGAGCAGTGAAATAAACCAATGAATGAATCAATACCGAACTAATGCCAGCGCAAGATTAAGCTAATCTGCCCTTTGGAATATTCATCGCCGACGAATCCTAAAATTTCACTCACCGCCCAATAATAACCCAACTCAGACCCTTCGTACGGCGGAATGGAGAGGAAAGGGGGTGTCAATTAATATCCAATCAGGGCAAATGGCACGACCGAGGGACGAGGAGAAAGCTAAGCGCTGATCGCCTAAAAGCACTTGGGTTAAACTCATTGTTTTTTTTGTTTTGTTCGTTTTTTTTTAACACGAACATTTGGTTCTTTCATGCAAATTGCCAACCTGCTCTTACACTTGCAAATCTGTTTGACAATGATGAAAGAGTTTGGAGGGAGGAGGGCCTTTCTATCGTATGAGTAATTACATCTGCTGCCCTTTGCTAATGAACCTTTAACGGCCCCCGTTGACTTAACGCCCTCGATTAAACGAGCCACGCTTTCAAGACACGAGCGCGTAGCTCTACATCTGGTCGAAACAGCGATCTCCCTTTTTGCTGATTCCTAGTAACTGTAATTATTACTACTCAGTATAGAGCTCCAATAACATAGGTGCAAAACTCTCGACCTCACTCCCCGAAAGCAGCACTGCAGCGAACAGCTTGACACCACAATTATTTAACATCTACAATAATAATTAGAGGGTTGGGTGAAGTACTGTGGAAATAAATTAAAAATATGTAATTCCATGCATCGCGTTCAGTTAGCGATTTTTGTCATTCCATTTCAAATGAACTTGAAACGAATTAACGTTCTACATACCCTTAATGTTCCGAGTTGCACCAACTTATAACGCGATTGTTATTGAGCAATTGTCTTATAGGTAATTTGAGGGACTGCGAATGTGAGATTCGTGTCTACTGTTCTCAAATTAGAGGGAAGAGAGTGAGTGAAAGAGAGAGATTACATGAACGCAGCAAAGATAGCAAAGTCATAACTTCGAATAACACTAAAATGGTGTCAGGCATTAGGCAAAGCTCGTGTTGCCCGACGAGAGCAGGTGTAATGCCTTCAAATATTTTATCAGTGAACAGAGTACAAAAACACTCTCTGCTCCGAGTAAGCCACACAAAATAGCACTAAAATTATGTAATTAAAACATCTCGAATGTAGGCACTACCAGGTGCCAGACCCAAGAAAACGAGCCAAGAATACATTATTTTTATAAGTGGTTCGAGAATAACAGATTTCATATGAACAGGAAGAGCATTGTAGACGAAATAAATCAACTACTGGGGTCTTCCGGAAGTTTGGGTTAGTGCGGGGCGTGGATTAACTCTCCCTTCTAAAATAAACTTAGATGGGCAGTTAGAAGGGAAATAACGTTTGATTTTCTCCGGAAAAATAGGAGAAGATTTGTGATAGCGTTGAATAATGATAAATTTGTTATTCCTCGTGCAACAAGCTTGATGGAAAACGTGGAGGCTTCGCATACATAACCCTCATTATGCTTCTACATGATCTGCTCAGTTTCGTTAAAACCCGTTTTAGAGGGTCCACCCCAACTCGCGATGGCATATTGCGGGGTAGACTGCACAAAAGTTAAGAATATCAAATTTAGCCACCCATTCGAGACGACAGATACATTTCTCAGGGTTGGGATAAATTTCTCAAGTCTCCCAAATAAGTATTCTACTACGTGATGTAACCTTCACAACGCCTAGGTATTTATACAACAAGACACTTACGAGGGAAGGGCTGGACAAGATCGAGATGGAGAGTGGCCACGCTTCCAAACATCGTATGTTTTGTTTTCTTTCCATTCAACGTTAGAAAACGATGTGTCATCCAATAACTAACTGTATTCAGAAGAGCTTGTTGTCGAGAGAACAACTCGTACCCAGAAAAAAAGGGCCCTATCATTTGCCAAAACGAAAGATGGTTTCTATTCACCAGACTGTGTATAGAGAATTGTACACAAGAAATAGAGAACGGCACAGCGTGCTACCCTGGATAACCCCATAATCGACGGCTTTCTACCCCCTGTGTGGCTTCCAAAGGAGACTCGTTTACGTTCCTCTAAATACGTATATAACAAGGCAAGACGAGTGCCGCAAATACCAATTGATTCCATGGGTTCATGAAGAACAGATCAATTAACCGAAGTGCTTCACAAATATCTAGGCAGATCATTATAACATCTGTCAAAACATCATCAACACCCCTTGACTTTACATAGTTCGAATCAAAAAGCGCGCCCTAAACACCCCGCACGAAACGCGCATTTAAAATGGCTCAGAATTTTTATTTCCAGCAAGATAAGTGACCAAGTTATGTTTTACCCGTTGTTCGAGTATAAACGAAACCGCTGCAAAAAAAGTTAATCGACAAAACGACGGTAGTTTGGATTTCAGCGTTTAAGAGGTTGCTCGTTCGGTAGTTCAAGGAATTACACTCTGTTTATGATAACGGTAGTATAATTTGGTTGCGGAGACGTAGGGATAGTCCGATATGAGGACATTAGACGAGTTGACTTCAGAATGCAGGTTTTCAGAGGTGTGCTTTACACGCTTTGCAGGACTGCGGCAACAGAATCGCTCACGAGTTTGGGTTATTTGTATCATAGCGTGCAGATCTAGTGAAGGGGTGTGTGAGCATGCCAACTAAATGTGGCCATCGAGGCTAGTGCTTTAGGGGAAGGATAAGGGTCGCGATGGTCAGGTAAAACATTCAATTTAAGTGATTTATCGTCATCCATTTAATTTCTTTTTTAATTCAAATTTTGTGCTTACCAATTTTGAGCTGTTCGGTGTATCTAATAAAAATGAACCTTGAAACAAAGTACATTACATTTTGAGTGCGGAATGTGCTGGTAAAATATGTCACAAGTTAACTGATTCGCGCTGTATATGAATGAGGGCAGCAAATATAGTTTACACCCGCTCACGCACGGTCCATTATTATCACCATAATTCAAAGATTGCATTGCTAAGTAGTCGATGATGATGATACCTCTTTCACTCATATTTTTATTTTGAGCGATAACCAGTTTTCGTTAGTAATCTGTACTTTATGATATTCCCCCGTGGTACAATAAGAAAACAAGACTGTAGTGTTCTTTGGAGTGTGGAGCTGGTGAACTGTTGGCCTTGGCAGCAAATTCGCGTTGTCCCATGCGTGAAGAATTCTCAGACAGCTATATCTGATGACAGGGGTAACGAAAACTCAAATTGGAGAAACGTTGGTTTGCGGGAAGCTTCAGAGGACGGGAAGCAGCCTTATGGATTAAATCCGAAAGCCAGTTTTGAATAAAACAACGAAAGCCAGTGGATCAGACAAACGCTACAACCGAACCGATTCTCCCGTCATTATAAACGGCAAGGAAAGCTAGGCCACCTATGTAAAGTGAGCGAGGGGGAGTTTGGGTGAGTTGGAGGCAGTGGGAATGAGCAGGGTGAGGGAACCCGGGCTCTACTACCCAGCCAGGCACCCGCATCCATATTTAATGGATATTAAACTCAACAAGGATTTGATGGTAATCACGTCGGCAAGAGAACAGCTCATAGAGGGTGGCGAATACGGGGGAAGAGGAGGATGATGGAAGGGAGTGCGGTACAATGGGTGGGGGTGAGCGGGAGGGGCCCAAAAGGCTTAAGCGTCGCTGTTATTTGCAAACAGCGCAGGCTTTCAATATGCATTTTCAACATCTACAGCTTTCTGGTCGCGTTAGCGGCCGTTGAGGGGGGGGGGGGGAGCTGGCGTTTAAAAACTCTTTAAATACTCTTCAGGCCAAATCAGGAAATCATGTTGCGGAAATGGGAGTTAGAACCCACAAGGGTTGGCCGTAGGAAATTTACTGAAATGGGGCGAGATATGAAAGCCACCTTGTCACATATTTCCAATTTTGGTTAACAGTTCTAACATTCGCCTTATGCTCCAGTTTTATTAGCTTCCTAACTCACTTCAAAGCCAAGACTGGCACTTGGGTGGATTCTTCTATGCTGAATTATTAGCAAGGTAGCAGCAAGACGCTGGAACTTTACACGTGCATGTGCTTTATGTACAATGAACGCTAGAGAAGGTATGAGTGGACGAAATTGACGTGCAAGTTTACGTAAACCTTACATACCTTCCCCGTTTCGTGAGAGTTGGAGCAACTCAATACATTTTGGTACCACCAGTTTCTACGTAGAACGGTTTTATAAAGTGAACGAGGAACAGTTTTGATTAGTTACTAGAGTAATAAACAATAAACAAATTATTAAGACAATACGAATCCAAAACACACGACTCAAAAACACAGAATACACAGACCTTAACAAGACGCTGCACATTCACGTACACAGGACCAAAAACATACGGAATAACTAACATCCTCCGAAAGGAAGGTATACAAATCGCATTACGTACGGACAACACACTTAGAACCAAACTAACTACAAAGACTGAAAAGACAGACCCACTCGACCAAAGTGGGGTATATAAAATAACTTGTACTTGTACAAACGCATACATAGGACAGACAGGACGAAAAATACGGACCAGATACTCAGAACACATTAAATCTCTTAATAGGAACAAAGACGATTCAAACTTTGCTAACCATCTCAAAACAACTGGACATGAACCTACCAAAATACAGGACTGTACCACCTTACTACACAAACAATACAAAGGACGAAAACTGAACATATTAGAAAACACGGAAATTTACAAACAAAAAAACTTCAATGGACAGATCATAAATGAACAAATCAACACAAAATGCGACACCATATTCATACCACTCAAAACATTACACAAACGAAAACAACCAACTGACGGATTTACAGACCACCCTACAGAAAAAAGACGGAAATTCCACAATTGACAGATCATTCAAGACGTTCCATTCACCTTAGGGGTTTTCCCGAGGTACATGACCTCCTCTCCCCGACCCTTCCCCGACCCTCCATCATCCCGTTTTACCTGCCTTTCATATATAAAGACCACGACCAACTGACTGACTCCAGTACTGACTTAACGGCCAGACGATGATGTCCTTACATCGAAAGCGCTTGCCACCAGCAACACACCAGCCAGAGGAGACGGACTCACCTAACAGATACGTAAACTTTAATAATTTGCCTTCTGGCGGACATAACCCTATTGCTTTAATACCTGATTTATTTATGTTTATATTTTTTTCTTGTTTTTACTCTGTACCCCGCACAAGACCAACCAATTGTAACCAATACTGTTTGCCAGGGATGATGTAACAGAGGGCCTTATGGCCCTAATCCTCCCTGGTTTGTTAAATAAACCGCTTAATCAATCAATCAATCAATCAATCTCTCTCTCAGACACACACTCACTCCGTCCTAACCCGTAATGGTACGCCAACACAGCTCAGATGTTTCGCGTCAAACACCCCAGCGGTTGAGGTCAAAATGTACCTCTTCAACTTTGAGGGATGCCACAATCCAGCATTCCTACCTTGGGAACCTATCAGCGTCCAGGTCCCTTTTGGACTGACTGAAGAGACTTTGAAGGGACCCTCAAACTTCGAAAACCAATTGGAAGCAACACGGTCACCGGTCAATGAGAATTGTAACGCTTTTCCGAAGAACCTGATCTCCCACCTTGCAGTGTTGTGGGGAGTGAAGGAGAGCCTTCAAAGGGTTTTTCTCTATTAGATGATTCAGCTCTGCAATTTTGCCCATCCTAGCAGCCCATTCGCTGTGGTCAGGTCTACCAGTCTTCTGATCAAGCTAAAGCCCCACCACCCAAAAAACATTTTCGACTTACTCAAAAACTATCTGGACGCTCGAACATTTGTTGTCGATATTGCAAATGAGACGTCGTCAGTTCGAATGATTAGAGCATTAGTTCCTCAGGGAAGTGTCCTTGGCCCTTATCTTTACACTCTGTATTGCCATGACATACCGCTTCCTGCCACTCCCGAATTCCACTCTTTGCAGACGACCTAGTTTACGCCGTTAGCCGACCTGATCAGAACGAAGCTTCCCATGTCCTACAATCGTTTATACACAAACTCGGGCAGTGGTGCACTAAATGGAGACTCAAAATTAACCCTGCCAAATCTGCTACCGTGACGTTCTCATACCGTCGGAGGTTCCAAGAAGTGCCATTGTTTTATAATGACCACCAACTACCCCTCGCCTCAACCCACAAATATTTAGTCACCCTAGACCGTCGCTTAACATTCCAAGACCACATCTCAGACGTCATTAAGCGGACGAAAATTAGAACGAACCAACTAAAGCCACTCCTCAACAACCACAACCTATCACTGTCCAACAAAATCATTCTGTATAAAACCTTAGTTCGTCCGATCTGGACTTACGGTCTAGCTATCTGGGGGACGTGCTCGGATTCCCAATTTAGGAGACTCGAGGCCCAGCAGAACATCACGCTGCAGCGGAACATCATCCACACCCCACCATTTGTGAGGAATGCAACAATTTATAAGGACTTCGTATTGGAATCACCATCTGAACTAACCAGACCTCGGCATATCCTAGATTTCCTCACGCCTCCAACCGAGTAAAAGCCAACGTCAGATACCTTGATGCAGAACTAAAAAGATTAGCAATTTAAGTGCTTACACACATGTCAATGAGGTATGATACAATATTATGTAACAGACACAAACAATAAAGAGACGATTTAAAGCAAAACGGCAGTTCGCCAATGTAGTGGTCTCATTTGGTGTGCTTTTCTTAGTCAAGATAAGTGACAATTAGCTGTCTAACATTTATATTTCTGCGTTGTGTGGTAAGAGAGAGAGAGAGAGAGAGCTACCCTTATAGGGATGTGCTCTGCCCACTTCGTAAATAACATACGAGTAACATAAACACCAATAAATATGTATTCCCAAAAGCACTGGCAGAATACGGTTGCATTATATCTGTCGATACGGTATGTCGTGGAGTGGTGTTGGAAGGCTTCACGCGCTGACAAACGTCGCACAGTTGTACTTAACGCAATATGTCCTGGTACACTCCTGGTCAATAGTAATGCCGACCAATGCACCAGTGAGTTTTGGCTATCCCCAAATGGACTGATTGTGGATCGTCCTGGGACTCTTGTAGAATGCGAGACCGTAACTTCCAGGGTACTACATTCTTCCAATCCTCACCTCGATCAAACAATTCGCCCTTCAGGAATGACTTCCGACAGTAGTCCAGGGATTGATACCACATGCTTTAGCTAGAGACTGGATGACTGAACTTACAAAACTGTTCAACGTTCCGCTCAACAACTACGCATGGTCCTACAGATGGCAAAGCTGACATCCAAAATTTTGAAGTTTAGAAAACCTGAATGTCTCTACGTAACTAAAGTTAACATACCTATTTGGTGAGTCTGTCTTCTCGGGCTAGTGGGATAATTTGGGCGAGCGCTTTCGATGTAAAGACATCATCGTCTGGCCGTTAAATCAGTACTAGAGTCAGTTAGTTGGTCGCGGTCTTCATATAGGAAGAGAAACAGGTGCGTTAACTTCAGTAATTTACCTACTGCCGGTACTAACCCAATTACTTTATTAGTCTCTACGAAAGTTTTCATTTCTTATGCACACGGGATACGAGGAGCTGTGACAAAACATCATCTCATCAAACAACGACTTTATCCAGGCTTGTGTAAACAAGAAGATTGCGGTGTTCAAAAACGGTTTCAAAACAGGAACACAAAATGTACGATGTAAATATGTATCTTGTTTCGGTATTGATTGGGTGAGCCAAAGAACTTTATTTTTTTAATGTTCGTTCTCCTGCTACAAATTCAAGTCTGTTCTATTTGATAGAACGAACGTCACAGGAAATAAATGCGTAACTGTATTCGGGGTAGGTGGTACAGACCTAAACTCTCCTGATCATAAAATAAAACAATCAATCAACTTCACACCGCGCGGATATCCTCGATCGTTCACAAGTCTTAAAACGTTGAAATGAAAACGATCATGAAATGTCATGAAACAACAATTTTCCGCGTAACTTCGTTTCCCATCGTCACAGCTTCGCCGTTTTACAAAATTTGCTTCAACGTAGTTGTCGGCATTGACGTTCGTTTTTGTTCCGAAAAAAACAACGGCGCGAATGGGCAGATGGTGGGACGTGCGACTGAAGCAGGAGTTCGGAAAATCCGCTGTCCGAAAAAAAAGAAAAAAAAAGTGACGAAGTAATAGAATGTGGTAACACACGTGGTAACAGTAAGAGACGACAGGCGAACCAGGAGGAGCCAGGAAATATTGCCGGGTTACGGGAGAAAGTCTCTATTTTATACGGCTCTCCTCCTCGTTTTGATGTTCCCGCGGGTATTTGGAGCCGCACAAATCGCGAATGCTCCGCCACCCCATTTACTTACTTCTGGCCGATAGGATTTGCCCTTTTTTCCTCTCTTCCTCTTTTTTCGTGTTTTTTTTTTTTTTTTGTCCCCTCAACAGAAAAGGTGGCTTATATGCAAAGGTTTTATGTCCTTTCAGAATTAGACTCGTAAATATCCTGAGCCCTCGCGCATTATCATACCATCGGCACCACAGTGCTAGGCAGCCCCATACCCACTCACGCCTCGCTTCGGCCGTTATCAATACCGGATCTATTACCGGGAAAAGCTTCGAAATCCCCCCTCACCACGAACCACCTTCCAACATCCAAACGTGTCTTCCGCTTCCGAAAAATCATTTTCGCTTTCCATACTGCCGGGACACGGGGAATCCTGCCCATAAAAAAGGAAGCCGCGAGTTGGCGAAAATCTAGAAAGGAACGTCGCCGAGGTCGTTATTTTAATAACTAACAGAGATATAGCAAGCAGACCCGGGTTCTGTGCGAATTCAGATGTGCAGTGCCAGTTGCGTCTGGTAAATTAAAGGCCTTGGGCATTCCATTCGGTGGTTCGTCAACAGTCCCAGCAATCGATTCTTAAACTTTTCAGGAGAGCCTCAGACTGCCACTGGTGCCACTTGTAGGCTTAAGTCAGTACTAGAGCAAAAACTGACCAAGAAATGGGCCTGTAATTATCTACATTCGTATCTACTCTCTCTTCTTGAATAAAAGGTTTGTTGGGTGCAAAAGATAATGAGATGGACTTAAAAGAAGGCGAAGAACTAGTAGATGAAGTGAGAGAGGACTGGTCTATTTCCTTATTTAATAACTGTTTCTAAACCCTCTACGAGGGGAGTGAGAGGATACTGTAATGCGAAGAAATATACTGGTTCTTCGAACGTTTACTTGAGATACACGTAAAGTAACTAAGAGGCAAAGATCGCCCGACCCAGCGCAGACCAGAGCTGAGAGAGCACGTTTAACTATATGATTTCTAGTTCTATTATGCATGGTCGTAAGGAGGAGGCAAAAATAAGGGGTGAGAAGGTGAGATAATGGAGGGGGTCCAGAAAAGGAAATACTTTTGCTTTGGAAATATTAATCCTCGAGTTTGGCAGGGCTTGAAATGTTAGATGAAGGTGGTTAATGGATCAAAACGGGAAAAGATCCAAAAGGTGAATGGCAGGATCTCCATTATGGCTCGAAAACACTGAACTTGTCAACCTATTCGGCTTGAGCTGAGCGAAGCAGGGATAATTATAACCTTGAAAATAATTAACTACCTTCAAACATCCGAATGTGCCTTCCACTATGGGATATTCAATTTTGTTTCTCACTAAGTGGGAATATGGAAATCCTGCCTATACAACGTTTTGCGACAAATTTGGAAGCGAGGTCGTTATTTTAATAGCAAAGCGCGCGAACAAGCCGCTTGTGTGTGAATTCAGTGCAGGTTGTGAAGCATCTATTTTGCTCAACAGAGTACGCAGAGGAAACGCAAGTATTATACCCCATGAGTCCATCAGGTGTTCCCACAAACTTGCTGAATATGGCACCAATGCTGTCCCTCACGAATGCATAACCTAGTCGGCTGCTAGAGCCCACGTTGCGCCCCTCTGCTGATGAACCGCTGGATGGAGGTTGAAAGTTGAAAATGCCTATTGATGTTCAAGCTTCAAGTAAACCCCAGTACAATATGAGATGGCTGCAGCATTTTCTGCATCGACACGATAAAATAAGGTATTAAAACCGCGAGGGGTTGAGAGTTTTGACCGACGATTGTTTCCTTTTGAGAGACGAGAAGACGTACGTTGGAAGAAATGGGGGTGGCTGGCGGCCGACTGATACCGGACCCATTTCAAGCTCTAGCGGACTGCGATGCGGAAACTCGCTTGTCGTCTGAACTGTGACAGGATAATATTTGCCCTTCCCGAAGCGCCAATATTTGTCAAGAGCTCCGCCTCTAACCTCCACATTTCTTTCAGCCAAAAATCTTTACTTGCTTTACTCTCCGACGGCCTTGTTCTGCTTTATGATTCGAAGAGGATGGAGGTTTTTTCATTGCAACACTACTGGTTGTTGGTAGAGCACAGATCAATAAAAATTAAATAGTAACTTAAAAAAAGCTTTTGTAACCACACAGCATTTACAGTAAAAGAATAACCAGGGTTCCAGGTCCTTCCTCCTAAATCTAATTCATGGGATATTTGGCAATTTTAGGTTAACACTTCAAGTAATTCCCAACAGGGAACCAGCGTGTCGGCATCTCAAACCGTCACCGCAACTAAATATATATTAATTTATTAGAACCCGTCCCCTTCCCCTTCCCAGAGAGAACCTTTCAGCCGCCTTTTATTTTTGGAAAGGGCGTTAGAGAAGGGATGAGGCGAACGATTATCAGAGGTAGACGTTTTCCCTTCTAATCCTTAAAGCTCAACTGAATCTACGTGCCCTGGCCGAGATAAGGCTTCTGCCAGAATTGACAGAGCCCGCGTCTCTCTCGCCCTTCTCCCTAAACAAGGCCACACATAATTGTTTTCTTTCCCGAACCCCTGTCACACTTGACACCTTCGGAAATCGATATAATTAATCGATGATTTTGAAGGTTCTATCTCCGCTGAACATTCAAAACCGGAGTCATCAGTACAAAGCCTTCACGTGAGAGGTTCAGCGAAGACTTTGAATTGAATGGGAAATGGAATGAAATTGGGAACAATATTTCTATATATATATATCTATAAAAAATGAAGGGATGAAAAAGAAAAAGTTGTACAACGCGCCACATACACGACATTCCTCAGCACCACGTACATTCAGCGATATTTGTCGCACCACCAACTTATGAAATGTAACGCTCTCCATATAATGTGCTAGTAATTTTAACTAACCTGCTTCCTTAAAGCAACGTCCACACTACGGCGAGCGAAGATGATCGACTCCGTTTCATTCGATACACAAATACAATCACGATAAAATCATTCATTACCGAATGTCCACGAATAGACTTCGACTCTAATCATTTTTCGAACATTCGCGCTTTTGTAGCAGTCTAATTTTCTAACAAAGTTCACTATTTCTCATTTGGACCATCTATGAGCAACCTCTACGGGCAAAGATTCAACGAAGTGGCTGATGAGAGTGATGGGGACCAGTGGACAGACTAGCAGACTCTGGTTTGCAAGGTGTAGGCTACTGGAGTTCTCAAGTTGCTACCTGAATCCTATTTTAACGAGCGGTGCGCAGCAACACCCAACTTTCCGCCACCCCTGTAAGTTCGAACACCAGCTAAATATGCGGGCGCTACATCTTCCTTCAACGCATTTCTACAGGAACATTTATATAGAACAAAATGTAGGGCCTAGTTAGCTGAGAGTACTCCGTAAGTTTGATCGAAATCGTTAGAGCCGTTTTTGAGAAAATTCGAATACCGATAAATTAATATTCGACAAATCTCCTTTTCTGAGTCAACTTTGCTTATATTTCCGTTCAACAGATATATACAGAAATTATAGAGAACTAAAAGACACTCTGTAAGATCTATCACATCTGGTGAAGTAGTTGACCCAAAATTTACGAAAATGTTCGAAAAAATGTTTGGTGAAAATCGTTGGAGCTGTTTTGCCCCCCTTCCCATCTGCCGAAATCGCCCATAACCTTATTTTGTTGTCTACAAAAAATAACGAACAAAACAAAAAAGAACCAGCTCAATCAGTTCAGCCGTTCTTCCGCAAATCGAACTACAGACACACACGGACCACGCGCCGAAATTACGTTTTTTAGACTCAGTAGGTCTCACAACGTAAAGATGTGAAGAGAACCGAACTTTTTTCTTACACGATTACTATACTTTCCTTTCCCCTTTGGGTAGCAAAAAGTAAAAATTGTGAAGTCCTTCAAACCAAATGAGTGACAGAGTTTTTCTCATTGCGTTTTGGTTTACTATTCATTCTGAATAATAATCCTGTTTTCGGTCTGCAAAATTTTCATACAACCCCCGCGCCACCCTCAAAATGTAATACTTTACGTTTCAAGACATCGGGATAATGAATTGCAATGTCCGTCCGCCGGGCCGTTTTGTACCTTTAACGTGGTCTACAAAATTCGTTCTTTCGCACAAAAATCCCATTTGGTATTTAGTTGTGCCTGCCGGCTCGGCAATCCGATAGGACGACGTCCATGGTTGTTATGTTGTGTCTGTGTACCGTTTATTTCAAAAAATCGTTCTTTTTAAAACACTGTTAACTCTCTTGAACCAAGTGAGCAATGTAGTTCTTCTCATACTATTTTTAGATCTCTTACGTGGAAATGTGAGCTAACTGAAAGGCGTTTTATAGATTCGACTGTATGATGTGCATCTACCTTTCAATTTATCAATCCAAGTGATTCAGATTTTACTTTATGAACAAGGAAATAGATTTGCTTTCACTCATTGATTGCAAGGGGGCATATACTATATGGAGGGGGGGGGGGATACAATAATTTTACTGGTCTTTTCGCAGACGTTTCCATTCGCATCAAATTCAGATACAATCCCCGACTTAAGAAACAATAGTGGGTCTGTCAGGTTGATCACGAATGAGCAGGAGCCCTTCTGGTGCAGTAAAAGATAAGCTCCCGCTTTAGCGGCAATGTTTGCTGCCACAATTAAAGACAAAATCCGTAAACCGCCTCGGTGTGAAATAAGACGCGTTATCGGTAACTATCCTCCCCCAAAATCCAAAATAGCGAAAAACGTGGTTCGTGAGGGCATTAATTATTGAGTCGGAAGTGGTTCGGGTGAGTGGCACTAGAATCGTGTACCTTGACATTTCGTCGACTGCAATAAGAACGTGCTTGTAGGAGGAGGATTGGGGTAATTCCCCTGCTGTGTCAATGTACAAGGTTTGACCAATACGAGTAGCTGGGGTTGAAGAAAGGTGACCCTTCGGGAGAGAACGATCAGTTTTATTTACGAGGCATGATTCGCAAAATTGTATCCGTGATTTTACCGTTTTGTATAAATTTGTCCAGTAAAAATGACGCTTAATAGCTTCAACCGTGCGCTTTTTCTCATAATTAATGTTGCAATAAAAAAAAATATAAAAAATTAAAAAATAAATAAAAAACAAACAAAAAAATTTTTTTTTAAAGAGGGGATGGTGTCAGGTTGATCACGAATGAGAAGGAGCCCTTCTGGTGCAGTAAAAGATAAGCTCCCGCTTTAGCCGAAGCTCGGTCGCTCTCGGGCAAATCGTCAGTTGTTCCTTAACATTAAAGCGATCGGTGCGTTTCGTGTGCGTTAAGTTTTCTATATACGGTGTGGTTTTAGTCGAGGTGGTCACCGCGCATTTACAGTTTAGGGCTGCCTTAATTTAGTTTTTTTTAAAGCGAGTTTCCCCTTTTTTCTTTGAGGTAGGACATAATTTTTGATTTAATAAGATTTATTCATTTTTAAACTTTTTCTTTCCCTATTTTTCTAACTACGCCACGTAATTCCAAAGAGTTACGTGACAGGTCAAATAAACACGGTATATATTCGCTCTGTAACTTTTGCAGTAGTCTCACTTTTTAAGTAAAGTTAACTCTTCACACAGTGCATCAAAGTGAGAGCTCACCACAATAATGTCCCAATGAGCCCCGAAAAGGTGGGAATAGAAGCCAACCATTGCTACGGGTTTCTTGTCTTCCACACCTAAACAGAAGAGTGGTTATCTCTACATAATGGCGAGGCCAGCGAGAAGCTCGTTCCATCAGATTCGAAGGACAAAATATTCCTTGTTCTCCCCACACCAAGGGAAAGGATGAACCCAGAAAAAAGTTCAAGAGAGGATCTTTTTTTCCTATTCAGATCGTAATCCTTTGTTTGGTGCCACTTGCCTTCCAATTACAAAAAGATTTACACTGTCCTGGGGTGACGGAGGAGCAGGCAGTGGGGGATGTTGACGCAAGCACTCCCTCCCCCTCCCCCATGCACACCGCCACCACCCTACCAGCTCATCCCGCTCTCCTCTCAAGGAAAATAACTAAGGGCTCGTTATTCCGATTGAAAAATAATCTCCACATAAAAAACCGTCGTATTTTCCTTTATTTTCCCCTTTCATTCCGCAGACAATTCAATCACAAAAGAGGAACACTTTATTTTCGTTTCGGCGCTCCACTCGCTCAAAAGCCTCTCCAACTTGATTCTCACGGGTTTTTATTATTGGAATATAAAATCTCGCGCCGATCTTACGATATTAAAGAGCCGTTGCTCAAACAAAAGAGGGGGAAACCGGAGGCTTGTTATTCGGTTGGGAGCCAGAGTTTATATTTCTGAAGTACAAATAATAGAACAGCTCTTCCGTGGAGGAAAAAGCACGTGGCGCTCTTGCGCGACCTCCCCACGCAACTCATCAGCTGTCAGTCGCTGGAATCAACATCGTAACTTGCCGAATTTTTAGCGAGAGCTTTTAGACGAAAGGAAACCTGAGAAGACAAAAAAGAACATGCTCCGCCAGGACTAGAATTCTGTGCCATTCGATATACGTGTCAAGTTGAACACACTTCTGCGGACGTAACTTCTGGTTCCTTACATATGCAGCTAATAAAAATCTGAAGCTTTCGAGTGTAGGTTGATCTCGACGCAGCGTTCCGGCGGTTCTTCTTGGTTGGATTGGTACTGAACTTGTGCCTCTCCACTCCATACCTCACTCTCGCACCATTCCTTAATCAACGACACCTCCCTCGTCATGGCTGTCCTGTACGGCCATTTGGAGCTGATGGAACGTGTTTTTCAGGTGTTCCTTCGATAGCTTACATACAAAATTGTCTATCCCTGTGCGCACGTAGGCAACGGAGCTCATCGCCGTATGTTGAAACGGATGCATCGAAGCCGAACTGCCAGTTATCATCTGCTTTCGCACACTGCTTCATGGTTGAGTGGACGTTCCCTGATGGAACTCCGGATTTTTAAAAAATAGTTAAGGTAACTAAACGTACCTGTTTGGTGAATCCGTCTCCTCTCCCTGGTGAGATACTGTGGGCAAGCGCTTTCAATGTTAAGTCAGTTCTGTCTTTAGTAACATTACATTACCAAACAGATATGAGATACGCAACACAGAAGAACTCGCCACTTGATTAAAAGACGTTATTATAACTCCAAACACTAGAATCCTCATTTGATATAAGAATGTATACCTCTCCGTACCAATAAAAGAAACCCTTGGCATACTGAAAACGAGACTAAGACAAATTGATACGAAATGTTACCAAAATGACACTTGGACGAAACAACTTCCAATTTAACAATAGCACATACAAGCCAAAAGATGGGTTAGGCATGGGAAACCCTACCTCGTCCATATTGACCGTAATATTTCTACTGCATTACGAAGAAACTCACATGTTACTTTAATGACAAAACGCAACATCAACTATTACGCCAGATATGTAGATGATATTATCTGCATATTAAGCCCTGGCAACACTGGACTTGAACAATATCCACCATAACATCCAATATGACATAATAGGACCTAAAAATCACACGGACTGGCAACGAACTACAGTACGACATTTTCAGAAAACCCACTGCTACCGACACGACCATACACTATACATCAAACACCCACAACGACACAAACTAAGTGCATTCAGACACATGATACGGAGACTAAAAACTATCCCACTATCCGAACGAAATTACAAAAAATAACTTCATACTATCGCAGAAAATAACGGTTACTCCAAAAAAACAATAAACAAATTATTAAGGCAATATGACTCCAAGATATCTGGTGCGTTGCAACACACAACTTTCCTTAGCTCTATAACAATTCACTTTGTACATGGCTAATTCTACTTACTCAATTCATTTATCACTCAGTTCCTTTGAACTTGGTCAAACAACACCTCACAGCAGCAGGAAGCGGTAGCGCTTACAGTTCCGGAATTTATTGGGCTGCTCATACTTATTATACGACCACTATTGAGCAATTGGTACACAGAAAATTAATGAGGCTGTACACGAATTTTTAGAAGAGGGATAATAATCACTTTTGCAGAGTTAATGGGTTAGAACTGTTAGAACTGGCAGTAAGCGAAACGGCGGTAGTTGAAATTCAGGAATTTCTGAAGTGAGCCTCATGTACCTCATGAGCGTTTTTAAACACTCACACTTCAGGTATTGGATTGGACTACAATAAAAATTTTCTTCAACTTTCTACTAACATCCCAGCGGAGTTTATAAGGAAAAAACTGCGCTAAAAACGCTTTTCGTCGAAAATTTTGATTATTTATTGTGCTGCTCTCGTCATTTTCCCACAAATGGAAATTTTATGGTGTGATTGCTATATTGGGAGCTATCAATATAATAAACTTAATCAAAATCGTTAGAGCCGTTTTTGAGAAAAAATTTGGTGTTTTAATCACTATGATGACTATACTTAACTTTCGGTGGATTTTGCTCATACCCTTATTTTGGCGTCCCATAGTAACCTGCGGGCTAGATATCAAGTTTGAGGGGATTTGGTACGGTCGTTTTCTCTAAAAATCACTCTAAAATCGATTACGTCGAAAGTTTTGTTAATTTATTGTGCTGCTTTCGTCATTTTCCCATAAATGGGAATTTTATGGTATAGTTGCCATATTGAGAGCTATCAATATAAAAAATTTAATCAAAATCGTTAGAGCCGTTTTTGAGAAAAAAATATTTGGTGTTTTGATCACTATGATAACTATAGTTAAATTTCGGTGGATTTCGTTCATACCCTTATTTTGGCGTCCCATGATGACCTGCGGGCGAGATATGAAGTTTGAGCTGATTTGGTACGGTGGTTTTCTCTAAAAATCGTTCACAGACACACATACACACACACAGACACACAGACTCACAGACCATTTTCCCAAATAGTGTTTTTCAGACTCAGAAGGGTCTGAAACGTAAAGATCTGAAGAAAACTCAAGATTTTTTTTTCAGCCGGTTACATAACTTTCCTTTTTACTTTGTAGAGGCATGGAAAGTAAAAAGACGATCCGAAAACACAAAATACACCGACTTTGACAAGACGCTGCACATTTACGTACACAGGACCAAAAACACACGGAATAAGTAACATCTTCCAAAAGGAAGGCTGCCAACCTTAGAACCAAACTAACTGCAAAGACTGAAAAAACAAACGCACTCGACCAATGTGGGGTATACAAAAATAACTCCTACGTGTAAAAACGCGTGCATAGGGCAAACAGGGCGAAAAATACGGACCAGATATTCAGAACACATTAAATCTCTTTGTAGGAACGAAGACGATTCAAACTTTGCCAACCACCTCAAGACAACTGGACATCAACCTACCAAAATACAGGACTGTACCATCTAACTACATAAACAATACAAAGGACGAAAACTGAACACATTAGAAAGCATGGAAACCTCTAGACAAATAACTTCAATGGACTGACCATAAATGAACAAATCAACACAAAATGCGACACCATATTCACACCATTCAACACACTACACAAACGAAAACAGCCAACTGACGGATTTACGGAACACCCCATACAAAAAAAACTCGACAATTCCTCCTCTCCTCCTCCCCCTTATCCGTCGCTAAACCATCCCGTTAACCTTTCTTTTCCTATATGAAGACCACGACCAACTAAATGACTTAACGGCCAGACGATGATGTCTTTACATCGAAAGCGCTCGCCCACAGTATCTCACCAGCCAGAGGAGACGGACTCACCAAACAGGTACGTTAACTTTAATAATTTACCTACTGGCGGAAACACCCAATTACTTTAATACCTCACTTGAGTAAGATCAGAAGAAAACTGGCTTAAAACATATTTTCGTTGAAAATATTGCTAATTTATTGGGCTATTCTCGTCATTTTCCCACAAATGAAAATTTTATATTATTATTGTATGATTCGGATCAACGCGCACAAGAAATGTAATCAAAATCGTTGTAGCCGTTTATGAGAAAAAAAATTTGACATTTCAATCGCTATGATAACTGTAGTTAGCGTTAGGCTGATTTCGCTCACACTCTTATTTTGCCGTTCCGTGGTGTTCTATCGGCTGAATATCCTATTTTTCACCATCGCGTTCACAGTCACATACAGAACATCTTCTCAAACGATATTTGCTGGACACGTCCCTTGAAACGTTAAGACCTGAACAACACTTCAAAGAACAAAAAATTCAGTCAATAATAACTTTCCGTCCTACCCCAAACGGCTAATGAAAGTGAAATTCGCGCAGAATATAGAACGTTAGGGGACGAATGGTCTCTTCGTTCTTGTCATGTTGAAGCGAAATTATCACCAGCAACACACCAGCCAGAGGAGACGGACTCACCTAACAGATACGTAAACTTTAAGAAATTATCACTGTTCGGCAGGCCGAATTAGCTGGGTCTTTGACCTCCAAAATGTCTGCACTAGTCCTAACAGAAAGTCATTGTTTCCCCGAACACCTTTGTCCTTGAGCCCTTTTGTTACCTATTGTTAGTAATTTTCGATTAACAACGGATTTCCCCCTTCTTCTGGACTTTCCCAAATTTCCTTTTCCCTCCCCTCAATTTACTTTCCTCTCCACAAGAGACACCTCCTACCAAACTCATTCACCTACGAGTTCTCACGAAAGTCGGTCGTCTCCAGTTTTTCCCAATACACCTTCTGTCATCTAACAGTGCTCACGATACAGTCGTCTCCCAGTTCTCCCAACGATTTGTCTCTCAGCTCACGCTACTCAACTATCTCTCACGCTCTCTCTCTCTCTCTCTCTCTCTCTCTCTCTCTCTCTCTCTCTCTCTCTCTCTCTCTCTCTCTCTCTCGCTCTCCATCCACTTAGTATCTCACAACCAGTTCACCAGTTTACATGCATTGAGCGTCCCTTGTGCGCGTTTCTATACTCATACTCAACCGGGTATCGCTATTCTGTCAAGGGTAATACAGTCCTCACTCACGTTCACCACTTTCATTTATTTCTCGGTTTCAGCCTCCCCCATTCGTGCACCCAACAATCACAATTTATATGTAAGAATAGCCCCCCCCCCCCATGCTCAGGCGCAGGCAAGAACTCTTCCCTCATTTATAAAGGAACAGGGAACTGGACATGAGAGACGCTATCACGGCTGATGCCGTTCGTCAAACGCAGTGGCGGCCTTGTCTCTAATAAATACGTAATTGAGGTTTCTACTGTGGAAGGGTCTTCTAGTATGTTGCAAATCAGGTTATGGTTTGACATTAACTGTCAAAGTAAGGACCCACAACGGGAGTTAAGACAAAAATCCCCTGAGTTGTGTATCCAATTCGGATGGTGTGGATAGATCAGCCTCAATAAACAGTTGATGATAAAGGATTGGCACTAAGCATCCAATCACTCCGTCCTCTCCTAGGACAGTGTTTGGTTACACGCCAATTACGTATGTGACGCTGGATGACTTAAGCGGCCCCACAGATGGAAATCTCGGACGGCCAAACCGGTGAGATGAGCTCGACGACCAGATGTTGGAACACAGCACTACAATTAAGGAGGTCCACCTGAGCCATTGCCATCGAAAGCTCCCTCCATAATACGAGCGATATTAATCAGGATGAAGACCTAAGCTTTTGTCCCCAAACCCCCTTCTCCGAAGTCCTGCAGATCTATTACCCGTTGCTCCTACGGCAAAACACTAGTTTACAACGAGGCAGATCTTAGACGTTGAATAGTTGCTCCTCATTATCTGCGGTCATTAGACGCTCAGTGGCGGCGGGTAGAGACAACCTTCAGGCCGATATTCATGGGCGATCACGTCCTACGCTCTCCCTAGTTGAAGGGACGGAACTGCAGTTGGTATCAAGGGCTAAGCCGTCGGACGCGTAATATTGAATCACATCAGGATCGCCCACTTGCTACTAATTGACTTATAATCACCCTGAGAGTCCCACGTGTGACAGTTGTTACCTGCTCCTCTGTTAATTTACAGTGAGAGCCCCGCAGTTAGCAAAGCTTTACCGCAAACAAGGGGGAAACCGATGGCTCCTACTCCATACGACGATAATCACGATCTATCTGATCAATCTCGTCTCCCCTCAAATAGTTTTCTTCTAAGCTTGAAATCATGCCAACCGAACCCGAGCGTTGGACGATCTCATTTATTCAAGATCTTAAATTCTCAATAATTAATAACGGCTCGCTAGAAACTAACATCATAACATTGAAGTGCAAATGCTACAAGGCCTCCCAAAACGGGACAAACTTTAGGGGTCGATTCTACTACTAATTTGCCACATTCGTTGTATTATAAAATCATTTTCAACTCCGCTAAAAACACCACTTTTTCATTTTCAAATTTTTTAAACAACTTGACCTTGCCAATATACGCAATACCGTAGAAATGTAATAGCGTTTAAAAAATAAAGTGCAACTTCATCCATTCCAGAATTCAAATTATTGTCGTTTTTGACTGACTCTTTTTGTTGCCTTTTCCTTATAGTTTTAGCACTGTAGGCGCTAACCGGTTCATGAAAGCAACAACAATTTCAATTCATTCCCTCAGTTTATAAGAACTTGGTAGAAGTTAGTTTCTTTCTTTAGAAACTGGTAGTGCTTTATTAGGGTGCCCCTATTGTTAACGCGAAAAAGGAAGACATATTTTATTGCTCCCCGCTCCTCAAGTTCACCGTTTCTCGGCTACTGCCCCGCTCTTTTTTGGCACATCGCGTTCAGCCGCTCAATTGTCAATAAAGCTAACACTTCATCCTTTTTTTCATTGGGTCATCAGCATCCCACCTGACATCTACTCTCACACGAGCATCACTTGCCGACTCCTCGCTGCAAGAATCGCCGACTTCTCGCTACAAACATCAATTGCCGACTTCATTTAAACGGTCACACGTTTTTACTTTCCTTGCTCTACGAAGTAGAAAGGAAAGTTATGTAATCGACTGAAAAAAAATTTTGAGTTTTCTTCAGATCTTTACGTTTCAGACACTCCTGAGTCCGAAAAACACTATTTGGGAAAATGGTCTGTGTGTATGTGTGTCTGTGAACGATTTTTAGAGAAAACCACCGTACCAAATCACTTCAAACTTCATATCTCGCTCGCAGGTTACCATGGGACGCCAAAATAAGGGTATGGGCAATATCCACCGAAAGTTAACTATAGTTATCATAGTGATCAAAACACCAAATTTTGTTTCTCAAAAATGGCTCTAACGATTTTGATTAAATTTTGTATATTGATAGCTCTCAATAAGCCAATGATACCATAAAATTCCCATTTGTGGGAAAATGACGAGAGCAGCAAAATAAATTATCAAAATTTTCGACCAAAAGCGTTTTTAGCGCAGTTTTTTCCTTATAAAGTCCGCTGAAATGTTAGTAGAATGCTAAAAAAATTGGTATTGTAGTCCAATCCAATATCTAAAGGGTGGGTGTTTAAAAACGCTCATGAGATACATGGGGCTCACTCCAGAAATTCCTGAATTTCAACTACGCCCGTTTCGCTTACTACCAGTTCTAACAGTTATTACCCAATAACTCTACAAAAGTGATTACTATCCACTTCAAAAAATTCGTGTTTACAGCCTCATTAATTATCCAAGCTACCGATTGCTCAATATTGGTCCTGCAATGAGTACGAGCTGCACAATAAAATCTGGAACTGTAAGCGTTATATAACCAACTTCAAATTAACTGAGTGATAAATGAATTGATTAAATAGAATTGGCCATGTACAAAGTGAATTGACGTAGAGCTAAGGAAAGTTGTGTGTTGCAACGCACCAGACATTTATTTTAATTCCTCGAGGACACTAGCTTTAACATTTCCCACCTTTCTATTGTTCACTTTTCGTTATTTTCCTTCATTTAATAATAATAATAAACTTAATAATTTAATAAACTCCTAATTTCCGTTTTTTCTCATTGTACATATCACACGATTTTAGTTTGTCACTTGAGTAATTGGTTTTTAATTGTGAAAACCCCGCCTCTGTGTCAACAATCACCTATACAACTCATGCCAATAATTCTACTGAGTGAGCGTAGCATAGGCACTTCATGAGGCTGTCAACATAATTGTTTTGGGAAACGGCCACGCTTACAGTTCTAGAATTATAGGGGAAATACTTTTTTTTTTAAAGTTGGTCAAAGAGACAAGAAAAAATTGTGCTATGCTCCATTCGATCCCTACAACTGGTCGACGTACCAGGAAAAAATAACGGGCTCAGTACCCTTAGTCTGTAAATGGATAATCAACAAACCACGGCACCTGTTACGCGGAATGTTGGTTGGGTTTGATCCCTCAAATCTTCTCTACCGGCGGTTCGCTAATATTTGAGGAGAGAAAATGTTGACCTTCAACAACCTGAGAGTTTTTCAGGGCCCCGGCCGGGCGGGCCCTTTGATTTCCTTCTTAAGCTCCTTGTTTTTGATCGAGGGAACTTGTTTGAACGACGGTGTAGCTACTCTGAGCGGGTTTGGTGCGGGCTTTCGTTGCTCAGAAGAATGAGAATATATTGGCACTATATCAAAGGCCGTCGCTCAAAGCCGGTTGCACATACGGTTAACTAGTCTACGGTTAAAAGGTTAAAGTAACGCGCGTTCTACCAACAAAATAATAATTAATTGTTGTCACGTTGATTAACAGTTACTAACGTTTAAAAAAAATGTGTTTCCATTGTTTATTAACACACAGCCAGGAATAATACACTTATAACATCTCACAATTATTGTTATTACAACCATTTCAGTACTACTGTTTGGGACAAGCCAAAAATTGGCATGAGAGCCGCGTTTACGACAGAGGATGTTGTTCTGAGACCAATGGAGTTCTTGAAGTCGAACCACCCTCGTCAATGTTCTCTTTACAACCACGCCTAATTCCTGAGTATTTCCCGAAATCCTCCAGCTGTGTATTTGTAACATACCTCCTGATTCTCTTCTTGGGAACAATTGCTGTGTTTCTCAAGTCAAGGGTCTCTTGAAAACCCCAATTACACTCTTATCCCACCAGCTTCTCCTTGACCACTGAGTCTGATATATTGTGCTCTTACAGTACGTTCTCTTACTCTCTATGTTCACATTAGCCAGAGATAAACATCGAAGTGGCGTCATGCGTTTACTCTGAAGTCTCACTCTCCCCTCTGTTCCCCGTCTAGTGAATATCTAATTACGCAACGTTTCTGTACAAAATCGTCCATTTATGTCTAGTCTAACAATCACGACTGACGCATTCGCCCTTATTTATTTTTATTTCGTTCATCCTCTGAACAACTAATTACAGTTGACATTATTGACTACGTACATGCAGTACAGACAGTCAATTACACCCTAATTTCGTCTACGTCTAGAAATAGATAAATTATTTGAAATCCTACAGCATGACACGCCAAAAAAGGATTCGATTCAGCCAAATCAGGTTGTGATTTGAAGCGCTCGAGGAGCACATCGAGCAATTGTGCTCTACATGCTGTTCCTCATTACTGCAAGCACGAGTATCAGCCTAGAAAGGCGGACTCATCCTCACTCACTTCTATTAATCAGTACCTAGCTGTTGTTCTCCGTAAATATCTCTGTAAACATTTGGTGAAAGAACAACTGTGAGAGCGATCATACACACAGGAGACCATCGAGCATTACTAGGTACCAGATATCATTATTTTGTTCTGTACTGTGAGTTATTTAATGTGTATATATTAACGATGCAGATGTTAAATTGTGCTGAGAATTTGTAATTACTGTGTTCCAGGGGAGATCGAAGGACCTCATGGTCCGGATCTCTCCCTGGCGATGAAGTTAACGCTTTCAATCAGTCATTTGCTCTCTATGTTCTTAGCATTCTGTACTTCTATTTCACTCTCTTTCCACCACAATTTCACACTCACCCTCCACCTCTCTCTTCCTCCCTCTCAGTCTATCTCTCTATTTCTCACTCTCCCTATGCATCCCTCTACCTTACCACCACCACCCTCTCCAGCTCTGAGATTAGTGAAGAACACTATCTCTCCACGACCGGCGGCCACCCCCGTTTTCGTCCCTTCCAGAGCTTTCTAATTAAAATGACCTCCCGCTTTTCCAACCCCATCCTCGCTCTCCGCAACGTTTCCCTGCCCGTTGGGAAATCGAAGGGCCAGAAGCAAAGGGTGGAAAACTCTTCCCACTGGTGGGGGGTCTACAAGGAGAAACTGGAGGCGACCAACTTCCTCCATCTCCATACTAATCCTCAGCTTCGAACCTTCCACCCCCCACCACCACCCTTCGCCATCCCACACCGCACTCACCATCGCTGCACCCTTCGCCATCAACCCTTTCCTCTGTGCTTCTCTCAACCGACCTAAGCTTTATCAGTAATCTGTTAATATAATTCCTTAAAGCGAAGTGGTGGGAGGTGAATTTCCAGAAGGCAACTCCCCACTAATTGCATTGCAAATTTCTTCAACCCCCCTCCTTCTCCTCTCACCACCATTCTATCACCATATCCCCCACCACCAGCACCGTCCCTTTTGCATGAGAGTTCACGCCCATTTTAGAGAAGAGATTTGATTGCGGGTCACACGAAGCGTAAACCGAATAACCAAAGGAGTCTCCCGGACCTTTTCATTCAGTCGCTCAAACTCCGGAAGTTATGAAAACGCTGCTATTCAGCAAATCGACTGAGGCTATACTTATCTAAACAATATAAAGGTTAAATGGTGTGAAGGGAAGTTCTTTGAATCGGTGTATTTAGTTTTATCGAGAGAAAAAAGTTGCAGTTTCCCAAATTCATTCTTGTTTTTCTAATTTTCGTTTCGGAATGAATAGTGAAAATAGTCAAGGAGATCGGGGAGGAAAAGAAGGGGAAGAGGGTGCCCAAGGAAGTAGGAAGGAAAGTTACGTAATCAGCTGAAAAAGTGTCAGTTTCAGAGGCTTCTGGGTCCGACGAACGCTGATTAACAAAAGTAGCCGGTATCTGAGAGTAAATACAATTCAAAAACAACGGTAGAACCAGTGAATTCAAGATATGACTCGTAACATACGTTTGACAAGAAAAAAAGCTCGTTGTTCGTTGATTTTAATCGGCAAGCCCAAAAAATAAGGAACACCACATGGAGCAGAAGCATACGGAAGGGAAATGCTAAAAACGAAAGTCAAGAAATCAGTGGGAGGAACTGAAGAAGTAAGATTTCTGTGAACAGAAAGGGCAAGTCAGAGGCTGAAAGAAAAGTGACAGTTGTGCCAACTGTCCAGCAGACTGTGTTTGAGCCAGCAGAATAAATTTGGTTGGAAGCCATTGTTATCTACCAGAGATGTGGTTTTCGATGTAGGGAAAAAACCAAACATCCAAGGCAACAAGAAATGATTTTAATTTGTAATTTTACTTTGAATCATTACAAGTGGAACAAGGAGCTCCTTCTAAGATGTAAACGAAAATTAAAGAAAAGAAAGAAAATTAAAGTGTCTGACCGTAATGGTTATCAAGGGAACGAAATCTTGCAGCTGCAGGTGTTGGACGCCCCTGATGCACTTTGGGAGACGCGTCGGCAGAATGGCTGGTAGCTATGTCCCAACTGACTCGAAGATGATGACGAAAACGGTTTGATGCAGTCGTAAGATTCGATGTAAACTGGCACGAAGTAAACCAATGGGATACTGATGACCCAGTAAATGTTCAAAAAACAGATGTCGTCGGGATTCTGATGACCCGCGTTCGATCTAATGGTAAGAAGAATGGAGATGTGGTTTGGCGAGATTCTGATGACTGCGCAGAGAACAATACTGGCTACGGCTGGTAATCTGAGTCACTAGGTGCCGTCAACTCGAAGTGTCTGGTGGGAGAGACAGCGAGTCTCAGCAGGACCCAAGTTGATCCAAGTTGCTGCAGATCGGCGGCTTATCGCGCACAAAGCACACACGAACACTTACACACGTCGACGGAGGCTTATTGCGTAAACAAAATAGATTTCAGCGTGCAAAATAAACAAAACGCTTCGGCGTTGACAGCCATCCAAGAATGCTGACTAGAATTACGATATGACAAAAACCACTGAAACAAACTATATTCATTACAGACAATTATTTAACACTTGAGTAACGTGGAAGCAGAAATGGATTAGTGTGTTGTATACAGAAAGAAGCAGGTCTGAGCGACAGTATGAGCGAGGCGGCAGAGCGGGCGATGGAGAAAAGTAGGAAGTTAGTAGAAGAAAACGACACAGCATAAGTGTCATGGGACCTAGAGCCTTGCTAAGGCACACGCAATACGATCCAGGCGAGAAGAGGGGTGGAATCTATGCGACCAAGACCATGCAGAAGGAACGTATCAGCGATGCCTCTTCTGTCGATGGGGCGAGGAAGACGAAATCGAGAGCTTACACCGTCGTAATCGATACTGTCTCGAGGAGTTGGCCAATATGACAACTGTGGTAAGTAGACCAAAGGACTGCGGCGTATTCGTGGTGTGCCAAACTAGAGCGCAGTAGACCCTACGATGCAGGGGCATGTGTAAACTTCCAATCGCTTCGCCTGAGTAATCCCAAGGCACGCACAGTTCAAGAGGAAGCCATAGCCAACAAACGACTGTTGAGGGTCAAGAAGGAAGCCCAAGAGGCAGGTAAATAACGGGCGGCGGTATAACAGTGGATTGTGAGAGATATAGAGCAATGGAAGGTCGATACGGAGCAGTTAACAAAGGCGAGAATTATCGACAAAGGCATTGAAACCAGTCTGGAGAGTGAAGTTGTCTGACTGTAGGGGTGCACCCAATGAAAAAATGTTGACATCATCAGCAATAAAAGATATCTCATCATACCACCTATGGAATGGTATTTCAATGAAGGATGATGGTATTTCAATGATTCCCGCACTTTGAGCGTCACATAGAAAGTTAAGTTGTCGATAAGAGCAATAAAGGTCGTTCCGTGTATGTGGGCTGAGGAATGTTGTGTGGTGTTTCGCACCAGATATTTCTTAATGATTCAGTAAACTGACAGTTGGAAAGGACTTTCCTGGTGGTTTTAAAAGATAGGAGTCGGGAAGAACCGGAGAGTGCAAAGGCAAAGGCGTTCTCATCGCCCAAACAATAACGCTACGCAATAGTTACATAATTAAATATAATATTTTTACCAGGTCGTAATAATATTTATTAATCGTTGAACGTTCGCTTGGTTTGGATAATGTTCAACGGAGCGATTTACAAGTGGCCGCCTACAGCTTCATCTACTTGTGATATTAGTGAGGATTATTCAGCTCAGGGAAGGCAGCGCAACAAGGAGGAGCGTCTGATGTTTATTGTGATAATTTCGGACCCTTCCTGCTTCCACTCAACTATAATAACAAGCCCTTCGTCTCCTGGCTCCCCTTCCTCACATCATGAAAGGGCCAGGGGATGGGCGTCTAGAGATAACACAGAGCCTCCCGGCAGGGGCATTATGTAGATGATCCCCTCAGTGTCATTAGCTATCATAACAGTGATCATATGTTCGAGCGACGCCTCATCTCTCTCCCCTTTTCACGGTTACACGGCTCATTGTGCACCCAAACGCCCTCGCCATCCCATAGATTTCCCTTCCTGCGAAGATGTCGCCACGGATTTGAAAGGAGGTCCCATCTCTGCCTGCACTCTCTGTAACCATCTTTCGTTATTGCCAATATCCTACAAATTCCCGGTCCCAGGTGACAGTTTTTCCCCTACCGTCCTGATTTTTTTTTCTCTCTCTCTCTCGGTTTCCCCGTTGTTATGAGATACGATTACGTTCCCCGAAATTTGATTTCTATTTCGGCGGCCCGTTTTACTGTAGTTTTGACCACCGCTTCATGGGTTTCCTTAAACATCAAATATCTGGTCCAAAGCATCACACAACTTTCCCCAGCCACATCATCTTCCAAAGCATTTCTATTAAAATGCATGTACGGATATGAAATGTACCAGTTAACTGAACGTGTCCCGTTAGTTTAATCAAAATCATTAGCGCATTAGAGTCCTTTGCTAGGTGGTAGACAATACTACCACTAAGTATTCAGCAAATCTCCTGACGTATCTCCGTTCAGCGAACGGTTACAGGAATAATTGCGCGGTTAAAAAAGTGGGAATAGGTTTCTAGTAGACACTGCGTCAGGTTTATCTAATTCAATCGGGAATTTACCATTGGCAATTCGAAAACGTTCAACGAATATCCGGTGCAGCGCCTCCCACAACTTTCCAATCGGAAAGCACCTAACACAATCGGTGTTTAGAACTGTAATAATCATGTTGTTATAATGAACTATGCACAATTTAACGTTCTACACAAACAGATGATGACGCATTAGTAATTAAAGGGCGCTGCCACCATTATGTTTCTGGGAGACAATTCTGTAACTACAACGGCTAGTCTGTGAGAAATGGTAATAAATGAAAAGGCGGTAGTTTGAATTCCACAATTTCTGGGGTCACTTCTACTTGTCTTGTGAACGTTATTAAACTTGCATTGTTCAAACATTCTATTGGACCTAATTTCTCTGAAAACGCTAGTATACATAAAGGATTTATCCGGAAAACTGCCCAAAATCGATTTTCTTCGAAATTTTCGTTACTTGATTGCGTTGTTCACGAATATGTTGCACTAACGTTACGCTATTAGGGACTCCCCGTACAACAAATTAAATCAAAACCGTTAGGGCATTTTGAGATAAAGAACATTTGATATTATGGTCATTATTATAAGTATAGTTAGTCCATACTTAAGTGCTGATCATAACATCGTTTCAACCAATTTAGTTCATACCCCCCAACTACAGCAGTCTTTTCCGCAAAATCCTAAACAGCTATAAAATCGCTTTATAGCTGATTGATTATCTAACCAACCATCTTATTATTGATGGTTTTATTGATTATTGACGTGAATCGGAGGAAGGTAATTACAGAGCAGAAATATCCCGCGGATCCTGAATGGTGATTTAGTCACGAACGTTCTAGAATTGGCCCTAACGACTGAATAAATCGAAGAATTTTCGCGCTTGGATCTATTCCCCCCCCCCCCTCTTGCCTCGTCTCAACAACAGTATATTGAACTATGTTCTCATAACATAGTTGTAATATGAACCAACAAAATACCTGCGAATGCACCCTCGGAGCACCATACTTCATTTTTCATCGTCTCAATCACTTCTTCGAAAAGAATATCGATAACAGAACGGCCTTAGCTGCAAAATCTTAAATAACCAACGTACCACACAAAACGCGAATTTACGTACCCGACAAAACTGGAGAAATGATTGTTAACCGTTCAAACGGACAAGCGGCGCAGCGTGAAGTTAGTTAAAGCGTAGACTCACTCCGAACGATTAAAAAAAATACCCACTCATTTTATTTCATTTACCAAATTCTATAAAAGTATTTACTTAATGTGCTGGTATGTTTCTGAATATAGTAATAACATGGACCAACGAAATACCTGTCTCTGGAGGTATATCAAATTTTTAATCGATAGACCGTTCTTCTTCAACTCCAACGGTTAACCAAGGCAAATTAACTCTCAAGCTTCAATGGAAAACGATTAGACATAAAGACCATTCTCCTACATGATATTTTTCGAACTGAGGAGTCCCCAAAACGAAAATACCTGAAGAAAACTAGATTTCTTTCCGGCCGGTTACATAACTTTCCTTTCTACTCCGTAGAGCCAAGTAAAGTGTTACGGGACGAACCAAACCCTTCGATTCAGCGGAGGCTCGTCCCGGCTCGTGGTGCCCAGTCAGCCCAAATGCTCCGATTCGCTCGAGACTTCACTGCTGTCAGTTGTAACCGGTTCCCTCGTCGCCATGTCGCCCGCGCTCGCGTTTGCTCCCACTCAGTTCCCTGTCTGTGGTGGTAAAAGTTCTCCGAATGTAATAACGAATAAAACTCCTGGTTCGAATTGCATTCTGCTTCTATCGTACTACTTCCCGACTCACCTAATGCGATACCGCTTTCAATATTAATCTCCCCCGTAACATTGGCACCCAACTAGTGGTCGAACTTCCCCTACATTAGTTCCAGATTTCCGGCCACGCAGAAAAACTTGAAGGTTCTTCTAATGCGATGGGAATTTTTGATCACCCACCTTCAACTTTTCTGCCTTACTGCTGTGACCTTCTCTCTCGCTCGTCATTATGTTCGAACGTTGTCTGTTCTTGACGAACAGTTGAACACAGCATTGTGTTCAATCGACGACAGCTGCTTCGAGGAATGCAGGACAGATGTAAAGGAGCTTCTGATCTACCAGATTCTCACGCACGTCTTACCTAGCATCACAGCATAAACCTGCTAGTCAGCGGAAACCTACGGACCGTTCATCTCACAACGACTCAATCCCCATCATGCATCAACATTGACATCTTCCCCCGTGTCAGTCCCCAAACAACCTCTCAAACAACAAGTCCAGGGAAACCACGCGCCTTCAAAATGGCCTGGTGAAGACAAAACTCCATCGCCAGAGCCACATCCCTGCCCAATCTGCGGCAAACATCATGGGGTAAAAAAAGTGCCAGCGTTCCCTCTACTCCAGCCAGGAGGCTCGAAGAATCTACGTGGACGTGCACAATCTGGGTACGAATTGTCTGGCAGCTTCACACACGCTCAAGAGCTGCCACTCAATGTACACGTGTGAATGCTGTCAACACAGGCATCACACCCTGCCCCACCCGATGTGCCAGGACGCCGCACTTGTTCCCAAAAGTGCAACTAACCAGTGCACGGTAGACGCAGCATCTTCGCTCTGCACTACCCCTTCTGGAACACCTGAGGGCAGGTGTCCTCACAGTTGGAGGGAAACTCTGGCTCCCCTTACTCAGACAATCGTCTTTTGCCAAGAGATGGACCGATTCTCCGAACCCTGGATGTCGCAGCTGCATGGGACGAAGACGTAAGATCCACTCATCCCAAGATGTGTACGGCAGAGACATTGTGAGGTGACTGTTTATTTGTAGTTCTAAATTCAATACTCCCACCACAAACATGGGCACCCTTTTGGAACTTTATTCGAAATTCTCTCTCTTAGCTCAAGATTAGGTTCCCCTTTGTTGGGTGGACAGCAACGCCGTGATTGCAGTACATGGCAAGAAACTGCAGTGCTCATGAGTACACTTTATCTAGGGCAGAGTGGTGTAACGGGGCGAACCAAACCCTTCGATTCAGTGGAGGCTCGTCCGGGGCGTTTACGCTGACTGGGCACCTCAAATCCCCCGATTCGCTCGCGACTTTGCTGCCATCAGTTGTAACCGAGCTGGTTCCCTCGTTGCCATGTCGTCCGCACACGCTTTCGCTCCCACTCAGTTCCCTGTCTGTGGTGGTATAAGTTCTCCGAATGTAATAACGAATAAAACTCTGTTCCAATTGCATTCGGCTTGATATCGAACTACTTCCCGACTCACTTAGTGCAATATCGCTTTCAATATTAATCCCCGCCGTAACAAAAGTAAAATATATTGCTCGAAAATTTAGAACATACCTAGAAAAGAAGTGTGATTAAGAATAAGTGTCACTTCATTCTTAGTGCACTGATGTTGACTGCTCAAGACATTAATAACGGATGCACTTCCAGGGTCGACAGAAGAGGCGGCCTTACGACCCTAATCGACCCTGACTCTTTAAATAGAAACCTCTCGCTCTCTCTCTTACAAACACACTAGAACAGCCATCGATGGGCGTTCCTGAGCACGAGTTAGATTATTGTGGCATGAAGTAGACGGAGTGGACAGCAGGAGAGGCATGAAGTACGGTGAGAGTATGGTTATAAGAGGAGATGAGTGATGTGAGGAATGATGGTGGGTAGGGGGGGGGGGGTTTAGGGGTGTTGTTGATTTGTTTGGGCGAACGAGCAGAATAACGCGGATTAAAATAGAAGGTGAGGTGCGGAAAACCGGAGCCGCTCAAACTGAGCCCAACGAACCGAAGGGGCCTGTCAGACGTTGTTGAGCCGCTCATCTCTCACTTTTCTACTTGGTAATAATTTTCCCCCTCCTCGCATTTTCCCGACTATTCCTCATCTTTCATCTCGTCTCAGAGGCCCTTCAATTGAGCTCTAATCAATTTGGCTCCCACATCCGCTCGCCCTCGAACGGGAAAACTGTGTTGTCTAATTGAACAACATTGACAACAACAATATTCGGCGCAAAGTTCTTAGGGCCGCTTTTAACCAACTTTTAATCAGTTAAACCATGACATCAATTGTTAATCGGTGAAGTCGAGTTTCGCCCATGTCGTTCGGACAGAACAATTCACCGGGCGATCCACGAATGCTTCTGTACACGGACGTATTTATTTTATTTTAATTTTTATTTTACTCGTTGGGAACGTCGAGACGAGGTTTCTCAAAAGGAACCGTCGAACTGGTCATCAAAAATATCGTATATAGGCTCGAGTATTGAAAAGATAGATAACTGCAGTATATTACACGACCCACCAATGCCGTAGTTATTGCATCCGCCGCACAACACACATGAAATGGGCCTTTACGAGACAACGTACGTCCATGGATTATTTGAAGTCACACTGTGAGTTTGACCGCCATCGCTTTTCGCTTCTTAGGCCTACATAGATATTAATGAGTAATAAAAGGTATTTATTGATTAGTACAACATACGTTATAGTTTAATTAAAAGTGTTACTGCCACTTTTGAAAAATACCTGGCGCAGCGCGTCACACAACTTTACTCAGCCACACGCACATGGTTTTACCTGCCGATCCAATCAACTTTGCACTATGTTCATTTGTACTTGGTAAAACATAACTTCACATTTTACGTAGAAAGTGGTAGCCCTTCAAATTCCAGAGTTTATTGAGGTTCTCCTACTTATGGAAGGCGGGGAAAGTGCAATACCCAGAATCCCCATGGAGATAAAGCGTAGGTGCCGACAGAACGCCTCTAGGCAATTCTGGCACTGGCGAATGGAATGGGTACCACGAGGGCTTCTGCCCATAGCCTGGGGCGCCGCCGACTGTGAAGCCAAGGGTTGATTTTGTGGGGGCTGTGGTTCGCTGGGAGTTCCCGAACGTTTTGTAGAGCAGGAGAGTTGTTGGCAGGGGAGTGGTAAAGGTTGTAGGGCTAGGTACACTCCCCAAACAGGTCTTGGACCACTCGATTAGACTTGTCACCATGATACTAGGGGGTGAAAGACCAGATACGCAAATATATCGAGAGGGTCCCGTCTCTATAACCAGCTGGAACTTCAAAGTAACATAAGATTGAGAAGTGAAAGTTGAGTGAGGGAGGCCTACTCGACTTCGCCTCTAACTGGTCTGTAGGCAACCCTCTGGCGTGGTGAGGGAAATTTTATGTAAGTCTCGCTTATCACGTCACAGCAAGGAAAACTGTCTGTAAGGTATCCAATGGGACAGTGTGAGGTTCTACCCACTATCAAGGCCATTGGACACAATTACCTACCTAAACGGGAGCGCAGCAGGTCCCGCGCAACCTGACTCCCTTTCTCATGTGGTGAATGAGGGTAAGTCCAATCCTCTGAATCTATGCGTGAATAAAGCGTAGGTGCAGGGAGAACGCCTCTTGGCAATTCTTGCACAGGGGCCAGCCACCCATTCAGGTCCAGGCTACTCAAGCGACAGCTAACTCAAATGGTACCACGGGAGGCTTCTGCACAGGCACAGTGTCGTAAGACAAAGTGTCACCGGCCACAAGACCATAACTGTTGGATTCGAGGGGGCTGAGGTCTCAATGGAAAGCTCCCAATGTTTTATTTCATGTTGGCAGTACGGAGGTAAAGACCGCAGGGCTAGGTAATCTCTCCAACCTCCTAAGGTCTTGGACCACGCAAACTTACACATGTCAACATGATTCTCAGCATTTGGGGGCGAAGGATTATATCGATAGCTTCTATGGACAATTGACATGAAGAGAAGAGAAAGAGAAATATCTGGTGCGTAGCAACACACAACTTTCCGCCACCCCCGTAATTTCGAACACCACCTACATATGCGGGCGCTATATCTTCGTTCAACGCATTTTTACAGGAACATTTATGGAGAACGAAATGTACGTACTAATTAGCTGAGAGTACTCCGAAAGTTTGATCGAAATCGTTAGAGCCGTTTTTGAGAAAATTGGAATACCGATAAATTATTATTCGGCAAATCTCCTTTTTTGTGTTAACTTGGCTTATATCTCCGTTCAACATATATATACAGAAATAATTATAGAGAACGAAATGTGGGTATGGGTGACTAAAAGACAATACATTAGGCTTTATGACATCTGGTGAATAAGTTACCCTGAAATTTACGGAAATGTTCGAAAAAACGTTATTTTCGACACATTTTGATTTTTATCTCTGTTCAATGAACTGTCAGAGGAACATTTATTGAGAACAATATGTAGGTATTAACTATTTGAAAACATCTCTAAAGTTTGGTGATAATTGTTGAAGCCGTTTTGCCAAAAAGCGTAAAAAACCTATTTTTGCTTCACGGGCCTATATCTCCGTTCACCATATTTTCATGGAGATATGTATAGAGAAGAAAAGTTAGGTATTGATTAGTAGAAGATAATGTGAAAGTTAAATCAAAATCGTAAGAGCTGTTTTCGAGAAAAATGCGAAAAGCCGTAGTTTTTGGTACATTTTCGTCCCCCACACCCCCTTCCTTCCCATCGGCCGAAATCGTCCATAACCTTATTTTGGTGTCTACAAAAAATAACAAACAAAACAAAAAAAGAACCAGCTCAATCGGATCAGCTGTTCTCCCGCAAATCGAACTACAGACACACACACACACACACACGGACCACGCGCCGAAATTAGGTTTTTTAGACTCAGTAGGCCTCAAAACGTAAAGATCTGAAGAAAACCCAATTTTTTTTTTTTTTTTTACCCAATTACTATACTTTCCTTCCCTTCGGGTAGCGGAAAGTAAAAAGGGAAGCCCTCTCGACTTAGCCTCTACGTCAAGGCATCACCTCCACAGGGTGCCTGTTGGAGACATGGCGAGAGAACTTTATTTAAGTCTCACTTTTCATGTCACAGACAAGGAACCAGGGAAGTCGTCCATAAGGAAGACCAAGACCTGGTAGCAGAGGCATCAGGCAAAGAGTTGGATTCGTGGGGGCCTTTATTTCAATGGAGAGCTCCCCATACAAATTAGCATGTTGGCAAAAGAGGTGTAAAGGCCGCAGTGTCACTCCCTCTCTCTCCAACCAAAACGAGTCCCTGGACCATGCGTCATACACGTCAAAATTACTTTTTGAGAAGGTCAGTGTCCTTTTATTCCAAAATTGTAGCGTAAAAACTGTGAGAAATAGTAATATGTGTAGCCCTGGTTGTTGGAATTTCGGAATTTCTGGGGGTGCTCCTAATTATCTTATGAGTGATATTAAACTCCCATCGTAGAAGTAGTTAATTCAACTACCATTCTGGCTTTTCTGAAAATACTAGTACCATATAAATGGGAAAATATATGAAAAAAACTAAATTCCTGATTATTTATCGTGTTTACTCTCGTTATTTTTCCACAGATGAGAATTTTATGGTATCGTCGTGTTATTTAGAGCTGTTCATACCACAAATTTAATTAAAGTATTATCGACACTTTTTGAGAAAATTGGTGTTTTGATCTCTACAGTTAGTTTTGCGATGATTTTGTTCATACTGTGTATTTTGGCTAAACATGGTGGACCTGCAAAGTAAACATCGAATTCGAGCCGACTTGGTTACGCCGTTTTCTCTCAATCGCATTCACTTACACGGACACGGGTCATACCCCCAAACAGGAGAACTACGGTAAGGCCATATTTTAGTAGGCCTTGTTGCGTAATGATCTGCTGAAAACTGTTTTTCACCGATTACTATATTTTCATTATACTTAGGGTTGGGGAAAGCCCTCTTTTTGACGAGTCGAGTTATGAAAGCCAGCGAGAGGAGTTAAAAACAGACGCCGAGCGCGTTGCGGGTCGTGATAAATACGAGTATTCGGTTTGTGTTGCCGTTAGCATGAGAAAAGGCCCCTTGCGGGGTAAAGGAGGAGGTTCGTTGTATTGTGGGGCTACAGCGGCCGGCGGTCACGTGATCGGATTGATGGGTATGGACGGCCGGTGAGGGGAGGAGGACTAGGGACGTGCGGGAGACGGAGGGAAGTATTTAAGGGGATTCGTGACAGGAGGGTGAGAGGTGATAGGAGGGGGTGGCGCACGCGAAGGGCTGCCTTTGTGAATCTCACCATCTCCCTTCGCCCAACCACCCACCGCACACCCATCAGTCTCCGCTGTCTCTCAGACCGCACGCCCTCTTTCACCGATTACCATTACAACGCCCCCCCCCCCCCGAACACATCGCGCGCCACGGCCTCTGCATTATCATTTTTATGGAATTTGAGTTCCCATCCTATTGTTGTTGTACCCCTCACTACCATCCCATCCTCCCACCACCTTATGTTCCTGATTTATCGTGTTTGGATGTTATTGCAATAAGAAGAAAGACTCAACCCCCCCCCCCACCACTCGTCAAATTCTCTGCACCTAACACAAACAACACATGCACTTTTTACTGAACTCCACCTCGCCCCTGACCACCCTCCCACACCGCCATCACCGAACACTAACATCAAGAGGCAAATCATGGTGAAAGTTAAGTTGAATAAAACGATGTACCATGTAATCGGTCACCTGACCCCGACAACGTCAAAGACGAAATTATGACAAAACGAAGGGAGAAAAAGCTGCAAATTATTACACTACGGTATATTCATAGCAAAGCAACACTTTCCTGGTTGAAAACATAGATTTACTATTCAGAATGAATGATACACCAAAAGAAGATAAATGAAAAATAAAGGAAACCTGCTAACGAAGGAACTAAAACAGGATAACAAAGGAAGAACGGAGGAAAAAGAAAAGAAAGAGAGGAAGATAGATATTGAAACGCAGATACAATGACTGTGAGATGAATCGAAATAAAAACAATTTTAAAAAATGTAATAGAAATAATAAAAGAAAAAGAAAGCTGGACCACGAAGAAATATTGTAATACGTAGATTTGATAGACTGACAGAAAGCAGAAAGATACAATAAGACGGAAAGATCCAAGAAAATAAGCAAAATCGAAGAAAGTATTTATATTAAGCGACAGAAAGCAGTACAGACCAGCCCAAATAACAAGTGCGACGCATCACACAGCTTTCCTTGGCGATTTTCTTCACCCTAACAACTAATCAAATCTGTTTCTTTTTCAGTTAATGACAACGTTCTACAAAAAAAAAAATTGGCGGCGCTGAAGGTTCCGCAATTTATTGAGCTCCTCTTGCGTGTGCTACGACAGTACACAGAGGATTCATGAGACTGTCAACAGGTTTGGTAACCGCGTTTCATAATTTGTTGGACTACCACCCTAATTTTTCTGATAACGCGGGTATCATTTGAGCGAAATTTGTAAGGAGTAAACTGAGCGTAAATCGATTTTCTTCGAAATGTTCGATAATTAGTTGAGTTGTTCTCGCCATTTTCCGATAGACTGTGGATTTTTACGGTACTGTCGTGTTATTCAGAGCTATTAAAAAAATATTTGGTGTTTTCATCACTATATTTATATTTTTGGGCTGATTTTGTTCATACCTATATTTCGGCGTCCCATTGTGACCTGCAGGCTACTTATGAAATTTGAGCCATTTTCCCTGTTCACGTTACTCAAATGAAAACTTTGTCTTTCCCAGAAACGCCTAACATAGGGCTAGTTTGGAGGTCCACGGTAGAAATTCCGATAAATTAAATGTGAAAAAAGGACTGTTCAGGCAGCTACACCACTTATAATATCATTCTGAAGTGTTATATTTTATTTCGTTTCGATGTGAGTGACGTCAAGGCACGAGCCATCACCAGCTCAATGCGCCATTTTTCTTCCATTCCCAATTCTACCGCCACGTGCACGTTAAAACTGCTTATTTTAGTTATTCCTTGCCATTTCCTCACTTTGCAGTGAAAACTTCATAACTAACGCGCAGTTATCACTCTCTTCGGGTCACAGTATCCCGCAAGTCCTGTACTCAACGTCTACCAGCGTCATACCTGGACGAGATGCTCAGGAAACGTCTACCAGCACCATCCCTGAACTAATATACAGCCGAAGGACTATTGGACAAAGTAGAATCACGAACATCAAACATCGCTCGAAGAAAACTTGTGCCAAGTACCAGATTAATTTTACTTTCGCTTCAGACTTTTCACGAGCAGTAACTTTATTTTCTATTTATGTTTATGAGCTCAACGATTAATTTATTTCCAACATTTTTTTGTATTAAACATTTTGTGTGCAAAATCTGGTTGGATAACCATTCACCACTTTGTCACAACAAGGGCGAAGAAGGGGAAGCTGAATGAAAGAAGAACAATAAGGAAAGTAATTCGAAAATTAAAAAAATTAAGATATTTGTATTAAAATGGAGAGTTCTCTTAAGGAAATGTATATACAAGGAAATCTCGAGCAAAGAAATAAATACATGAATTCAACTTTCATTGGGGCCCTTGATGAGGTGATGAGTTCTTGTTGAAACGAGCGGTGCGCAGCAACACGCAACTTTCCGCCACCCCAGCTACAGTTGCGGGTGCTATACGACGAACGAGTTTCTACAGGAACATTTATAGAGAACAAAATGTAGGAACTAGTTAGTTGAGAGTCATTCGTGAGTTTGATCGAAATCGTCCGAGCCATTTTTGAGAAAATTGGAATACCGATAAATTAATATTCGACAAATCTCCTTTTCTGAGTTAACTTGGCTTATATCTCCGTTCAACAGATGGATACAGAGATAGTTGCGGGGAACAAAATGTGGGTTTAGAATGCTAGAAGACAAGAGTGATCACATCTTGTGAAGCAGTTACCCTGGAATTTACGGAAATGTTCGAAAACCCGTTATTTTTGACACATTTTCATCTCTGTTCAATGGACTGTCATCCTGAGGGTTAGGTGAAAATCGTCGAAGCCGTTTTGCCAAAAAGCGTTAAAAAAACATTTTTGCTTCATAGGCCTATATCTCCGTTCACCGTATTTTCATGTTGATATGTATAGAGAAGAAAAATTAGATACTGATTAGTAGAAGATAATTTGAAAGTTCAATCAAAATCGTTAGCCGTTTTCGAGAAAAATGCAAAAACCCTAGTTTTTGATACATTTTCGTCCCCCACCCCTCCTTCCCATCGACCGAAATCGCCCATAATAACCTTATTGTGGTGTCTACAAAAAAAGAACAAGCTCAATCGGTTCAGCCGTTCTCCCGCAAATCGAACTACACTTGCTTACTTTCCTTGCTCTACGAAGTAGTAATGTAATCGGCTGAAAAAAAAATTTTCAGTTCTCTTCAGATCTTTACGTTTTAGGCCCTCCTGAGTCCGAATAACACTATTAGGGAAAATGGTCTGTGTGTGTGTGAACGATTTTTAGAGAAAACCACCGTACCAAATCAGCTCAAACTTGATATCTCACCCGCAGGTCACCATGGGACGCCAAAATAAGGGTTTGAACAAAATCCACCGAAAGTTAACTATAGTCATCATAGTGATCAAAACACCAAATATTTTTTTTCTCAAAAACGGCACTAACGATTTTGATTAAATTGATTATATTGATAGCTCTCAATAAGGCAATTATACCATAAAATTCCCATTTGTGGGAAAATGACGAGAGCAGCACAATAAATTATCAAAATTTTCGACCAAAAGCGTTTTTCGCGCAGATTTTTTCGTATAAACTCCGCTGGAATTCTTGTAGAATTTTAAAAAAAATTGGTATTGTAGTCCAATCCAATACCTTACAGGTGAGAGTTTAAAAACGCTCATGAGATACATGGGGGTCACTCCAGCAATTCCTGAATTTCAACTACTGCCGTTTCGCTTACTACCAGTTCTAAACGTTTTTACCCAATAACTCTGCAAAAGTAATAACCATCCTTTTTCAAAAAATTTGTGTTTACAGCCTCATTGATTATCTGTGTACCAATTGCTCAATAATGGTCCTGCAATGAGTACGAGCAGCACAATGAAATCTGGAACTGTAAGCGCTACCGTTTTCTGCTGCCGTGAGGTGTTGTTTGACCAAGTCCAAATTAACTGAGTGGTAAATGAATTGATTAAGTGGACATGGCCGTGTAGAAAGTGAATTGACGTAAAGCTAAGGAAAGTTGTGTGTTGCAACGCACCAGATATTTTAGAGTAGGCCTCAAAACGTAAAGACCTGAAGAAAACCCAATTGTTTTCTTTTTGACGCGATTACTACACTTTCCTTTCCCTCTGGCGTAGCGGAAAGTAAAAATACGGTCAATGAGACGACGTGAAGTGCAGAAGAATTAGAAGCTGAAATTTCTAAAGCTGATGACGATGGAGGGAAAAAATAGGATGAAGCGCAAAGGCAGCTTGAAGGACCACATTGTATGGAATCGGATTGAGCGTAGAGAAACTGCAGGAGATGCAGAATAGCACTGGCAGCTCAACAGAAGGAGGAAAGCCGATGGTGTGATGCCTGTTTTGGTGTGTCTTGATGGGTGAACATAGTTTTCAAGACCACACTCGTTTGCTGCCCCTTTCTATTGTGAGCTGAAGGAGCTGAGGGGCCCGCAATAAAGAGATTCTCAAAAAGTGTTATTACAGAAGCCATTGATTCGTAAAAATCATGAAAGAACTTGAAAATGTTTTTCAACCAATTACGTAACTTTACTTTCTACAACGTAGAGCCACGGAAAGTGAAAACGGCAGTAACTTTAAATTAAACGTGCAACGTATCTTCTACTAATCAATACATAAGGTTTCTTCATCACACACACACACATATCTACGTAGGCTTAAGAAGGAACACAGAATGTTCGCTTAAGAAAGGAAAGTAAGAAATAAGTTTGGAATCATTATTTTTTATTAATTATAGCGATTCGAAGTTAATATTCACTGTTTACATTTTTGCGTAGACAACGCCCACAGCTCATTTACATACCCAGCTGGCAACTGTACAACTGGTATTACAAAATCTCTCTAACGGTACTACACAAACAGATAAACTGATCGCACAACTTACTCATGAGTTGACTCCGACACCAACACATAACCATGTTGTTTGAAGTTGTGTTGATCTTGACAACAAACCGTGGAGCGCTATAAGAATTCTACATTTATTCATTCGTGGAGAAATAAACATTTTTCGTTTCAAGTCGTTACATCGAACGCTGAACCGTCTATATTTGATAATAAAAGCACATGATAATCGATTGTAGGAAAAGCCTAAGTACGTCAGCCTCCTGGCATGTGACCAGAACAAACACGAAACACTTGAGAAAAAAATAACCTTCTTAAAATAAAAAGTTCAAGGGCAAAAATGCTGAAGCGTCGATTACTGAAGTGAAATGGAATTGACGCGACCTGAAGAAACGACTCGTCGCGAAAGTTTGAAAAGAAAAATGCTTGTTGTTTTTTAAAATACCGAATGAACTGTTCAATTGATGAGAAAGTCGACAGCACGACGAGCGTCAGAGGTAATACAATTTGTCCGTCAGAATTTCGTCCGCTTCTTTGTGAATGCTCTCGCCGACCAGAGAAGCCAATTTGTGAGCGTACTGTGAACAAAGAGACACACTTTCTCAACAACGAAGGGTGTTTACCGTTAACTAGTACATGAATTTTGTTATCCATAAACATTTCATTAGAAAAACGTTGAAGAAACAGCGGGGGTTACGGAAATTTGTGTGATGCTAAGCGCCAGATATTTTATAAACGTTTGCGAATTGTTATGACTTAGAGTTTCTTTTAGCGACCAATTGCCACATTTTGTTCCCCACAACTATTTATTGATTTGTTATGCAAACAAGAGCATGCGCCCAATTAGATTAAGAATTTAAAATAATATTGACGTGTACACACTACATCATTGCTTATTCCGTAAGTGTTTATATATATTATCTGGACGATGGTACACACGAGGACAACAGGTTGAACGCAAAATCCTTAAGCTGATTTAGTATTTGCCTACACGATGGTTGTTTGACCTGGTTCGATGTTGTAGGGCGTGGAAATTAATAAGTTGAAAGAGAGTAGGACAGCCAATCGTGGAATTGACTTGAGCTAGAAAACGCAATCGTTAGTCTCCCTCAGACTGAAAGGAGATCAGTTCATTCCTAATTCGAATGTACAACTCGGAGAAACCTAACGCGGCACTCGTGTAGACTAGAGCCAAAGGTCTGTTTCCTCGTCAAAATGAATGTTCCTCAACACTCACAAGAGTTATATCAGTCGAAAGTCATAGGCCTTTTCGCTATTGTGCAAGAGTCTGGGCACTCGCTCAACATCCACCAAAGGTATGGAAGTTAGTCATTTAGCCAGTCTCCCGATGGAGAGCTGTTTCCCACGTGTTTCCACACAGAGGTATGCCCCTCGGGAATCCGTACCATCTTGAAGTTTTTAATCTGGTTTCCTGATTTAACTATTTTCTTGGGTGCCAAGTTTGTAACGAGTTATTTTTCAAGGGCGGTTTATGAGAGATTGAGGAGGCAGTTGCTTCTCTCCCCCGGAGGTTTTCGTTTTGGTCTGTTCCGCGTGGGCCTGTTTCATGAAAGGAGAGGTTTTCTCCTTTCAAGACTCCCGTTCTCAAGTTTGGATTCCCGTTTTGGGTTCTTCTGGAGAGCTTCAGGTTCGAACAATAAAAGAAGATACATGGTCGCAAGTCGCGTTTATTTTCTTCTTTTGGTAGAAAGACGTTTCAATTTAATTCCAATTTTCTGAAATGTCTTTTGGTTAGAATTTTGATTGGAAGGAGAAGTCTGTTATTTTATTTTAATATATATATTTCTATTATTTTTAGTTATTTTCCTTCTGTTTTATTCTATTTCTGTAAAGAAATCTCTTAGTGTTGCGGGCTTCATCCCCACGTGGAGTTGTACTCAAGATATTGAATTCCGTCACAAATTTCAAAGAGAGACATAAACTGTGACCACATTTTTGGTGATAACCTTCTTTGCAAACTGAGCGAAATGATTATAAGCTTGGTTAGTAGCAGTCGAAGCTGAAAGGTCCGACTGACTCCGATTAAAGGCACCGGGTGGTTGTAGTCTTGTGGTAAGATGAAGGTCTTATAATCCGACGAAACTTGGGCTATTGTCGCGATCGCTGTAATTTTTGCCTGAGTCGGCGGCTCTCCAAACTATTGTAGAAACTACGGGGTTGCAGCGCGTGGTTTCTTGTTTCCTCTGCACTGAAGGCACAAGACGTGCAGGGTGGAGAATCTTAGAGAGAAAAGAAGTAGAGCCACGCTTTGATGTCACCATGCCTGATAAGGAACTGGCTCATCCTCTCACCTATACACCTGTGCTTGATCTATTTTATGCGTGTCTCTGCAGTGAATCTTTTCGTCAGCAAGGGCAATCAATAACTATGTGATTATTATAAGTACTAGAGTATGAGAGACAGCTGCAACATGTATTCACGACCTTCCTCCTGGCCCATCATAGGTCGCCAGTCATGGGGTGGCAACAACTAAATTCTTCTTGGTGAGCAGCTTTAACCTTCCCAAAAAATATTAATGCCAACAATGCTATGAATCACTTATGCGCTGGTCACTAAATAAAGGTTGAGTGATTAAAATAGGAGTAACCCAGTACAAACCAGGTTGGCCAGACGATTTTTTTGGAACGCCAATATTTCGAGTTCTGCTAACACTTGTGACGAATACTTATTTCTTAGCTAGGGGATAAACCCACTAATTAGTCCTACGACAGATAAATAAAATGATAGTAATCTTGAAGTTTATGAAAGTGAAAGGAAATAAACCAATTATTGCAAACGTAAATAGAGCCAACGGTTTAATTAAAATAAATTACCACTCCAACAAAGGTCACAAATATACGGAAAACAAACAAAATATATATAAGAAAACGAACTTCCCAAAATAATCGAATTCCTACGGCCGAAATAGAATAAATATAGGTCTGACAGCTGGAGACGAGAGATCACGATTCGGGAAACTGGAGGAAGAGAGAGAGACAGAGTCTGTGTGTGAGAAAGCAATGGGAACAACTTCGGTAAAGTTCTCGGAAAGGACTTCAAAAAAAACGGGAACGCCCGCAAAACAATTGATAATCGCAGGTCCGTTTTAGCCCTGTCAACGTTCTTAAAAGAGTAGATTCCTTCACAAATCCACTCTCTGAGAAGTTTTGCGTCACACACTGAGAAAGATAAACAAAGAAACAGATTCACACGGAGAGTGCGAAAATTCCGTCATTTCGTGGGATGTAGCTAATTATTTTATAATCGTCGTAATACCATTCTGACAATAGCCGCATTTAAGGAAGAACAGCAGAATTGATGAGTCTGTTCTTTTTTAGTTCTTCTTCTCCTGGCTATCGTTAAATATAGCGCAATGCGGATACAGCGATTGTACAGCTCATCAATCAATTTGCGTGGTGGCGAGTAAAATTGGGTTATACATCGCATTCATTTCAAAGAACAATAAAACTATCGCTAACATTTTCATCAAAATCGTGGCAGCAATACCAAGACCTAAGACACACAGACGGATCCTAAACAGGAATCAGTGAGGAAGGTGCACGATGAAAAATGCTAGTGGAATAGTTGAAATGGAGAGAAATACATAGCCCCTTCAACTGAAGCGGTCTGCAACCCGACTGACAGCGTCGCGCCGGGGATTGCAGTGGTACCGCGAGCAGGCGTTTTACAATGGCTCGAGTGCCAGGGAAATAACCCCTCAACAGACGTGGTTTCGGGAGTTTTAAAAATAGTTTTTGTACCAAAATATATTCCGTGGCAGATGTAAATGCAATGCTCAAGGTGCTAAAGGTGGTTGCGGGTTTCCCACCGCAGTAAATCGATTGTCTAAGAGATATCGGATCCGTCATCCATTTCCCGATTTTCCAATCAGCTCAAACTTGATATGTAGCATGCAAGTTACCATAGGTCTCCAAAATAAGGATATTAGCAAAATCCGCCTAAAACTAACTATTGTGATAAAAACGCTATTTTTTTCTCGAAAATTGCAATAAAGATTTTGATTAAATAATTTTTATACCAGCTCCAGGTGACACGACAATACCACAAAATTCCCACTTATGGGAAAATGACGAGAGCAGCACAATAAATTATCAAACATTTAGACGTAAATCGACTTCAGTGCAGTATTTTCTTTGTAAACTCCGCTCAAATGTTACTATAACCTTCAGAAAAATTGAAATGGTAGGTCAATTAATTACCTATACGACGAGCGTTAAATAGAGCTAATAAAATATGTACTACTCCAGACATTTCGGGATTTCAACCACCACTGACTGAACCTCACAGTTTTAACCCGATAATTCTGGAACAGTGATTACTACCCTTCTCATAAATTGTGTTTACAGTCTCATTAAGTCTTTGTCTACTAATTGCTCAATAATGGTCGTGACATGATTACGAGCACCAAAATAAATTCCGCAACAGTGAGCGCTATCACTTTCTTCATTGTGAAGTTACGTTTTACCGGGTTCAAACGAAATGAGAGAAAAATAAATTCAATTAGTAGCAAAAGCCTTGAAAACCAGTCAACTTACGTTGAGTTAAGGAAAGTTATGTGATGCGACGCACCTGGTATTCTTTCATTCTTTTTACCATTCACTCCTTACTTGTATTTTCCATGTTCGTTTCGTCATTCCCCTTTCTTTCTATTAGTCTGCCTGCCTTTTATTTATTATTTCTGAAACTACCTATGTTGCTTATTGAACTAACAACGCAATATTTTTAGAACGCTAGTTTCATTCGAGTTTCATTTATGAGGAAAGGGCTGAACAAAAATTTAATGCCAAAACTTAGGATAATCTATTGTGTTGCTCTGACGACATTTTTTCGTTGCCGTTATATTATTTGGACTTATCCACAGAAAAGAAAACAAACAAAAAATGACCCAGATTACTCAACTTTTTTTTCTACATGTAAAGAAGTACGTTGAGCGTGGCAGGTGACATTAGGGTGCTCTCCATTTTAGAGAAAGGAGACTACACTATATCATTGTAAGGCGATATTTCCAAAAGTCAAATACCTGGCATGGAGCGGGTACGCGAACAGTTCCACACCAGTTGTAGTAGAGGTGAGTCATTTTATAGGTTAATCGTTGGATGCGGTCAGCGTTTAAATTGGTAGTATTGTGCACGACAATGTAATGCGTCGGAGCCACGGTCCCCTGAAACGAACGATAATAATAAATATAATTAGAAAGTAGATCAAATCAAAATCGACGATTTAATTTGGGCGACAAAAATACATTATGAATGAATTGAGATAATCAAACCCAATCACTGACCAGGGATTTGCAAGGCAAGAAAATATTACGAGAAATTCAGCCACATCATACAAGCACAGTGCTGTTACCGACTGAGCGTCAGTGGAGTGGCCACCTACAAAAATATCAGCAGGGTTCATCGTATAGGAAGCACTTAGGACTACAAGCGATTCTTGTGAGGAAGCTAGTTTTACATAAGTGGCATTTATGAGAAAAACAACTAAAATCGTAGGAATATATCTATTGTAGGAATATTTTATAATTATTGGGTTGTTCTTTTTATTTTCCCAGGAACTAGCTAAGCAAACAAAAAAATTAATAAAAATCGTTAGAGCCGTTTTGGGAAAAATATTCGGCGTTTTGATAGCTATGATTACCAATTTTGGGTGAATTGCATTGTCTGGACTGTAGCGTCTTCAAGAGCTACTACTTGCAACTTTTCCCTGACTAGCTCATTCTACTGTCGTTTAAAAGTCAAAATAAACCACACTGTTGAACATTACCACAATACAAAAGAAATCGTAACAATAAAAGACAATCGACAATCAACAGACTATTTAAGACAAGCCTTACTTACATTCTTCTCCATTCACTTCTAGTGAGTTTCCCCAGAGGAGCCTCCTCCTCCCCTCCCTTCCCTGACTCCACTATGCCGTTCACATTTCTCTTCGTACATAATGCTCACGACCAACTAACTGACTTAATGACCAGACGATGATGTCTACATCGAAAGCGCTTGCCCACAGTATCTCACCAGGCAGTGGAGACTAACTCACCAAACAGGAACATGAACTTTAATAATTTACCTACTGGTGGAACTAACCCAATTACTATAATTTCTGTGCGGCATTGCTATCTCCTCTGTTTAGTGCTTTCTCTACTGCTGTGTTCGCGTTTTTTGGCAATTTTTCAACACATCACGCACAAGACGAACGACGAACGAATTCAATTGGTTTGATATATCAATTGAGACCACTAGACAAACGTAATTTGCTAGTAGCGTATGAATGTCAGTTTGATACCTGACAAGTATTTCCAAGTTCATGGGGCGGGTGTTTGGTAGCAAGAAGGCATCCGACGATTATCTATTTGAGTATGTTTGGAGGAGGCAAAACAAGTTGCCAAATTATAAGTATCAATACGGCATACCACCTTCAAATTTCGGCCAACTTGGGGTGACAAGATACTTTCGTTGCATTCCATGCATGTTTCACCTTTCGCTATACACTTGCATCTTTGTAAACAGTTGGTCAAACAACTATTAACAGCTTCATTTTTAACGTGAACACTTATGCCGTGAACTGCACTCATGAGCACTAAGCTTCGGGCAATGCTGTTTTTCCACAACCGTTCTCTCTCAATAGCCTTTACAGGCGTTGAGTCGTAATTTTTGGTTATTCAATGTGTAGAGCAATCAAAGACAAACCTCCCGACATCTTTAAACCAGTTTCAAAACATTTGCTACAAAAAACGTTTGACGTCAACTTACTTGCCGCACATTCTGAGACACCAAGAAGAAGTCGAAGACGTCACGGCGGGTAATAGTGTGATCCATAACCGTTCCTGGCGATGGGTTAGAAAAGTGTGAGTCACTCTGTCGAAAAAGCGAATCAAACGTTTCATTGACACATGAAAAAACACGAGCTAGTCTAGTAGTCATCTAAAATTATCTTTTGTGACACACCACACAATATTCCAGTCAACAACCTCTCCAACGCCCTGCCTGATTGTACGTACGATCTACCTGCCAAGAGTCAGTTACCATTTAGGGGTCCTTGTGACGTCGAATCGCTATTTTGTTCACAGGAGTTCGCTGCCCTGGTTCTTGTTTACTACGAAGTTGGGTTCAAGTGCACACATCCCTTTCACAGTAAATAAACTCCCTTGTACATTGTTCCTTCGTTGCCTGTTCTGACACAAACCCTCCTTAAGATCCGAAAGATGATGAAGAGCCAAACCCACCATACACTCACCTCAACTTGCAGTCAGACAGGTTTCTGGGACAATATAATTTTCGAACGTTAAAGCTCAATCTTTTTTGCGTGATTTTTGAAGGCGCAAAACTAAGATTATGAGAAATTTTCATCATAGTGATTAAAGTCGTTGTTTGCCACTTGGTCGATTGGGAGCTTCCTGATCTCCCTGAGACCTTTGAAATGGTAGCCAGGGGAAATTACGAACTACCCATTCAATCGGTTTCTCTTGCTGACAAAAGGCTTAATGATTTATTTCTGAAGCCGATTACGGATTTTCCCTTTAAGGTTTCCAAAATGTTCAGTTACGTTATTTTTCTTCCCTTCTTACTTCTCACCTCTCAGTTTACCACTTTTCCTTAAGGAAAAACGAACTGAACTCAGAAAGTGGCACTCAACACTCAACTCTAGCACAGTCGACACTCAGGTCTCACACTCCTCTCTCATCATACGTCATTTCGAATATACACGAGTGTTACCTTAGTCAAACATATGATACTTTCAGCTAAATAATCCCTATATTTTGTTCGCTATAAATGTTTCCAAGGAAATGAATTGAAGAGGCAGCACCCCTACTTTTTTAAATAACTCTGACAGTCCCTTATTTGGGATGAGCAAGTATTGTGTCAGTCCTAAGGAATGCCAGATATTTCCTACATGTCTGTATTTACCCTTGAAGAAGTTGTATCTGACCAAAAATCGCCTGTACCCTCCAGAGTTTTAGATCCATCTGTGTAAATGTTGATACAATTTGAGAGTGAAATTGACGACAATAGGTTTCCTTCCAGTTGCACTTTGTATTTCCTGTTGAACTCGTACAAAGGCGCTATCATGTCAGTGATCATGCCAAACCCTGTAATTGATTTCAAGTTCCTGAATATAGCCAGGTTGTCCATTAGTCTGTTGCACCTTAGCTATTCTAAGCCTAGTCAGACTGTACGCCACTTCATAGCCTCAGCCTTGACAAATATATCAAGAGGAACAAGGTCGAACATTTAATCCATTTTACTGGTAGGTTTTCATCACCCGCACTATTCGTAAGCACCCTAACGTTTGTACTTTGGTTAGGGAGCTACAGTTCTCTCTGATGGAAGCTTTCGGGCCACCATACATGATTGGCCATGATTGGCCTCACAACGGCCTGATAAAACCAGCAGGCCACTCTAGGCGTGAAGCCCTATTCTTTGACAAGTCTGCAGGGCCATCGGCGCTTTGTTGGTTGCATATCTCATGTGCTCTTTCCAGGTTAGTTTTCAATCCAGATACTTGAGCTGCTCACTGAGCTCAACTACTGCGCGCATTACTTCTCCTGCAGTTTCTGTCTTGACAGTTGTCTGTCTTGTGTTTTAGTTGGGTTGATGTATAGTCTCATCACTCTGCACCATGAGTTGCAAAGCTGCCCCCATTAGGTTAAATAGCAAACTTAGCACTCTGCGCCGAATCAGTACAGTAACATCATCAGCGCATCCTTAAGAGTAATCCCTCCCTTCGTTCAATATCCAGAGAAGAGAGTACATCATCAGGTTCCGTAGAAGAGAATATACGGCCCCTCGCTGAGGAAAACCTCTGTGTCCTCACACTTAACAAGTAGCTTCCTAGCCAAGCCTGAATCTCTCTGCTGAGCAATACAGCAACGATCCACCTATTTCTATTGACATTCAATCCGGTTAACACATTCAATACTGCATGACACGAAGTTGCGTCATTGTGTCCTCACCAAAACAATAGCGTGATACACATTCGAGTCATCATTCTCTCTCTTCTAAATGCAGCACTGAAAACCGACGGGTGGCTGGATTGTCTCACAACTTTCAAAACACCTTCCTTGGATGGGTAGCTTTCAGACGGCAAAGTTCGTTTTTGAGTTGTACCCACGAGTTTGCAAGTTATTATTACCTGAACTTTATTTACTTAAAAGCGTCCAGTGGGCGTCTTATCACCTTAGCATCTACGGCCTCTCTGGAGTGTACCCATCCCCTGCCTACCCGAGGCCACCGCCAACAGGCTTCCCGCTCCCGCTATTATTTCTTTCTTCATTTTATTTATTTTCTCATTTTCTTATTTTGCTAGTCTCCCCCGTGTGCTGCAGACTGAACTGCCGGGAAGGGTTTGACAAAATTTTTTTTTTGCACCAAAATTTTTTGTCTGGAGGAGGGGAGTGTAATGGTTCGCGGCAGGCTACAGGAGGTGGCAACACTGACCGCCACTTGTGCAGCCCGCCGCTGTTTATATTAGCGAGGGAGCCACGTTTCTCCATCAGAACGGCGGCTGGCTTCGTCAACGAAAAAATTCCCTGTTTTAAGCCAGTGTTTAAATTCCCCTTTAGATTGTGTGAAGTAAGGTAAGCGATCAGAGCTTGGTGTTTCATTTTCCCCATTATCCCTTTATTGTTATTAATACAATCCGAGCATAGGTTATTTATTTCATTTTAAAAGGAGTTCATTTCATTTCATTCATTTCGAGTTTTTGCTGATTAAATTCAAGTGGGTCTTAATTGCTTTATAATTTCATTTCCCATTACTTTCTTGAGGGCCATTATTTTATTTATTTCATCAAGTGAGTATTATTGAGCGTATTTGATTTGTTCTTTTCTTTTGGACCCAGACACGACTTTCACGCGTGTTCTGTACGCGGGAATTGTGAGACAATTCCCCAAGTACGTTACATTCTTAAGGATTATTTTTCCTATGTGTTATTGTCGTGATTGCTTGCATCATTAGTTACTTGCACGTGTCCATGAACGAAGAGATTCGCTATCTCTTGGGCGATTTGTGTTTAAACAATGAGGACAGCATTGTGTACATGGATGATATGGAAGTTGACTTTGTAGATATTTCTAGAGTACAATTTATTATTGCACTGATTGTACTGAGCAAACTGTCCTATGCCTACAGTGCTTCAGGAAGTACCATCCATACTAGTTGTATAAATGACGTTATTTGATTTCTGCTCGTATATTTGTCTTACTTTGTAAGTATTTTTTCCTTCAACTTTGTAGTTCGTACATATAACTTTGTATTTCTTTCAGTTTTCTTTGTAATTCTTACTGTGTTATGAAGCATTTATCTTTATCAAACGTCAAATAAATTACTTTTATTCCTATCCATAGAAAGTTAATTGTATATCAATTAATAAACGACTTTTGCTTAAAAAGACTAGCCAAAAAAGTCCCACAGACACACGCAGATTCGTGTCACTACTTGCCAAATAAAGGGCATGACGCGAGTGTGCGTCATTTATTAATTGATATACAATTAACATTCTATGGATCGGAACACCACTTCTTTCACATTTTACACATTCTTGCGCCTGAAATAGAAGAAAGTAGAAAAAAGTCAATTCCATTTTCCAGATACTTTCTGGGTCCAATGCCCCTTATTGAATGTGTTAATGTCATTTCAATGCTGTGTATGGAAGTATTGTCAAAGGCCCCCTCAATATCCAGGAAGCCCCTGAAGGCAATCTCCTTATTTCCAATCAACTCTTCTAGTTTCCTGACTAGTGCATGCAATGAGGGGTCGCACGATCTCCCTAAGGAATAGGCTTGCTCAAAAGATGTCAGCATATAGCACATAGGTCTAAATGTCTTTTTTGCGTGGAAGTAACTCGAATTTCCCTTCAACCCTGAGGCATACTACCCCTAAGTAGCCTCAAAGCAGGGTCGGTAGAACACCAGTCGACTTGAATGGTTTAAACGAGTTAACCACCCAGTGTGACTAGGGTAATGATTTCCCTAGCAAGCACCCAGCCCAACGCTCCTGTGTGCACGTTTGTATAAACAAATAATTGCGATTAAAGGAGAAAAAAACCCTGCAAATTATTACACAACGGTTTATTATTCGGATAATCAGCTTGACCTAGCATTAATGCTCCGAGATCCATCCTGTTCGATTCAGCATCGAAAAATATCATAATGAAACCCCAAAAAAAGGTCGAAAAGAACTGAATCGTAATATTAAAATAAACAAAAAAAACGAAAGTATCTAGAAAAAACTGAATTTTAATATGAAAACATGCACGCTAAATATTAATATCAAAATGTAACCAACAAAATGAGAATGAAACGGAAGAATCTAACAAATTGAATCGTATTAAAACCAGAACGTCGGGGAAATTGGAACGGGGCGCTCGAAGCGAACCCGGGGAGTCGAGCGGAGGCGCTGCTCGCTCGCCTCGAGAGCGGTTGGTTTTTTAAAGAGACTGGCGGGGCGGAGGGAATTCAAACGACGAAACGCTTGTAGCTCCCGCGTTGTACTGCGTTTCGTTAATTTTTTTAACCGTTTTCTGCCCATTACAACCACGGGCTTCGTCCGATCGGATTGCCGAGATGGCGGGCACAACTAGATACCAAATCGGATTTTTGGGCGAAAGAACGAATTTTTTATACCACGTTAAAGTCACAAAACGGCCCGGACGGCGGACGGGGGACCGGGGACGGGGGACGGGGGACGGCGGACGGACATTGCAAATTTGGAATCTCCATGTCTTGAAACGTGAAGTATCAAATTTTGAGGGGGGGTTGTAAAAAATTTTTCGTGACCGAAAACATAGGGTTATTATTCAGAATGAATAATAAACCAAAACAGATTTCAAAACGAATTAGCGATGAGTTAATACTCATTAGTCATAATGAATACACCAAACTATTCTTTATCTATATGCTCTTCTTTATGGCAGCGAAGTTAATTTGTGAGTTAAGTTGCTCTAACCTTTGGCAGCGTTTTAGTTACACATCATTGAAAAGGCAGATTTGTATTTAAACAGAGCTAAGATCCTTGGTTAAACTGAGACCCTGTCACAGTGTTTGAAGTGGACAGGCTCATCTTTCCAGCCCTCAAGAAACGTTCATTCGATCCCTCCGGAACATTCAAAAAGTTGAACGCAGAAAAAACACAAAACAAATGAGAAATACGACAAGACAATGCCTTACCCCGGCGTAAATCCTCGTCGAGATCCGTTTTTGAACAACAACAAATAACATTTTGGGGTCGTAGTCTGATTCGATTCGTTTGCAAGCTGTAACAAGTTGAGGGACTTCATGGTCGCAACATGTAACGAGCTGACCGTCGCCTACTCCATCGCGATAGATGATGATTTGATCGGGAAACGTTCCATTTATCTGTTAAACATCACAAGATAAGTTACTTATGCGTATTGACTGCATTTGCTGTATCAAATGGCAATACTTAAATCCTTCGAAACTTGAAAAAAAAAACATCTGGAGCGACGCCTCATACAACTTTTCTCAGTTCTACGTGCATTCGTCGATTTTTATCGCTCTAGCAACAAATTAAAACGGGGTTTTCTTTCAGTCTTGGTGGACTACAAACATATACAGATATCTGTGGCGAAATAGTGGAACTCCATTATAAAATAAGCACTCTATTTCCATATATTCATTCCATTTGACATTTTTTAACTGGTTTCAGTTTTTACGGCAGGGTCTGCACAAACGATCGCGTAAAAAGTGAAACTGGTACACAAATCTAAAACTCTTTGTGGAAACAGACAACTTTCTTACAATTTCTATTTTATAATACAATGGATTTCAAGGACAGGTAATTCAAGTTGTACTCTTGTAAGACTCATGTGCAAAGTGAGCTGTCCTTTTCGCACGCATCATGATATGAGGCTCTGCCCAAGTCACTAACCCAATCAGCTGTAAGTTACATAAAAGTGGACTTAAATGTCAAATAAAAGCAAGAGCCTCGTTTCTCTGTGGCAAGGCATAGGTTTTCTACAGTACACCGAATCATTAGGGAAGATCTCAAGTTCTCGAAAGTGTGTGCAAGGTGGTCTCTTTACTCTCGAATTGTTACTGGTGATGAGTCCTGGGTCCACCACTCAACCCCCGAAACAAAAAAAACAGAGTATGGTGTGGAAAGCTCCTGACCAAAGTGCCCCCAAAAAAGCGAAGGTGGAACATTCGGCTGGAAAAGTGATGGCAACTGTCTTTTGTGACTCCCGGGTGTTCCTTTTGGTCGATTACCTGGAAAGAGGCACGACCATAAATGCCGAAAGGTATTGCCAGGTGCTCAGAGACCTGAAAAATGCCATAAGGCGCAAAAGACCGGGCATGTTGCGGAAAAAAGTGTTGCTGTTCCACGACAATGCGCGACCCCATTCAGCAAAAATCACCCAACATTTGCTTGGGATGTTTTCACCCACCCCCCATACTCTCCAGACCTTGCACCGAGTGACTTTTTTCTTTTCCCCCTCCTCAAAGTCCACCTGGGCAGAAGAAAGTTCCGTACAAACGCCGAACTTGAAGCCGCAGTCTCGGAATTCTTCAAAACAAATGACGCAGAATGGTACGACAAGGGGTAACGTAAACTCGCACTACGGTACCAAAAATGCATCGATTGGAATGGCGACTACGTTGAAAAATAAAGTAGATCCGTACCTTTAAGAATAATTTTTTTTTTGTCAAATTGGTTGAGTTTTCGATTTTTCCCAGCACTTCGGAACTTACTTTTGGGACTTTTGGGGTCCCTCGTACTTTCAAACTTTTTCCCCCGCCTATGAGAGTTGTGACATCGTTATGTATCTATATATATATGCTATGGACTTGTTACCTGTGTCTTTTAACTTTTTTTCCTCTTACAGATTCCAATGGTGTCTAGTCTCCACATCAATTTTACGTTCATTACTGACGAGATTAAATAGGAGTTGTTGAGGTAGATTGTGAAGATAAAGATGCAGTTTTGTCAAATAACTTAAACACGTAGCTATATTTTTCATTAAATGAAACAATAACAACCTACTTTTCGAACTTTCGTAATTTTCCCATGATCATTATGAAAATTCACTTCACAGTACTTTTGGCCCTTTCTTGACTAACAACGTGAAGTGCACTCGTTTAACTGTGAATTAGAGTATTGCAATTTAAATAAAAAAGAACGACCACACAATTTCCCCACTCAACCACGTACCTACTTCATTGGAGTAGAATCGATCAAGTAGCAATGTAGACATTTCAAGTAGAATAACTTCTTTTTTATAACTGCCTTGGGTTTATGAACGTTTTGGGCCGTAAACATTCCAATCTTTCATTCCTCTTGACAGAAGGTGAGAATGCACTCGGTTCTACGAGTGGGGACAGTGAATACTACGTTTACTCACTTACAGACAGTGCGACAACAACACGAATAAAGAAACGACGTAGTTTAGCGTTTCTGTACACCACTGTAAGTTTCTAGGAACAATTAGGTTGTTGAAAATGTACTTTGGGTCTTAGAAGGGTGACTGTAGCGTAGTGATTAAGCAAAAGAACCTTGTTCATTGCTACTACCACTCACAACCCAGCCACTGAATTTCTTAACAATCCCAGCAATCTAAGGCAATGGAGTTGTTTACCCTCGTGAGACGAACAGCACATCATTTTACTAGTCTGCAACAATCGCAGAAAAATAATTTTGATGCACTGATCATCCCATTTTGATATATTTGAACCCGCAGAAATACAAAATGGCTGAGAACGTAGCACGTACAGCCCACGAAACACGTAATAATTTACCTCTTTATACTTCGAAAGACAATTCAGCAATGCAACTTCCAACCCGTCAATCAGCTCAATTCCTTGTCCTTGTCTATAAATTTTACTGTACCACCTTGTTAGTGGAGGGTTTAGAGATGCTACAATAGCCCCAAAGCTGTGTCCTCTTTGAGATGCATCATGGTACGTGTCCAGGCCTACTACCATCGTATTTACCTGAAAAACAAACCGAACAAGTCTTTACAAGAAACCGCGAGAGAAAATTCAATCGCAATATTTGCCGAATAAGAACGTAACTAAGGCTAGTGCCTGTATTTAGGAGGCTGGACAGGCTAAATCCAAAATATGCCAAGATCTCTCCGAGCAGATCTGCTTCTGATCGATGTAAGATTGGGTTTCCTCCTAAACAATGTGCTGGAGGGAAACACTTGGCAAGATTGTCTAGAGATCAGTGGAGGCACATAGTGGCCTCAGTGTGGGCCACAATCGTTGTGAATTCCTCAAACAAAAGAAACGGTCGCCAATAATTCGTTTCAGGTGGCGTTTTATACCTTTCCCCATTGACTCCCCCGAAAATCGAAGCATAGGGTGGGTTGAAGATGCAGCACATCTTTTAATGTTCTCGGTGGGATACCAAGTCACAGTCAATTTTGCGAAGGAAACTATAAGTAATTTCTCAAGCTGCACCTAGGAGGTTCCTGCCGTTATCCAAATAAATACGGGAAAGTAGCCCTCAGCGAGTGATGAAACGATCAAGAGAAGCCAAGCATGCTTCTGTCAACAATGAAGATACTACCTCTAGGGTGGACATACATACAAACAGAGCAAAGCAACCTTTTTCAATCTTGGAGTTTCGTCTGGTACTCGGTTAGCGATCGACCAGTAGCCAAGCTAACTCATTATTTTTGGAATAGGAGCCTAAACCAGGGAACCAGGCGACAACACCCCCCCCCCCCGCCCGGATTGAGGACACTCCTTTTAATTACGTATGTCCCTTCTATAAATATGCACTTGCACACAGCGAATAGCAACCACCGGGGCATTCTCTGAGACAGAGATTTTGCATGATCCCAAAGATGATGAGTGAGCATTCAGCCGACGAGCATTGTGTAGAAATCGCAATACGTTGCAGTCTAAATAATTAGGAAGATTTCTCCATCAGAACCAGAAGCAAAGAGTGGAACAGTTGGGACAGAAAATTCAGTACTGTACCGCTCTCCGCACTTGGGTAAAGGGTGAACCGAAATACATTGCTTGCCCAGCCACTTCGATATGGATTGGTACAAAAACGGAAGGTCTTTCCACCAATCTTTGGAGTCAGTTGCCCGAGGGGTCTTGAGAGGAGTAGAAAGAAGAGAAGAGAGAGGAGCAGGGAAGCCGTACTATATTTGCCATCTCGAAAGCTCTTGCAAGACGGAGATCATGATCGAACAATATTAAAACAGAAAAAACAACAAACAACGAAAATTATTATGATTTATCTTTCAGTGACAAGACATAATGAAGAGCATACACAAATTATTACTGTTGGGACGAAATTAGACCCTGCAATACGAATTTATCCCCCCGGGAGAGAAAATTGCCAGGAAGTATAGGAAAAGAAATATGTGACGTGCGGTTTTTCTATCCCTCGTTGGCAAGTCGTCCACTGCATCACACGGCATCGACGAAAAGCAGAGCCAAGATGCTATATGGGAAGCTTCAGTAAAACACGAGTGACGTTGAGTCAAGTAAACCAAACAGCAGACACAATGTGTTGCGACGAAATGGTGAGAGAGATGAGGATCTCAGATTTTAAGAAATTGTACATCAAGAGTGCAATGCAACTCGATTTGAACTCCTAAAATATCTAGTGCAAGGTATCAAACAACTTTCCTCAGCACACGTACACTCTTCAATTTTCACCGCTCTAGCAACTAACCCTACATATTTTCTACTTAGTCCAAACGAAAAACCAGAAGGGTTTTCTGTATATTTAAAACCCATAATTCCAAAGCAGCACTTTTGATTTTCTCTTTTTTCATGTGTGAAACTAAGGAGCTCCTTCTAATTTATTTAAATTCAATTAACAAGTGCATACAAATTAACTAAAATGTTTCTTCTTCCACTTTTAAAGTTCGGCCAATAAATATAAATTAAGTGTGTCTGTTTCGACGAGACATGAGACTGAGACTGGCATTCTAAATATAACCACCAGACACTGCAAAGAGGCGTGAGGCTGAAATTGACTAGGACTGATGCAGAAGATTAATGCAATAATGCTGCTGCCAGGTACGCCTCGAGCTGAGAAAGAAAACACGCTGCAAATTATTACACAATGGTTTATTGTTCTCTTGAACAACTGGACGGAGTCTCACAGCTCCGAGACCCATTCGATTCGATTCAGCGTCGAAAAATACCAGTAAACCGGAAACGGAACGACGAAATCTAAATCTTCCAGTCATCCGTAGACGCCTGTGGGCAATTGGCACGACATTGCGTGTCGAGCAGGCGGGTGGTTTTGATGAGACGAGAGGGGTGAAACGATTAGTTTCACTGTAGTTATTGTCCCACGAGTTCTTTCAATTAGTAGACTTTTGGCCCACTATAATTACTGTAATTTCACTATACACAGTTGTACACGTCTTATACTCATTCCATTCAATACAGAATCTAAAAATACCTAGAAAACAATACCAAACGCGGTGTATTGCGTTTAAACTTCGTTTTGTAAATTTTTTAACCATTTTTGCCCATAACAACCATACGCGTCGTCTGATCAGTTTGCCGAACAGGCGAGCACAACTAGATACCAAACGGAATTTTCATACTAAAGAACGGATTTCTTTCGACCACGTTAAGAACACAAAACGGCCAGGACGGCTGATGGACGTTGCAGATTTGGAATCCTGATATCTTGAAACGTGAAGTATCAAATTTTGGGTCGAGGGGGTTGTTGTAAAAAATGATCCCGACAGGAAACAGGTGTATTATTCAGAATGAATAATAAACCAAAAAGAAAGTTCAACTTTATGAGTGAAGCAGCGACAGACTGGCCAGAGCGTAGCGATGGTTTGGTTTAGGATGCTTAGGACCAAGTTGTTGAGAATTCGGCGAAAATGAGCAAAAGAAAATTACGAAGAACGACAACGTCTTTGAGAGGTTGTGATGACTCTTCGAATGCAATTGGTGACGAACGTTGGAGCTGTAGAGAAATGTTCTCAGTAGGTGGGTGCTCACCGCTGTCTTCTCAAGCTTTGAGCTGGTTAGGTCAACAATAGTTCAACACTGGAGGCGCTGGCATTAGCGCGTCTACAGTAACTAATGCTTACAGGTCCCTCTTTATAATTACCAATAAAAAAACAACAATAAAATTAAACAGCTTGCTTTGGCGCAAACACCAGCTGATTACGTAACTTTCCTTCCTACTTCGTAGAGCTAAGGAAAGTAAACATCAAACGAGTCGAGTTGTCAACAAGTCAGAAAATACGTAAACAACAAACACTGTTGGACTCACAAAAGGAATTTTCACAGTCCACAACGTCCCTCCGAGTTTACAGTTCATCTGTAACACTATCTTTTGTGTGACGCTTCTCAATTTCTCTGGCGCTCTGATAGTTCGCGTGATGATGACCTGCAAATGACCAAATTGTTCAATCTTTACGCATGAAATCGATCTTTAAAATGTCGAACTGACTGCTTCAAAATGAATTATCGAGCTTTGATGACACTCGTGATATACATCAGTTTTACCAGCATTTAACCCACGTTTCTCCCTGTATTTTTTCAATAAACATGCTGGGAGAGTGCGGAGGTATAAGCTGATATACACACAAGGTCACTCAAATGACACGATTGCCACAAGTGACTTTTATATTATCAACACGCCTAGTGAATGGATCACCTAGGTAAAATCACTACTCTTTCAGTCGCATATTTGAGGGTTTCTTAATTCTTTTAGTGGCCCCCAAATGTCTCGACGCGCCGTTTCAGGAACGCAAGTTGACTTCACATATGAGATGACACAGCACAAGCCAGGCATTCGAACAAGCAAGCTCTTTTTCTTATACAGCCTATTATAAACTATCCTACGAAGGGTGAGTAACAATCTGAGTTGATCGACCGTTTAATACATTTTCGTCCTCCATCCCAATTTCCATCAATGAAAATCGCCAGTTCAGCCGATCTCCTACAAATTAAACTACAACACGGACGTACCCACACGCCTTAAACTTTAACGATTTGAAGAAAACCCAACTTTTTTTGACACGATTGATTACCTTACTTTCCTTCCCCTTTGAGTGGTCGAATGTTACTAGTTTCACAATACTGATGTCTTCATTTGGCTCAACCTAAACTAACTCGAGATTATTATTAAGTACTGACTACTTAGGACACCCAACACACCATCCAAGGCGCCTTACCTGAGAAGGTATTGGCATTTCAATGCAGCACATTTTTTTGACAGCAGCGTACTTATCGGCTCTCGACAGAGGCAAAATGACGACAACTATTTGCGCTTTGTGGCTTTTCAATTTTTGCAACTGTTGAATATAGTTCTGAGTGGCGTCGTTGGCGATAGTACAATACGATGGATTTTCCACTTGAATTCCCATTCGAGGTCCAACTTGTCGGCACATTTTTACGAAATCCATCGCTATTTTCTCGTCCCTCTTGGTGCAAATAACGCACCATTGCCCCAGCGCTATCTGAAATAGAAATAGTAATAATTATGAGAGTTGACAAACGAAACACTTATGAACAACGTCGTGTCCACAAGTCTGGGTGTAGTGGCTAGGTGTGAATGCCTCGAAACCCACAATCGATAGCTAAACTCAGTCCCAGCGCAATGTATCTTATAAACCACGATTGACATAGTTCCACTAAGGGTCATGTGACTGTTGTTATTACATTTAGGAACAATTAATGGGTTGCCGGAGTAAGCCGTTAGAAAGATTTTCCCCGAAGAATCAGAACGTTGCGAATAAAATCAAAACCCCAGTGGAGCATATCTGCCACTTTACGCCAGAACGTCGATTTAATGATGGAAGAGGCGGTTAGACGAAGGTCCAACAATGAAGGCATTTTGCGACAGCCACAACAACAAAATTGAGTCAACAAGCCGAGAACTTTAGGCAAACCTTTTTTACTTTCCACGAATCAAAGGACCGAAGCGAGACTTAATATTCTTCTTCAAGATGGCCAGCCAACAGCTATATATTGTTATAGAGCGTTTATGATGAAAAAAATGTAGTGTCTCAAAGACAGGAGCAATATTAACAAATGTTTCTTTTTCAATATTTTACCTGTTTTGGTTCATTATTCAAAATGAATAATAACCCAATGTTTTCGGTCAGGAAAAATATTTTACAACCCCCCCTCAAAATTTGATACTTTACGTTTCAAGACATGGGGATTCCAAATCTGCAATCCGCCGTTCCCCCGTCCGGGCCGTTTTGTGCCTTCAACGTGGTCTAAAAATCAGTCCTTTTGCACAAAAATCCCATTTTGTTTCTAGTTGTGCTCGCCATCTCGGCAATCCGATCGGACGAAGCCCATGGTTGTTATGGACAAAAAATGGTTAAAAAATTAACAAAACGGAGTATACTCACAAATACGCCGTGTTTCGTATCGTTTTCAAGGTATTTTTACATCTTGGGTTGAATGGAATGAATATCAGACGTGTACAACTGCGTATAGTGAAATTACAGAAATTATAGTGAGCCAAAGTCAACTAATTAAAAGAACTCGCGGGAACTACTGCGGAAGTAAATGTTTCGTTGTTAGTACTCCCTCCCACCCTCCCGTCTAATCAAAACCACCCGCCCGCTCCACTCGCAATGTCGTGCCAATTGCGGAGGGTTCGCCGGAAGTAGTCCCCGTCCCAATTTCCCCGACTCTTTTTTTTGCCCGACAGGGCGGAGGAAGGTTAGGGCCGATGAGCACTTCCTCCGTGCACCCCTACATCGGATCATAAATGCCTACAGGCGCTTACGGGCGCATGGCGCCGGGGGAACATTTAATTTCTGCAGTTCCATTGTAGTCAGGTCATGTTTCGTATGATTTACTAGTATTTTTCGATGCTGAATCGAGTGGAATGGGTCTCGGAGCAGTAACACTAGGTCAAACTGTTCATGAGAATAATAAACTGTTGTGTAATCCTCTCTTGTCTCTCTCTTAGTTACTGAAAGTTGCATTAAAATAGTTCAATCTTCTAAAACGTTTAGCGGCGAATAATTCAATCCTCTCATCACAGAGAACGACAAAAATGTTAGCAGCTGTTTTGATCAGTGTTGTATGTTACTTATAGATTGTTTTTTGGCCCGATTTGACTCTTTATTTTGGCGTGCCATTTTGACCTGCTGGCTAAATGTCACATTTGACTGATTTGATTGAGTCATTTTCTCAATTTCGTTGAGAGACACACATACACCCACACACCGTTTTCTCAAATTGTTTATTTACACTCACGAGTCTTGGAAACGATTACATAGCTTCTGTTCCTCTTGTAGGGGGTCAATGAGAGTAATTATAAAGACGTTGTCCACTTGAAAATGCAACACAAATATTTTACTTTAATCTAATTGATTGAATTACACCTGAATTTAGAATAGGAATGTTTCAAATATTGAATATATCTCGAATATTTGCTTGATATGATTAAGCGAAGGAGTGATTGTCCTCTGGACTTTGTTCAACAGCAATTACAAACTACTAGGTTGAAATACTAACCGCGGAAAGCACTGGATTCCCAGTAACATCTCTGGTCCACTCACACATGATGTTTCCAGGGGTGTTGTGTTTGCCAAAATAGATGGGCTCGACATCTAGGACACGAGACTGTAAAGTTAGGTTCGTAGGCCACAGTTTAAGTCCCCAATTGTCCAACAGCTTTCTCGATTCTTCATTCTCTGGAACAGTTAAGAGAGAATACTTTATTGCGATGACAACAGTTTATAAGCAAAATATGAAAGGGTGATATGGGAGGGGAGGGGGGGTCCGTTTCGTTAATTTTTTGAGTTATGAGTTAAGACTTTACTTCCATCAAATATTATTTATTTAAACATGAGGAATGTTACCAGTTAGTTGCTGGAGGGGGTTATACTAATAAAACGAGAACAACACAGCCAACCAACTAAAGACTAACAGATCACCTCAAACTTGTCAACGTTCTGAATAAAATAGGAATCAACTGTAACTGCACTGGTGTCGAGGCATTAGTTGTTGCGTTCTCTTTCACCAACTTCCTGGTTTGCCGTGGTTAATCCTCTTGTTGAGTACATTTGAATAAAACATGACAATTACATTTGGAAGTTATTATCTGTGATAGAATAGTCTACATTATTAGTGCATCCTGACAAGTTGTCTATGACTATGGAAGCGTCTCCATTAGTTATTAGATTCCTACTCATTTTTGCATTGCCTGAATTTTGTTCAATACTGCCTTAAATGTCGTAGTCAGCTTTATTTCAATTTATTGAATATGAAAGAGACTGCCTGTTGATTCGTTATTATTTAGAAATGTAGGGCTGTAGGACGTGTTTCCAACGTCGAAGTGATTACAGCACAGGTTTCTTTTTCAATTGCTGAGTGTTCTTGTTCAGCAACTGAAAGGGTTCTCGAGAAGAAGACAACAGGTCGACTGAGTTGGGTAACACCGCTGTTATTGTTGGAATTGGAAAGTCAAGTCCAAAACTTATTAGTTCCCCAAGTCACATGTGTGAAGTTAGTTGTTTATGCGTTGTCAAATAAATCGTTCACTCTTTGCTTGACCCTCGAACTTGATATTGTCTCTCGTATTTTTACAACAGGTTATGGGCCCAGATTTAGGGCTGAATTTAGTTAACGAAATTTAAAAAGTGATCGTTTTTAGTGCATTACTGTTTTTTGGTGGAAATGAGTGCAAATATGATGAAAATAGAACCGTTAGGTAAAAACAATTTTGATACCTGGGTGATGCATATGGAAGCACTCCTAACAAAATCAGGAGGATGGAACTACACAAATGGAAAGATGCAGAGACCAACAGACGATGCTGGAGCAGCTGCATGGACCGAAAAGGATGCAGAAGCAAGGTCTGATCTTATTCTTTCTATTAGTCCATCGGAACTCAAGATTGTGAAAGGTTTGAAAACTTCAAACGAAGTGTGGAAGAAACTCCACGAGGTTTATGCATCGAAAGGTCCTGGAGGTAAGGCAACTTTACTCAAAAAGTTAGTCTTGCACAAAATGCGGATTGGGGATGACGTAAGAGAACATGTTATGAACTTTTTTTACACAGTAGACAAGTTATCAGGTATGGAAATTGATGTTAACGATGATCTACTCTCAATAATGTTACTCTATAGTTTACCTGATTGTTACGAAAATTTTAGATGTGCAATAGAATCTCGAGATACATTGCCAACGCCTGATACGCTTAGGACGAAAATAATTGAAGAGTCTGAAGCTCGAGGGAAAAAGTGTGAAAGAGCTACAGATTCAGATGCTATGTTTGTTCGAAAGAAATTTTCAAAATCGAAAAGAGAAGATTATGGAAAGAATAGCGCAAATCGTGATTTTAAATTTAAATGTTTTAAATGTCACAAATTTGGTCATAAAGCTTCTGAATGTCCATGTAAAGGTGAGCAAGGAAGAACTAGTGAAGAAAGTAAGTGATACTCAATTAAACTTAGCTAACACTTTCACTACTGATGTTCTAGGGAAAGGTACTGTAATGTTTGAAGCACAGAATGGGAACAAAACAAAGTCTATTGAATTGAAAGACACTCTGTATGTGCCGGATTTAAGAACTGACTTGTTGAGTGTTGCGAAGATAACAGATCACGGATGTAAGGTAGTATTCACTCGAGATAGGGCAGTAGTTTACAATCGAAATAATGAGACTGTGTTCATTGCAAAAAGAGTGAATAACTTATACTACGTAAAAGATGTTAGAGAAGCAGGAAAGACAATAGATGAAAATACGACAAGTGGTAGGAAACTTAGTAAATTGGAGGTTTGACACAATAGATTTGGACACTTGAATCAAGTAGACTTGAAAAATATGGTCAAAACTAAAAGTGTTCGAGGAGTCTACCTAAATCCAAACGAAACGCTACCAACGTGCGAGACGTGCATTCTGGGTAAAATGTCACAAACACAATTCCCTACAAAGTCTAACAAAAAGGTAAACCCCCTGGAGATCGTTCATTCAGACGTATGGGGACCTGTTAGGACGAGTTTGAATGGAGGTTCACGGTTCTATGTATCCTTCATAGATGAGGCGACTAGATGGTGTGTGATCGTGCTATTGAAGGCAAAGAGCGAGGTGCTGGAAACTTTCAAGAGATATAAGCAATTCGCAGAGAACCAGAAAGGTGTTAAAATTAAATTTCTTCGGTCTGACAATGGAGGAGAGTACAATTCAAATGAATTTAAAGAGTACTTGGAATGTTGTGGAATCGGAAGACGGTTGAGCACGCCGGGAACACCTCAACAGAATGGCATATCTGAGCGGATGAACCGAACATTGCTGAATATGGTTCGTTGTATGTTGGCGGAATCGAAACTACCACATGGATTTTGGGCAGAAGCACTCATGACAGCTGTACACGTGCGAAATAGGTGTCCGTGCCGTGGAGTTAATGGTCAGATTTCGTACAAACTTTGGTATGGAAAAACTCCAAACGTACTGTATTTTAGAACTTTTGGGTCCAGAGTTTTTATGCTAGATAAGAGCAAAACCAAAAGTAAATTGGATCCGCGTTCGAGAGAGTGTATATTTTTAGGATACTCGGACATCTCAAAAGCTTATAGAGTCTGGGACGTGGAAGATCAGAAGGTCTATGTGACCCGAGACTTGAAATTTGTTGATGAAAATAATCAGAAAATCGTTAAATCTGAGGAATTCGAAGAGCTAGGAGAGCTGGAAATCGAATTATTAGTAGGATCAACAAGTAAACCACAGCAAACAGAGGAACAAGCTAAAATTGAAGTGCACGTAAATACAACTGATAACGAGCACAGAGTCGAGCCTGAAACAATTGTTCGGCATGATTATGGGTCCGGTACTGACAATCCTGTGGGAGAAGAGGGTACAGAAGTCGAAATGGTCCGTGGTCGTGGTCGGCCGAAACTAATTAAAATGACAGAAGGACCCGGCAGAAGAACGAAAATATACAACATGGTTCCAACAATCAACAATGAGACTGATGTCACGAATTCTGAAAACTATGGACACGGACAAACGGCCGAAAATTCGAGTGGAACGGATGACGATATATTGGAAGAGGCAGGAAGTGGGTTGTGTGAGATCGCATGCACTGCTGAAGTGAATCCGACTGAAGCTATGGAAGGGCCGGATTCACACGAGTGGTATGCTGCTGTTTGCAAAGAATTTACTTCGTTACTGCGGAATAAAACATGGTCACTCCAGGAAAAGCCGCAACATCAGAAAGCGATTGGATGTAGATTAATTTTTCGAAATAAATATACGGCAAGTGGTGATTTAGAGAGACGAAAAGCTCGTTCGGTGGCAAGAGGTTTCACACAAGAGCCAGATGTCGATTACCATGAGACATACTCTCCTGTTGTACGTTTAAGCTCACTCAGAACCGTCATGGCTTTAGCTGTTAAGCATGGTATGGTTGTGGAGCAGATGGACGTCGAGACAGCATATTTGTATGGAGAATTGAAAGAGAGCATCTACATGGAGCCACCGAAATATTTTGAAAAGATTCTGATGGACATTGTCGAAAATGAAGACGATAGTGAAATCGTAGAAACTGCATGGAAAATGTTGCGAGACTTCAAAGGAGGGAGGAAACATTGCAAATTGGAGAAGTCACTGTATGGTCTAAAGCAATCAGGTAGACAATGGTACTTGAAACTAGACGAGCGACTGAAAACAATCGGCATGGTACCTAGGGAGTCAGATCCTTGCATGTATACTTGGGGCAAGGGTGAAGAGGCAGTCATCTTGGCAGTTTACGTAGACGACATAATTTTAGCTTCAAAAGACTCAACAAAACTGCAAATTTTGAAGCAGAAGATGATGGAAGAATTTAGAATGAAAAATTCATTATTGTTTAGGTTTGGAATTTGACTATGATCTTGAAAGAGGAAAATTGAAAATTAGTCAAAGGAAATACATTCACGAAATTTTGAAAAGATTTAACATGAACTCAGCAAATCTGCAAAACACACCAGGTTTTGTTGAAATGAACAAATATCCCTTCCGAAATTTGATAGGATCCCTCATGTATTTGGCCATTGGTACTCGACCTGACATAGATCATGCAGTAATTTATCTCAGCCAGTTTAATAGTTGTTATTCTGAAGTCCACTGGAAAGCAGCCAAACGTATACTGCGATATTTAAAAGGGACAATGAATTACCAGCTCGTATATTCTAGGACGAACGAAGAACTGACCGGGTATTCGGATGCTGACTGGGGTAATTGCAGGATAGATCGCCATTCATTCAGCGGTTTTGTGTTTACATTTTCGGGTACAGCAATTTCTTGGTCTTCAAAGAAACAGAGGACGGTGGCTTTGTCAAGCGTTGAAGCGGAGCTGATGTGTATATCCGAAGGTGTGAAAGAAGCCATATACCTGCACAAGTTTCTTCGGGAGCTGGGCTTTCCTACAAACCTACCAATTGTTTTGTACAACGATAGCCAGGGGGCGCAGGAACACATCAGGAACCCAGCGTACAGGTCAAGAACTAAGCATGTAGACATCAGAAGCCACTTCATCATTTGACACTTCATTCATTTGGCACCAGAAAGCATGGTGGCTGACTTTCTCACGAAACCTCTACCAAGACACAAGTTGGACTTCTGTTCAAAACAAACAGGAGTCATCGTCGAAGAAGTTTGAACTTGAGGGGGCGTGTTGGAATTGGAAAGTCAAGTCCAAAACTTATTAGTTCCCCAAGTCACATGTGTGGAGTTAGTTGTTTATGCGTTGTCAAATAAATCGTTCACTCTTTGCTTGACCCTCGAACTTGATATTGTCTCTCGTATTTTTACAACAGTTATCACATGATTTAGAGTGTCAGTCTCTACAACGAACTCATGGTCCTCACTGATGTGATGAATACACAACTTACTAAAGTTAACGTACCTGTTAGGTGAGTCCGTCTCCTCTGGCTTGTGAGTTACTGTGGGCAAGCGCTTTCGATGTAAAGACATCATCGTCTGGCCGTTAAGTCAGTACTGGAGTCAGTCAGTTGGTCGTGGTCTTTATATACAAAGAGAAAGGTGAAAGGGGTGATGGAGCGTCGGGGAAGGGGCGGGGAGAGGAGGTCATGTAGCTCAGGGGAACCCCTAGAGATAAATGGAACGTGTTGGATGGTCTGTCAATTGTGGAATTTAAGTCTTTTTTGTGTAGGGTGGTCTGTAAATCCGTCAGTTGGTTGTTTTCGTTTGTGTAGTGTTTTGAGTGGTGTGAATATGGTGTCGCATTTTGTGTTGATTTGTTCATTTATGATCTGTCCATTGAAGTTTTTTTGTTTATAAATTTCCATGTTTTCTAATATGTTCAGTTTATGTTCAGAGCTACATGACCTACATGAGGTCATGTTCAGAGCTACATGACCTCCTCTCCCCGCCCCTTCCCCGACGCTCCATCACCCCTTTCACCTTTCTCTTTGTATATAAAGACCACGACCAACTGACTGACTCCAGTACTGACTTAACGGCCAGACGATGATGTCTTTACATCGAAAGCGCTTGCCCACAGTAACTCACAAGCCAGAGGAGACGGACTCACCTAACAGGTACGTTAACTTTAGTAATTTGCCTACTGGCGGATATAACCCAATTTCTTTAATACACAACTTGTTTCTTCAGTTCCTCAAATGCGTATAAAGTACCGCGACTTCGAGGGAATTTTTGACATCTTACTAGAGCCCGGAAAAGCCAATGATGAATAGAGGGTAGTGTGCTAACATGCCAACAGCTCGTCTAAGAGAAGGTATGTCGTAGAGGACAGTGTAGTCGAGGAGAAGCTGCAGTCTTTCAGGACGTGTCTATATAGAATGGTTTGCTAATTGGGAGCTCAGCAACTTGAAAGAGTTCTGACTAAATTTGTTGTTTAACGTGTTAAGTGATAGATCGTTATTTGTGTTTCAGTAAGTCCCCTTTAACTTTTCAGAGTCAATGATTCCTTGAACCACACGTTGGAGGAATCCATGCACCCCAGAACGAATTCTTCGGAATCGGTGTAAGTTACGATTAGCCCCAAACCTGGCTTTGGAAACTGTGATCCCCACACAGAGATCCACGAAGTTATCCAGTGTCCCACAAGTTTCAGAGAGAACAACAAATCTAAGCCCAGTAAGCACTGCCATTTCACATTCATTAACCACTTCTACGCCACCTGACGGCTCAGCTCCTACGAGTGGAGAAGTGAATGCATTCCATGAATCCCAGATGGACAGACCTGTAAACGAGGTCATTTTTTCTATTATGCCATACTCCCTTTCCACTACAAACGTGGGCACCCCGTTGAGCCATTAATCGAAATTTTCAAACTTTTTTTGAACATATTATATTCCATTTTGTTTGGCTATTTGCTGCAGTTGTAAAGAAACTAGCTAGGCAAAACATGACACCGACACTGATTGATTAATTTTGGCTCGATCAATATATTCTTATAATTATTATGACTTGTTCCCCAAGCAGCAGTTCCTGTTATCTCAATTTCCATCATCACAAGATACGTCATTACCCAGTCAAGAGCCAAACCGAATCTTCCGCTTACTAGTCGGTGGTTAACTAGAATTCTTCCAAATAGTGTCCTTTGAACAGTGAGTTGTCTGCCGCATCTTTGAGTGGCTTGAATGTTAATGTCTGCCTCTGTACTCCCCTTTTATTGATTATTTTTATTAAATCAAGGATCATATTTGGTTCTTTTCTTTTAATACAAGAGTGAGTAAAACGTTGATTTCAATCATATAGTACTTCCAAACTTCCACAAATGAAGTTATATTTGGGCGTTGCAAGTAAGAAAGAGGTTTCATTTCATTTATTATTCATTTAATATCGTGCATATTTTGCGAGATTTCAAACAAATAAAATTGCAACACACAAGAAGCTTGTTGCTCACTCTAATGATTTCAGAACTTGCAAAGAGGACACTCGATATTCTAAATACATTGGCATTAACTAGCAATCATTTGGCTTACTGTTGATATGTTGGATAAATTTGCTTAAAGCATGTTGACGCTGCCCAGGCGATATTCTAGTGCAGTCAGCTATCGATTTCATGAGTCGGTTGTCGCCTCGCATAGCGTCTGTGATACCGGACAAGTAACATAATTCTGGGATTAGATCCACCAACATACTCGTTTCCTGCAAAACCGAAATATGAATACTGAATGAATCAAAATGATTCGTAATAATACCAGATAATTAATTGGAAACCATTACATGAATGACCTAGAATAGGTTAGATAACATAATTAGGATCTTATTCATAATGCCAAGTATTGAATGCGTCCAAATATTAACAAGGGATCGCTTATTTCAAGTAAATATTCGCGGGTTTTCTTTCTATCTTCATAATTTTACAGTTTTCAGATTTATTATAAATGAATACTGCTATACATAATAGCTCATGACACAATGCTATAATTCTATTAACAGACGATGTTTCTGTGATACTCAAGTTGACTGCCCTCGAAAATATCTTCTACGTTGACCTATGAGTGAATGGAAGGCGTTTTGGCTTCATAATTATCTAAGGTAAGAGGCATTTCGCGTGCAATGGTTATTAGACAACATAAAACTAATTTTTCCACTAATTGATTCTGTCGCGTTTTTTAGTACCTGATGGCAAGCGAAGGAAATCTCCCCTGGAGACTCAAACAGGCATATTGTGAGATGTCCACGAGCAACCTCCTCTCCATTCGATCCCACCCTCAGGTCCCATGGAGCTGGTGGCAATGGTAGTCCCTGGTGCGACGTCTCTACCACTATCACACAGGACCTCCACAGGGCGCAGGAAAGGCCTCCCAAGCACTCTAAGATGTGCCACAGCCAGCACATTGCAAGCACACAGTAAATTTACTCCATTCCAACCCTGCCTTGAAGAATCTGCAGATCTGTACCTCTGACTTGCCAATCTTGGCCAGATGGTGCCTCAGTGGACAGCAACCTGTAAATAGACCACATACCACTCGTATACTTTCTCTACAAAGTGAGGACTACGCTCAATCGCTCTGGAGAGTCTGATTGCCCTGATTGACTACTTTTGGCGAAGCATATTCTGCATTTTATCTACCACTCGCCACCCTCCATACACAAGTGGTTCTTGGTGGATCATAGAAAGAGTTCAGGTCCCACTAGGATAGGTGCAGACCTATCCTTAATAGTTCGTCTGCCTTCTCATTCCCTTCCATTCTTCAATGACCCGGCCGGCACCCAATACAATGTTCCAGTGTTCCCTTTAACCAGGGTCTCTGCCCAGTCAGGCATTCCCAAATCCGCCCTGACTACACACTATAGTCAGCACAGCACATGCTGCATAACACTGTCACTGCAGAGAGCTCTAACTGGAAAAATGTCAGCTCACCAAATGGTATCACTGCTTGGGTCCCTGGTCCATAAACCCCTTCACTCGCTGGGCCACCTCTCAAGCGTGGGAACTTTGTTTTTCTCTCCATGTTACACTGGGTGAGTGAGCTATTCTGACTACTTAACCCAGCAGAAGCTTTGTTGCTACTAGCTGTTAGTTTGTTTTTTGAATTGACATACGAGCCAATAGCGTACCCAGCTGATACCAGGACCACACAGCCATCAAAATGATCCTCCCAGCACATCATACGAAGGTCAGATTGGCCCAAAGACAACTACCAGCGTTTCTATGAAGTCTGCTCCCTTTCCATACGTCACCCTCATTGGCGAGTAAGAAGAGTTTTCTCTTCTTCTTGTGATAATGAGCCCTCTTGCCACAGTCAGTCGCTGAAGTTTTCCCCTGCCTTCATTGATCCGTGGTCACTTTCCCAATTCTTGAATTATTTATACAGCAGATACTAACCCCTCTCCTTCCCTCCTTCTATCAATTATCAGAACCTGTTTTGCTTTACATTTAAGAGCGCCTGCCTCACAACCACTAAGCTCTCATTCCATCTGTAAGCAGTGTTTGTGACACAGTCTACATTCTCAACGTAGTCCTGGAAACACCAAGAAAGTGTGTCCACCCTCTTCAGTGTCAAAGTAAACACTAATGCAATGAAAAACGAAAAAATTGAATTGTATCAAACATTGTATGCAGTAGATTATCATCATGCTTAGCAGTTCAGTCAAAAGTAAGAGGACTACGAATTTGTGAGTGCTGAGAGCTTCATGTGGTATTGAACAATTAAACAAAGTAATAAGTCAACACGTTCACTATGTATCATATGAACAGATTTGCTACGTTAGAGGTAAAGAAGGGACACATTTGGACAGAAGCTTGAGAGAAGATACCAGTTTGTTGACAGACGCAATGAATGTGTCAAAACGCAGAATTATTGAATACGTAGTAAAAAAAAAAAAAAGAATTGTTTTACCTCGCCCCTGACAGTTGCTTTCACTTTGCTCTTCAACAATGGCTGCCCAAGGTCAGACACCTTTATATTGTACTGCCTTTCGTAATAGTCCACGTAAGAAATCTACAACCATTTTTAAACAAGTTACTAAACAAAAGTACAGGTGCGTCTGAATTTGAATGGCTAAGAGTTAATTTAATTAATGAAAAAAGACCACTTCGTTTGTGATTTCCTAGGACCTTTCAAATGTCCTGGTGACAATATAAGTGCCCCGCCCCACGCTTTCATTATCTTCACAGTAGCGAGACCTCCACAGACCATAATGAGAGAGTGGCTCACATTCGAGTGGTGAAGAACTCAAATCTTTTGCAGAAGAGTTCTGATTGCTTAACCTACTTCCACTCGAAACGTTTGTTTGAGTCTGAATTCAGCTCAAATTTTACATGGCCACTAAACGTGTTTGGACATCATTCTGACCCAATACTTTGTAGAATCTCATTTTATTTTTAATCAATTGATCACAATAGTAAACGAACATACATGTTGAACTACTCAGAAATTTAGGCACGACTTTTTCAACATACAAGATGTAAGCAGCATTGTAATGACTTTGCCAAGTCTACTTCAAGGGAAAGCGATTAGACAACTTCTACAGCATCAGTGAGCCAGTACGTCAGTTATCATATTTCTAACATTTTAAGTCATACCATAACTTTCGATAAATGTTGTCCAAAAGAAGAATTAAATCGGTATTTAAGAGGTTTGAAAATGTATAGGACATGAAAGGTTTTCTGCTGTCAGTGTAAGAAGCAGCTGAAAAAATCGTGATCATGACCATGCAAAAACGATACGTTTAGGGTGTTGAGTTAGAAACGAATATTTAGAACACAACATTTTTAAACAGTATCGTCTCTGATATCCATACAGCTAAGTGATACAAATTCGCAGGGCGTGAACAGTACAAATGTTACGATATCGTATGCAGTGTGGGAGAGTACGCATGATAATGAACCAATGCAATTGGAATACATAGCTTTACTCTCAATTATAATTCGGAGAGTGAACACCAAAAACAGGGAACTGGGTGGGAGCAAAGGCGAACACGGGCGACAAGACAACAGCTTCATTCAGACTGCTGACACCGAAGTTTCGAGTAAATACCGATGTATGAGGTGCTTAGCACGCACAAAGGCCCTGGATGGGTCTTCACCAAATGGAAGAGTTCGGTTTGTCCCCGTAACAAACATGAATTGATAGCACATTACATTACTGTTCTTAAATTGTTACTAAATTGAATCGTTGCAAATTTCCAGATAGCGCTAACGCCACAAATCGAATTTTAAATTGGTTTACTTTAGGGTTGGCTGATGAATATATTTGAAAGCAGCCTTCTCAGGTCTTGGTAGCTCTGTGTGGTACCACAATTATAATTGCTTTCATGCCAGTAGAAATCATGGTACCTTTCATAACCAACTGCCCAACGAAACACTAAATATCTACAAAAAAAACTCCAATCCTGATAGAACGTTATTCCATACCCTGGTCTCTCTCTCTCTCTCTCTCTCTCTCTTATTTGGACAGCCTGACCACCAAATATAGAGACTATCAACTCTCAGACGTATAGTGTACCTACCTATTGCGATGAGCTGACAAATTAAGCCAGTCAAAACTTGGTCACATTCTTCCTTTTGTGTTTAGAATATACACAAACAGTTTGGTACAGGAATGAAGAGGTGTTATCTTCAAATAGTGAGGTTGTTAGGTGCAAGGGAATGGAGAGCTCTCATCTCGCTTCAAGTTCAGTAGAGTTTGACAAAGGTGGTGAACGCATGTAATTGGTAAGGGAAGGCGAGAATAACAGATTTCTGTGGGGAGGAAAAGCCAAAAGACAGTTTTCCTCATCAAATGGGGGTACTCCAACAATAATTCTACTTGCCTTTTCATAATTATATTTGCATTCTCAATCCAGCAGTTAATAAGGTGCATGATACCTGGGGATGATGAGGATCAAAACGTTCAGGGTCAAACCATACTTAGGGACCGTTTTTGTTCTCAGGTCAGGAAGGGCTGGACGAATGAATGCTCGAGGGCAATGAACTAATTTGGCCCGAGCTGAGCTGGACAAAGATAATGAACAGCTCCTAAAAACTGCGAACCTGGTGGGTAGCCATTCACCGTGTGTCAGATTGTGGAGAGGAGTTCTGAGGCCCTGACTGTCCCACAGAAAAAGTACAACAAGCCCCATAAGAAACTAGATTTGTGGGGAACACATTGGTCAGCTGGATATGGTGCTACCAGATCGTTCTTCAAGCTCTTCATGTCCCAGCAATGTGGAGAAACAGCCTTCAGATGTTCCCCGTTTCTTCTTTCCATTTTATAGATTTAGGTACACCTCGATTTCTTTACTTTCAGAGGTTGGCTATCACTTTAACGTGAGCCCTGCTTGCGGGTTCCACCTTTACGCTCATTAGTTACAGAAATTAGTCAATTTAATTGAAAACGTACTTCCTCTTCACGTCGCGTTTTGAACGTTTGAGTAGGAGACGATTCAAAATCAACGTCATCGACCACATAAGTTTTATTGTTGTACCTTGTAAGCACAACTTGGCCAATCATCAAATTGGTGAATTGCTGTTTCCATGAGTCGCTATCTTTCGACAAGCCAATCAAGTCCATCCTGCAATAAAATTACACTTATTAGTAGTGTATTCAAAATCAATCACAAGGACTGGCGTGATACTTATTAGACCCTAGAAAGGAACTTATCATAAACGCCTTAACAAAATAAACGCGAATTTGGCGTTGTTGCAATAAGTAAAAAAAAACACTTATTCCGTCTCAGGCTGAAATTTCATACACTGTATTTTCACAGAGATGTTTATCGAGAACAAGGGAACATGCGTAGTAAATTTAATCAAACTTTTTGACTTCGACAAAAGTCCGACGAACTCTCAGTTTTGGGGCATTGAGGTCCTCACATACCGTTCATAACGTTATTTTCGCACCCCAAAACAAAAATCATGAATAAAACAAAAAAAGAACGAGCTCAGCCAGTTAACTAAGGCATGTACATTCACACAGAATCCACGCTGACATTAAGGGCTTTCTTATTTAAGAGGCTTCAAAACGTAAACATGTGGAATAACTTCCACTTTCTACAGCTAAATGGTACGATCCTTCCCCTTTGGGACGTCGTTTAGATCCCCATCTCTACTTGTTCAACTGATGACAACCGAAGAGCTATTCATTTCAAAAATAGTTCAACTTAGGAAACGAAGTTGTGGGATCCAGAAAGACAACAAATAATAATAAAAGAAGTAGGGAGGGCAGGTCTGTTTCCTTATCAAAATGACACCCATAAGAGAGCTATATCAGTCGAAAGATATAGCTCAGCACTCACTGTGTTTCTTTTGTTTTTTGGGACGTTCTCGAGGCTGGAATTTCCATCAAAACTCGCACTGATCGCAACGAGTACCTAAATTAACGACTCTACGCGAAGTATTATGAATACATGTTTACAAGTCTTGACTATTTCTTCTGTTCGTATTATTCCTATGCGAGTCAGTAAACTTTCGTTTTTTTTTTTTTTCATCACATTGTAGAAGCCAATACATGAATAGATAAATAAGAATAGAGGTGCACAACTTACATCAACTCATGAACAGTTTGTGTACGTAAAACACGATGAGATGCATCACAGCACAGCATAACACCATCCTCAAACTCCTGTAGGGCCACCACATATCCTGGCCACACTTCCAACCTGTTTGCACACACACACACACACACAACTTTAAGGATTAAATCAAAAATTCGTGCAATAATCATATGGCGAACCTGAACACGTCTACTTACATGTGCTCCGGAATGGGTTTAGCTCCTTTGGGATCGTAAAAATGCCTTCCGTGAAGATGAAGGCCAAGGATGCCCATTATCCGTCTGAACAATACGTTGTACAGATGAATGGCGTGAGGGTGCCCCATTTGAATTGATTTGACAAAGGTTATTTTAACCTTCACTTCGGAAGAGTCCGATGGTAGGGCAGTTTTTGCGTAAGTCACCTAGAAATAATGACAAAGAGTCAACACTCCCTTAAATCTAATTAGTTGATGACTACTTTTATGTCAAGCGCAATTGTGGGCAAAAATATGTTCAGCTTGCGTTTTATTGTTGAGTACTATGCCTGTCATGTGAAAGTACTGCCTGGCTCCCATTGTAGGCACCCCAGTGATCGTAGTCTAGTGGTAAACAATCAATGTCCATATCCAGAGGAAACTCGGGGTATAGGATGAGAGCTCGGGATTGCTGTAATTTTTGCAGTCAGCAGATCCCAATGTTCTCAGTCCCCTCGCAACAACTGGCGTCAGAAGTGGGAATCAGCCTTCAAGGGGAATCAGGGAATCCCATTTCTGACACCATGTGGATTAGAACCACAACACTTATTAGATCCACTGACTTAGGCAATCCCGAGCTCTGATTCTATACTTGGGTTTCCTCCAAATGTGAATCTTCAACTTTGACCATTGACGATCACTGGGATGCCTCCATGAGTAATGCACAACGTGCTTATGTGTGTTTACAAGTATTTCCACCGAAGGACCTAACTTTTGCAGTGATTTTGGATTGGGGTTTGGGATAAGCATTAGGTTACATACAAAACCATTAGGTACTAGTAGGTACCCCAAGCCCCTCTTACGTATTGGTATTTCAGGGAGATCACTGGACAGTGGGAGGGCAGGAAAATGTGCTATTTGAACCTGAGGAGCACGCTTTTAGCTTGCATTGACCTTGCAGTGCCTTATCGAACCCAGAGCTCCTCGGGCTTACAACGACTATAAGGGTGCTGAGGTTAAGTGCGCTCTCACTAGTACATACTGACTTCCTAAAGACAGAGCAGGCTTGTCCTGTCATGGGGGCACGACTTGGACGATTTGGGACTAACATGAACCAACGTACAGTCAAATAATCTAATATATTCTTCACTCAGTTTTTGTGAACCTGTTAGAACTTGCACTAAACCGATCACTTAACATTCCGGCATTTATTGCATTACCCCTACTTACATCACCACTTTTTCTGAAAAAACCACGCTTACTAATCCTGAACTTATAAGACTTGATATTATTTCTTTAGACAACACTGAGTTACTCAAAAAGTCGTCTGTCTGCATTCCAGAAATTCGTAGGCTGTTCCTAATTGCTTCACAGCTACTATTAAACTTTCATGGTGTATAGATTACATTGGACTACCACTACGATTTTTCTTATGCAGTAAAAGCTGAATTATACTGAAAAATATATATTAAAATCGATTATTGTCGATATCTTCAATAACTTATAGTGTTCCTGTCGCCAATTTCACACGAATAAAAAATGTACCTAACGTCAAATCGTTTGCAACTATCCATATACTAAATTTAATTAAAATCGCTATAGCCTTCTATCAGAAAAAAAACATCAAGTGCATTAATCACTATGATAGCTTATTAATATCGAACCAAGTTTGCTCATAAGTTTGTTTCATTCTGCGTCCCATGTTGATGTGTAGGCAAGATATCACTTTTGAGCTGATTAGGTTCAACCATTCTCAGAAACACACACTATTTTTCCAATTGTTTTTCGGGCACCAAAGTCTTTAAAACGTAATGATCCTAAGAAGAAAAAAACATTCTTTAATCGATTATGTAACTCAATTTTTTATTCCCTAGAGCCATGTTTTGTCCATCGCATCGAACAGAGTCACATCGACCATTGGTTCGATGGAAAAAGAGAGCAACCGTTTTCCTGAAGAGCGGAAGACGTTTCCCACTAGACGCTAGCACGCATGCTTGAGGAGGTGTCGTTACGCTCAACACTGACTGCATTTGGAATCAGATTAAGCGCAGCACCATCAATAACGATCGTTTTCGTCTTGTTTTGTTGGTAACATTACTATCCCCACATTGGACTTCCCAAAATATTTACTTATTTATTTATTCCAACTCTCAATTCTACCCAGAACCAGCACAAAAACGGACTTATACCAGGCTTATGTATAAAATTTCAAAGTTTTAACTTTTTTGTACTTCTTAGCTTATAATATTTCTGGCACATATTATCAACAATTCTTGGTTTATTCTCCCATTTGCAACTCTTTTAAGTTCTATGTAAGTATATATACAAGATTAAGTACTATTACATATATCCTCGCGTGTAAGTAATGAAATAGTATTTTTCACATCATGTCTGGGGGAAGAACAGGTAAAATTAGACTGTACCTTCTGCAATTTGTATTAAGAAAACTCTGAACACGAACTTTTCAAATTGTGAAGATTCTTCAATTATATAGCACCCAAGCGTATGTACCAACTAATGAACTTGTTAGCACCAAATTACACTTTTCGATTGGATAAACTTAGATGAGAGCCAGCTTTACTTCAGGCAATATTGGTTTCGCTACTCGACTGAAAGGGGCGGTTTTCAACCTATCTTGCACCAGGGAAAACAAGAAAAAGAATTGATCTGGCGTTAACCAACCAAACTCTTTGAATTTCATCCCATTGTCGAAAATGTGTCGAGTAATTAGGATATTGTAAGCTCCTTCTTTTTCCCTTTCTAGAAACATTTCATCTGTGGGCTTCTGTCGGAGAAGTTTAATAACTATTAAAACGTTCACGAAAGTGCTAAAGAGGAACTGGTTGTCCCGCCACGTGACGTTGGCTTTTAATACGCTCACAGGAAAGCATTAACTGTGTGGTATGTCACTCTCCACCCAACAAGCCCTGCCAGCGTACTCTGTTCGACGCAACTGTAAAAGTAATAAGTTGCTAAGTAGCCTGGGCTCTTAGAATAGCTTCACAGAGTAGATAACCCTCCTGTATAACCAACTACCTCAGCCATTTCCCTTCCCTACTCTTTTGACTTGGCTCACTTTTTTCCAACTATCACGCAGCAGTTTTTCTCCACATTCTATTCGTACTGATTTTAAAAACTGTACTGGTACGTAAATAAATATTTCTCCATGGAAATGGACTATTATTCCATATTTTGACAGCATGTCACACAGCACTTACCAAACTGACAAAACTAACCTGTAAATAAATTGTGTTCTCCATAAAAATCCATATAGAAACGCACTGACAGAAATAAGATGCACACGTAAATAGCTTACTACTGATTTTACGAGCAGGTGAGAAATGTGAGATCCTACATAGAAAATTTGCAAGCGAACCAATAAACAATAATACCAACCTCGTTCGGTAACTTGAAAGGTAAGTACAAAATGGCTCCATCAAACGACTTGGTGTCACCAATCACACTCGTCAATTGCTTCATAAGGGCAAAACGAACGCCTTTCGAGTCGATATCTGGTTTAAATTTGACGTCATACTGAAATATGCCTTTACCAATTTCAGTTTCCAAACGAACATAATTGCAAGCGACTTGTGTTCTGGAATTGAAGGACAACAAATTTGAAAAAACAAATTAAACGTTATACGCACTATTTCTAGCAGGGTTCTTTTCAAATATCAAACATTCATGTGATGGATTGTACGGTGAGGAATGTGATTTTGTCATATTTCTATCTCGACAATTTGCCTCAGAAAAGAATGTCAGGACGAGTGGAACGGCAGACATACTCTCCCATTTGTCCTGCTAGGCGAGTCTCCTGTTTTATACCATTTTCACTCCTCACAGCAAGCGTTCAGAGCAAATCACTTGTCCTTTTTTTACTGTTAAATTTACATGGGGAGCTGCTGAATGCGCCTATTTGATTGAGCTTAATTGTGTCTTTGCCCCGTGGCCCATCTCTGATGTTATCGAATTCATGCAATATGAACAATTAGGTTAACACACTTACGTTAGGGCTATCGACCTGTGAGCTCAATCAATTTGAGCGGATACACCATCAGCGAGAAGCTGGTCTCCATGAACTCAAATTACACGGAGTCGAACATAGGAAAGCACAATGTAAAGGGGCCAGTTGGAGCAGAGGGAAATTAACTACTAAGTTTGGGTAGAAAGAATTGCAGTTAGATGACCAGATGACATTGAGGATCGTTTAGAAACACTGCAACTTATTACAAAACGGTTTATTATTCTCTTTAACCGCTCGACCTAGTCTCACACCTCTGAGAACACAAGGTGATAAGGAATGAGCTCTGACAGCTACTTGCGCCAGTTTGACGCCAACCTCTCCTGTCTGAGATGCCCTCCCTTCAGTGGCGTGACCACCACTATGTATGGGGGTTATTGGAAGCTGCTTCTGTCTAAGTGATGAGGTCATATACCTACTTTCCCACACAGTGGTGAGATAGATTTGAGGAGCCATGGCGTTATTTCAGGCGAGCAGTAGTATTGTATTCAGTTACTAATTTATTTTGTAATCTTTAAGGGTTTTCTAGGTGAATCTACTCGTAGCATCAACTAATTCTTGAAGACATTGTTGGTTTAGGAAAAGGAAAAGGAATGAAAACTTTTCGTCGAGATAAATCTGACTTACTGATTTTTGGATTCAGGAGTAGACTTTTCGTTGCGACGAATCGGACGTGCAAACCATGGAAAAGGTAAAAATGAAGCGTAAAGAAGAGTTTTTGGAGGGAACCACGTGCAGTCAGAAAGGTGGGTGAAGACTGAGTGAATGCCCAGGAGCATATAAGAGGCCTGTTGTATATAGGTTCCCAACCCAACCCCGCCATAACTGGTCTTCAATCAATGAACCTGACCATTTGGCCCACATCAGGCAATTGCTTCGTCGCATTTATTAATGAAAGAACGAATTATAAACATTTCATTCATAACACATTCTATTCTCTATGAAAATTAATTAACTGCTAGTTAAACAGCTGCTGTCTTTTCTGTATAGAGCAAAAGAAATGAGCTGGGCATTTGTTAATGGCTAGTTGCCAATGATATGGAAATCGTAAAAGCAGAGCGGATTGTTTCAAACGAATAAATTGTTCTGGATTGTACATGAGATTCTTCACGCACAGATTCTGAACCACTCCACCACAGTCTTCTTCTAATACCAGTGGTATACGTCGTATTGGACTGTCCCTTCCCTGATTAGGAAATTCTCCTCGAAGTGAACTTGTGGACATTTCTGGACTATGTTCTTTGTCCCTCAAATAGTTGTATTATCATGAGCTACTACAGTAATCACAAGGTGAGAAATAATGCGGCATACTCACGGCTTTCCAGATGAACCCTTCATTACGATGGGGGGCTTTGAAGAAGATGCTTCTTCAGTTACCTCAGTGAGATCGAGTTTTCCCAAAGTCTCAACAAGCGGAACGCCGCTTTCACAACTTGAAAGTTCCTTATGAGAAGGAACGCTCATGCCACGCGAAATTCTGGAAGAAGAACCAACTCGCCCACCTTGAGTGTCAGTGTCTCGTATCTCTGAGGTCTGAAACGAACTGATTTCCAAATTAACCCAATTACTAAGAGGCAAAATGAAAACATGTAAGCACGTTTGATTAACATCGACAAAAATCGTTTCTCCATTTCCATTGATCCTCACAAAACATTCTTCGAGGCAATATCACTCAGGCCATCACACAACCATTGGTCATTTCATTATTGAGATCACTTTTCACTTTCATCCAACAAGTCCAGTTACTGATACGTTACATAAAAAGCTGGTGATTCTTCGTTTAACTCATTTCTACAAAAACATATTCAAAACAAAATGTACACACATACATATACATAAACATTGGGTTCGTTACAAAAATGCCTGATTTTGGTGCAAACGTTTGTCAAAGAAGCGTGCCTTAACAAAAAAATGCGTTCGGAGAAAATTCGGATTTTTATGAATCACCGGCAATATGTTGCGCTAGAGATCCTCAGATTACTCAACCAGAATGACGATGTCACATGCATACATCAAGAGCGAGATATATTTGTCTCTTCTGAGAGCCTTCTCCCTCCACCATTCAAAATGAGCGTGATAAGAAAGGGGGGGGGGAGCACAGTAAGCCTCCCTGAAGTACTGATTCTATGTAGATATTCTGAACAGCGCCCTTCCATTTTCCACACTAGCCCTACCCTCAGAATACGAAGAACCCGGTAAGCTTCCTGCTCGAGTTGATACTATTTCGCTTACTGAAGAGAACCCCCCCATACATGTCATGTCATTACGTCTTCCTTCCTTAAGCTAAATAATTCGTTACAATTGAAGGAAAAATGTATTAATTTGGTACGAACTAAATCGCTCGCTATTAAGTTGTGGAAACCCATTTCGAGAATAAAACGGAAAAAAAATGATTGTCTATTTCTACTCAATTTGAGTAACAATGTTAGATCAATTTCGATGGTTACGTCATCATCAGTAACAGTAACCAATTAGGGAACACGAGAAGGATTATAGGGATAGCAAGGGTGGTTCAGCTATTGCAGATCACCTGGGAGAATCCCGTCATTCATTCAATTTTGATCTAACAGACAGGCAATACATTGAATTCCCCCCATTTTGCCCCGAGGGACGCATGCATGTTGGATGTACTTGAAAAATTCGAAATTATCTAAAGCAACGGTTCATTCAGATAAACGTTCAAATGAGGTGATGCCTCAAAGTGTTTCTCCATTGATGGCTTCATTTCTGTAGTAACTTGGTTTACCTTATTGTAACAAGCCCCCCCCCCCACCTATCCCGGCCACCTGTTATTGGGAACACCAGATCGACCTTTCACTTTTAGTTTATTATTCATTCTAAATAATAACCCTATGTTTTCGGTCAGGAAAAACTGTTTACAACCCCCCCCCCCTCAAAATGGGATACTTAACGTTTCAAGACACGGGGGTTCCAAATCTGCTATGTCCGTCCGCTGTCCCCCGTCCGGGCCATTTTGTGCCTTCAACGTGGTCTAAAAAATCCGTTCTTTCCAAAAATCCCATTTGATATCTAGTTGTGCCTGTCATCTCGGCAATCCGATCGGCCGAAGTCCATGGTTGCTATGGACCAAAAATTGTTAAAAAATTAACAAAACGTAGTATAATCGCAAATAAGCCGTGTTTCGTATCGTTTTCAAGGTATTTTTGCATCCTGGGTTGAATGGAATGAGTATCGGACGTGTACAACTGCGTATAGTGAAATTACAGTAATTATAGTGAGCCAAAATCAACTAATTGAAAGAACTCGCGGGAACTACAGCGGAAGTAAACGTTTCGTCGTTTGTACTCCCTCCCTCCCGTCTCATCAACACCACCTGCCCGCCCGCTCGACCCACAACGTCGTGCCAATTGCAGGTCATGTTTGGTATAGTTTACTAGTATTTTTCGATGCTGAATCCAATGGGATGCGTCTCGGAGTCGTAATATTAGGTCAAGCTGTTCATGAGAAAAATAAACCGTTGTGTAATAATTTGCAGGGTTTTTGATATACAAGATGTACTCGCTGTGTGCCCTATTCAGTTTTCATTCTTGTTACTGATGATGACTTAACCGTCGAAATCGATATAACATTGTAATTCAAATATAGTGGAAATAGACAATCGTTCTTTCTCTGTTTCATTATTACTAATTTGGTGGCTGCAACATTTTCTTCTTTGAGTACTACGTTAAGGGCAAAGAAGCTTATAGCTCTGTGGCAAGTCTAGCCGTCTATGTCAGCATCAATGTCTTGCTAAAACTAGAGACTCCCTGACTTCAAAATGCTGTACATGAAGTGACACAGACATATTATCAATCTCGGACAGCGGAGTTGAATCTTGCCTAATTTGTTCAGAGCGGTATAATTGACATTTTCGCATAAGGTACTCCTCCCGCAGTCAATTATGCTCTGAATGCCAGATTAATAGATCTGAAGAGAACTCAAAAAATTTGTTCAAGTAAAAAACATTGGTGCCACTGCTGGTTCAACTCTCCAGTGAGTACAAAAGATGGCCCTGAGAATATTTATGTAGGGTTCCCCCTTGCTGCATATATGGTCGACGTATTTTTACGTTAAAGTTAAGCGTTTTGGTTAGTTTTAAATCTTTCAGGTATGATTGATGGATTATTACAGGAGCATCTCTTGCTCAGCCCATTAAACCTGATTACGTAATCAATGTACGTTTAATCAAAATCGGCTATGCAGTTTCACGGTTTTGAGTGATTGGACAAATACACATGCAGGAGGACACAAACCAGTAAGATCTACAACGCCAAGTGCAAGTTGAATTTTCTACATTTAACCAAAAAATCGTTCACAGTAAAAATAATTTTGTTGGCTTCGCTTTTCTTTGAAGCAAAGTTATCAGGTATTCACTTAGCGACTTGTAAAATTATGCACATAGAAAAGGTTTACCTGGAAGGCACGCTGCTGAACAGCCTAGCACGCCCAGTTCCAATCGAAGATGTAGTTGAACCATCATCTCGACATTCTAGCAGAGTAGAACTTCGGGTAAGACCTGAAAGTCTGGACATAATCATCCCTCGCCCTCCCAAAGCTGGCTTGTCCTCAGCAGGGGAGGGTGCTGGAGGAGGAGCAGCTGCCTCATCGCTTTCCTAATGTAATAAAAATAAATTGAGTGAACCTCCATTAAGAAACGGACACAACCCTTTTTAGTGGGCGATGAGCAAATAAAAACATTTGTACGATCCCACGCTATGCACGCTGACTGGTGGAGTACAGCGGGTGAGGGGTGAGTGCTTTTGATGTCAAGGCGCCATCATCGCATTTGACAAAAGCAGATTATGTTTTATAGCTAAAGCTTCGGCACAAAGTACACCACCTACCAAGGAAGATGGACTACAAGTAATGTGACTCAGTTTATACACACCTCAATAAACCTCATAAGAATGCGCACACAAAAATTACTAACTTTGCAGGGCTTATCAGGGGCTATGGCTTTAGAGTGTCTGTACGAATTTAAGTATCGTTCTTCCCACCCAGCCCGTCTCTGAGAAGAGCAGCAGAGGCCCAATAGATGACTTATGAGGCCCTATTCAAGTCTCCCATTTCTTCCAAATTGCTCTTCTTGAACCAACCGCTGAGAGCAAATTACCCTCCCATTTATCAACTGTGTGTTATCAAAGACGTGTATTTCATTAATCGTTAATTGTAAATGTTGTTTTTCATTTCATGTAATCTGAGCAATTAGGTTTCATTTACAAAAAGACATTTACTTCCTTTCAATAAGTAAATCCCTCAGGCTCAATATTCTCGCATAATTGCACTGCCCTTAAGTTATTGGTGGCTGGAACACTACTAGAAAAGAGCTGTGTCGCTAAGTAGAATGTAGCTCAATTGAGGCAAAATTAATCTATCGTTTTATTTTTTTGCTCAATTCTACGTTCCCATTGCAATAGGAACATTTTTCTACATTTTCAGAAACATTATCCCTTTACTCTTTGTACTAACTTTCTTCATTCACGTACGAACGACTGTTTCAAGATTCAGAACTCTGATACAATCAGGGAATCCAGAAATTTCCAGCCCTAACCAGCCCCCACGAGAAGCTACGTTTGCTTGCACTTTTCACCCCGTACGCATCTGCAAATATATACTTTCCCTTGAAGTTCTATTTTCTTTATCGAAAATAGAAGGTTTTTCTTCTAGTACAAACAGCTAAAGGTTTGCTGCTCATTTGGCAGTCTACTTATCTATGTCAAGGTAAGTTTGGGTTCGCTTATTCCATTCATATTTTCAAAATCTTTCCATTCCCACTTTGCTGAGAAATGAATTCTAAACCTAATGTTACTATAGTAATCCCAAATGTGGTAAGTGGCGAGAGAAAACAATAATGCGTATCTCAATTACACTCTTTAGCCAGAATATTTCACCACTATACGATGGAGAGGCGTTTTCTAACAAGCAGAATATATTAATTTCCTCCAACACTTACTGCATTCAGGTGCTACTTCTTTCAACCGTTTTTTGTCAACTAGCACTTCCATAAACTATTTGCGAGGAAGTTACATATACTTAAAATTAATATAAACGATGGAATTAAATTAACTTCTGCATCACGAATGCAGCCAGCTGCACCATTCACCATTACAGCGGGTACCTCCAATAACTGATAGCTAACGCTAATGTATTGAGTGACATTCAAGTACTACCAGAAGGCATTAAGTTAGGTAGGAGCGCCACTCGAACAATTCAAATTAGTTGAAGCCAACCTGTTCCTCCAACATCTCCCAGGCAGAGGAACACTTAACTGTTGCAGCCAAGAGAGGCTCAATTACTTTCTTTCTGGCAGCTTGTCAAACGCAAGTCATAGAAGATTTGGAGTCGCTGGAGACTGGAATATCCACGTTGTCCACGTTGCAATCCCGGGTAAGGTGGAGTCATCGCGCAACAAAGAACCTGCAGCCTGGTGACCCCATCTTCATCCTCTACAGTGGTTGCTTGATCGAGTGCTGCACTCACCCTAACATTGATAGATTTGTACGAGTCGTTACCCTTAAAATCGCCGCTGCAAATGTCAACAGAGCTGTTGCTAACCTTATTCTTCTCTTTCGTTGCCAGCTACAATTGAAAATTAGCATTAAAGTACTCTTTGATGCTTAAAATTAGACTTGAAGCACCTTCGTATTAGTGGAAAGTAATAGCTGAACCAGCCTGCCTTAATCTCCACATCAGTCTATCGTCTTACTTGTATCTTCAATCTACCCTATTCAATAACCCTTACATATAACAGTGAAAACCTTACCTTATTCCCAAGACGCGTCTGAAGCAAACGGCGTAAAGCCTCTCCACGGCCACCGCCTCTGGATAAACCAGACATCTCACCTGCAGGAAAGCAAAGAAACTGATTAATAGAATCGTACCATAAATACGGAGACTCAGCTGAGCCTAAGAATAACTGACAAGGAAGACAAGCTGGACATTACTGGAGTTTTAATCATAAGAAAATTACAGGACTAACACAAATATGGCTCTGCACTGCACGCTCAGTTAGTACCAACATAAGGAAGTACCACCTACTCTCACTTCAGCAAAACATTTCGATTAGGCTACAATTTGCAAAGGAGCTGGATACAAATACAATGCAATCCACAAACTAAACTCATCACACTTTCGACCTAACATGAAGAACCTGCTTCTGAAGCAAGCATGCATTCTCTCACAACGCAGCATTTCAAAATTGGAAACTACCTGCTTTAACCAATGACACAGATTGAAGGAACGGAGAGATGACCCACTTCCAATTGCAAAAGGTGAAGGAAAAACCTCAGTTTTTGAACAATCACTTCAATAACAGAAACAATTTTTTTATTCATCTGACTCTATTGAATCTACACATTTCTGTGTTCCTACATTATAGCATTTTTCAATTTATTTTGCATCACTCATTCAGCATTCAAGTATTTTTGTATGCTCGTCTGGTAGAGGAGGCCCAAAAGGCCATATAGGCCTGCTTGCTTGCTTGTGGTCAGGGGTTGGCTGGATGGAGTCGGCTTGAAGCTAAATTTTAGCAAATCCGATTTTGTTGCTTTTTCTTTGCGTAATACCTCTGTCCCTGTTCTAGGAAATATCAAATGCCACATTGTGTCAACCTGTAAGTGATTGCAGTTGCCCTGGTATCAAGCAGATTCCACAAGCTACGTATTTGGGGGTGGTTGTGGTCCAATGTTTGTCCTGGAAATACCATATTGACAATATATGCAACAGACTTTGTAAAGTCATACCCCTGTGCCTTGAAATCCGAAATTTTATGTCTATGGGCACACTTAAAATGTTTTATTATGCTCTAGTGCAATATGTGATATCCTATTGTATTCTTGTGTGGGGATCGGCCTACCGAACTTACCTAGAGCCTTTGCATATAACCCAGAAAAAAATTGATCGTTTATCAGCATCACATTACTTGTCTTCCAACTTTGCTGTGAGGAAAGTATACACTTTGAAACCGTACGAAAACAAGTTTTAGGTATACTTTTGTTTTTATTGCCATTCAACACATGACCACAGAAATACTAATGGAAAACGAACGAGAAACTACTGTTCCCCACTGGGAGGCCACAAATATTGCTGCCTGCAAATTGCACAAAAACAGAACAGAAGACCTTGTACAAATTATTGCTGTTGGGTTGAGCGGTACTCACGGTGAATTAGCCCTGAGATGTTTCAACATACCAGTTATTGAAATTTTATCAAGTGAAACACCTCAGTTATCGGTGCCTCTAGCACCACTACCTCCGTCTCCCTTCTTTTAGAATACGATATACGCATTTAGACAACTGAAGGCATGACCATTATCAACGGTTTGGATATAGGTGGAAATCCTTACACAGGACACGCTAACGTCAATGATAATAAGATACAAGATACACGATACAAGAAACGCACCATGATAAAAAGAAGTATTTTAAGGCTTTCGAAAATGTTTGAGAAACGGGTTCCTTGCGCAAGATATTACGTAGCTTCGAGTACGTAGGTTTAGTATGGGCCTAGGTGACGAGCGACCTGGCGATTGAGAACACCATTCGTTCATGAGTTTCTGATTGCTTAGGCGTGGAAAGTTTACGAAAACTTCCTCATAGGCTTTTAGAGGGATTGCGCTAAACAAAAAAAATGTACCGCAAGGACATCCGACACCTAGATTTTGGTGTGGTCCTCGTTGCTTCCCCATATTCATTACTTCTACAAGCGTTTTTGTAACAACTTTAACTACATTAGTCGTCATTTACCTCTTCGGTGACTTTAATAACGACAATATCCGTTTATACCTTACCCTTAAACGAAGAGTGGATTCCAAGTGGAGAACACGACAGCAACGAGGTGATTAAAGTATTAAATTTGTCAGTGAATTTTCATTTCAATAGCGGGGCTCTGGATAACGCAATAAGGCAACTGTATTCGTTTAAGCACAAGTTTGTACGATGGGAATAGATAGAACTGCTTTGAATGAAACAAGAAATAAGACAACATTAAACGGAGGTAAGCGAATAACCTGTAACCAAACACAAAAGGGCAAAGTACATTTAACACCTACCCCACTAGACTGCACGAACGTGCGTTGAAGTGTTTGAACTACAACCTGTAGCGTCAGGCAATAAATTTAACACGATTTGGAGGCTATTAAAATTTTTTAAATTGAATAGAAATCAAAATTAGAACTGCTGACAAATAAGCGCGAAGTTAGGATTACCTGCGTGTATTTCGCCAATCTGGACTAAATGAAGTGCTGGAGTACTCTCAATTACAACCTTCTCTATCAATTAATCAAAAATATGATCGCTGATACCCACAAACCTACAGAAGCTCAACTGAATTATAGTTTAGATGGGCAAAACGGATAGATTTTCTGGCAAAAGAAATCGATGGTATCTTACTATCGATACATTCCCGATATCCCATATTTGGATACATCGATACCCACAACAATATCGATACCTCCCCCAATGTTACCTAATTTTTTGTTTTTCCATTACATCCTACGTATGAAAATTTATATATAAAAAGAAGTAAGCAAATTCCATTAAGGCGTGTGCACGGGTATTCAAAGGAAAGGAAAAATTCCAATTATTTGAAATTCTTATCAACAACTTTTCGTTTCGAGAAACATACAAACCCTGTAATACTTCGCAGTGTAGTTAGGTAAGATTTTCATCACTTCCAAATTTGATAATCAACCAGAAACAGTATGACCATTCATCAAAAAGTTGGAGGCTCAATCAGAATTAGTAAGTAAACAAAATGAAAATCGTTAGGAAATCATTGAAAAATTGAGCAAATGTTTTGCGAACATAAGTTGCAATGTGTCATTTTTCAAAAACATATTTAACTTTAGATTGACTCAAAATATTTGGAACTTTAACGGCGACTTTAACTGGGATCTGGAAGTAAATGTTTCGAGAAATTGAGTAAAAAATGAATAATTGTGTAAAAATTGTTGGGGGCGTGTAACATTTTTTAGTCAATTTTAAACCCTTGAACAGTTCTGATAATTAATGAAAATTCTCTAAAATTACGGAATAATACTGTGACGTAAATTACATTATCAAGACTTTTTGAATTATACCGGGAGCTTTCTTCTTATGTTTAGCGCATTCTGTAGTCGAGACAAGTTCTATAACGTGAAGCTAGTGTTTCTAAATGCCTACAGCAGGTTGCGGCAATATCTCCTCGGTACGCTTCTTCACTTTGAGAGACTTTCCTGCTTCCATGGAAAGGCTAATTTCTCAAAACTATATTCGACCAATCAAGCTAAAATTTGTTCAATTTCGACTTCTTTTGTAAAACAGGGAGGATTTTTTTAAGTTGAAAAAAGTGTCGTAAGCGGGGGTCTTGCTATCTGGTGTAGACCTTTAGTAACGCTCAAGCGTCGAGGTTTTAAAGCTGCGGCCCTTGTCAATAGATCGAGCTAGTCAAAAAAAAAAAAAAAAAGCTCGCGGTATAATGTAAAGGCTTGTCGATCTCGCTTCAGCTCTTTGGCTTCGGAAGTCGATAAAAATTACTAAAGTACTTATTGAGACATTAACGAACACCAATAAACATCGAAAGTTGTGTGCGCCCCATTTCAGCGACTCAGGGGATCAAATTACACCTAGTATTTACTTAGTACGTAAATTTTTTCTGAAGGCGCTTCCGATGAAGCACGTTAAACGAAGATACAGAGCTCATGCATGTATCACATTGAATTTAGGGGGGGCTGCTGAAAATTTTGCGATGCTTCGAGCTACATATTGTTTACTTATAATTGCTATTACAGTTACTAAGGTAATTACAAGATGTGTAACAGCTAGCCATAGTTTTTATCAGATTTTGACGATTTCGTTGTTCGTTTCGTTAGTCGTCCAGTCTTAACATACGCATAGAAACCACTTATTTTTTCTGTGCCATTTGAAGTCAATGACTGATTCCCTCGATGTGAAATTTCATTACGTAAGAGTGTTTCAGTTGTCTTAAAAAGGTGACTTCGTTAAATGGTGTAGTCGGTGGGGACCCTTCGCTCTAATTTTAAGGGAATACCCAAACAACCAAAATCGCTGTAGAACCGGAGGAGCATGTTAACTAGAGAGACAACAACAACACTTCACTTCTTTTCCGTTTTCTTTCATTCGCGCTATTGATAACCTACGCTGAAGTTACTAGTGTCATAGGGAAGAGATGAAAGACATCAACTAGTGAGGCAGGTGATTGCGCCAAATAACACCTGGAAAACGTTTAACTCGTAGAAGTTCACGACTATTTTAATCACATCTTCGTCCGTTGAAGGCATATAGATGAAATTATTCGAATTACTGGCGATTATTGTTGTTACCCGCGAAATTATTATATGCATAGTGGACTATCAGTGCTCACGTGCTCCCCTAAAACCTGCTGGGCCCTTCCAGTCTCATGGTACCTCAACGACTAGCACAATGGAGATATGGGTCAGTTGCAATTGTCTGGGTTCACCAAATTGTCCAGTTTAAAAATTCTTGTCAACTCCCAAACTAACTTTTGTCGCAATCACACTCACAATACACATCACTTCATCAGACAATGAATCTACTTCGGCTTCCTTATTTCTGGCGACACTGCAGATACAAATAGATTAGATACACTGCAAGAGTACACGACAAGCAATAAAAATAATGACTAACGAACGAACTAGCTACTATGACTGTGAATGGCATTAAGTCGAGTTAGTGTGGGTGGCAGCACCTGACTTCATAAACCCTGCATTCGGTTTTTTATTTGTGACGTCATAGACTATTAATGTTTTAACTGATGATTTTAGTTCATCGTAAATTCTAGTTTGTTCGTATTTGTCTTTCATTTTAAAAAGTTGGTGCATTTTGGCTCCTCATAAATACTTCTATTAGTAAATAACACCCATTGAGTAAAAAGCTTGAAATATGAAGAATAATAGTGTAACAAGTACACCTCACGATTAATTAATCATTTTTCCATCCAAAAATAACATGTTTTTGTAAGCTCCCTTAGATACTAGTTGATAACTGTAAACAGTGTATCTCATTTTTTTCACGTTTATTGATATTAAGCAATCGTTTTTCTCGAGCTGAAAAGCCCAAATGGATGTCAGTTTAAACCCCTTATGTTCGGCTAGCGACCAACCACACAATTCTGGCAAAGCCTCTCATGAATCAGCGTACATTACCTCGTCAATGGATGCTTACAAACCTCCAGAAATGTATACCCAAATCGAAGGTTAGCATTCAAATCAAATCTTTGCTTTCAACCTTTCTGGTTATTTATTACCCATTTGCCAGGATCTAGAAGGGAGGTAGGTTGAAGTAAGAGTCTAATTCCTGATGCACATAAGCGGGCGTTCACTGAAATGAAGATCTCTGATTCCCTGCCTGTATCGGAATGCGATTGATATAATTTGTTCGGGACGTCAAGCCGCTCATAACAAATGGGTGGATCACAGCAATTTTGTTGGGGCTTTGGAAATAATAGTATGTTACAATATTTTTCATTTTTTCTGTATCATTGTGTGACTATTTTAGTGAGTGTTATTGAGGAGTTATAGCACTAATAAAGTAGGTTTTATGCCCATTAAAAAAAGGCAGATTTACAATTTTGTGTTATCTGGGCAGTTCATATGGAAGACTGTTTTCCAGGACAAAGGAAGAAAATGTTGCAGCAGTTCTACTGGAAAGTTGCTTCAAAGGAATTTTTCGACGAACTGAAAAAAGTACCAGGTGAAGAAGATTGGGACGCTGGTCGCTGCACAACTTATAATGAGCACTTCATCATACCTGGTTTTGAGGTTGACGATAGAGTACCAACTGGGTTGAACCCTGAGGTGACTAGTTCTCTTTTTCAAACCTGTTACGTTCCCTAGAAACATGTACATCAAGTTTACATAATTAAGAATCGATTTCTAATACGAAATTTGGACTGTTTTCAAGCATGAGTTGTGTCGTGATTCTACCTATTACTCAGACTAGCCCGGTATCACTCTTAAGGAAAACTCCGGACCACAAAGGCATTCTAATAAGTAACTGCCAAACCTACAAGTAGGTACATAACAGTGTGTACGAACTCTGGCACATTCAGGGTCAGTTGGATGCTGTTCTGTCCAGAGTTGAATGCCAAGCCGACTGATATAACTCTCATGAGGGTTCAGGAACAGTCATATTGATAAGGAAACAGACCTGTTGAACCCTAAGTTCAAGGCAAAGATGAACGTTCCTTTGAGGAATAAAGAACGACGTCCTTCCGTTTCCCGTTCATTCCTGTTGTATGATTGTTGTCATTCATTATATTTACTGCGATTTCACTGTTTTTCATCTCGGAGGAAATTCTATTACTTGAAGGAACTCACGGAGCAAAAAACGAAAGTTAATCGTTCCTGCCTGCGAGCGTTTCTAGCACTGTCTCTCGTCCCATTTAAACTAACCGTCAGTTCGACTCATCTGGTCATGCCAATTGCCTAGCCTCGCCAAGAAATGTAAATACCTTGGAAACTATACCAAACACGACGTAAATGCTATAAAACTGGCAACATTTGGCTTTCGACGAATTATTTCACCATTTCTTGCCACTTATGCAGGGATGTGTAAGAAAATGTTCGTGGCCGAAAACGTCGGTGAAGAACTTATTCAGAATTAATAATAAACCACCAGCTGTATATTTAGCTTATATTTAGATCCTACTATACACACCAAGCAACCACGTACCCTGATTGCTTGGCTGATGACGGATACAGGGAGAGCAATTTCCACCTTTTTTCCAGTATAATTATATATAAATATGTCTATTAGTTGTACTAAAGGATTTAGTATTTACATTCAGTCATGGAAATGAAAGTAAAAAAAAAAAAAACAACGTTGCGAATTATTACACAACGATGTTTTATTCTCTTGCTCAGCATGATCGTGACCTTTCCTAATCTATTAAACGTCGAAAAGTATTAAGAATACAACATGGCCCCATAAAGAATCCAGGAAACGACAAATAGAGCACTTCTGAGACCCATCCCATTCGATTCAGCATCGACAAATCATGACCACTACAACAGAACGACTAAAACTGACATTTTCTAACTAGGTGTCGACGCGACGAGTGGTAGTGAGCAAGAGGCAGAGCGGAAAAAGAGCGCAGGCCGGGGAGAAATGATAACTTTTGCTTAATGGTCCAGCGAGTTCCTTCAAGTAGTGGAATTAGCTTCACTATATTTACCATTCTCTGTTTTCATCTAGATACAGTCTTGCCTCTGAGGCCCGTCCTATTCGACTCAGCTCGAAAAATACCTAGGAAACAACACCAAACACGACATAATTGCCCATAACAACCATTGGTTTCGTCTGATCGGATTGTCGAGTGGGCAAGCGCAACTAGCTACCAAACAGAAAGACGTTAAAGGCGTAAAACTGGATAAAACTCCTTAAATGGACGGCGGAAGACCTTGCAGATTTGGAATCCCCATGCCTCGAAAGAAAAAGTGTCGAAATTTAAGGGAAAGGAGTGGCTGAAAGAGAAGGGAGGTTTTGGTAATTGGCCATTCATTACCCGAAATAATCAAGTGGGAAAATGAAAAGGATTATGGACGATTTAATGGGTCTATGGTCGCTAATTCTCTTCTTTTTTTTATTGATTGGGTAGTCAGGAGGTTGTTTTCGTTTCTTGTACATGTATTTGACGATATTGAGTTATATTTAGATTTAGGTTACCATCCAGTGCACCCTCAAAGTCGATGCGCTTGTATAGTGAGCCAACCCTTTTCTCTTCTATCAAAAGCTCCTGACTGATTCAAGCCTAGTACCATCTTACAGCCCGAAGATGTCGTTACATCGGTAGCGCACGTCCACGAGACACCAACAGCCACGGAAGACTGACTCGCCTAATAGGTACGTCAACTGACCATACTTCTAGGTCATTGAATCTCCGGGATTTTTTTGTAGGCAGCGCTTAATGAATCTTCGTAGGAGGTGAGCCAGGAAAAGTAGCCGGAGCTTGGTAGCCAATGATTGCAATATTAAAACCAGGAGGTAGAAAGGACCGCAACAAAATGGCACATTACGTGGGAGGGGTTTTACAGTTATCAACTAGTTATTACTCATTTTCGTTTTATATTGAGCATCTTCTTGTAGCAGTATCACTCGTACCCCGTTCCTCTCATTGCTGCCAAACCCAGTAGATCCATTGAAAATCCATAGCGTGTTCGCTCCATCTCCAACAAACACGGTTTCTTACATCATCTTTATGAATGCAGTAATTTCATCCCGTTCTCCCTGGCAAAATCTTTATCTCCTCAATCAATTTCACTGTGTTTTACTAAAAACTTTATTTGCAGATTATCGCAAGACATCCTTTGTACAGTGACAGCGCTATCACGATTTATTCGGAGAATATTCACCACTTGAAACCAAGTTTAAAAGGGAAACATCCGTCACTTCTGTTCAGAAAAAGATCAATATTCTCCAAAAAATGGTATGACGAGTTAGAGTAGGGAACGATAAACTGTTGATGAAAAGGAACGACAGCCATCATCCTGGGTAATAGCAATGCCCAAAAGCAGCGGGAATTTAACTTTTGGATTTAATATAAATTTTCTCTCTAGCAGTGTTTCCTAATAAAACCTTATTAAGAGTACTTTGTTATTATTATTAGTCAAATAAATACGTTAGCGCAATATTAAGGGGGGACGCAAAACGCGTAGAAGGTAGAAATTGTTACCGTTAGTTTTTGGCGTCAAGCCGTCGCCAAAACCGAGAGTTCTCTGTCTTTCCTCTTCCATTGGTTTATAGTGTGATTATATTAAACACTGCTTAACATTAAATAAAGTCATTATATATATGTCTAAGAGAGTATGTTTGTTGGGGTTCAGTTATTAGTGACACATTGGTGACTTTCAAGGTTTTAATTCTCCTTCAATACAATCGATAGAAAAGCTAACATCGGGAACTTCAACTCACATCGTAAGTTAAACCTGCAACTCAATTATGCGAAATCTAACAAATCAAATAAAACTCCCCCCCCTCTCCCGTAAAGTGAGGCAAATTAAAAAAATATGAGAGGAATATTGTGTTGAGGGTTGGGTTTTTCAAACGATTGAGGAACCTTGTGGGGGGGGGGGGGACATTTCTCTGGACGGCTAAATTTCGAATACGTCGAATATACTTTGCTGAGGCTGTCAACATCAGTGTTCTTGTTTATTGCTCTATCTTTATCTTTGGTCGCTACCATTTCTTTTATTTGTTCTAAGTATAATATCAAATGTTAAAGGCATCTATTGCGTACTGTAGTTTTGTGATGTAGAAAGTTATATGTATTGGGCTGCACGGAGGGAGATGGCACTTTTGCTACCAACCGGCGAACGATAAAAAAAAAAAAAGTTTTGTGATGTGCAGTAAGGTCTGGTTTATTTTCCACTCCGTCGTTTCACAGCTGCATCCGTATTTGTGTATAGCCTCCGTTTTGTATACTGCTCAAAATACGATTTTCCGCATTGTGTCGTTTCTTTCGATAAATTTTTGTTAACAGCGTTTTCCTTATAACTTCAGAATCTTTTCAGAAGTTGGCAGTATCATAAATTACCTATGTTCCGGTTATTAACTGAGAGTTGGGACAATCTACTACATTCTGGAACGTTAACCACCACTTCTTCACATAACGTTAACTTAAGTTCTTAGAGTTCGTATAAGCTAAGTGGAAAACATCAAGTTAGTTACTGGTGCAAGAAATGCCCTTGTGCGGCTGAGGAAACTCCCACGATGCGTCGCACCACATTTTCCATCAACTCCAAATCAGTGAGCATGAACGTCCACGAAGTGTTGATCTATTACGTGTACACTGGTTACTCAATAAACTCCACCACCGTGAACTTTGCCAGCTTTTACGTATAACGTTAATTATTGTTAAAATGCCTACCAAGTTCATGTAAACTGTGTGAAAAACAAATTGGTTTAGTTGCTAGAGCGATAGAAATTTATGAGTGCACGTGGGGCTGAGGAAAGTTGTGTGATGCTCAGTACTAGATATTTTCAGTCGATTACATCGCTTTTCTTCCTACTTCGTATGGCTAAGGGCAGTAAAAGTTTGAATATTGTAATAAATATACTTCTGGAAATCCGTTAAATAGTCATGATGAGTTGATAGGTTTTAACGAGACGGCACTAAATTTTCTTTTCGCTCTGTTCCCGCTTGTCTCCACGTGAGAGGGAGATGTGTTGACACATTGTTCGACTGCAGAGCTCAACGAACAACCGCCATAATTAACGGCATAACCGATAGGCGCTTTATTATTCCGGAATCTCATAAATAACGCGCCGGCTGATGCTGATGCGACGAGTTCGAGTCCGAAGTAATTGATGTTCCTCCCCAACTGCAAGCTTTAAGAGGAGCTTTAGAAGGGAAAGCAGGCTGCACAATAGTTGGGAGGGCCTCGTCTTAGGTCCCAACCCGAGGGTTCTAGGAACCCCTCACACAAGAACCGAGAAGCTCGACAACTGAAGACCCGTTAGAAAACTAGCCAGTTTTTCAAACTCAAAAATATTCCTGTTATGAACGTCTTATACCTGAGAATTATTCACTATGCCAAGGGGTTTGACGTATTGAGGTCGGCCAATGGTTTTCTGCCTGACCCTCGAAGGCGGCTGATCCAATTGCGACATCTTGCCTCGTCCTTCGATAGGTCAGAAAATAACTCCGTTAGAGGAAGACATTGGCCAAAAAATATGTGGTGCGACGCATCACACAACATTCCTCAGTCCCATGAACATAAAATTATTTTTTACCTTCCCAGCAACTAATCAAATCCGTTTTTCATTCAATTTGTAGGAACTGGTGGGGCTTAAGGTTCCAGAATTTATTAAGTCGCTCTAACTCGTGCCACTACCATTATTGACTAATACATTGACAGCATAGGTAATTCATGACAACTTGCCAGCTCGATTTCTTCTGAAGACGATCGTGTTTACTGTTTTGGAATTATAGGGTTAAAACTGTGAGCAATGCTAGTAAGTAAACGGCCGTGGTGTGGATTCGGAATTGTTGGGGTCGCTCCTAATTATCTTGTAAACTTTATTATTTTGTGACTGCCACTCTAATTCTTCTGAGAATGCAAGTATCATTTGAGCGGACTTTATAAGGAACTAACTCGTACGAACTTATTGCGTTGCTTCTACGTGAATCAGTGTATAGGTAACTTATGTTACTGTTAGCGTGATGTTTTTTAAAAGGTTTGCGTCTACGGCTCAAAAGTAACAGGATACACGATGAAAAAAGTCGCCAATCAAAAGACAGTAAATTCCGGAGTTTGTCGGGTAATGATAATCGTAGACCATTGTTAAACTTTAGTGTTATAGCTAGCACGTGGGGCTACCAGCGCGATTTTTTTTTCTTTCTCGGTCTCCTTTAAAGGCTGAGGAATGTAAAATGTAAAGGAGTTTCGTTCTAATTGTCGTTCGCACGATACTAGAACGAACATCACTGCTAAATGAAGGAAGGGCGTGCGTGAAAAACCTTCAATTTATTACCACCAAGGGTTTTTTGGTAAGGAAGGTCTTCCAAGGTGAAACACCGTCAGTTGGTGTTTCAGCTCCCATCCGTAATCGTCTCGAGCCAAGGGGTTTGGCCTCGGTCTTGAGAAACTGAGACGAAATTTCGGTCGAGTCCAACAGCTTCTCCTCGAGATGGAGAATGGCCCAACGACACGGACCGGCTGAGCCTAGTCAGATGTTAGGGCCCCGGCAGTAATTGTTGAGGAGCAGATGTGTATAGAGCAGGTGCCGAACCGTGGGGCTGGGACAGGTGAGAACGCTGTACCAACGTAAGACATCTGCTTGTCCTTCTGCCACCACGAGGCCCCAATAGCCTCCTCCGAACGGAAGCTTGGAAATATCGAGGCTCGGAGAAAGCTCAATTCCAGTTGTGGAATATAACTGATGCGACCCGGGGCCGAGGGAAATTGCTTTTGACGAGGGTGCAAATGCTTGGCCGCTGTCTTCTGAATTGTGTGGTGTCAAAGGAAACCTGTTCGACACTTACAGTCATTATTTCAACCTGTCGAGCCCTCATATTCGTGCCCGGACGTTATATCCCATGTCCGCGATTGAGTTTCTCTCTAAAATTACCTGAATTGATTTTTAAATCCTCATAACTTTCCTCAGCACACTTGTACACATAAAAAGTGTATATAAATCCGACAGTAAGTATCGATTAGTAAATACCACCTTGGGCATGTAGGTATTTCTACAAGACAAGTCTTCCCTTTGATCAAAATCGGTTTCGTATTTTCTGAGAAAATGTTGAAATGTTCGATTGAGAGAATACGGCTAAACCAAATAGCTCCACTCGATTGGTGCCCTACGCGCGAACGACTGGGGGGATAATGTTATTCGCTGAACTAAACCAAAGGAAATTGTAGTTATCATAATGACAAATGCGCCAAACATCTTTAAAACACAGCACAAAAGATTAAATTTATTGCGTTGACAGTCACCAACAATTGTGCTAACGAAATCAAATTTTGGTATGTGAGAAAATAACGAGGGTTGTGCAGTAAATAATCGAATATCCAAACCAAAACCGAACTTTCATGTTAATGCCTTTACAATAAGCTCAATTATGTCATCACTGTGCTTCCTAGAGAACAAAACAAGTTTTGGGTTCGTTCTAACAGTTCTCAAACTGTTACACTAGAAGCATGACGAAAGTAGGTAAAAAATATCAGGTGCGCCGCATCATACAATTTCCCTTAGCTCTACGTCCATTCACTTGAACTCATGGCTTTTTCTACGAACTCAATTTATTTGAACTAGGTAAAACGCCACTTCAGCAGCAGAAAGCGGTGGCGCGTACGGTTTTGGAATTTATTGTGCTCCCCGTACTCATGCCCTGACCATTATTGAGCAACTGGTACACAGATAATTAACGAGGCTGTAAATACGATTTTTTTGAGAAGGGTAATCGGGTTAAAACTCTTAAAAAAGATTGTAAGTGGAACGACGATGGTTGAAATTCCGGAATTTGTGGAGTAGCCCCTGTATATCTTATAAGCGTTGTTAAAGGTTCATCGTATAGGTATTTCGTTGGAGTACGACCTGAAGTTTTCTGAAGACCCTAATAACATTTGAGCCAAATTTATAAGGAAAAAACTGTACTAAAGTCGATTTTCGTCGAAATGTTTGGTAATTTCTTGTGCTCCTGCTCTCGTCATTTTCCCACGGGTGGGAATTTGTGGTATTGTTGCTCATTAGAAGCTGTATAAATAATTCAATCAAAATAACTATAGTTAGTTTTGGGCAGATTTTGCTCATACCCTTATTTTGGCGTCCCACGGTGACCTGCGGGCTAGATATCAAGTTTGAGCTGATTTGGCCCAGCCGTTTTAGCTCAACTGCAGACCATAGGGTCAGTAGGGTCCGAAACGTAAAGATCTGAAGAGAACTCAAAATTTGTTTGTCAGCCGGCTACGCAGAATCAAGGGAAGTAAAAACAACGGAATTTATGAGGTTGTTCCTGACTATTTTACAACCATGTATTTACTAGCACTATCAATATTTTACACAAGTTATCGAGAGGTAAATAGTGCCAAAGAAAACATTTAAAGAGTGAACCACTTTGAGAGAAACTGATCAGTGCCCTTTGAAACATCGCTCCCCAAATGAATAAGTTCCAGGGAGCTTGTGCCCCTCCCGAAGAATAAGCCTAAAACATGCAGAGACCTAATACATTTAAATAGCTCACATTCGGTACGAACTCGAAATGAATAAAATTAAAATGCTACTAACAAAAATCGTAATAGACGGAAAGATAACTAATGGTGATTTAATAATAATTTCTTAAAACCAGACAAGCCAGAAATCTTAAAAATACTAATTCCTTTCTTATAGTGAAAGATAATATCGTCGGATTACCAACACGTTTTTTTTTTCAGTCATATGAGAGGGATTTAAACCGGAAAAACTTCGCTAAAATTGAGTTTCGTCAAAATGTCGGAATTATTCGGGGAAAACTACGAAAACGATTATTTAGAAAATCACGTATGTTTGAATTCCATAATTTATTAGGTTGCCCTGATTATCTTATGACATAGCGTTCTAAATGCAGTTACACTAGGAGGACTTGAATATACAATTGATACCGTTTAGGCACATTATTGAACTACCTCTCCGATTTTTTTTTTTTGTGAGAACGCTAGATGAACGAGATTTGTGAGGGAAAAACTGTTCTAAAACCGCTTTATGTCGAAGTAGTTCGTAATGTATTGTGCTCCTCTCGTAATTTTGCCTCGTACTGTCGTGCCATTTGGAACTATCCACGAAAAAAATTGAATCAAAAAGGTCCTTGAGACAAAAAATGCTTGGTGTTAAGATCATTTTAACTATCGTTAGTTTTGCCCTTAAATGGCGTTTCATGTTAATCTCCAGGTTAAATATAAAATTGGAGCGGGTTTCAATTTAACTGTTTTCTCTTACTCGCGGTCACCCACAGACCATTTTCTCAAATGGCGTTTTCGGACTCGTCTTTGAAGAAAACAAAGACGATTTGATGATAACTTTTCTTCTTACTTCATAGGGCTAAGAAAAGTAAAAATTCGTTCTCTCGTCAGATCAAAGCAGAGATTATTTGTGTACCCCAAACCAGCGGCTTCGAATGGGCGCCTAGTGGGTTGAAAAAAAGTGTCATGAGTGCTACTGAACTTAACGGAGCTGCAAGATGCTTGGCCATTTGTCTGGAACACTTGCACAAACCCCATTCCTGAACTTGTACTTGTAGCCTTCAATGAAGGATACAGTGTTGAGATAACAACCAAATAATGAGTTGTAAGCCGCGGTGGTATGAAATGAGATAGCCGCTAACTCGAAGGAACTAATAATTGATATTTCGCCCTACATTCGGAATATGAGCTTTCCCGATACACTCATTACCGACGTGCCAGGACACGACAGGGTTGTGGTTGTTGAGGCCCATTGGCCTCCAGCTCGAAGTCTGGGACACCAACCTCCGCGACCCTGGCAGTGGCAGCCGTTGCGGGAGCTCGGTCTGATTCAGAAGAGTCAAGGAGACAGCAGGATCGAGCGTCCTCGGGCAAGAGCAGACGCCGCCTGACGGGGGTAGGCGCTTTATGGCTTCCTGTCTGCCTCTCCTCGCCATCCCACCCTTCTTTTTACACATTTTCAGCTCCTGATCCGCGATGTTGTTCCGCTTAGCATTCGGTAATCGGCCAGTGAATTGTAGCTAAGGGAACAAGTTTCTGAGCTAAGTACTTTCAACACCAAAATCTGGTCGAGGTACATGTTTGTCATGCGGGCCGGTCCCTGAATGACCGCCTCAGTAATGGTGTGACAACTTGGCAATTACCACGTGTTACCACGTTGTTACGTGTTACTACCGATTGTACGCTATTTATGTGATGTAATCGGCTGAAACAAAATAATTTTGAGTTTCCTTCAGATCTTCGCGTTTCACGTACTACTGACTACGAAAAACACCATTCGAGGACATTGTCTGCGTGTGAGAGAAAATGGCTTCACCGAATCGGCTCAAATTTGACATTTAGCCTGCAGCTACTCACGGCACACCAAAATAAAGGTGCAAACAAAATTGGTTCAAAATTAACAATAGTTATCATAGTAATCAAAACAATATTTTTTCTCTCAAAGACAGCTTCTACAATTTTTATTACGCTCCAAATGTAAAAGTAAGTACTGTAAAAGTTACAAGAGCAACACATTGTATTATGAAAAATTGCGAGAGAAAGCTATTTTAGTACAGTTTTTCAGTCACACATCTCGCTCGTATGACACTAGCGATCTCAAACAAATCTGAGTGATAATCATAAGACAATCGAGAGCAATTTAATAAATTCCGTTTTTTTAAAATAACTTATCGCAGTTTTTCCCCAATAATGCCAAAACTGTGAACATAACCCCCCCCCCCCCCCCCAACGAAATAAACGTACAATAATCATACAACTTTCCTTTACCCCACGTACATTCATCTACTTTTCACGTGGGGTAAAGGAAAGTTGTATGATTATTGTACGTTTATTTCGGTAATTGACGGTCGTGGCATAAGTAGCAGCAGCCCTATAAATTCTAGAACTTTGAGCGCTATCAGTTTGTACGCGAAGGTATCTTTTACAATGTTCAAATGAAAAGTGCGTGAAAAGTAGATGAATGTACGTGGGGTAAAGGAAAGTTGTATGATGCATCGCACCAGATACTCGTCAGTGACTATCAAAAATGGTTCGATAGAGCTTTTGAAGTCAAGTTCCTCTGTAAATATTAACCATCCGCTAGGCGAATGAGGCAGTTGCAAATATATCAGTGCATCGAATTTAGAATGTTAACCAGTGGCTTCCACCTAATAGAATTCTTTAACAACGAGAATGTATAATTCACAGCAAATAACACATTTAATGACTTAGGTTGTCATTTGGATTAAATCATTCATCAGCATTCCCCAACGGCTTCCAAACACTGCATGGAATAAATGGAGAAATCACAATTTTATCTAGACAATATACGGGTTTTTCGGTTTCCCTGGGAACTTGGCCGAAGTACGTATTTTGCCGAACAATAAGTACTCTCTGAATTTCGAAGTGGGTCCTCAGGACAGGTTTCCTTCCTACTACAAAGGGCTAAGGTTAACCTAAATTGCTATTCATCTTAGATCCATTGTCAAGAGAGCACAATTACACTGATTCCGTAACAATTTGGTTCATTACTTTTCTCAACATCCGATGAAATTATATTCGACAAATGAGCCAACTCGACAAAAAGCCATAGTGTCTTCATAAAATCAGAGTAATGGAGTGATGAAGGTGTATAAAGACGTACCCTATACCTATCTTAGTTGAACCCTCTCCTCTCCTATCTTAGCTATTAAAACACTAATTCTTTTTTATCTCAGAAACGGCTCTAACAATATTGAGTGGACAGCTCCAAATAACCCGACGGTATCGTAAAATTCTAATTTGAAGGAAAATTGGGAGGGCAGCGCGTATAAAAAATTACGGACAAATTCGGTTTTAGGGCAGTTTTTCCTTATAAAGAACGCTCGCATGATAACGTTTGAGAAACAGAAGACATACTACATACACGACCAGAGATTAATAACGCTCATTAGATAATTAGGAGAAACCGCAGAAATTCCGGAACTCACTACACCGCTGATTAAATTACTACCATTTCTCAGTTTTTACCCGATAATTTCAAGACCGTGAACACGATCCTTCTAAAAATATCTGGTGCGTTGCAACACACAACTTTCCTTAGCTCTACAAAAATTGACTTTGTACATGGCTAATTCTATTTAATCAATTCATTTATCACTCAGTTAATTTGAATTTGGTCAAACAACGCTTTAGGGCAGCAGGAAGCGGTAGCGCTTACAGTTCCAGATTTTATTGTGCCGCTCATACTCATTGCAGGACCATCATTGAGCAATTGTTACACAGATAATTAATGAGGCTGTAAAAACAAATTTTTGAAGAAGGATAGTAATTACTTTTGCAGAGTTATTGGGTAAAAACGTCTAAAACTGGTAGTAAGCGAAACGGCAGTAGTTGAAATTCAGGAAATTCTGGAGTGACCCCCATACATCTCATGAGCGTTTTTAAACACTCACCCTTTCGGTATTGGATTGGACTACTACACCAATTTTTTTAAACATTCTACTAACATTCCAGCGGAGTTTATAAGGAAAAAAATGCGCTAAAAAGGCTTATCGTCGAACATTTTGATGATTTATTGTGCTGCTCTCGTCATTTTTCCACGAATGGGAATTTTATGGTATAATTGCCTTATTGAGAGCTATCAATTTAAAAAATTTAATCAAAATCGTTACAGCCGTTTTTGAGAAAAAAATGTTGTGTTTTGATCACTATGATGACTATAGTTAACTTTCGGTGGATTTTGCTCATACCCTTATTTTGGCGTCCCATGGTAACCTGCGGGCTAAATATCAAGTTTGAGGGGATTTGGTTCGGTCGTTTTCTCTAAAATCGATTACGTCGAAAATTTTGGTAATTTATTGTGCTGCTTTCGTCATTTTCCCATGAATGGGAATTTTATGGTATGATTGCCTTAATGAGAGTTATGAATATAAGAAATTTAATCAAAATTGTTAGAGCCGTTTTTGAGAAAAAAAATATTTGGTGTTTTGATCACTATGATAACTATAGTTAACTTTCGGTGGATTTTGTTCATACCCTTATTTTGGCGTACCATGGTAACCTGCTGGCGAGATATCAAGTTTGAGCTGATTTGGTACGGTGGTTTTCTCTAAAAAATCGTTCACAGACACACAGACCATTTTCCCAAATAGTGTTTTTCGGACTTAGGAGGGTCTGAAAAGTAAAGATCTGAAGAAAACTCAAAATTTTTTTTTCAGCCGATTACATAACTTTCCTTTCTACTTCGTAGAGCCAAGGAAAGTAAAACTCTAGTTGATAGTTTTACGAATCAGTCAGTGTTCATTATTCCATAATGGTCGTGGCGTAAGTAGGGGCACCGCAATAAATTTCAAAGCCTTAAGCACCACAAATTTCTTTCTCTCCCAGAAATTCCGGAATTAAAACCGTTTCTCACTTCTTTTTCACCAGAAAGTTCCAGAACAATAAACACGGTACTTCTAAAAAAAAATTACGTAGACTGTCTCACATATCTCTTGTGCACTGATTGCTCGAGCCCCGCCAATTATTAAATACGCTGTACAATTTTAACTCGTTTTTTCAATTCTGTCTAGCCTAAAGGGTGAGTTGAGCTGGTTTTGTTGTTGCTTAAGGAATTAATGGGAATGCGGAGTGATTGCTTCGCGTTGATGTAGCGAGTGTCAGAGGAGAGCGCGCGTTCCCGGGGGTGGGTGGACGAGGCGTTTTTCGGCTGAATTCGAGAATGTACTGTGAACGGCCAATTCGTGAGTGGAGTTGAGACGGAAGTATCCACGAATTGTATTGTTCATTCGTTCAATTCAGCGCTTGAACGCCCCTGTTCAGGTAATTCCTTCCCTCGTCCCCGCTCCGCGCGCATCGATAAGTTTCCACGGGCTCGTGCGCTATGCGCTCATGCGCTGGTGGCGGCCGCGGTGCGGCACTGTAGGCGACACCACGTGTTCGCCGGTCTCGCCGCCCGCTCCTGCGCTCTCTCGGCGCCCCGGCTCAACTAAACCGCCCGCCCGCGTCCGCCAATCACTCGACGAGTTTTCTCTCATCGTCTCCCGCGTCGCGGCCCCCCAACCTCCCACCACTCGACGCTACGCAGACCGTATAGCACATACTCCGCCCGAGTCCGGGACCCTTAGCTCGCCCAGTCGCACACGCCGGCTAACTCTGTCAACGTCTCGATCGCCCGCCTTGCGTTTCGTGTGTACAACAACAAACACATCCAACAAACTCGACTATATTTTTGTACTGTGTGACTCGACATTTTCTATTCGACTTTGTGATCGCATCGCGTTCTTCGGTTTCCGCGCTCGCAACGTGCACCTCGTTTTACCCCCGGCTTTAACACTCCGGACTTGGTGACATTTTTTTTTTTATTTCCGCGACTTTAATTTCGATTTTTATTCGCGACTCGTTAGAGCGTCGACGACTCAAAACGACTCCGGTGCCAAACGGGTTTTGTCTCGAGGATCGATGCCGGCGACGATGTTTTGCGATTTGGACCAAAATGGGTTCGAGGAACAAAGGGCTCTTCAATTGGCGTTCGAGCTGTCGATGTTAGGCCTCGGGGATGGGGGTTTGACGAGCGGCGGTCCCGGAACTGCCGCCTCTTCGTTGACGTCAGCCGCCGCCCCCGAACCCGACGCCGCTTCAATCGCCGCCCTTCCGTCGTCTTTCATCAGCCCCGACGAAGCTCGGAGCAAGAAAAGTCAGAACATGACCGAGTGCGTACCGGTACCCAGTTCGGAACACGTCGCCGAAATCGTTGGACGACAAGGTGAGTTCTCATTTAATTCACTTTATTATTATTTTTCATGTTGCGACCAGCGTTTGTTCTGTGAAACGTAAGTGAAGCGCCGTTGAAGGGGAAACTTGCCGGCTCGCGATCTCTGTAATCCTTGACGTCCCTCGCGAGGTTCCTTGTGATGAAAATGCGCTAACCGCTTCCCCTCGCAATCTCCCGCGGTCTCCCGCCTTCGCCGCAGTTCACTTACCTCGCCGGCCGGGATCTCGTCCTTGAACTCGCCCCGGTTCGCTTTTCCCTTTTTTGTGTTATCTTTTACTCGTTTTCCTTCCTTTTTATCCCCTCGTTTTACTCGCCGGCTTCGCTCTAGAGCCCCCTTCGTCGTTACAGCGGCCCAACTTCCCTCAAGTCGATTGTTGAAACGACGACGACGACGAAGGTTTTCCTCAACGTCGAAACCTTTTTCTTTTTTGAAATCGACAACTCTTGTGCGATGAGAAATAGACGAGGGGGTGGTAGCGTGACAGGGGGTTGTGCGTTCTTCTCTTTCCACCCTCTTCCTTCTCTACCTTTCCACCAAAGCAGAGTAGGAATTGGAAGCTTTTGAATCGAATCGAGGCCGACGAAGAGGCCCCTGGCTCGAGAGAAGACAAAAGGTGGTGCGGCTGCGGCAGCTGGCCGGAAGGGTGAAGTGGAGGGGGTGGCGGAGCGCTAAGGAAGTGAAGGGGGCGGCTTTGAAGAGAAGAGGCCCAAAGGTCTTGTGAAGTGAAGAAGGATGAAAAAAAAGAGCCTTTTTGGGCTTCGGGCCGTCATCTGGTGGGGCTCCGTGATGTTCGCTCTCGTTCTCTTCTGTTCGAAGTACAGACCTTCTTCCCCTACCAACACCATCACACACCACCTATCCATCACGTCTTTACGCTTTCCGTCAAAACCCTGTTGTGTTAACGCGAGCCGCCCGATAACGTGCATCAATTGCTCCGCGACTCAACCCCCCCCCCCCCATGGGGCTCCTTCCGTTTCAACCACCTTCGACTTAGTTTTCTTGGAAACATCTTAATCGCTCATCGCACAACTTTCCTCATCTCCACAGACATTCTTCACTCGACAACACCCAATCGTTCGCCTGGAAGTCGATATGAAAATGTAATCGCATGCCTATGAAACAGGATAAAATATCTGTTGTGACGAAATTCACAACTTTCCCTGGCCCCACGTGCGTTCAGTGTTCTTCAGTCTGACAACTGAACGTATCTACTTGGTAAAACAACCTCATGTTTACGTAAAATGTGGCAGGGGTTAATCCTTCAGAAGTTATTGAGGTGCTCCTGCTAAAGACCTTGACCGTTTTCTGAAAATGATCGCTTATGTCATATGAGCGAGATTTGTAGCGAGGAAAGAACTACTCAAAAACCGTTCTTCTTCGACACTTTTCATACTTGATTGTTAAGCTTCTCCGTTAATTTTCCCACACGGGAGAATTCTATGGTAATGTTACATTATTCGTAGCTGTCCATACAAACGATTTAATGAAAATCGTTTAATTTTGGGTTTTCGATCACTATGATAAATATAGTTAGTTACGGTCGATTTTGCTCTTGCCATTATTTTGGTGTCATTGAGCGACTTGCAGGCAGGACACAATCAGATCATTTTCTCGAATGGTGCTTTTCGTAGTCAGTAGCCCATACAACATACATATTTGGAGGGAACTCGGAAAAAATGGTGTTGACAATCTCATGAATCAGTTATGCACCGATTGCCCAGTATAAATCAACTCAATAAATTCTGATTATTCGCTCGAATGACGAACATGATGTTATGCACGTGGGGCTGAGGACAATTGTGCGATGAGTAGCTAATATTGCCCCCTTCATTACATTATACAACCTCGTAAGTGCCAAAAACATCGTTCAATAAACGTGTCTGCGTGCCCCTTGTGAAAAGGTTTGAGAGAACGGCTGGGCCAAATCAGCTCTAATTATATTCAACGTGTAAACTAACAGGACGTCCAAATGAGGCTGTGAGCGAAATATATATAACTAAAAAAACTAACTGTACCGGCCATGACAGGTGTTTTTCTCGCTTAGTCGACTTTCTATAACATTTTGTAGAGAAAATTTAACATGTGTCGTGTTTTATAAATGTTACATTTTGATCCGTGTGATTGGGGATAAAGCACAATAAGTTCTCAAAAATTTCGTTTTAACTCAATCGTATTAAAATCGTTTTAGTATCGGTTTCCATATAAATACCGCTCATCTGAGACTAGCGGCCTCATAGTGTTGATCTTATGGTATTTACCAGAGAAAGATTCAAAATTCTGTAATGTGAACGTTCCTTAACATAATTTTATTGCGAGAATAGTCATTGCGAAGCCAAATTCCCGTCCTTCCTTTCTGTTTAACAAATTTCACTTGAAATAAGTAGCGGGATGTATGCACAATTTGTTCGAGACAGTTAGCCTATCCTACTCAATCCAACGCCGAAAAATAGTGAGAATATAACGTGACTATCAACAATCCGGAAAACAATAACTCATGTGCCAAACGACAATGTTTGTAGAGCGCTTCCGAGATCCATCCCATTCGATTCAGCATCGAATAATGCTAATAAACTATACGAAACATGACTACTACAACGGAGCAACAGTAATTGAAGGCGCTAGGCAATTGGCACGACGTTGACGGTTGGAATGGGGTGAGAAGGAATAAGCGCAGGCTGGGAAGAAAAGATGACCTTCGCTAGATTGTCTTCAAGTAGTAGAATTCATTTCACTGGATTTAAATTTTGTTTGACTGTTGTCCATGTATACGAACACCTCTGAGATCCGCGCTATTTGATTCAACATTGAAAAATACCTAGGAAACTATACCAAACACGAGGTAAGGTGCCACAGACGAGTAGCGGGCTCCCGGCTATATTCAGGATATTGGAAACCTTAACGGAGTTCGATAGGAAATGCGAAGTTCGGCCTATCGCTACTGCGAAAGTCGTCGATTTTGGCCTCCAAATGGTATCAAATGGCATCAACGTGCATTGCGCCCTCAAATGATTTTTCTAGCGAAGATTTATGTCCAAGGCGGTGAAGAATTACTGCATAACGTCAAAACTGGTGAGGGGATACTGTGTGCAGCTCAACACTTAAGCAAAAACTTTAATAGAGTTTACGTTTATTGGATTCCTGGGCACCAAGGGATCATTGGCAATGAGAGGGCGGACTTGGCTCATGTACTGTACCACTGTGGAACATCATCCGTCACTAGTCAAGAGGGCTGTGATGGGATATGCCGGGTCTTGAATGCTCGGGAGTGAGTCGCTCCAAACGCTTCATCTCCGGGCAAACGCGCGAGATGAGACGAAGGCCTTAGTGGGGATCAACACGGGACACTGCAAAATTAGCAAACACGTGTGTTATGAGCGTAGTCGACACCCCTCAGTGCAGGTGGTGCGGTACAGATGAGGACTGCCTATCACATATTGGTCCCAGGGCTAGAGACGAGAAATGGAGCGGTTGCTGGTCTGTGGTTCAACTTCTCAAAGAAGACTTGCACGAAATACTTGGCATTTCTTAGGAAGCTAGGCGTGGACCTGTGAGAAACAAAAAACACCGCGTAAACCATGTGTTACTTTCAATCAGATCAGTTGGTGATGTAATGTGGGGGAGTGCTTTCGATGAACATGTAAAGGTGGAAATGCTGAATGAAACAAACCAATTAGAGTTGCTATATTTGGAAGTTGGACGATATCCCGGTAGACGAAGTCAACTAACCTCCTATCACATGATTATGATTGTGTTCGGGGCTACAAATTAGTATTGGGCTTGTGTCAGTCAGTTAGAAAGAGAAAGGATTTAATAGGGGAAGACTTGAGTCGCCAAACAGGTACATAGACTTAAGACAAGTCTGGCAAGTAGTGTACTAATTTCAGTTTTGTCATTTTAGGTGTTTGTCTAAGTTGTGTCTCGTCATGGTTTTGTGCGCTTGAATTTTGGGTTTCTACTGTGTGGGTGGGGTGTCGTGAATGTTTGTGACTAACAATGTCAGACCCTGAGCTGAATTTGTTGTTAGATTTTGAAGGTCTGACGACGAGCTAATGAGCGCCATACGCAGGCAACAGACTCGCGACGTCTCGAGAACAGGACGCGCCACGTGATGGAACTGCGAGAGCGCGGGAGGAAGCGCTCGACTCCTCGAAGAGCGCCAGGTCGCCTCAGAAGGCGGCGGAATTATAACGATCGTAGGGCAACGGTTGGTGCTGTAGATGTTTGTAGGTGATAACGGGGGGGGGGGGGGGTACCAGGTGCCGCGCGGCGCGAACGAGAAGAAAAAAAAAAGTACTTTCCGTCGCTCCCTTGCGCAATACTTTCACTCCGACACGTCCGCTCAACTTAACGAACAACGTAGTTCACGGTGACTCGTGAACTACGTACCGTTCCGCCTACCCGCTCTCCCAACGAACTCGTCAACCGCCCCAAACTATCAAACGAGCTGGCGGCACCAAAATTCATTTCACTCCCCGTTTCACTCTCGTTCTCATTCACAACTCGCTCGGGCGCGTTCATTGAGTCGACACATAACGAGTTGCCCGACGCTCAGCCCGTCCCAGAAATACCGCCGATCGATTGATTGACTCGCGACTCCCTTAAAATAATCGCTAAGGAAGTGGTTGATTGGAGTGTGGGAAAGGGAGGGGAAAAGGGCTACATCCGAAGGTTAATTGCGATTAAACCGATAAAGTGGATTCATAAACTCGATTTACGAAAACAATTTTTGAACTGACTTCCCCCTCCAACCGGTTACCCGATTTCACTGTTGATGGAACTTCCAGAACTTTAGGGAAATTAGACAAATCCGAACTACCACACTCCACTCCTCTTCTATGATATTGAGCGTAGTATATTCGAATCATTATATACGTGTATAGTTATTCATTACTTGCCTTAGCACTCCGAAGTAAAACGGGAAGGAAGTTATGTAATCAGCTGAAATAAAGTCAAGTATCCAGATCTTAACGTCTCAAGGGCTGCTGAGTGAGAAAAATAGCATTTGAGAAAACGGACTACGTGTACGTCACCATTTATATTTAGACTGTAGATGACCATGGGACGTCAAAAGAAGGATATGAGCAATATCAGCCCAAAACTAACTGAAGTTATCAACAAATAACCAACTTTTGCGTCTCAAAAACAGCTTGAACGATTTCGATTAAATTGTTTGTATATTTGTAGTTCCAAATAACACAACAGTACCATAAAATGCTCATCCGTGGGGAAAATGACGATTTTAAGTCAGTTTTTCTTGTACATTTAGCTGAAATGACTGGCATTCTCAGAAAAATGGTAGCTCGCTACAGTACGTACACGATGAGCTTTTAATAGCGCTCATTAGAGAATTAGGAGATACTCCAGAAATTCTGGAATTCCAGCCACTGCCGTATCCCTTACCACCCCATTGATGCCAAAACCGTAAACACCATCCTTTTCTCATGTTGGTTGTCTAAAGATATCCTATGCACTGATTGCTCAATAATAGTGGCGGCACGCAAGAGCAAGCGTCACCAGAACGTCGTTAGAAAAATGTATTGGACTAGTAGCGTTGAAAATCGCTGAGGAAAGTTGTGTGAGGCGTCGCACCACATGTTTTTTTAATGAAGTAATCGTATGAAAATTATTGAAAAATCGAGTGTAACGTTTTGGCGAAATCGAGTAGCAATGCTTGAGCAGTGAAGCTGCGCTTGTTTGGGCATTGCGCCAAAAATAATTAGGGAAATAGAGTGATTATTGACGAGCAATTGAGTATAAATAGTGAAAAGATATGCGAAAATTGTAAAGTTGTTCAGAAACAGTAAATGCGGAGTTGACTTTAACAAAAACTGGAAATTTCGTAAAAATTGTTGTGAAGTTCAGTAAGAAATTTGGTTAAAGTGTAAAACGTAAAGGATACTGTGCGAAAATGGTTAACAATTGGATAGTTAGTGTTGAGAAGTGAGTAACAAAATGATGAAATGTGAGCAAATATTGCGCAATAATTCGGAAGTTGAGCAAAAAATGTCGGAAATTAGATAACCCTATAGCAAAAAGATGAATGAGGAAAGTATATGAACTACCAACTACAATTACTGATGACAACCTCATTTTCAAAGTCATATCCCATCACAAATGTGATAAATGCCACCTTTGCCAAAAAGTCTCTTGGTAAATACGTATCTCTCATTTGTAACCGCTATTCATATTTTAACTGTACGTGTCAGTGAGTTGAGTTTGCTCGTATTCTGTTTGTCTAGCCCTGATGATGGTTCGTAAATTAGCGGAAACGTGGTCGTAAAAGTCGTTTTTCATCTTGGACCTATTCTCAAGATCTGCATTAACGTGTTTTAACAGGAAAAAAAAAGCCCGAGAGTTTTCCCCGGAAAATAGTCGCTTTTTTAATCATTCTGATTTGACTTTTTGTTGTTATTAAACCTTGTTACTTAAAAACGAAAATAGATAACTATTTTATTGAAATAAATAACATTTAAATAACTTGAACGACTTTGCAACTCGGTTCCCACAATTCTTTTGTAGTGGTTGGAAAATTGAGAAAACTTTATCTGAATCGAGTAAAAATTTAAGTATCTGGTGCGTAGCAATACACAACTTTCCGCCACCCCTTTAAGTTCTTCACACTACATAGGCGGGCGCTATATCTTCGTTCAACGCATTTTTACAGGAACATTTATGGGGAACAAAATGTTGGGACTAGTTAACTGAGAGTACTCCGAAAGTTTGATCGAAATCGTTAGAGCCGTTTTTGAGAAAATTGGAATACCGATAAATTAATATTCGACAAATCTCCTTTTCTGAGTTAACTTGGCTTATATCTCCGTTCAACAGATGGGCACAGAGATAGTTGCGGGGAACAAAATGTGGGTTTAGAATGCTAGAAGACACTCAATATTGATCACATCTGGTGAAGCAGTTTTCCTGGAAATTACGGAAATGATCGAAAAAACGTTAATTTTGACACATTTTAATTTTTATCTGTGTTCAATGGACTGTCAGAGGAACATTTATTGAGAACAATATGTAGGTATTAACTATTCCAAAACATCCTGTGAGTTTGGTGAAAATCGCTGAAGCCGTTTTGCCAAAAAGTGTAAAAAACCTATTTTTGCTTCATAGGCCTATATCTCCGTTCACCGTATTTTCATGGAGATATGTATGGAGAAGAAAAGTTAGATATTGATCAGTAGGAGATAATTTGAAAGTTTAATCAAAATCGTTAGAGCCGTTTTCGAGAAAAATGCGAAAAACCCTAGTTTTTGGTACATTTTCGTCCCCCCACCCCCCTTCCCATCGATCGAAATCGTCCAAAACCTTATTTTGGTGTCTACAAAAAATAAAGAACAAAACAAAAAAGAACCAGCTCAATCGGATCAGCCGTTCTCCCGCAAATCGAACTACAGACACACACACACACACGGACCACGCGCCGAAATTAGGTTTTTTAGACTCAGTAGGGTCTGAAACGTAAAGATCTGAAGAAAACCCAAATTTTTTTTTGGGCCGATTACTATACTTTCCTTCCCTTCGGGTAGCGGAAAGTAAAAATCTTTTCAAACTTGTTGAGGCATCAGACACAAATTTGTTGACATGTCTGTTGAGAAATTGAGAATAATACGAGTATATACATTTTTGGAAAAATTGAGCGAAAATTCAGTAAAAATCGTCGAGAATTAATTGAACCCCGTTAGAAATGGTGTAGTGAACATCAAGTGCGAAGCATCACACAACTTTCTTTAGTTCTAAGTAAATTCACTGGTTTTTATGGCTTTTTCTACTGACTCAGTTCATTTGAACTACACGGTGGTAGAAAGTGATTGCGCTTATAGTTCCGCAATTTATTGTGGTGCTTCTACTTGTGCCAAGACCATATTGAGCAACCAGTAAACAGGTATTTAATGAGACTAAGCACTTTTTTGAGAGGGATTATTATCGCTGTTTCATAATTATCGAGTAAAAACTGAACGAAATGCTAGTAGGTGAGATTCCAACATTTCTGGAGTGCCTCCTATATATCTTACGAGCGTTGTCAAACTATCATCGTATATGCACTTGATTGGACTGCGGCATCAATTTTTGTGAAGATTCTAGTACCTTTTGATCGGAGTTTATAAGGAAAAAAATAGGCTATGGTCGATTGTCGCCGAAATGTTTGGTAATTTATTGTGCTGCTCTCGTCGTTTTCCACTGATGGTAGCTTTATGGTATTGTTTGGTCATTTACAACTGTCCATATAAATAATTTAATCAAAATCGTTAGAACTCCTTCTAGGAAAAAATATTAAGTGTTTTGATCACTATCGTAACTATAGTTGGTTTTTGGCAGATTCTGCCCATTCCCGTATTTTGGCGTCCTATGCTAATTTAAGCTGATTGGGTAATCCTTAAAACATGAAAATCTGAAGAGAGCTCAAAAAAAAATGTTCGGCCGATTACATAACTTTCCTTTCTACGAGTACTTTGCAGAGTCGAGGAATGTAAAAATTGGAAAAATTCAACAGAAGATTCTTTGCACTATGTGTGATGATGGGGTGGGGGTGCAGTTTAGTTATAGAGGGTTGTTCTTAACAAATCTCAGCGACAGTTTCAGGATCAACCTTCATATTGAAGATTCCTTAACGTTATAATTTGGAGGAATGTTCATGTGCGACATTCCCCTCTATAATGATTCGCCTTGCGACGGTCCCACGTATCGACAACTTCTTAAGTTGGATACGGACGCTCTTGGTAGTTTCGATGCAGGTGGGAAGTAATTCGAGCAGCAATTTACGAGAAGAGTAAGCCGCCAGGCACAAGCTCTCCCCCATCATTCCAACGACTTGCAGCCTTCGACCCGTCCAATGACTCCACTCTCCTAGTCCCCCTCTGCCCTGAGGGACCGACCATTCCGCGCCGGATGCCGCAGTTAGCGACGAGAAGCGGCAGACTATCACCGGTAATTAAACACCGTAGCCTCGATACGACTAACAAATGGGGCTTCCAAGATCCCCTGCCCTCACCAGCCAATAGGTCGGATCTCTCGCCATTATTAATAAATACCTCATCCTGATCTCAACTACCGTCAGGTTATTTCCGATCTCCGGCTCCAGTTGAGGATCCGACTGAGGCGAGGGCGTCGGCGGACTGGAGAGTCGATCCAACTCGTTCAGATTTCGTTGCAGGATATTCCAACTAACACGGCGTTATAAGTGAGCGTGAATATCTACAGTGCCATCCGCGATTTTTGCATTTGCTGGACGCCCCGAAATTTTTATTTATTTATTTAATACAAAGACCACTCCCACACCCACTTTACGTTAAACTTGCATTATTTGTTGAAGAAAAAAGGTATACTTTTGATTTGTGCTTAACTGACTACCCTGTGAGAATGCTTCATTGATGATTGATAGCTTCTTAGGTCCTGTTCTGATCATCATATTTATAAAATATCAGCGGGTCGTCATTTTTGCGCTTTGTCGAAAAACCTACGCATTTGTTATCCAATCCCTGCGTAACTAACTTTCAATTTTCCACAGAATATTATTTGCTGAGATCTAAGTCGTTCATCGATCCTCCTACAAAAATGAATCACTGATGCGCTTACTTTTTATTTCTTTCGAAGGCGTACCCGCAACGCTATGAGCTAAAAAGAAAAAAAAATGCAAAGCACACAGAATTAATCACCTTTGAGTAATGGGGGGGGGAGGGGGCAGGATGGCGAAGAAGTGTAGAGTAAGTGGATAAAACCGTCAGTCGAGATAAAACCAACACTCGACTGGTGCTGTTACTGAGAACGCCTACTGTTTGTTACATTCAGCATCTCCCTGCGCTTTCCAGTCCTGATGCAACTCTGATTTTTTTTCTGCCTACGCCGTAAGAGCTTTTCAAACCGCCGTTTGATAATATTTTTTGTCGTTCTGCTTCGCTCCTTTCCAACGGCATGTGGATGGGATGCTCTAGAACTATTTGGACATGCAGGATCGCAGCAGGCGGGTTGAGACCATATTGGCCTTCAGTCCTTCTCCAAAAAACCCAGTAGCGTAGCTGTCTCTTCATATTTCAACCTGCCGATTGCACGGCACCATCAGCAAACTATTTGCAGTCGCAGTTATAACGTTCAACGAACAATTTAAAGAGAGGTTCAAACCCCTGAAAAGGGCGTTACGAACTTTAACGATGTGTATCAAACTTAATTCTTTTTTTTACTTACCAAACAAAACGTGCCGAAATACAGTAATAAAGGCCAAGACGATTAGGATCAAACCGACTTTTAGTACACAATTCACAGCCTACGAAATAAACGTGCCTGCTTTAATACGCAGACCTGGAGGCGTCTTAACTGTTAAATTTATCGACAGAGCGACAAAATCATCGAGTTTTCGTGGTGGCCAGGAAAGTTGTGTGATTTTCGCGTTTGGTGTTTTCGATCAAATTTTTCGTTACTGTCCTCAACATTATCCCGTTTAGTCAAGCACTTTTTTCCCTGCACTCTTGAAATTTCCCCCTTACCGGTCTCAGGGCTAAGCTATTGTTAGACAGGTCTAAGCGTATTTTTAGTCGGTTATAGTCGGCAGTCAAGTCACTCGGTCTAGTCTGCACCACGAGTTCATTTCATTAGTCTCTTTCTATATCAAAGCTCCTCGATGCATCCTTTCCATTGGGAGCAAACATTCGGAAGAACTTCCTTGCGGTTAAAGTTAATTAACCGTCGATTCGTTTTGTGGATAATGATGTCTGAGCACGCATTAACTGAGCCTGGTGATTTATGAAGTGTTGTGTTATTAATATCTCTGTTTCTACGTTTTCCATTTGGTACCTTGCCCACCGTAGAAATGAATTAAAGAACGAATTGTTTGTCGGCATCCCACACCACTATTATGACAATTGTCGTTGTATCCTTATGATAACTTAAAGATGTTACAAACCCTGCAATGCAAACCTTTTCAATTGTTCAAAATCGGGCATCACTAACCACAACACACAACTGATGAACATCCATCTAATCGTACGACGTAACTGTGCGAACGAAGAAGGATATAACCAGACAGAAGGAATACAAAGTATTGCTTCATACTGATGAATTCTTCAACATCCTCAGAGGCATTTACTAACACTTTGCAGGTGTGGAACTTAGGGAGAATCGTCATTCCACATTCCACTCCTTCAACTGAAGGAATACGATCAATAAAGGTGTGCTCTAAGATATCATAGTTCTTTAATGTAAACAGTTCATAAAGCGATTATCGACTTTTACTAGTAATCGACGCAATGGAAAGCACGCGTAAGTCAAAGCTCGGAATATGTAAACTACTCGAAACAATAATTTTCATATTCGTTGAAACGAAAATAGGATTCGGAAGTGGAGAGCAGAACGTGAAGCTGAGGTTGAGATACTACTCTGTTACTTGAAAGCGAGAAAAATGTAAACGTCTCTGTTAGTCTACTGATCTCGAAATCAGACCAAACTTCATCTGAATCAAGTTATGTATTATTATTTATAACTGTGAAACATGAAAACTTGGTAAAAGATTGATGTTTCGATTTCGACCGCATCTATCAAGAGCGGCGTCACAACAGCCCTAACATTACAAGGTAAGGTATTGTGTCAGCAGGGTCCTGTAAATGTTGTGGAAGATGATCCAAAGCATCACACAGCTTTCCTCACCCTATTAACCTGTTGGTTAGTAAAGTGTGGGGTGTGTGGGGAAAAATTAGAGTAGAGATGGAGTGGCTTTGAAGAACCACTTCGCTTCATCGAATAGCTACAAGGAACCGTTTCTTACTCGCGATGTTCGTTCTTTGCGTCCCTTAATGAATTGATTGTGTGTGCAAATCATTGAAAACAATGTTCGTAGCCAGAGAGTGTAGTACCACCTTGGTATAGTTAACGCATATCTCCATCGCTGAATGTTAGCCTCGACTGACCCGAAAATCGATTCATAGCCATACAAACTGAGTGTCACCACTTGATTCGTCGTTGAACGTCGCGTAGAGTTTCGGCCCCTGAAGCAAAAATAGGTTTTTTACGCTTTTTGGCAAAACGGCTTCAGCGATTTTCACCAAACTCACAGGATGTTATCAAATAGTTAATACCTACATATTGTTTTCAATAAATGTTCCTGTGACGGTCCATTGAACAGAGATAAAAATCAAAATGTGTCAAAAATAACGTTTTTTCTAACATTTCCGTAAATTCCAGGGTAACTTTTTCACCAGATGTGATAAATTCTAATGTAGTGTCTTTTAGTCACCCATACCAACATTTCGTTCTGTATAATTATTTCTGTATATATATGTTGAACGGAGATATAAGCCAAGTCAACTCAGAAAAGGAGATTTGTCGAATATTAATTTATCGGTGTTCCAATTTTCTCCAAAGCGGCTCTAACGATTTCGATCAAACTTTCGGAGTAATCTCAGTTAACTAGTCCCTACATTTTGTTCTCCATAAATGTTCCTGTAAAAATGCATTGAACGAAGATATAGCGCCCGCCTATGTAGACGGTGTTCGAACTTGAAGGGGTGGCGGAAAGTAGTGTGTTGCTACGCACCAGATATTTTTTAATGTTCACATCGCCGACTCTTAATTTAAATGATAAAACACAGCTGTGAGATCTCGAGCAATCAGTCACAACACATGAAAACCCATGTAGAGGTTGCAAACTGCCATTTGAAAGCAGTTTAGATTCTGCAGGTATCAGATTATGAAAACATTGTTTTGGAGTTAAGGGGCTAGGAAATTTAACCAACTTTCCTACTGTATTCCTCATTTACGAGTGAGTCAACGAAAAAAGGTACTTTGTTTCAGTAATGATTCTAAGTTTGGCAGTTGAGTACGCTCTATGCTGTAGAACACAGTTCTTCAGGAATGATCTGAAGGTTCAATCTTTAGCACGACACTTATTCTACTGTTTTGCTGTACTGAGTCGTTAGTCGTGAAATTGGGCCAAGGCTAGTAGTCTTATAATAATTTTGGCACTCTCAAAAAGAAAACGGGCTTATTCGAACAAGGGTTCCCAGATAGTCTAGTTTTTTTTTTAATCTTCGCCTCTGCTGTTATTCTCAAATACTTAGTTTCCCGGGTTCAAGAGCTCACTTCCAAAAACCGCTCAGCGTGAGTGAAGTCAAATGATTCTAACAAAAAGATGCAGCGAAATCGCTATAGTCATCAAAAGACCGTTTTTTCCTTCGTGAGGGTATGAGAGACTATGATGAACCTATTCTCAACTTGTCATGAACGTTTTTCTTACATTTAGCAATTTGGGCCGCTTTAGCGACTCATTAAATATGTTTTTCACTTACTTTATGCGAATCAGATAGAATTTGACTACCACCACGATTTTTGTGAGAAACTAGCGCCACACTCCACATACCCTGGATTTATAAGAAAAAACTACTATGATCGATTTTCGCTGAAATCGTTGATAGCCCACTGCTCTCGTCATTTTTCATATGAAAATGTTAAAGTACCGGTATCTCATTTTGGGGCTTTGAAAAAATTTAATCAAAATCCGTTCTGAGAACAAATTGGTGTTTTGATCACTGTGTTAACCGCAGTTAGTCAATGAAAACTACAGCTTTTCCTCAAACCGTTATTTTAGCGCCCCATGTTGACCTGCTGACTCAATTTGAGCTGATTTTGTCCAATCTTTCTCTTTCAATGTCGTTCACAGAGATTTTTTCAAATGCGTTCAGGTGCCATGAAAATGTTTAGAACTGAAGAGAACTCAATTTTTGTTTTTTTTCAACCACTGACAACTTTTCCCCCCTATTTCGTAGGGCCATAAAATTAAAAACGTAGATAAAGTTCTGTTTTTCCCCTATAGAGTGAGAGGGAGAGGAAAAACTAGAAAGAATCATGATTGGTATCCAATAAATTTTGAATGCTCACTACTTTTGGTAGAGTGGTTAATCTTTGCAGAATTAGTAACACGACGTAAAACTTTATTCTAATTTGGGCTTAAAATATTGATTATAATCACCAATTTGGTGGGTGAGGGAAAGTGAAAATCATAGCTGATGTTTTCGCTTGACGGAACTGATACAGTTTCTACTCACAGTACAGTAAATGATCGGTTTCCATAGGATATAGGGAAAGCAAGGAGCCAGAGGATATTAGCGGAGAAGGATTTGGAATGTCGTCATTCCGCGTTCGTTTACTCAGGTGCGAATGGTATCGTTGCTGAGGCTTGAACTTCGGGCTAACGTAATGATTATTTCCGAATTACTCAACTCTTGAGTTATCCCTTGTTAATCTTATTGAATGTTTCCTATATTGTATTCAGTTTTGGTCCAAGGGCGAGCATTTAGCCGGTGAAGCGAAGTGAATCAGTCGTAAAGTAAAGATTGGAGGATAGACGGTAAACCAGACTGTGTGATTCCGCTGCCACCGCCCTTAGCGTATTGATTCGTCGATGAATATGGCGGGTGAGGGCGAGGGTGCTCTCCCTGTGCTCTGCAGTAGACCGCTCGATAAACCCCTCTTTCCCATCTTCCACTCACCCCATGGCCACCCTTGCACACTCCTCCCCCGCACCTTTTCATCCTTCTTCCAATTGTTTGTTCTTTGACATCTTCGACTCAGCCCTTCTCGTCTCCATTCTATTTTCTATTCTATCGAGTAATAATTATCTTGTGGAGAACAAGTTTCCATTTCTGTCATACTGGTCAGGAAATCCTAGGAAACACGAGTCTCCCTATTCTACTCCGAGTGTCACTGATATTCCGGACTTACTGAATGAAGCGACTACCCTACAATAGAGCAAAATCTATTTATATTACCACTCTTGTTGGTTTGTGAATTCCACTAACTGTGGGACAACATAGTCACATTTGTAGTTACAGATAATGATACTGGGTCGTCTAGGGGCTGCCAACTATTAGAGTGGAATATATTGGGTGCGTGGTTCTCCGAGTCAGTCAAAATACCGTATCTAAAATGGAGGCTCAAGTCAAATTTTACCACGGTCACCTGATCAGCGCAAAGAAAGTTGCAATGATGTTTCTTCATTCTTTGCTTATCCACGTCATTCAAGTTCACAGCTCAAAATGATGAGCAAAAATAATTGGTAAAATTATGTATACGAGAAGGAAATGAAACTAGAAAGGAAACTCAAAAAGCTTCTTCGTCGAATTTTTACTTTCCGCTACTCGAATCGAATAACTAAAAAAGTTGAGTTCTCAACATATCTTCACGTTTTGAGCTCTAGGAAATCGAAAAACCTAATAACGTAGCGTTCTGTGTGTGTCTGTGTAGATTCGCAGGAGAATGGCTAAACCTATTAAGTTGAACCTTCGTTTATTTGGTTTTGTTCGTGATTCAAGGTTAAAGTAAAATTAAGGTTATAAGCCATTTCTATCGATGGGAAAAACGGATGTGGGACCAAAAACGAAAGTTTTTGAATGTTTCAGATCATCAATCAGTATTCAACTCCTCCTGCCTCTAAATATTTCTATGAAAATTCGGTGAACGGAGATGTAGGTTCATGATGCAAAATCAGTTTTTTATTTGCTTTTTTGAATTCGGCTTTAACGATTTTATTGGAAATTAACTTGTGATTTATATTATACGGTACCTGTGTATTGTTCTACACAAGTTGAACTGAGTTAACTATCAAAGCTCGTGTTTTCGTAATTTCCTCGGTAACTAAATTTGATCAAACCTGACTTAGTGTCTTCTAGCAACATATACCCACATTTCATTGAAACTAATCCTGTGGCTATTCGTTGAACGGGGTAGAAGGCAAAGTAGATCAGAAGATGAGATTTGGCGGACATTGTCAACTTCAACAATCTTTCCTTCCTAATTTCATTTCTGAAATGTTTATGTTTGAAAGTATCAAATGTGTGTAAATAGATTTTGTATGTATAGGTATGAAACTCTTTGGGTTCAGTCAGTTACGTCGCATATTCAACGGTTTCGTCGGGGCTTATTTCTCCCTTACATCCTTGTACAGTGGCGTGGGGTTGATCATTTCTTGGTGATTTATTACTCAACGGTCACGTGAGAATACATAAATACTCACTAAACAAATGGAGAACTAGACCAGAGAAAGAAACAGTAACACGCTTGAAAATACGCGTTTACTGGTCGACCTTTCTGCACACACCGCACATCTGAGCTCTTTTTCACTCTGAATCGTGTGTGACAGAACCCCTTGTGGCATTCGGGACTTTTGGAAGGATGGACTTTTAGCAAGAATCGTAGCAATCTCATAAATTACCAATGCAATTGTTACTCAGTGAAGGAGAACCCAATAAAGTTAGGGTCGTAGGGGGATCGTTCTAGCTTCCGTTTGGGTCGGTACAGGGATATGACCCAAGATGGTACAGTTTGCCCTTTTGGAAGAGTTTTGTATTAAGGTATATTTTTCCCAGAAACTGCATCGCAGCTAGCAGTCTGCCCTGGGTATGTGGCTGCCTCGCCAATGCGTGTAATTCAATCCCCATCCTGGATGTAGCGAAGGGGAGCAGGAGCGTACCCTGGTGCTGTTATGGTTGAGGTGGCTGAAAGTAAGATTCTTCTCATCTCTTATCACTTTTTGTGTACTGAGGCGGAGACGAATTGGGGCCACAGAGGTCCGGATATCCTCTAACACTCTACGCGATGCTTTGGGAGTCCAATTTGAAAAATACTACTGGAAAGGATCAATAAATCCATATACTGCAAGTTACCCATAAACTAACGTAAACCACAGATTGGTTTTCACTCATCTCTTAATTTTACCTCCAGATCATTGCCATATCCGTCACTTGTTGGGTATGGTATACTGTTGCAACATAACACGCCATAGCCAATCTGCTTTCAGAGACTCCGGAGCGTTCACAGTGTCGGCATGTTCCAAGCAGTCATCAAGCTCAGGCGATGAAAGGTGATTAAAGTCGCCTTTCCAATAAAGTAATTAGGAATCTTGCACGAAAAACTTCAGCCTCAGGGGGTGGACAGTTTCTGTTCTTTAGCTCGTGTTGCTCGTGAGCAAAAAGGGGTTTGTGTATGACAATGCGAATTATCGCACAAACGGGATTTACGACTTCCAAAAGCTCTAACAATTGAGCGATATATCTGCGTCTTGTTTCAGTATTTACGTCGCTTTTTCCACCTACTTAGGTTTCACTTCGTTGCCCTCCGCGCACAGTTTGACTCACCGCGTTCAGCTCACCGGTCGCAATTGACCTCGTTGGTATAAGTACTCTCATTAATATAATGAATATAATTAAGATAAAGATCCAGTCAATGTCGTGGGCGCCCCTCGGGTGGTTGGATAAAACGAGGGAAGGAGCCGAATTCGTGGAGATCCCAGTTGCCACGATGGGGAAGCCTTGGCTCAGTAGAGATCAATATATTGCACGCCACCCCGCAATGCACCCCCCATTCCTAAGGTCTGCGCTCGAGCTGAATGAGGATAGAGGGAAAGAATAGTGAGCGGATTAACCTGTCCGAGTAAAAGCCCCGCTGTTCATCTTGTAATGACAAGCTACTACAGCCGTCTTCTTCCCATAGGTAGTTTTAATCGTCGCCCTTGGCCATTCTGCCTGCATCCTCATAGTTGATTACAATGAGGTTATTTAGATTGATATAGAGGGGGAAAATTGGATTGTGTGCTGGAGCGGGTCTGTATAGGCTTGTGTCTTGTCTGCTATTTAAATAAGAATGTAGCATAAATATCGCGTAGAAAGTCGTCCCTCTTCGGTTTACGCTACCACTGACTTAGAGGTTTTGCAGAACCCATGTTTTTCCCTTCCGTCTGCCCCTTGGTTCAGTCGAATTAAACCCAAAAATATTCCCCTAACGGCGGGTAGAGTTCGGTTAGGTTGATATTCACACAAGAATCAGGAGTCAGAGTTCAGAGTAAACACTTTAAGGTTTGTCTCCGGAAAATGAGTGCGAATTGGAAGTTTAATGAGAAATTACTATAAGGGGGGAAGAGGTAGCATATAACGCTGTGGAAACAGCATTCTTTTTGTGCTCGACTTGGTTTTGAAATGTGAGAAGAAAGAGTAATTGGCAAATAACTGACAATAATAGGGCAGTTCGAACGAGGGGCGATTGTACCAACATTTCGCTGCTCGTACGAAGAACTGAATTTCATGAGGGAAACTAACGTTCCGGCTTTGAGCTTTTTTCGTAGTTCATTTACTTATTTAACTTCCGGCATATCTTGTATAATTATCGCCAATGTAAATCCTGTACAGCATGGATACGTTAGTCTTCCTGTACGATGATGGATTGATTGAAACTGTAGTATTTTCCTTATATTTTGTTCGTTTGCTGAAAAGATCAACTCAGGAAGAAAGTCGTTTCACGAGCCCCTGAGCCCAAAAAATGCCTTTTGGGCAAATTGTCTGTGAACGCAATTTGGAGAGAACGGTTTAAACAAATCGGCGCAAAGTGTTTTTAGCTCAAAGACTAGAATTTTGTATGAAGAGTTAGAAACCATATAATAGTACCTTAAATTGTAATCCGGGGGAAAGTTTTGAGAGTGAAGATGCCGTAATGTTCAAACTAATGTCGTTTTATGGACTTAGTTTTTTCGCAGGTTTGTCTCATTCAGTTCCCGAACTCTAAACACCGCGTGTCTTCCAGAAGAAAATATATTGTCGCATCAATTACCTTCAACTTTAAGCGCTTCCAGTTTCAGTGTTGAATGTGATGTTATGTTTTTCCAAGTTTAATCGAACTGAGTGAAAAATCTATTGGTTTATTGAGCTAAAGCTATAAATATCGCTGAATGTACGTGGGATTGAGGAAAGATGTGTAATGTGGTAGTTAGTTTCCTGTTGTGCGAATGAACTCATCCTTTCTTGTTAATTGTCGATAGTTCAGGATGCTACTTCTGTCGTTCGAAGTGTGGATGTGAACCAAATCTCATATCCATGACATGAGGCGGTTTCACTGTAAATACTACGAGGTTAGTGGGTGTAGACTCGTCATTCTAAGAAGTACACTATGAAAAATCGTCATGAAATCTTTCGGTTTTTTTGGGGTTTTTTTGTTAGTCAACTGCTTGTCTCCTTCTGTTAAGCGGTGGCCCTTCCATCGCATGAGACCTTGCGCCGAATCTTGGGACAAATCCAGCTGACGTTGTGGACGCCAATGGGCGTGGCTTTGAGGTGGCTGGAGGCCTCAGAGCCGCTGCGAGGCAGCAGTTGTTGGAACAGACAGCGGGCGTTAGAACATTTTATGTTATCGTCAGCGTTGAGAAAGAGATAAGTTCTTCGTAGATGGCCGGATGTGTCTCTGGCAGCCGCTATCACTTGGTAGAGTTTTATTGCGGCACGAACAGCATGGAATTTACCGCGTCGCACCGCGTTCTTTGTTTCGTAAATTTAGGCGGCCTATTAATCAAAACTGAAATTTTTTTTTTAATGCCCCGGCTGTCGAAACACTGAAAATATTTTGAAATTTATTCCAAAAAGGTCGTCCACAAAGTCGACACAATACTGAACTCGTGTGCAACTCCCGTGAACGTATGTTTTGTTATGATATGCGTCATCGTTTTTGCACATGGCCAGCCGGTGCTTATTTGAGTTGAGAGAGTGAGTCACATGCCATACAGACGTACGGAGCAGAGGTTCCGCTCCTTAGTCTTATCGATTTTTACTTCCCTCAGCTCTACAGCGTAGCTAAGCAAATCGTGTTTTCTTCATCTCTTTACGTTTGAAAGGCTGCTGAGTTAAAAGATCACTATTTGATAAAATTATCTGTGGTCACAATTGAGAGGAACTTAAGAAACAGTATATAAAATTGTATACCCAACCATTTAGATGAACATAACATGTTAAAAGAACGGTTTGAGCAAAATCGGTTTAAAACTGACGATAGTTACAACAGTCTTCAAGCCACCAAATATTTCATCTGTTATAAATGGCACTAACGTTTTTGTGAATAGTTCTTAATGGCGTTACGCTAATGAGGAATTTTATTTCATGGAAAATGGCGAGAGCAGTAAAATATCAAAAATACAATAGTGCGTGGTTGTCCTCAATAACGCAGGCATATCGAGCTTACTGGCGTTCACAAAAAAATCCTAATAATAGTAAATAGTTGAGTTACTTAGTCAATGACAGTTCAATAACGGTTATAAAATAATTAGGGGCAGTCTGAAGTATAAACATGGCCTTTCCAATAAAAAACTTCTTGACAGTCTCATAAATTACCTATGAAATGGCCACTCACCGAAGGCCATGGCATGAATAGGGATTATCCGATAAATTCTGGAAGCTTACGCACCGCCAGTTACTTCGGAGTTCGTATAACCTGAATGAAAAACGGATTTGAGTAGTTCTTAAGAGTAATAAAAATCGTTAAATGCATGTGGAGCTGAGAAAAGTTGTGTGATGCGTCGCACGACATATTTTTCAACTTGATTTGGGTCTTAAAATACGCTGACTTGTTGAAAATTCTTTAAAATGTGCGTGGACAGTGTCGCTGTGACAACAAATCCCGCACACGCATTATTACATGGACACGGTAGTGTGGTGTCGTACAAACTATAACCCGCTGACTCTCATTTACACCCTTGGCCTGGCGTCAGTTTGAAGGCACGCGTGCAGGTGATTCAAGCTGTCACTGTTCTCTTCCAAAGGGCTATCCCTCTTTTTTTATCTCCGCTACTCACACAGCACCGACTGGTCTACCACCTCAGGGCGACACTAATGAGAATTTTATCAATGGCAAGGGAAGTACATGTGTTCGCGTTCGCAAGCAACTGTCAGGGATTGGTTGTATTGAAGAGCGTTTTTGTGGTGAGGAGGAGGGAGGGGACATCAGAGTGCTCCTCTCGAAACCAGCTTATCTCAGTGCCTTTTTCCTACGTCTTCTACCGCCTTATTTCCTATTATGGGATCCAATAAGATGCCCAAAATACTGGCTCCAGGGTAAGAAGAAGGTGAGCAGTGCAGTGGCGATACTACAGAGAATTCTTGCTCCTTCTCAAGATGTTCTTTTAGCCACTCACTTCATCCTGAGGGTGGGTGGGGGACAATCCTCATTTTTCCTGCCTCTATCCTACGAATATACCCATCTAACCTCTACCCATTTGAATTATTTCCCCATCTTCACTAGCTGAAGGTGCAGAAAATTCGGAGTAACACATCACCTCGGTATTCAGGATCATTGAAGAATGGTTGGGCGGCAAGGCTGGGTTTCAGTCCTTTTCCAGAGGCAGTAGGCGACTCTCACCACTCTTTGAAGTGTGTGATGCGTCCTATCTGCAAAAAACTTTAATGTTTGCTCCACAGATCGCATGGCATTAATCTGAGGGAGACTGGTGGCTTTCAGCCCGGAAAAGCCATTATTTACTGCTTGTTGGAAGATCCAAGTTGCCTACCGCTCTCAATATTTGATTGTGTTCGATGTTTTATGTATTTTATACTCAGACTTGCATGAAACTTGTTATTTTAATTCGACGGGGTAGCAAATTCTAGGAACTGTTTTCTTTATGGCCCCCTCAACTTTATGTGGAGGTGTTGAGTGGCCGAGCTTTTCAACATTCAGTAATAATTGTCTGTCCAGTTTATGTGTCCAAATTTTTTGGTGGCTAAGGGATTTTTGTTGGGCCGAAGAAGAGCCCAACGTGTCGATGGCGAAAGGGGCCGAGTTGAGGAGTTGGCGGTGCAGGTACCTGGCAGCCGCTCGGCATCGGCATTGAATCCTCCGACCAAGTTCAAGGACTGAATGCTCCGACTAGACTGGCCATTTCGTCACGGCCATCCGTCCCCCCCTCGTGCGTTTCTCTCTTGTCCGTCCGCCCTTTTTCCTCAGCCCTGAAGATTCTGTGGACTCGTTTCTTGGGTTCGGACCACGTGGTTCGTAAGGTAGGTCGCTGGCCGAACCATCCACTTCAAGGCCGTTCCCACACTTCCCCCCACCGTTTACCGCCATGCCCCCTTGTTCGTTATGTTTTGATGCGGATTATTCTGTAACGAGATCACCCACCGCCTTCTTTGCGTTACATTGAACTTTTCCCCGGAACGATTTTAGCGATGTTGACCGTATTTGCTCCATCGCTTAGCTAACTAAGGGCCAATTTCACAGGTAACAGATCCAGCCGTCCTTAAAAAGACAGGAATGTACTGGTGCTGTATTTTGGAGCCACGCATTTATGAAGAACAAAATTTAGATATACTAGTTGAGATGGTTACAAGAACGGTTGCAGGGAACAAATGTAGTAGGTTTTTAGAAGGCCCTCAGTCAACTGGATCGAATTCAATAGCTGGAAGCCATGTTTATGTATTGACTGGTTCATGGCCACGCGTAAGTTGGGTCCCGAAAGACTGAGCAATTTATTTCAAAATCCAAAAAAGATAGCTTTTTTTGTATTCTGCATCTCCGAGTTTTGTACTTATACACCCGCAAATTCAAAAAATAGTAGTTATTTCGTTTGCCAACGAAAGCAAAAATAGAGAAAATACGTACAGTAATGGTACGTACAAAATAATAAATAATACGATAGCGGGAACTTCAGTTTTTGTTATTTTTATAAATTTTACTTTTTGTAACGTATTCTTCTTCCCACTTCAGTATTTGCAGGCTCTACGTGTTTTCAGGCCCCATTGTCCTTATTTGACGTTTGTTATGCATTGTGATTTGTAGACACCAGATTTTTGATAATGGCTCACAAGTCGTAACTCAATGTTCTTTATTTCTTTTACAGGTTGCAAGATCAAATCCCTCCGTGCAAAGACAAACACTTATATCAAAACACCAGTCCGAGGAGAAGAGCCAGTATTCGTAGTGACAGGACGAAAAGAGGACGTTGCCAAAGCCAAGAAAGAGATTCTCTCAGCTGCCGACCACTTTTCTCAAATCCGAGCTTCTAGAAAAAACAATTTGGGCGGCTGCGGAGGCCTGTCGCCCCCCGGACCCCCCACAAATGTTCCTGGTAACGTTACCTTACAGGTAAGAGTTCCTTACCGAGTCGTGGGTCTGGTTGTCGGCCCTAAAGGAGCTACGATCAAGAGAATCCAACACCAAACCCACACTTACATTGTCACACCCTCGCGAGACAAGGAGCCTGTTTTCGAAGTGACCGGACTTCCAGAGCACGTTGAAGCAGCCAAACGAGATATTGAAGCTCACATTGCCCTAAGAACTGGAACTGCGAGCATCCCGGGGCTTTTGAATTCGACTGGTAGCACGATAATGGAAGACGCTTCGGAAATCGTTGCATCTTTATGTAAGACTGGCCTTGGAAGTCTGTTTAACTCCAACAACTGGCTTGAATCCATACCATCCCAAACGGAGACTCCTCTCAACAGTGGATTTCCATACGCCTTCTCGGGTAGTTCAGGATGTAGTTCGGCATCATCCAGCTCTTCCAATTCTGGAGTCGTAGGGTTAGGAGACCTAGGCTCAATCTGGAGCATGTCCCTGGACAGGGATGAGGGTCTAGGTGACTCGCCTTCCTTCGAAACTGCTACAGCCTCTTCGAGTATATGGTCGTTCCCAGCTGTCGCTCGCCCTTCACCCCCCAACTCAACTTCTCCTGCTGAGTCTCTCAGTGGTGGGAAACGGGAATGCGTCATCTGCGGAGAACGAGAAGTCACCGCCGCTCTCGTCCCCTGTGGTCACAATCTCTTCTGCATGGAATGCGGCGAGGGCTTATGCGAAAGCTCAAACCCCACCTGCCCAGCCTGCAAGCTCCAGGTCTGCCAAGCCATTCGCATCAGGTCCTAAATCCGAATAATTAATTTCGAACGCCTTTCTTTCTTGAAACAATTGAGTCTTACCCTTCCTCAGAGACCTCATCTCATACCTCAACATTATCCGCAATAGTTTTATAGTTTCTCAGTATTTACCTGTGAAGTAATGTACAAGTTAATTCACACAACAGCCAAAGAGAAAGAAAGGTCTCCCCTATGTGGCCAGTTCACCATATTATGTGGAAGGTACTGTATACAACGAAAGAAAATTATTGAAAATTATTCTATATTTTTATGTTAAATCTTTCATGTATTTATGTTAAATCCGTTTGTATTGATAGACGATTTCCTATTTTTGTACTTTTAAAATGATTTCTGATTCCCTGAGAATCGGAAGAGATTCCTGTTAACTGTGTGCTGGGTCGCAGTTGTTTTATTTTTCGTTTTTCATTTGGCTTACCCACCTAGTTCGTAATAATTTGTCCTCAATATTTTGTTTACTGCTCTCAAAAAATGCGACTATAATTTGCGTTATCATTAAAAGATAAGAAAATTTTATTTCAAATTTTATTTTTAGATTTTTGATACGTCTGCTAATGTGATTGATTATCGCTTCAGTTGGAGCGTCTTTTTTTAAAAAATTTATTTCTATTTTGTATTACTTTTATTCTCAATTTTTATTAGTGGCTTGATTGGGACAAGAATTATCCTGTTTCATTATTCTCTCCCCCCCCCTCTCTCTCTCTTCACCCTATCTTTTCCCTTCTTGCCCTTTCTCTTCTATCTCCCTCTTAAGTGCTCAGTAAATTATTCCTGAGGGTAGTTACTGCGTGTCTTTGCGAGTGAGCGAATGTAATCAACTCCCCCTTTTTAATCCAAGATCTGTCATTATGTAGTACTCTTGTGCTGATATCGTTTACGGCTCTCAGCAAATACAACAAACAAAAAAAAAAAAAAAAGGATTTTGAATGAATAAAAAAAGAAAAGAAAACCATTCCTTGTTGAACTCTAGACTGCGATTTATTTAGTGTAGTGTGAAAAAAGATAATAATAATCGAACATATCCCACTTATTGTTAACTAGCTGTTGATTGTTTCTGTTTTATGGTGTTCTTTTTTCATTGTGATATAGTCTTAAGTTATCGATATATATGACGATTTAGAGGTCTTTGAATGATATTAGTGTTAACATTAAAAAAAAAAAACATTCTTAGCATACCGCCTTAAGTTAGCGCGGTTTCTCTCTATCTCTTTTCTAACTCTCCTTCTCATTCTACTTCTCCTCCCCCACCACCTCACCCCTCTCTCCCTCACCCTTAAGCGGAAGCCACAAAGACGTTCGGATGGCTTATCTTATCGCAGCGAACCTTTTTTCTTTTTCTGGAACTATTCCATATTTCTATAAGCCCATTTCCGAGCGCGCCCCTTTGCTTTTTTTTTATCGGTATTGACGACCCAATTAGTTTGTTAAATTGTACTGAATTTATATTTTTTAACAATTGTATAATATTATGCTCAAATATTTAGTTAAGACCAATATTCGCTGACTCGCATTTACATACCGCGTTTTAGGTAGGGAAAACTACCCTCAATAAATTTAGTTATTGAAAAAAAAACCAAAATCAGATAAAAAATATTTTTTTCATTACTTGTTTTTACTTTTATAAAGACTTGATTATTAATATGATCGTCCTAATTATGTCTTTGTGTTTCTACTGTTTTTAGTGTTGTGAATTTTCATGAATTACATGGAAACAATCATCATAAGGTGGTAGTTAAAAACTCAGCCTGCCTTTTGTCCTTGGGCTCAGAAGTTATTGTTTTCAAATGAATTATTGAAGAAAAAAAAATCATTTATATTTTTTGTTGCCAAAACGTCTTTTTCTTTAAATGAGCGTTCCCTTTTATACGTCAAATTTTACTTTTGTACGTTCTTGTGGTTTTAATTTATTTTCATTAGTGTTTTGCCAGAGTTTCGTTTATTTGTCGCCCCGGTTTTATTCTTTTTTTAAAATTAGTTTTATTGCGTTGTGTGTTGCGTTAGTGAACATTTTATTTTTCGTCGTGGTCAGGAGAGGGGGGAGGGGGTATTTTGACAAGGCTGATTGACGGCTTTCCTCTCACTTATCCCTCCGTAATCTTGCCCCTCCTCCCCCACCTTTTTTCGGAGTCCTCTGGCCTACCGTAGACGAACCGTAGTTAGGTACCCAATTGTTTTACGAGCTCTAAAGGCGAAACGGGAATATTAATTGAAAACAATGAATCACGAAAGTGTTTAGTAAAATACGAGTATAGTAAAGAAAGAAAAAAAAAAGAAAAAGGAAGGTTATTTGGATTTGACTTCTACGTACGTGACTTGTCAAATTGACTCACTGTCGAAGTTAGATGATTCATTACGTTTCGTTTAATTTCCCGTAATAAGTGTTTTGATAGGTGGCCACAAGTTCTTAAATTTACGAATATTCATATACACTCAAAATACATATAAGTAAATATATTCAATATAACAGGTGGAGAAAAGTGAGCCTTTTAGTTGTCCACCAATGCACAATGTAAACGTTCGTATTAGCGTTAAAAAATGGCATAGCTTTCTTTTCTATTTTTACATCTCTATTTATATCATATTGTATTACGAATATATATAAATATATACAACAACGTAGGTCTAATGAAAGACATATTTGACATGAGAGTTATTTTTATGTTGTTCGCTCAAATCATTGATGGAAGTGGCACTGCTACTGAACGTGTTTCCAATTTTATCAGTGAGTTGTCTTCCCAAGAAGAAAAATTGAAAAAAAAAAAAACTAGGAAATTTTAATCCATTTTTACGTTTGTATAGCTTTATGTAACGAATATTGAAGAAAGAAAAATTGATGGTCGTGGAAACAAAAAGATAATTATTCACGCAGCTTATCAGAAGTTCTTTAATAATTCGTTTCTCAGTTCTCGACATCAGGCGCCTACCAGTTCCGCTGAATTTTAATTTTGTTTTAGTTTTTTGTCCCGTTAATTTGTGAAAGAATTTGTGGTACGTTTATTCGCTCTCTTTTGGTTCAAATCTTCCGAAGTTCTCTTTGAGGTATTGTTGAAAGAATTGTTGGGATCTCATGGTTGTTTCTTCGTGCGCAGCGAAATTACTAAAAGTTACTCGACCGGGGAGGTTCAAATACTGTGAATGGCCGTAATATACGCTGGCGTAGATGATTTTGTCAATGGTGTCAGGTATCATTGTTTTTATCAGTATCCTGTACGAAATAACCTGACTTCTATCGTGGTAATAATAATGTGAATCAGATACCAAGTATGCATCCCTACGTGAGAATGTCAATCGTTGAGTAAAATAATGGGCTCGAAATTCGGGAAACTTATTTATTGAGAGTGAGTAAGATTGTGCTTATTGCTCTAAGAACAATAGTGTAGAGGTAAAGGAGGCCTCATACGTAATCGCACATTAGTGTAAGAAAGCATGGGAAGTGCGTATAATTCCAACGCTTGAATCCTCATGGTGTTAAGTGAAAACTTCACTCGGAATGATCTCTGTTATCAACATACAAGAATGTTCACTAGGAAAACGATATTATTATCTTAGTGGTTCACATTTTGGAAATTCTAGCAGTTTGCCGAATCAAGATAACAAATCCAACGATACAGAGCACGAATATCTCACTCATGAGTTAATTTGGAAAAAGCGATAATAATAATAGACATTCTGTCCCATTGCTATGTTTCAAGTGTTTAACAACTTTCGTTGTGATCAATTTTCACTGATCACCCTGAGAGTTCAACTCATTTAGAAATTTAGGTTGATGTAGTAGTTTATTCAAAGGCAACATTTCACAAGACTTCCCCATATTTTCTTGCGCAGCTGTTCGAACTAGTTCCCTTCCAAAAGAGGGCCCTTAAACGTGTTATAAGTTCACGTCCATTCAATTATTCTTCCATTCCCCACATTGAAAAGACGCTTGCAAAAACAGACTAATTTAATTGCATAGGAAACGTCTCAATTGCATAATTTGTAGGGCGGAAATGTGAGGATGTGAACGGGAAGAGTGGGAGATCGAGATGCCTTATCGCAGACTCACTACCTAACACTGTGCTGCTACTAATCAATAGTTCGTTTGTTTTTTGTTTTCTTCTTTAGTTGGCTGCCCTATTTAAGTCAGCCCAATCAACAAGACTTTAGGTGAATTTACGCTCCCTCTTCCTCCATTTCTCACTTCCCACGCATCTTCGGGTGCTCGTTTTATGACCATAGCGCTATTTTCTTAAGACTATGAAATCACAATCAACCGATCCAAGGAAAATGGAAGAAGACAGTATATTTTATTGTTAGTAGTTTGTGATACGCTTTCCGTTGATTCGTGTCGTTTCAGTGGCGCACCAAAGACATATACTAGAAGCACGTACCTGCCATCAGTTTTGACAGCCGACCGAAACTTTTGGAAACTTGATTAGAATGGCACTTGCTTTTTTTCGCGGTTGTGCGTGCTGAGATGTTGGAGGGTGTATCAGATGTTGGTTACCGTTTGGTTGTTAAGAACTTTTTTAATGGCTTAGTTCGCGAAAAAACTAGTAAATACCGTTAATACTGGATAAGCCCTACTTTTGCGTTCTTTAAGAAAAGGCTCCCTTCGCCTGAGTATTGCGCTAAAAACTTGCAAAACTATTTGCAGAATGAGCCTTTGACGTCCCATTGTAATCACATCAGGTGTTGGGGCTGTACGGCATGCTGCCCTGAAGTCTACTGTGCACTACTATTTCTCTGGTGTCCACCAGAAGTGGTTCTCCAGTGCTGAGCTGGATTTTAGAGTTTTTGGGATAAAACACACGAATGCAATCGTCGTTGCTATTATTCGAAAAATCTAAAACTTGGAAACGCGTCGAACAGCCGTACAATTTCTCTCGGTTACTGCGGGCTGCAAAATAAAATGGAAGGGTGGGATAAGCGAACTAATGTCTAGGATTCCTTTACTATAGAGACCCCTACTAACCTGAAGGAAACCAAGGTTTTATTCTTTTTCGTCGTCGGCCCTTCCTCCTCCAGTGCAGCGCAGCCTTGTACGCACCAATATCTTCATTCACCCCATTGGCGCTGCGCACTTCTTTTATCTCTGGCAAAAAGACTATCTTTACAGGGTTGTCTTCGCCGAGTTTCGATCATCGTAACGCCATCTCTCCTCTTTCGCTATTGCAGCTTGACGACATTTAGCAAATTGTCTAGAAGTTAGGCGATTCTTTTTGTCAGATTCGATACATTTGATTCGGATGAACTGTGGAATGACGAATGTTGAGAAGTGATTTTTAAAAAATAATAGAAATAAAAAAAACCTCAAGACGAGAACTGATTGAAAAGGGACGCAATAATCAAAAAGTAACCAATTTTTGGTACACCTGTACATCCCATCTTTTACCAATTATTGTATTCCAAACTCAAGTTGTACCTTTTTTATATTTTGATGTTCTACTTGAATAGATTTATCGTACGTTATATTATATAACTGAATAGTGAAGATTTGCTTGTCACTAAGAAAATATGAAGGATCACAATCATTTTTAGGAATTAACCTGACTGAATGTGATTATTTTGACTTATTTTGTTCGTATTAATTGTATGAGATTGAACTTTGATTGGAGCGGAATATTCATTTCGTCGTTAGTGACTTTGCATTCGCTTCGTGACCATGAAATATTTTCTCTCCTCATCTCTTTCGGTCTCCCTGCCATCCCTACCTCTTGCGTTTCCCTATGCTAACAGAATATTTAAAATGAGTAACAAAAAACTGCCGAAAGAAAGGAACCTCGGTGGAGCTGAATCAGCTAGCTTTCGACTGATAGTTTAATAAAGTGATAAGTGTAACATTTTTAGGATCGTTAAATTTTATCGTGTATCAATATATATATTTAAAAAAATGAAGAAAATTATAACGTTTATGTGTGAGGTGACTAGGTCCAGGCCTAATTATACTGTATGGAAATAATAAATTTAAATGTAAAAGACAACAAATTGACTACCGTCGGTGCGTATCAGTGCCCCGGTGATAAAATGCGAACAAACCTTCTCTCTTAACAGTAGGTAGTTAAATAATCTAGTATTTTTTTGTAGACGGTGAGTTAGAGAAACGGAGCGTATTGTTGTCAATATTTAAATCGGAACGATTATCTTGTGGAAACACAAGTGCCTAAAAGCAATAAGTAGTACAGAAGCCAACAATGCTCCGCTACCCCACCCCATCCCCCCCGCCCTATCGTCCCCAATGTCCCCTATTACGATACGATTACCTATTGTTACTACTGCTAAATGCTCACCCTTTCATTACTATTTTTTCGTCACATTTGTTTTTGTATCTTAAAATTTGAGGACTTTAAATATTTAAACGCTCGACGATTCGGGAGGAAAACCTTCGTACTTCCCTCGCCTCGAAAAGTAAGGAAGGTGCCTTGTGATCGGTCTTGAAAACGAATCAAGTCGCCTTGAAATGTTTGCTGCCCCGTGAACCGAGAAAAAAAAAAAACGAAAAACGGATGATTTCTCTTTTGTAGTGCTTCGGATTTCACCACTGGGCGCGAACATTTTAGCGCTTGTACCTTCTCTCCTACTTCAATGCCTATATTATTTTCCTAAAGTTATTTTTGCACTTTTCGACAAAGTGCGGCCAACGCGTGGGACTTCTCAAACTTTTTCCTCTAGCTAAATTTGTTGACTTATTAATCCGTCGGGCGCCTGTAAACATCTACGATTTATGAGCCGACGTTAAGGCATTGAATAATCGAAGTTTAACGGGTTGGAGGAATTGTAGAGAAAACTGAATTAAATTCAGAAATATAAAATATAGTAAATTAATAATGGAACGAAAATTGAATTTATAACGAGAAAAATATATAGATATCGACTAGTAAAAGACTCAACTTAATTTAAATCGTCCGTGAGAGCTCGAAAACGTGGTGTGCCCCCTCAATTCTTCCAAGTAAAAACTTCTAACGAAATGTTCAATCGCGTTCAGTTGTCGCGCCATGTTGAGAATACCCAAGGCCTGCGGATACGGATTTTGTGTGTGTGTGTGACTCGTGCAGCCCAGCAATCCGCGACTTGAGTTTCTCATGCCCGTTTACGGCGCCATTCCTTACAGTTAGCGGCGAGGAACGTAGAGAATTTCGTAGCAAATTTCATGGCTGTACTCAGTATCATATTTTCTAATAAATGAACAAGCAAGTAATAATGCGACAATCAGTTGTATCTTTGTGTGCATTTTTGGCTTTTTAGTAGTTTAAAAAAAAGGTTGGATCTATCTCTCGGCAACATGAAACGTGAAACAGAATTTTGAACTCACGCCATTTACCCTCGTCTTGCTCTAAAATCTTGTTGAATTTGTGTTTTTCTAGCGTTTCTTCTCATTTCGTGCACGAATACTGAGAATGGGAGAAGAAATAAAAATATTAAAAAATCTCAATGAACTTTCCAGACGAATGTTCACATGTAGGAATGTAGACTTTCATCACTTACATTATTATTCATTAGTTATTAAGGTTTGCTCCTATCGTTACAGTAGTCATTTCCTAGGGACGAAAATTATAAACTCTCTCTCTCTCTCTCTTTCAAATCGCCTGTTATTAGACGGCAGGTTGGGGAAATCTAGAAACTTCCTGTATTTTGTATTTGATGTACATTTCTCTCTCTCTCTATTCAAGGTTTCCTAGTTAGAATGAAAATGGAATCTCGTCTGTTTATTAAGTAGCTACACAAATCGTCTCGTTTGACTGTACGCTTTTTCTTTTGAGCCCCGGTGTTAACGTTATATCATTACAAACGTCTTTATAATGCTGGAGACGATGTTCGCTCTTGCTCCTCCAAACAGAGTATGGGCGTGATGTTGTAGTTCTTTGAGAACTAGCCGTCTTTGTGGGGGGTTTGGTTTGGAGCCAGATTTTTCTTACTATGAAGAAGGGGACACCAATAAAGTCGCAGTTTTTTAGTGCGAATGATTCGTAATACGGCAAATGCAAGCATTTCCAAGTCTACGTTCGTGGTATGTAAAAGCGCTCACAGCGATTGATACGTTGGCTTTAATCGGCCCTTTTGGCTGTCTAGACCCAATTATTCAATTTCGTACGGGTTGACGCAGTTCAAGTGGTTAGTGAGGGATGAGGGTTATGGAGTATCAATTGAACTTCGGCCCTTCGCCCCGAGAACTGTGTCAATTGCAGTAAAACAGGGCGAATGGCATTCCATTTAACGTTCCATGATGAAGTAGACTGACAGAATGTCTTGAGGTACTGCCCTAGAAAGGATTATTCAGTGAAAGCGCGGTAGATTTGCAAGGTTGGCGGTTCCAGCTATGTGCAATTAGGGTGTGGTAGGTGGCAATTAACTAACAGCACTCGCAGCTTCACTTCACGCTTTCGAAGGCACTATGTGATGTTTGTGTGATTTCCATTCACCAAAACCTCGCTCTCATGTGCACCCTTGGGGTGCCGACTTTCAAACTCCATTTCCTGGAATTATCGAGTAGTGATGGGATGAGGAACCTTAAGCCAGTTAAAAGTTCCTCAATTCCTCTTCTCTGGCGTTATGAGGAAAGATGTCTTCTGTTTTACCTAAAGGAGAGTTCTCCATGCGCCACACAGCGCTTGAAGGCCCTTTGTCTCTGCGATAAAGAATCTCCTTTAAAGACTATCTACGCAGTAGTCCTCAGGAGAGGCTGTTGAATAAACGGCCGCCGTCCAACTCTATCTTTGCCATAGCTGGAAGTGCTCAAACTCAGTTGGTTCTGAATAGGTTTGTTTTTTATCTCATGACTACTCAACAACCTTGCGGGGATTTCAAATGTATACCTTGTCTGCTCCGGTGGTGCTCTATGAACGATCTGTGACACCACTGAGAGCCACCCTTGGGTGGGCGCTTACTGACTAAGGAAATGTGACTTTCTTGGTTCGTTCCCTACAACTACAGAATACCTGAAATGCCTGAGCGTTAATCCGACAGTTGTTCAGGTTTCCCTTGCATCAAAGCACAGAAAATCAAAAAAAATCCCTGTTTGGCTGTATTCGTACAATATCTGTTTGAATGAAATTAACGTGTTTGAAATAATCCTGTTTTTATATTCATTCGGTTTTAGTGGTCACTAAACTGTCCTCGTGTCTAGTTTACTAAGTCTCTTTGTGTACAATGTACTTTGAACTGGATATTTGACAGACTACCCTTTCGAATAGACTGTTTTAGATCTTGGTTGCTGTAAAATGTATTTCAAAGTATTTTTAAGCGATGTTTTTGTCCATTCGTACGCACACGCCTTTGTACGCGTTCAAGTACGCCCAAAACGCCTTCCTGACCGATTCAAACTTTAAAAAAAAAACACAAAAAAGGCGACAAGGAGCCGGTGGAAAGTACGACGTAGGAGCCAAAAAAAAGGAAGTTTTTCGTTGCTTTTATTTTCGTTGTCTCGTTGAGGCCGCCAGGACGAAATCAAATTGTAACCTATCAAAAAGTACATTCCATCGTTTTTTGTTTCACGCCGCTGAACATACCCTTGAAAAGAAACTGAGTACTCCATGTACGCTGAATTGTAATAAGATTTAAATTAGTAGTCACTTTTAGATGTTTGAATTATTCTTCTTTAAGTAAATTGAAGAATATTTGCAGTTATGCGCATAAATCATTGCACAGTGCCAAAATTTATAAAAATATGATTGGAAGAATTCATTTAATTGCGCCGTAAACAACCAAAACGTTTGTATATTTATAAATTACCAATACAATTGCTCAATTCCATACAATAATCCTCCAAGACTTCTGCGCCCTCTTTTATTAGCCGAGCAAGTAAATTATGAAGTATAAAAAGGCATGCGATGATAAATTTATTATAAATCGCTAGTTTCGTAGGGAATTTTGCCTCTTTTGTTTTTATTCTTTGTACTTTTCAAGTATTCGGCGTTGCTGAGCATCCGACGATCGTCATTTGGGGCTTTGATTATTAGTTCCTTGATATTGTTTTTTAGTTCCCTTTGAGTTAGACGGATTAGTTTTCTTTCTTCTATAATTACGTTTTAGGGTTTAGGGGCGTTGTTCGGGATCGAAGTCTTGACTGAGCAACGACGAAGTTGGTCGGTTTTTGATTCAGGCATTGGATGTATTTCTTGTAAACCGGCAAAACGCTTTGGAGCGCGTGTCATCTCGTGGGTGGTAGAAATATTGGGATTTGCTTTTGTTTGTTTGGAGAGCGGTTAATGCTCCGTAGCACGGTACCAGTTCAAAGTGCTACTCGCTCATTGAACTAAAATGGCAATGGGATGGCGGATTCCTTGAGTTTATTGTAAGACTGATCTGGTTGTGTTGGTGCGACACAGTTCCTATTACTTTCGACGTCCCCTTTTACTTGCTACTCCCTCGCTGAGTAATACATACTCTGTTATACTATTCAAAATGTAGAGCAGACAGTCAAGGAGAGGGTGCTTAGAAACTGCTAGGCGCCATACAGTTTTCTTCGCCAGGGCCGTCTAAGATTTTGAAATCAGTTGAAATTATCTACAATTTGTTGTGGAATAGCAACTGATGAAGAGATGAAGGAGTAGAGACCAGTACCAGTGCTACATCTTGGCAAGTTCTATATTTAAAAGCAAGAGACTCAGAGGTATTAGGTGCCGCCTTGAGTAAGTGTGGCAGTATACGTTCCTCCTGCCTTTTGTATAAGGTCTGTCGCTATTTGCGAGAACCTTCTACTCGTTCACTATCGTGAACAAGTTCTCCATGCCTCCGCTGAAGTTCTGCCAGGATTCCCTTTTAGGGTCCTCGTCTTGGTCCATAATCTAAGGGACATCCCTATTGTACTCCCGGATTTTAAGCTCATAAGCTTTCTTTATAGCTGCGTTAATTCTGACTTGTCTGATCTACCTCCTCAACATCCGTACACCACAGCTGAAACCTGCCATGCTTGAGGATGGGGTGCCGCTGCACAGAGTCCAGCCTGTGTTTTTTGGGGTTGTTTCGGGAAACCCAGCCAGAAAATCACCATCTGATTCGAGACATCCTAATCCACTACCTGACTGTCATAATACAGTTATATCCAGCACCTCCCACCTCTTGCGAGTAACAAAAAGTGGGTGTAGGGAAGACGTCAGAAGTTTCAAACTGTAAAACAGTTTCTTGAAAATATTGACCGAACGTTGCTCCCTATTACGAGGTAGTTGCCCATTACGGGGATTTTCTCTTGAGAGAAAATCAAAATTCAGTTTTTGAAGGACTACAAATTCCATAGCTTTCAAAAATGGTTAGTGTGAAGAACTTGAGCTGAGCTTGTGGGGACTGACATTTTTTATCCAGCTAGGCGATGTGTTTAATCAGCGTGTTTATTGTCATGAGAAGAGGTAGTTGACATCGTGCCATACTAGAATAGGTGTTGTTGGACAGGTGTTGGGGGGGGGGGGATGCTCCGTAGGAATAGGAAACACCCCTCTCGACTTCCCCCGACCTTTTCTTCCCCATTTGAAACTAGTTTTGATTTCCAATCTGCGATGGTGCGTGGTACCCACTTAGAAGTCTGGAAGCCTGGTATCCCGAGGGGCACCCGTGGAGTTTACCAGCCCTTCCACGGGTTTTCGTTGTACGAGCTGAACTAGAAATTGAGTGCAATCAAATTTGGTCATTTAGCCTGCGAATTGACTCCTTATCATGCAAACGGCTACCCTGATTTCCTCCCTAGTTCCTGAAATACGAGAACTTACCGACTGCGTAAAGCAGGGTTC